>JAHHUM010000603.1:0-612375 GCA_036173005.1 Crenichthys baileyi
TTGAGTGTGTGCTCTGCATTTTTCCTAGGGACATGGTGCCCCTTGGCTCTTAGGGAAATTACAATGGCTCGTCGATGCTAACTTCTGGAGGCCAAATATAATCCCATCATTTGGAAAGATGTCGCCCAAAACTTAAAAATGGCTCATTGTTAAAAGTATTCCCCTATTTTGATCCTAAGGTAACCAGAGTTGAAAATTTAAAAAGAAACTACCCCATAACCTTCCTTCCCCTAAAAGGGGTGCAGTAGCTCCAGATTTTAATATGTCTTTTTTATTTTATCAGCTTAGTTGAGTCTTTATTTTGTTAAAAATCAGGAAAAATGACTGTCAAAAGGGAGTAATTTTTTATTCATTTTGAAAAATTTCAGCTGCTCAACGGACTAAAGGAGGCTCTAGCATAGGAGGTGGCTTTCTGGGTTCCTCAACTCCCAGGGGGGTTTTAAAATGGAAAAGAGGGGGTTTAAAATTTTTTGGAGTATACTTGGGGGAAGGAACAAAAAAAAAACGGGGAAAAAAGGGTTTTGGGAAAAAGTGGAGGGAAGGAAAAGGAAAAGTGGAGATGGTTGTTATCCCGATGCCCCCCTTATAAGAAATGCTTTTAAAAAATCTAATGCTTCTCTGTTGTGGCATAAATTGGCGTGTTTGAAGCCCTCTTCTGGCTTACTCCAAAAAAGTCAATCTTGTATGATTAGTTTTTTTTGAAAAATAAACACTGGGTATCCCAGACTGAGCTTTTCTTGCCTAAAGCGGAAGGCGGGCAGGGATTGGTTCATCTAGAGAGCAGAACTGCAGCTTTTAAATTACAGTTTATTCAGAAATATCTAATGGAAAGGGAGGAGGATGTTTTCTGGAAACCAATAAGTATTATTTTGAGAAGAGTAGGAGGTTTTGGGTCAGATGTTTCTTTTTTTCAAATTGTAAACTGTTATGCTCATATGAAATGCAAATGTTTTATAAAAGTTTGTTTAAAGCATGGACCATTTTTAAGTGGAAAAGACCAAAAACATATTTGTTTTGTCTTCTAGAAGAACTGTTGGCTTGTCAAGAAAACTGCTTGAGAAAAAAGTTCTGAATTAAGGGCAAATGGGGGGGGCTGGACCAAGACTTCAAAAACAGATTTTTAAAGGCCTTTTTATTGATAAATTGATATGCGAACTATTTTAGACTTCTGGCTTAAAAGTTCGACCTCGGATGAGAAACAGATGCTGGTGGACTTTTCTAATGGAGAAGAAATTCCTGATGCTACGGATCTGTTTCCAGTAATGGGATTAAATATAGACTTTTCAGAAGTGATGGGTCCTTTACTGAAAATCCCCCCCCCCCCCCCCCCCCCAAAACAAAATAAGAAGATTAGTGATTTCCGGTGGGGGGGTGTTAGCAGCTTTGTGTCTAAAATTTAAAAGGATACAACTGAATTATGTCCTTTTTTTCAGGAACTAGAAACTACTTTTTACATGTTTCTTGAAAGTAAGCAACTTGCATCGTGGTTTATTTTGTTGAAAGATGTTTTTAACATGTGGAGTTCATTGGTTTGAAGTGGCTTTTATATTTGGTGCAGGCTACACAAAAAAGAAGATACTAAGTGGAAATTGTTAGATTTTCTAATTGGACAAGAACAATTTCCAATTTATATTAGTAGAAGAAATAAATTAAACTATGTTGCAGGGATAAATGTTGAGACTTCGTTTATTTTGATAGTTAAAATTAGAGTAGAAGCTAAATTTCAGTTTTTTTAATGATAAATAATATGACTGTGTTTTTCTCTCTGTGGTGTTTTACCAACGTGGTCTGTTCTATGGTTGATGGACAGTTGGTTTTTAACTTAGTGTTTTTGTGAAATTTTCTTAGGTTAATTTTGATGCCATATTGTTCATTTATTGA
Source organism: Crenichthys baileyi (assembly GCA_036173005.1). Classification (NCBI taxonomy): domain Eukaryota; kingdom Metazoa; phylum Chordata; class Actinopteri; order Cyprinodontiformes; family Goodeidae; genus Crenichthys; species Crenichthys baileyi. The sequence continues at coordinate 1,882 of JAHHUM010000603.1, forward strand.
AAAATAAATGTATTGTTAAAATCAAAATAAATCTTTCTTTGTTTCTGCGTTGCAGGCTGGGAGTGTGTTGGTGGCGGTGAGCCTGAGAGAGTGAAAGAGTTGTTAATAATCTTTATTTGTACTGATTCCAAGTCTCGTTTTTTTTTTTTAGCTCTTGCAGCGCTGTTTGTTTGCGAGGACGGCGTCTTTAGGGGCGCCGCCCCTCTCATTGAAGAATGGGATTCGGTTTCAACCTGACACTTCAATCCCAGTTGAGACAGTTCTCCTGGCTGTAGGAGATATTGTTGATCACATCAATTTAACTTATGCTTCGAGAATGCATAAGGGAGTAGTGATTTTGAAAGAGGAGCGATTTGTTACTCAGTTGATTGTCAGCGGGGTGACAATAGGCGCATAGTACCTGCAGGTGTCCTCGCATGCAGTGCCCTCCACCCGGGTGATTGTTTCGGGTGTGTGAGAAAGAACTCCAGCGTTTTGGAAAACTTGCTAGCGGTTTCAAAACTGTGGGTTTGGGATGTAAGGATGATAAACTAAAACATGTCCAATCTTTTAGGAGACAGGTGTTTCTAAACTCTGCTTCACAAACGCTGGAAGTGTCTTTCAGAGTTAAATATGAGGAAGGATCTTATATGGTTTACGCGAGCACTGGAAACATGAAATGTTTTGAGTGTGGGGATGTTGGGCATAAACGAGCCACTTGCCCGCACTAAAACCCGACAACGCAGATTGAGATAAATCCAAATGCAGAAGCGTCGCTGGCCGCTGGTGTTCCTCCGGCTGCGGAGGAGGGGGTGCCTCCCCCGTCAACTGTCTCTGATGCTGGGGAGGGAAGCAGCGGTCTGGATATACAGCCTGTAAAGAATCACCCTGAGAAAATTGGAATCATTGTTCCAAAAGATTCCCCAATCTGTGGCCATCTTGACTCATAAAGAGATCCTACGGCTAACTCGAACCCTGGTGCTGCCCGCAGGTGAGGGTGTAGCGGCCCAGCCTGCAGCTGAAGACGCACAGGTAGAAAATCTGGAGTATGACAGTGATTCAGACAGCATTTCAATAGCAGATTTCCAAACATCCAGTGGTGATTTGTCCGGAAGCAGTTATTAGCAAACAAAGAAAAAGGTTCAAAACGATTAAAAATATAGAAATAAGACTATGATTATAATACACTGGGTGGTCTTATTTTTACTGTTTCTGTCGTTTGTCCCTCTCCGTTTCACCTGTATGAATAATATCAGGGTGGGATCATTAAACATCAATGGTGGGAGCGATCCACAGAAAAGGATGGTTAGTTTAGAGCTGTTTTTTCAAAAGAAGCTTGATGTTGTGTTTTTACAAGAGACACGTACAGATCATGAACATGTGGTAGAGCTGGGTATGTGTTGGAAAGGGAAATATTTTTTGTCTCATGGGACCAGGTCATCTGCTGGTGTAGCAATTTTACTTTCACCAGGACTGGATGCTAACATCATTTTTGAGTTAATCCCAGGCAGGGTCCTGGGGATTAAAGTAGAGATAGAACGTTTCTCTTTTTGTTTTATTAATGTTTATGCACCAAATCAGGGGGATAACAGGATGAAGACTTTTGAGAAAATATACAGTTTTTTGCAGCAGTCTAGTCAAAATGAGTGTGTTGTGATGGGTGGGGATTGGAACTGCACTATTACTATTACAACAGATAGAACAGTGGAAGAACCTCATTTTCCATCATCCTCTAAATTAGCTCAGGTGATATCAGAGCTTAATTTGTTTGATGCTTGGAGGATTAAACATCCGCAAGCTAAACAATACACATGGATAAAAATGAAGGAGGGGACAGTGAGTGGGGCCAGGTTGGACTGATTTTATATTTCAGAAATTCATAGAAATAGACTATCCAACTGCCTAATTTATCCAGCTGGTTTTTCTGACCATCATTTAGTTTGTATAGATTTCCTTTTTTCAACCACTACTAGATTCAGATCTTATTGGCATTTCAATATTAAACCACTTCAAGACAGTTTTTTTTGCCAAAGTTTTAGTAATTATTCGCAGCTATGGAAGACAAAAAAATCAGGTTAACTAACTGGTGGGAGGTTGGAAAGGCTCAGATAAGAGTTTTTTGTCAACAATACACAAGTCATTCTACAGTTAAAATAAAAAATGTGATTCAGAATTTAGAAATTGTAATAACACAGTTGGAAATTATTGTATTTACAAATGTTACTAATAATGAACAGCTTAAACAAAAGAAAGATCAGTTAAGTTGTTTCTTGCATGAAAGGGCTAAAGGGACTTTAGTTTGGTCAAGGTTTGCTACCGTTAAGGATATGGATGCCCCTACATCCTTCTTTTTTAATTTGGAGAGAAATGTCAGCCAGACAAAGCAGATGATGTGTCTTCGGCTTCCAGATGGAACTCTGACCACTGATCCCACCACCATGAAGGAGCATGACGTGGCTTTCTATAGTGACCTTTTTAGACAGCAGGCCTATAACAGAAGCTGTGTGAAGGCTCTACTGGATGGTCTTCCTCAATGTTCCGCTGCAGATCAGGTAATTCTGGATGCTGAAGTTTCATTGGAAGAACTGTCTGCTGTTGTTGGACAAATGGCTCCTGGCAAGACTCCAGGTCTAGATGGTTTGCCTGCAGATTTTTATAAACATTTTTGGAGGCTGTTGGGAGAGGACTTGTGGGAGGTGCTCAAGGAGTGCACCTTGACAGGTATCTTGCCACCATCCTGCCGAAAAACTGTTCTTTCCTTACTTCCAAAAAAAGGAGACTTGACTCTGTTGAAAAGCTGGAGACCCGTTGCCCTTCTTTTTGAGGAAGTTATTTTCTAAAGTGCTTTCAAATAGGTTGAAGAACATTCTTGAATGTATCATACACAGAGATCAGTCATATTGTGTACCTGACAGATCTATCATGGATAATCTTTTTACTTGTTGGACATTTGTAAACTTTATGAAATTGATGTTGGTATTATTTCTTTAGATCAGGAAAAAGCCTTTGATAGGGTTGATCATTGTTTTCTCTTTTCAACATTAAGAGCTTTTGGATTTGGTGATGGGTTTATTTCTTTATTGGGTTTATTGTATAAAGAAGTGTTTTGTGTTATTACAGTTGGGGGAGGATTAAGCTGTCCAGTTAAAGGTCAGAGAGGTATTTGACAAGGATGTCCCATATTGGGACAGTTGTATTCTATTGCAGTTGAACCTCTTTTACACAAACTGCTCTACCCTAACTGGTGTTATTCTCCCAGATGTCTCAAATTATCCAGGTTTAGTGGTCTCTGGTAATGCTGATGATATAACATTTTTTATTAAAAATCAGAATGATGTTATGGGTCTTCAACATTGCTTGGAACTTTATGAAAAAGCTTCTTCAGCTAAAGTGAACTGGGAAAAAAGCTCTGCCTTACAAATTGATCCATGAACTAATAATCTCCCTAAATTACCAGGTAATATTCATTGGGTTAACCAAGGTTTAAAATTCTTGGGTGTTTATTTGGGGACAGATACTTTTTTAGAAAAAAATTGGGAGGGTGTCATGGAGAGAGTGTGTGCCAGACTATCCAAATGGAAATGGCTGCTGCCTCAGCTGTCTTACAGGGGAAGGGTTCTGGTAGTTAATAACTTGGTTGCTTCAGCCCTCTGGCATAAACTGACAGTGTTAACACCACCATTATCTCTCATACAACGTCTCCAAAAGACTCTAGTGGATTTCTTCTGGTCTGGACAACAATGGGTGAGAGCTGCAGCCTTGTACCTACTGGTAGAAGAGGGAGGACAAGGACTCATAGATATAACCTCACGGATCACGGCGTTTAGGCTTCAGACAGCGCAGAAACTGTTATATGGTGTTGGATTACCATGGCTGGATACTGCACGTCTTCTTCTGAGGAAAGCAGGACGTATTGGATATGATAAACATCTTTTTTTACTACGACAAAGATCCTTGGACTTAACTGGTCTTACTCCTTTTTATCAATTAGTTTTAAATGCTTGGCAGATTCTCACCTTTGAGAGGAAGACTGATACAACGCCAGGGATGTGGGTTTTTGAAGAACCTCTGTTTGAAAATAATTTAAATTCGTCACAGCTGCTTTCATCTGTTACTTTAAGATCTAAGATGAGAGAAGCGGCTGTGTGAAGTTGGGTCATCTGATGAAGTTGTCTGTGTCCAGTCTCACTGAGAGTCTTGATGTACGATCCAACAGACTTGTGTTAAGACTGAAAGAGGAAGCCTGCGCTTCTCTGCCAGACTTGATCAGAGCGTTTGTTGCTAATAGTACTCTATCTGACCAATGGGATGATGAGCATAAGTATGTGTTTCCTTTCCTGACTGTCTCTCCTGCAGTGGACCAATGGCAGGATGAGCCAGGAAAACTGATGTCTCTATAAGATGGGGAAGAAAGTCTTGTACAATATCTGCGTGAAGGTTCTGAATTTACGCTTTCTGGCAGAGGTGAGGGTGTCAAAGTGGACTGAGTTTTTCGACACCAGCTCTACCCCAAGAGGCTGTTGGCGGTCCCTATACAAACCCCCTATTGAGAAACGGGTGGGTGACCTCCAGTGGAGGATTGTGCATGGGGCCATAGCTCCAAACAGGTACCTGACTCACCTTAATCCTGACATTAGTGTTGACTGTCCTAATTGTTTGCAGGAGGAAACTTTGTATAATATTTTTGTTGAATGTTCAAGATTGAATCCTCTTTTTGTTCTCTTGAATCATTTGTTTGGTGGTTTTGGTGTACACTTTTCTAACTGTATTTTTATTTATGGTCCATGGTATTGTGCAAGAAAGAAATCGATTTGCATACTTTTAAATTTATTTCTGGGATGGCAATATTAGCAATATGGATATTAAGAAAGAACAAAATTAATGGACATCAAACGGAAGACATTTGTGTTTTATTTAAGCGACTGGCAGTTGCTCGTGTTCGTGTGGAATTTGAATTTTTTAAGTTGACAAAGAACATAGCTGTCTTTGTAAGTAAGTGGGGTATTAATGATGTTTTGTTTTCAGTAGATGATGCATCTTTAGTTTTTGCCTTTTGATTTTTTTTATTTTTAATGGTTTTTTGTTATATGGATTATTATTTTGTGTTTTTTTTTATTTATTGATTGTTAGAGTGTGAAATAAAGGTACTTTTAAACTAAAACTCTTTCTTTCTCTTTCTCTCTCTCTCTCGATCGATCTATCTACGGAGTTCAGTCTTATAGAGCCAAAGGGATTATTTCACCTCTGACAGAACCTTTTATTTTGCAGTTACTGGGCTTTTGCGTACTTGTACCTTTGTCTTGTGTACCAGGAGTAGGAGAGTTAGTTCGGCTGCCACTCACAGACAGTGATAGTTTTAGTGAGCCACAGACCCACTTGCGGCTCTGGAGCCGCAGGTTGCAGACCTCTGATCTAGCAGATGAAAACTGTGATTCTATCTCAATATGGATAAGGCTAAAAGTGCTACACCTTCATTTTTAATTCATTTTTGAAGTAAAACTGTAAAGGTAAAAAATCTAATTGGTCCAAGGACCAATCGGTTAAGATTTCTGTTCCAGTACATATCATTATAAGAATTCATTTAGTATTATGTCATTAGTACAGGACCAGTTCTACAGGGGCACTGGCACCTGTTGGCCCCTGTCAAAAGCCGAACATCAGAACAAAATGTGGCGCTTTCAAAATTGCAGATATCCTTGCCTGCTTTCCAGGTTTTAGTGTCATGTTATTCTGTCCGCTCTCTGTCCGCTGTCGGGAGTGTGTGTTCACCTGCATGCGAGCGTATGTAACTCAGCGTGTCAGCGTCGGTGACGGAGTATGAGGATTGTGTTTTCATCCAGCAGTAAAGATAACTCTGTTGCTGTGAAAGTGAAAAAGTAATCTAAATAAATACAAAATCAACATAAATAATAAACCTGAGTTTGTTTTTCAGTTTATTTATATAGCGCCAATTCACAACATATGTTGTCCTAAGGCACTTCACAAAGTCAGGTTAATACATTCCAGTTACAATTACAATTAATTGTAACCATTGAACAGTGCAGTCAGATTCAGTTATTTATTCAAATTGGATAAAAGGTTTTTCTATCTAAGGAGACGCAGCAGATTGCATCGAGTCAGTGACCTGCAGCAGTCATTCCTCCTGGATGAGCATGTAGAGACAGTGGACAGTCACTGGCGTTAACTTTGCAGCAATCCCTAATACTGAGCATGCATGTGGCAACAGTGGAGAGGAAAAACTCCCTTTTAACAGGAAGAAACCTCCAGCAGAACCAGGCTCAGTGTGAGCGGCCATCTGCCACGACCAACTGGGGGTTTGAGAGAACAGAGGAGAGAAGGAAAAAGAACACAGAAGCACTGATCCAGGAGTACTTTCTATGGGAAGGAAAAGTAGATGTTAATGGTTATAGCTCCTTTAGTGGCTTCATCTGGGAAGAAAGAACAGATAAACTCTGAGCCAGTTTTCAAGGTTAGAGTATGAAAGAGAACACATTAGTCACAGTAAAAGCTCAGTCAGTAGCTATGTCTAGGAGAGAGAAAGGGTTAAACACTGAAAGACAGGGCCAAGTGTATCATCGTTAGAAGGTGAGCATTAAGTTGTTGCCAACAGAAGCTTGGATGATGCCCCTCTCCAGGAAGCCATCACAGGTAGATACAGAGTCAGGCTAGGTGTAGCTTCTAAGAAGAGAAAAGAGAGAGAACAAAGTTAAAAGCTGAAATAACAGCAAATAATGCAAAATTGGAGAGTAGTATGAGAATGTAGCAGAGAGGGTGAAAGTGGTCATTATGTCCTCTGCCAGACTAAGCCTATAGCAGCATAACTACAGAAGTAGCTCAGGATAACCTAAGCCACTCTAACTATAAGTTTTATCAAAAAGGAAAGTTTTAAGCCTAGCCTTAAAAGTAGACAGGGTGTCTGCCTCACGGACTAAAACTGGGAGCTGGTTCCACAGGAAAGGAGCCTGATAACTAAAGGATCTGCCTCCCATTCTACTTCTAGAGACTCTAGGAACCACCAGTAAACCTGCAGTCTGAGAACGAAGGACTCTGTTAGGAATATATGGAACAATCAGATCTCTGATGTATGATGGAGCTAGATCATTAAGGGCTTTATATGTGAGGAGAAGAATTTTAAATTCTATTCTGGATTTAACAGGGAGCCAATGAAGGGAAGCTAAAGTAGGAGAAATATGATCTCTCTTTTTTTTATTTTCATCAGAACTCTTGCTGCAGCATTTTGAATCAGCTGAAGGCTGAAGTGCATTTTGTGGACATCCTGATAGTAAAGAATTACAATAGTCCAGCCTTGAAGTAACAAATGCATGGACTAGTTTTTCAGCGTCACTTCTGGACAGGATATTTCTAATTTTGGCAATGTCCCGGAGGTGAAAGAAGGAAATTCTAGAAACCTGTTTAATATGGGATTTAAATGACATGTCCTGGTCAAAAATAACACCAAGGTTTTTTACTTTATTACCGGATATCAATTTAATGCCATCCAGGTTTAGTGATTGACTCAGCAAGGAGTTTCTTTTTCTTTTTGCTGCCTGGTAATGTTACCTGTTGGAAGCATATATATATAGTGAAGAGAATTGGTCCAAGCACTGAACCCTGTGGTACTCCACAATTAACCCTGGAGTTTGAAGATGATTTATCATTTACATGAACAAACTGGAATTTGTCAGACAAATAAGATTTAAACCTCTAAGCAGTAATGACTTTATGGGATTCTTTTTGAATAAAATTGATTCTATTAAAAATAAGATCATTGGCATACTCCAGAACACTTCATCCTTAGTAAGTGAGACAGCATTGGAGGAAACTGTAGAATCTGATACGTGTTTGGACTGCTTTGATCCTGTGGAGCTTCCTGAGTTATTAAAATATTAGCTTCATCTAAATCTTTAACTTGTATGTTAGACCTAATCCCAACCAAATTATTTAAGGAAGTGTTCCCTCTGATTACCAGGCCGATTCTAGATTTGATTAATCTATCCTTAGTAAATGGAGATGTACCACAGGCTTTTAAGGTAGCTGTAATTAAACCTTTACTGAAGAAATCTTCACTTGATCAAGATGACTTAATAAATTACAGACCTATATCCAATAGTTGCTGATCAGTTGTGTGAGCATTTAAACAGAACTGACCTGTTTGTAGAGTTTCAGTCAGGTTTCAGGGCTCATCATAGCACTGAAACAGCACTTTTATCACCTAAAGAAAATCTCCAGGATTAAAGGACTAATGTCTCAGCAGGACCTTGAAAAACTAATTCATACGTTCATCTTTAGTAGAATTGATTACTGCAACAGTGTCTTCACAGGTCTGCCTAAAAAGTCGATCAGACGGCTGCAGTTGATCCAGAACGCTGCTGCCCACGTACTCACTAGAAAGAAAAGAAAGAAAGAAAGTGGAGCACATCACCCCGGTTCTAAAGTCCTTACACTGGCTCCCCGTATCTCATAGAATAGACTTTAAAATACTTCTGTTAGTCTATAAATCACTGAATGGCTTAGCACCTAAATACATTACAGACTTGTTGTCAGTGAGTCAACCACCCAGACCTTTCAGATCTTCTGGCTCAAATCTACTCTGCATACCCAGAACCAGAACCAAACATGGAGAAGCCACTTTTAGTTCTTATGCTCCACTAATCTGGAATAAACTCTCAGAAAACTGTCAAAGCGATGAAACCCTACATTGCTTTTAATCAAGATTAAAAACTTGTTTAGAGTGGCCTTTGACTGTGCCATTTAAACATTATTTTGTTAAGGTTTCAGTCCAATTTTCCTTTCACTTTCATTTTCTTATCAATCATTTTATCATTAATTTCTCATTTTTTATCTTTTTTTATTATAAACTTATCATTTTATTGGTTAATTTTTATTCTCTTTAATTATTTGTGTTTGTTAATTATTTAATTACCTTTATTCCACTGTAATGTACTTATCCTATTACATCTCTATCTCTTTTTTTCATTTACATCACTTTGAATTGTCTTGCTACTGAAATGTGCTATATAAATAAACTTGCCTTGCCTTGGTGAAAGTCACTAATGATATTGTCATGGCCTCAGACAATAGACGTGTGTCTGTATTGTAGATCACAATGTTGCACTTAATCCAGTCGATCACAATATACTCTTAGAAAGGCTGGAACATGCTGTAGGGATCAGGGGAACAATACTAGGCTGGTTTAATTTTTTTTTACCAAGACATGTAATTTAAATCCCATATTAAACAAGTTAGGATTTCTTTCTTTCACCTCCGGAACATTGCCAAAATTAGAAATATCCTATCCAGGAGTGACGCTGAAAAACTAGTCCATGCATTTGTTACTTCAAGGCTGGACTATTGTAATTCTTTACTATCAGGATGTCCACAAAATGCAGTTAAAAGCCTTCAGCTGATTCAAAATGCTGCAGCAAGAGTTCTGATGAAAATTAAAAAGAGATCATATTTCTCCTACTTTAGCTTCCCTTCATTGGCTCCCTGTTAAATCCAGAATAGAATTTAAAATTCTCCTCCTCACATATAAAGCCCTTAATGATCTAGCTCCATCATACATCAGAGATCTGATTGTTCCATATGTTCCTAACAGAGCACTTTGTTCTCAGACTGCAGGTTTACTGGTGGTTTCTAGAGTCTCCAGAAGTAGAATGGGAGGCAGATCCTTTAGTTATCAGGCTCCTCTCCTGTGGAACCAGCTCCCAGTTTTAGTCCGTGAGGCGGACACCCTGTCTACTTTTAAGGCTAGGCTTAAAACTTTCCTTTTTGATAAAACTTATAGTTAGAGTGGCTTAGGTTATCCTGAGCTACTTCTGTAGTTATGCTGCTATAGGCTTAGGCTGCTGGAGGACATAATGACCACTTTCACTCTCTCTGCTAAATTATCATACTACTCTCCAATTTTGCATTATTTGCTGTTATTTCAGCTTTTAACTCTATGTTCTCTCTCTGTTCTTTCTCTTTCTAGAAGCTACATCTGACCTGGCTCTGTGTTTAGCTATGGCACCTTCCTGGAGGGGGACATCGGCCAAGCTGCTGCTGCCAGCAACTTAATGCTCCCCTTCTACCGATTATACACTTGGCTTTGTCTTTCAGTGTTTAACCCTGTCTATTCTAGACATAGCTACTGGCTGAGCTTCTACACTGACTAACTGTATGTCTTCTCTCTCATACTCTTGACTTAAAAACTGGCTCAGAGTTCATCTGCTTAGCTGTCTTTCTCTCCTAAATGAAGCCACCAAAGTAGCTACAACCATTAACATTTTACTTTTCTTTCCCATAGAAAGTACTCCTGGATCAGTGCTTCTGCGTTCTTTTTGTGTCTCTGCTCTGTTCTCTCAAACCCCCAGTCGGTCGTGGCAGATGGCCGCTCACACTGAGCCTGGTTCTGTTGGAGGTTTCATCCTGTTAAAAGGGAGTTTTCCTCTCCACTATTGCCACATGCATGCTCAGTATGAAGGATTGCTGCAAAGTCAATGCAAGTGACTGTCCACTGTCTCTACATGCTCATACAGGAGGAGTGACTGCTGCAGGTCATTGACTGGATGCAATATGCTGGGTTTCCGTAGATAGAAAAGCTTTTAACCAATTTGAATAATGAATTGAATCTGACTGCACTTGAAATCTGTATGATTCGATTAAACTGACTTTGTAAAGTGCCTTGAGACGACATGTGTTGTGGATTGGTGCTATATGAATAAACTGATAAATAATCAGCCAATCCTAAAATGTTGGTATATGTGATTTAACTTTAGCTCTATACAAAGTGTCCTAAGGAGTAAAGGAAGCTTAATTCCCAGAAACAAACAGAATATATATAATATATATATATATATATATATATATATATATATATATATATATATATATATATATTATAAACCTAAACCTGCAACAGAGAACTTGTGTCATCTCCCCACCTTCCTGATTTTCCACCTCATCTGTTGTTTTGGTTTCACCTCTAATTCTCTCTCCCGATATTTAACTTTTCATTACAATGAATTTATACAACCACACGTGCAACAACCACTGTGCAGAGACAACCCCCCCTTTTTTTCTGTTCACTTCAAAAAGTAGTGCACACATCTAGTGCTTTTAAATAAGAATTATGTTAGTAACTTTTCTGACAGCATTATAAACCAAACCCAAAGCCTCTCAGATCTGAAGTAAGGACCTAAATAAAACCATCCTTCTGCAGAGGAACCTCTGCTCTGCTCCTCAGGATGGAACAAACTCACTGGCACAAAGCCACAAACCGCTGAGCGATTAATTTACCTTGGGGAGTCCACTGGGGCCAATGTTGCTAACCTCAGCTCATCAGGTCGACCAACTGCAGTGAAACAAGAGGCAAGTCAGCTCTTTCTATTCACACATGTTGAGGATGGTATCCCAGGTAGATATGTGTATGCTAAGAAAGTCACATTTTGCTCTTATTAGTCTAATTCTTAGCTGTTCTTATATTTGTTCCATCCATTGTTACATTCTACTGAAATCACACACACATAAACTGATTTACAAATTTCCTCTTTTAAACAAGCTTATTTTTTTCAAGTCTGTAAATAATTCTCAAATGTTCCAATTATCATTGTATGATCAGCTGATTTTGATTGTGCTGTATCATAATTTTGATAGAAATGCACTTTTTATTGTTGGATGTGTCTGAATGAGAAACCATGACTGAATATATACTGAACTGAATTCTAGCTAACTGGATATGAAGTGGACCCATATGTATGCAGATACACCTCAGTTAATTAGAATATGCGTTTCAATAAACAGAGCCGGCTGGCCCATCAGGCAATATAGGTAAATGCTAAAGGCACCATGGCCTCCAGGGGGCGCCACAAAATCAAGAAAAAAATGCAACTTCAAAATAAGTATATTAAAGCTAGTTATTACTAATAACCCTTAAAATGCCAAATGTAAAGCAATGTCAGATTAATATCAGTAAATACAGGAGAGTACAGGTGTAGCTGAAGAGGTCAGGTTAAGTAGGTAGGTAGTCACTCTAGTGGATGCAGTAATAAAAAGCACCACTGTTAAATGCCTTTTTTTGTGCATCGTTTTGTATAGAGTTGTATCTAGGTATTTTATATACCTTTTGAATATAGTTATTTTATTTAGTTTTTGTATAAAGTAAATTATGTATTGTATTGTATTATTACATATTGTTATTGTGTTCAAACTGTGTGGTTACTTAAATTTGATGTTTGATGTTGATTGTATTTATAATCTCACTCAGTCATTTTCTATACCGCCTCTTCCATAGCGGGTCACGGGGAAGCTGGTGACCCAAACAAACAACCAAGCACACACTCATTCACACACCGAAGGGCAATTTTCAGAGTGACCAATTAACCTAACAGGCATGTCTTTGGACTGTGGGACGGAGCCGGAGTACCCGGAAAGAACCCAGGCATGCATGGGGAGAACATGCAAACTCCACGCAGAAAGAACCCCGGCCGGGAGTCAAACCCAGGACCTTCTTGCTGCAAGGCAACAGTGCTACTAACTGCACCACCATGCAGCCCTATTTATAATGTATTACTACTATTATTATTTCTTCACTTATTTACAAGATTATTTTGTAGTAAGGGTGTTTATTGTGTTTCAGATTTTTTGTTTATTTGCAATTTGTTAAGAATGCTAATTGGGTGACATGTTATTTCATAAATTAAAGACAGTGGTAAAAAAAATGCTGTTTGATTTCTTTTGTAAGCGTATGTAAATCGCTGACGGGGGGGGCACCATATAAAACCTGGGCTAGTGCGTAGCATTGTGTAGGGCTGGCTCTGCCAACTAAGCTTGTTTGTCAGATGAAACCTTTTGAAAACAATCTTTATTAAACATACTTTTTATGCATTTGTTGTAATCTGAGCTGAAAAAGTCAGTGCTGCTGTGTTTGTAATCTAGAGATCAGATTCGGTAGTTGCTGTAAGATAATGGTGTAGTGGATCAATATTTCAGTCCGTTCTCACACGCATTCATCATTATTTCTGCTTCTAAATCCTCAGATCTAATCCTTGGCAGATTAGAGCTATTTGCAATTAATACAAAGACCCTGCTACAGAGCTGCAGTCATTCTCAAGTCAGTTTATAGAAAGAAATAAAAATAAATACACGTAAGAGTCAAATAGACAGGGATTAAATACCATCCTAAATATAATATATAATATTGTTATAAACAACAATAAATTAAGCTATTAATAGACTGTTATCAAAAACCTTTGGGGGCTAGATTTTTAGGTGCTGGATGGTGATATAGTAAATGGATATGGATAGTATTAAAACTATGTAGAGAATTAATAAGGCAATATAACACTAATTGTGTATTATAATCATATCAGTCTAATTAATAACAAAATGTCTCATCAGTCTCAAAAATCAATCAAAACCCAATCTGAAAGACTGAATTCTGTTTGTCTTGTGATCTGACTGGTGTCTCTCTGAAAGGTAATAATTTGCATAATTTGGATAAATTAGGGTTCTAAATACCTGCCTAAAGTCTGAGAAAAGGCAGGAAGAGTGCTTAAACATGGGAATTCAAACAGAGGAAGGTCTTTGAGGTCTAGCAGGTTCTGGTGCCCAACGGCGGCCTTAGATAAACTGATAAGTCACATTGCTATAACACCTCTCAGTGAACCAAACCAGGCTTCTGGACCTGCAGTTCTGTATGTCCAGTTTCTCAGATAGGTGGACAAGAAGATCTCTGCTCAATATCTGTCAGAGCTGACCTCAGGGTTGCGTCTCCAGGGAGGCATCAGCTGATGCAGAAGTGTTGGAATTTTGATGGTTCCTTTCCTTGGAATTCAGAACTGAATCTATAATCTTGCTGGATAAACTTGTTTCTACTCTCTACTACAGCCACAGGTTTAGTTTATGAAGGCAAAACAAAAACAATACTTTCCGAAGGATGAAAGACCTTATCTCCTCACTATGCACACATTGTTAATATTCTGTGTACTTTCAGGCTAGTTTTGCATCTGTCACTCCATCGTTCTCTAGTTCTTTTCATCTTCATTTCCTTGCAATCATACAGCACCGGTGGTGCGGAGCACATAGGGGTGTTTGCCACATTTACTTAAAAAGACTTTAGGATTAATCTGTTTTTTAAAAAGCTTTTGTTTTCGTTTCAAAAGAAAATGGTTTCACAACATTAGATGAGACTGGCAGGGGCAGTGTACCCAGGTTACTACATGTGTACTGAAGAGACAAGGTGCATTCAGTTCTAACTGATCATGCACTAGCTGGAAAAGCTCATTACTTTAAAGAGCATTTCTTTGTATTGACATGCATTCTAATAAACTGTCCATCATAAGAGCTTAACAGGTATAAATATTGCACTTTGACAATCTCAGGGGCACAGTCTGTGGAATTAAAGATTATTTGAGCTCAGATTAATGTCACGGTAAAGACCTTTTTCCAGTCTTGGTCACAATGTGATATATGAAAGAAAGTGATAAGTGAGTTTTCTGAGATTTTCCAACACTGCGATTAATAAAGAAGACTCATTGCCTGGGTGTACTGTGCAGTAACTAAAAGCATGAAAGCAATTATAAGAGGATTTGGGGGGTGGGCAGCCTGGTGTCAGTAACACATTAAACTGTCAGTGATTTATAGTGGTGATGGGGTGGGGTACTTCTTTCCCTCCTTAATGTCCTGTGCAATGAGCCCTTGCAGGAAGAAACTCTGATAGAAGCAGGTCCTGTTCTGTTTGACCACTTGAATACATCATAGGCTGGTGCTCTGTTCTCTCCTTTAGGAGATGATGTCAGCAGTGGTATGGTGCAGATGAGGTTTTGGCAAATCCTTGTACAAGTAGGACAAATTATGTTTGTTTGCACTTGTGCTAGATGGGCGCGTCACTGCCAAGGACTACCGAACCATTCTTGAGGACCATGTGCATCCAATGGTTCAAACATTGTATCCTGAAGGCGGTGCCGTGTATCAGGATGACAATGCACCAATACACACAGCAAAGACTGGTGAAAGGGAGTGATTGGTTTTGATGACATAAGTGAAGTTGAACATCTCGGCATGGCCTGGTCACAGTCAGCATGTTATCTAATTTTATTAAGTGCTCACTTTGGGGTGTTTTGGAGGAGGCCGAGTCAGGAATTACGTTTTTCCTTCCTAGCAGTATCAACGCTAGTGACGTCTGGGCCACATATCTTCTGGCAAGCAGTAATGGCTAAAATCCCTGCTGACCACTGTGGCAGACTTGTATATGTGCATGTCTCCAAATACGAATTGATGGCTTGTATTGGCGCGGCGAAAAAATGGGGGGGGAGGGGGGGAGGAAGTGCGGACCTAAGCATAGCTAGAAAATTATTGTGGTCTAAAAACCATCAGGTGTTTCAGGGATTGTCCACCCCTGAGATTCATTACGGGCAGATAGAGATTTAAAAAAGTAATATTACTTTTTAAAGGGGCATGTATTGTCTTTGTAGTGTTTGATGATTATGAGGCTCACAAATAATGAAAGCTTCAGGCTTTCTGAAGGTGAATGTTCCATGTTCTGTGTCAGCTCAATCCTTTTTTGGCATGAATTAGTTGTACTGCATGCGATGTGGGCGATAGAGGAATGATCAGCCATAGTGGTTTGTCTGAGGTTTAATGGAAGGCCTAGCTTGGGAGGGTAGGTGAGCCTTTCAAGAGCTTCTGCTTAATTGGTCTGTGTCTCTTATTTAGAGTCCTCTTGACAAGAACTTCCATATATTCTGCTGTGGTTCAGGTCTAGGGGAGTACTACTAGGCCAATCAAGGCATCAGTACACCAGCAAACAGTGGCAGTCTGATTTAGTCTTAGTTATTCAGAATGTGTTAAGGCGAAGTTATTATAATTAGCTGGTCTGCGGTATGCTAGAGAGCAAACTCCCAGGCAGATTTCATCGAGCTCCAGTTGGACTTCAGCATCACGGCTCTCCTCCTGGAGTGACGCATGTGAGTAAATGAAGGTTTTGTAGTTGATTGTGTATTTTAAGTTATTTTTATAGGGGATTTGAATTTAAATTGAATTCAAAAGATAAATGCATCTGGAAAAATTGACTAGCCTCTTATTTAAGTTAGAAATATGGAATAAAAAACAGTGCTCATATTTAACCTGATATTTAGGTGTATAATAACGCTTTTTAAAGATTGCTAAGATCCACGAAGGCATATGATATTCAGGATGGTGATCATTTCACTAATAAGTTGCGACATGGGGGCATAGAATAATTTCTTTACTCCAACACTGAAGAGTTCTAGAACGTAAAAAAAAAGTATCGCCGTAATAATGCAACGAGGGTCAAATTACAGCTCGTATATTAACTGAAAAGGACACATAAATAAATTCTTTTGCAAAAAAAAAAAAACTGAAAGTAGGGTACCTTTTCCGCTGGTAAAACATAAAGAAATATGACATAGTTTAATCCTTGTGTATTACGCTGTAAAGTAGGGCATCGGCTTCCTGAAGTGAGTTTTTTATACGGGCATAAGCCTAATTATACATAATCTACAAGTATATTTATATCTAATTGAAAAGGGAAGGACTTTATCAACGATTATTGACTAGCTAGTGATGAGTTAGCTGGGGACTATACGCCTAAACGTCTATCTATCGATTTACCTCCATTTACTTGAGTGATCGTTTGTACCATATTGGTTCTGTACAGTAAGACTGGCACTAATTGCTGATCACTCTTACTTAATAACGCCAATCATTCCTAAGAAAAAAATAAAAATCGTGTCTCGCGATACAAGGTCATTTTTTTTTTGTAACACTTCCCATTACGATGGATGGTGCGTTAGCCTCTAAAGTAGGTTCGGGCTATACAGAAGCGGCTGCCTCTTTAGAGGCATGAAGCCGATCTACGGCAGAGACTGGATCTATCCTTTACTGTACTGCATTCCACATCTGTTTATGAAGATACCTTTCATTTTCAGACTGCTCCATTTAATGTGTGCTTCTGTTCTATACTGAAAAGAAGGAGGATAGACTTGATAAAGATTTTAGCTTTCGGAGATAGAGTAGCGTATCACTCTGAAAAAAAAAAAAAAATGCAATAGAGGAGCATATATGGGCAGATAAGGCTAATGTGCTGCAGGCCTAGATTTATGTTCCTGTGAGTGATCTCAGATGAACAGCTAGTTATTAGCTATATGTAACTGATGTATTATTACAGCAATCTAGTATGTGCTTGTCTTTTCTGAGTGGCCTATTAGTTAGTTGTGGATTAGCGCAAGTGCACGACAATTTCAGTTTTTCTAAATCTCTGTTCAAAGGTCTTACTGGCACGCATGTAATGAGTACAGTTTTTGCTGTATGTGCGAGGCTGGGCTGCAGTGTATAATTACTGTTAATATATTCCTTTTACATTTAGTGATGAGGGCTTATCTAAGGGGTCAAAAAAGCCTAAGAATCAAAACAGAGTTTCATAGGTTGGTGTCTGTGTAGATATTTAATTTTCTTTTGAATTATTATTGGATCAGTTAAAACTTGTCCAATGTATATTATTCATTTGACCTGTGTACAACTAGAAAAACAATTCTATCAGATGTTGTTTAATGTTAAGTGGTTGTCACTTGTCTTTTATGCAATGTTTTTTTGGGTTTGTACCTTTTTTCCCGTTTTGAATTGCGATACCCGTCTTTGAAGCACAACCTGTCTTCAAGAACAAGGGTGATGTGCTGAGCTGTAGCAACTGCAGATGAATAAAGCTAATGAACCATGCCATAAAGACTTGGGAAGGAGTTAATGAAGGGCTTTGTGTACGGTTAGTAAGAGGAGGTGACATCAGTAGAGGGTCAGTAAGTTTGTTTTAAATGGTGGAGATAAGGGGTGCGTGCAGATGTGATGGCGAATGCTTTGGAGAGTGCTTGATGTTTAAGCATAGAGGAGGTCAAAATGGATTGCACTGTCGTTGTGGATCTAGAGGACACATGTGACAGTGGGACTGTATTAGGAAGTCAGAGTGGCAGAGAAGAATGAGTGTGGTGCAGAACATATGCAAGAGCAGCGGAACGATGGTGAGGTGTGTGGTAGCGATAGGTTGAAGGCCGGGATGGGATGTGCATCAAGGGTGAACTCTGAGCCCCTTCTTGTTTGAATTGGTAAAGAACAGGTTGACAGATGAAGTCAGGCTTGAGGTCTGCAGAAGACATTGTGATTTATATTGAGAGTGGGAAGCAGATGTAAAAAAGCATAGAGAGAAGAAACTTTGCTCTGGAAAGAAAACGAATGGAAGTCAGTCAAAGCAGAACAGAATGTGTGTGAATGAGTAGAACACCATTGAAACAGTGATGCTCAAAGAAATGAAGCTATAGAAAGATTGAAGAGGTTAACTACCTCGGGTCAAACAGAAGAGAGCCCAGGCAGAGATGAAGTAGATGGAGATGGATTCCTTGTGTGAAAACATTAGAGACTCAACTGAAATTGTTCAACAGGCAGATAACAGAGGAGAACAAGTCTGCTTTATCCTTAGTTACAAATTCCTAACTCTGAACGTGCCACATACATCTGTTTGAACAATTATGTTCTATAACGCCATAAAAATGTCCAGCTCTCATAGCATTCAAGAAAGGGTTGGGTTCTGTGTTTCAGAGATGAATGTGTCTGGGTGCAAAATGTGTGTATCAACTCAGAAACAAGTGCAAAAGAACTTGTGAAGATGCCAACTGTTGCTGGTAGGAGTGTCATTATCCACAGTGAAGCAAGTCCTGACATGAGCTGAAAGGCCACTCTCAGAGGAGGAAGCCATTGTTAAAAAAGCAGCATCAAAATCAGATTAGTTTGCAAATTCACTCACTTACTTTGGAGTCATGTTCTTGGTCTGATGAAAGTGTATGGCCATAATGACCACTATTACATTTGGGGGGAAAAGTAGAAGCTTGAAAGCCTGAGAACCCCAACTCAACTATGAAAAAGGGTGGTGGCAGCATCATGTTGTGGAATTGTTTTGTAGCAGGAGGGACTGGAGCACTTCAAAAAAAAAGATGGCATCATGAGGAAAGAGCATTATGTTGAATCATTAAAGCAGCATCTCAAGACATTGGCGCAGACTTCTGATTATAACTATAAAACACCCTATTAAGTAAAATACTGTTAAATACACCTGGCAGATCCATTAAGGCTTCACCAAATAGACACTATAATCAGGGAGGTAATGGGGACAGCCAGATATGAAAGTGTTTTGTTAAAGTGTTGGTCACTTATTTAATCTTTAACCCATATCATTGACTACTGGTGCTGGACAACATTTAAATGTGGTTACACTCTGACTTCACTGTGAGGGAAACCGCCAGTAAGGTACCAGGCGAATTCATTTGACAATTTCATCTAAGGTTCAAACAAAATTGAGTGAGTTCTGTGTATTTACTGCTCCAGGTTAAATGGAAACTAGGACAGTGCTCATTTTGGGCTTTGACTGCTAAAAGGGAACTCCCAAAGTTAATTGGAGCTTTAGAACAGTATTTGCAGCTAATCTGACCTCTGGCTCAGCAGAAGTCAAAGCAGGACGTGATATATTCTAAGATTTATTTTGTAGCACTAGTGGACTTTATTTTGTCATTTTTATTTGAAAGTAGCCAGACAGCAAATGGGGTGAAGAGTGGGAAGACATGCAGCACAGGTCGGTGTGAGCGGGACTATAACCAGGGGACAGCAGCATAGAGGGTCGAAGCCTCTCTATACATGGGCTTAAAGCTCTACCACTGCAGCAGTGCCGCGCACCTCGGAGCTGCTTTTGATGAATTAAATTTTACAGAAACTCGCAGGGTGAGAATAAGTCTAGTTGAAACTCCACATATTTTGTGGAGTCACATATAGTCAGTTGTTGGTCTTCCAGTTGGTAATCACTTATATCAGAAAGCCGTAACTGTGTCACAATCCTTAGGGGTTGGGTTTTTATTTTCTTCTTTGTCTTTATTTTGACAGTTTTTTTGCTGTTTGTTATGTTCTTTAGTTCTTACTTTAGTTATTTCCTTATGCTTGTTATTATTAGGTGTTGTCTTTGTTAGTCCATTTGTTTGTGTTTTAGTGTTTTTATACATGTAGAATTATTTTCCTGTTAAATTCCTATTAGATTCTTCCATGTGGTTCAGGGAAGAATCTCAGCTCCCTTCCTGTTCGATTACTCTCCCTCTTTCAGCTGCTCTGCTTTCTCTCTGCTGCAACTCATCTCTTCTGATTAGCTCACCTGGTTTGCCTGTCATTTTCCCACCCTGCCTTACTATATATGCTCACTGGTTCTTTCTATTCCTTGCTGGGGTTTCTTCTTTTACCTCTGTCCTCTGCCACGTTCCTGAGATTCATGTCTATTCTCCACTTGCTAGACCATTTGTATTTATTAAATTTTGTTATTAAATCATTCTGCTTCACCTCAGTTCTGCTTTGCACCTCAGTCCTCCAATAACTGAAATATGATACACTATCAATCAGCAGCAGTTTTGTGAGGCCTTAACAACTAAATCTGAATGCAATGTGAGTCTGACCTTAGTGCACTCGAACCTGTCCACTTGTCGTCCATTCACCCAGCTGTCCAGCTTATTTGACAAGACCTAAAACAAAACTTACTTTGGGCCTGAAAAGGCAATGGCAAGCTTTCAGAGTTGCTGCATAGTTCTATGTGCATACAAACCTATCAGAATACAACCCTCGGCTAAAAGTATGAGATCACCACTCAATTTTCAGTCCGCTCTTGATTCCATAACTATTCCTTGACTTCATCTTCTAATGCTTAAAGATCTTAAAGTAAATGGTCAGAGGTGCATTTTCAACAACTGTGCACTTATTAAAATGAATTAATTCTTAATGCAGCATTTCACAAAAAACAGCTAAAGATATAAAATATTATTGTGCTCTAAACAAACAAAAAAAGCCTCATGTTTCTGCAAAGTGACCATCCGGGTCACTGATGTAAGAGGGAGTCATAGGGACAGACAGTCAATGACCAGAAGAACAGTAAACAATGAGAGCTGGCACAAAGATACAAGTTTTAATTTGATTTGTTGGGATTATTAAAAATATGCTGGATGAGTGACGTAACAGATTCGAGCCTGGATTCTGGTTTAAGCATTTTTTTTGCAGTCAGACTGAACTCCTCCTTCAGAAATGCAACATGGACAGAGGGAGTGTTACAGGTGCAAGCAGTTCATATGTTCATATGAGGCGGGTGATCCATGAGCTGTGATGGACGCTAAGGTGGATGCAGAGGCTGAAGCAAAGTCACAAAGCTGTATTCTGCTGCTGTTGGCTCAGTTATGTGACATGCCAGCGCAGCAAATATACAGATGAATATACAGATGACATAAGAATTCACTGTTATAAAATTTACAGTGCAGAAACAGAGAGGATGACCTCACTTTGTGACTTGTCCAGAGCTAAATCGGATGCTGCACTTTAATGTTCACTCTCACAGTCGCTCTCTATATTGTACTTAAAACTGTTCGCTAGATTATGGGGCTCACTCTGTGGTGTGGACCAATCATCAGTATGTCGGCTTGCTGATAATTCTTGGCAGTCATTGAGGATCAAGTGTTTTTTTTTGCAGGCCCTGGTAGTATATCTAGTGCTGTATATGTATATATATATATATATTTATAGATTTAGATTTCTCTTTTGTTCATTCATTGCATTTGTTGATTGATGAAAATAAATGATTAATACTTCCATTTTAGAAAGCATTCTTTGTTTACAGCATTTTTTCACACCTGCCTACAGCTTTTGCACAGTACTGTATATAGTTGGTAATTGAATTGTTCCAGTCTGCCCAGGTCTTCTTCATGACCTGCTTCCATGTTATTTCATTACCAAATAATTCGGAAACTGATGCAGTGGTCTTAACATATTGCTGAGAGGTATTTTTGCAGCCATACATAATACAAGAAAGGTCCACTGAAGAGCAAGTGTGACTAAAAACTGAAAAAGTCAAAATGTGAAATTTGTATACGAACACCTAAGCTATGATGTCTCAGAGACCTTGTCGTGAAATTATAATTTACAACAAAACAGCAAAACAAATTGTAGAACAGACATAGACTTTTTGTGTTTTATAAAGTAGTAAATATGTTTTATTTTGATTGATTTTTTATCTTTTTTTGGCCATTTTGTTTAAGAAGCTGCTCAGCTGGCCCATTGACAGGAAACAGGGCCCCAACCAGTAAGGTGTCTGCTGAAACAATGGAAAGGATTCTGAAACTCCTTCAAGAAGGTAGCAAAAGATGGTCGGTTCCTGTCAGTCCGCTGAGTCCAAGATTACAAGCATGTCCAAACAACGTTTAGGTGTTAAAAGGAAAACATCCAGAAAGACCAAGGACGACTGTCAGACGAGACAACCCAGAGCACTTTGCCATAAAAGCCAATGAAATCAAAGTCAACTAGGCAGAAACCGTGAATGTGAGCAAACTGTGTTGAATCTGCTCAAGCAAATGAGATTTACTTCAAGAAAAGCCAATTAACACCTAAACAGAAGCAAACAAGGCTGCAGGGGGCTAATGAGAAACGGTCATGGATGTGGCTGATTGAATGAAAGTGGGAATCAGTGTTGATTCCTAAATCTGCTTTGGTCAAGGAGATCATGCTGAAAGTTTTTGCTATTCTAATAAAACAAAACCGACTGCCTGAGGAAAAGCAGCCCTTTTCCACAGTCATTGATGATATGTTGCTGCATAGGCAAAAGGAGCTTAGAGGTTAGACTTTTCTCATTCAATCAATCCAAAGCAGGTTTGTAGATGAAGAAGACATTTAACCCGACTGGCTCTTCAGGAATGTTACCTCAAAATACATGGCCACCAAAGAGCCCACCTAAATCCGATCTGAAATCTCAGGTGCAGCAAAGTGGTAAATGTTTTGTATTTTTGGGAGGGGTTAAAGGCTTCAAAATGTTTCTCTGTACCTGATCTAAAAAAAGTGCTGTTAAATTACACAATGTAATCTCAATTTTGTGAGTTGTTTTATAAAGCCAGAATGTTGCATTCAATAAAATAGCTTTCTATCATACATTTGTGCTCTAGAGTGTTACTATATATTCAGTTTCCTCCATAAGGCATTGGTTGTATATTCTTGATCATGTAATGTAACTTAACAGGTACCTTAAACAAGAAGTTATTGTGCTTTTCTTAAAGTCTGAAGTCTGAACACAGGCAAGAATGCAGATTCCCTGTTTCTTTAGCTTGCTCTCTCTCTGCATACTGACTGTCTATTGGGTCAGGGTGATAATTCATAGTCATCCAGGTGGCTTTGCTGAGTGCTCACATGGTCTCCTGTCATTGTGAACAAAGTAGCTCACAACCACTTTAATGTGCTGCACTGCTATTCTTAGTGTGCTGAGTTGGCTAGGCCTGAAAGGAAAATGGTAATATTTTTCTGTATGAGAACATGATCTGTTCCTCACCAGGAGTTAAAATGAGTAAGGCAAACTTTAGATGATTACAGTTACACATGACATCTTATACTGTGAGATTGTATTTACTGAAGCATAAAGGTCAAGGGGGCTCATAAATATATTAATTTTGAAATATACACACTATATTTGAACTAAAATAGGATGCTCCTCTGCTTTTACCATAAGTTGAAATATTTCTGAAGATCTTTTACATTCAAATAGGAAGTTTAACTTAGGAATTGATTAAAGAGTAACATTAAGGGTTCTGAAGATCTATTTAGGGTAAGAACAATGTCATAATTTGTCAGTGTGAGATTTGACATTACTTAAAACAACACATTTGATATAAGTGTGATTTTTTTCATATTAATTGGGTTCAATTCAGTTTATTCAATTCAGTTTATTTATATAGCACCAATTCACAACACATGTTGTCTCAAGACACTTCCCAAAAAATCAGGATATTGAATACTAGCTACAAAAAATCTAATTGTTAGCGTGAAGGATTCAAATTAACCACCAACAGTTTAGACATTACGACATTAACTAACCTGTTATTTCAAATGACTTTAGATTTCAGCATTAGGAAATCAAAGGGTTTTAAATGTCAGCAAGGCATGCTTACTTTCTCTGGTGTTTGTTAAAACGTTAAAGAGTGCTTTTTCCTGCAGGTTGTTCTTTTTCACACTGCAGAAGGTGGGCCTGCACTCACCTGATAGATATTAATACCATTAGGTCCTTTTGAATATCCTTTTGTCATAAAAATACAGGTTCCCTTAATTTATTCAGTTATCTTTTTTTTTTTTGAATACTTGTATTTCATTTACAGTGGCTTCTAAAAGTATTCATACCTTTTGAACTTTTCCACATATTGTCGCATTACAACTACAAACATAAATACATTTTATTTGAATTTTATGTGAAAGACCAACACAAAGTGGTACACAATTGTGAATTAGGGCGGAAATTATACATTATTTCTTTTTTTCTTACCAATAAAAAACTGAAAAGCCCATTGTGCAAAAGTATTCAGCCCCCATGAGTAGATACTTTGTGGAACCACCTTTTGCTGCAATTACAGTTGCAAGTCTTTTAGGGTATCTCTCTACCAGCTTTGCACATCTATTGACAGAAATTTTTGCCCATTCTTCTTGCAAAACAGCTCAAACTCAGTCAGATTAGATGGAGAGTGTTTGTGAACAGCAGTTTTCAGATATTGCCACAAATTCTTTGACTGGGCCATTCTAACACATGAATATGAGAGCATGATGTTGCCACCACCATATTTGACAGTGGGGATGGTGTGTTCAGAGTGATGTGCAGTGTTAGTTCTCCACCACACATAGTGTTTTGCATTTTGGCCAAAAAGTTAAATTTTGGTCTCATCTGACCAAAGCACCTTCTTCCACATGTTTGCTGTGTCCCCAACATGGCTTCTGGCAAACTGTAAACAGGACTTCTTATGGTTTTCTTTTAACAATGGCTTTCTTCTTTCCACTCTTCCGTAAAGGCCACATTTGTATAGTGCACGACTAATAGTTGTCCTATAGACAGATTCCCCCACCTGAGCTGTGGATCTCTGCAGTTCCTCAAGAGTCACCATGGGCCTCTTGGCTGCATCTCTGATCAGTGCTCTCCTTGTTTGGCCTGTAAGTTTAGGTGGTCGCCCTTGTCTTGGTAGGTTTCCAGTTGTGCCATACTCTTTCCATTTCCAGATGATGAATTGAACAGTGCTCCATGAGATGTTCAAAGCTTGGGAAATATTTTCATAGTCTAGGCCTGCTTAAAATTCTCCACAGCTTTATCCCTGACCTGTCTGTTGTGTTCCTTGGACTTCATGATGCTGTTTGCTCCCCAATATTCTCTTAACCAACCTCTGAAGCCGTCACAGAGTAGCTGTATTTGTATTGAGATTAGATTACACACAAGTGGACTCTATTTAGTCATTATCAATTATTTGAAGGCAACTGGTTGCACTCAGAGTAAAGGAGGCTGAATACTTTTGCACACCGCACTTTTCAGTTTTTTATTTATTTATAAAAAAAATGAAATCATGTTTAATTTTCATTCCACTTCACAACTGTATACCACTTTGTGTTGGTCTTTCACATAGAATTCAAATAAAATATATTTATGTCTGTGGTTGTATTGTGACAATATGTGGAAAAGTTCAAGGGTTATGAATACTTTTACAACCCACTGTAATTTGTCAGCTTTTCTGGATGCTATTTGCATTTACTAAGTGGACTGAAGGACTCAAATTAGTTCCCCACAGTTAAGACATCATCAACTCTAAATAATAATCTTGATTTTAACACATGTGAGCTGATATAGATGAGAGAAACTTGTATAATCTGAGATGTTTCAGCATAAACGTTACCAAGTTTGGTAGCAAAGATATTAAGCAGACCCAGTCAGGTTACCCTGTAAATGCAGATTATATTTTGAGAACAACTGTCCATTCATGTGTATGTGAACCTCTTTGTGTAACATATGTACAAATTTTGCATATTAAGAAAGCCTAAAACCGCAGTGATTTTGTTCCAATGTTAATTTCTTTTGGGGAGTCTGCTGTTTTGAGATGAGCTATATAATTGGTACATTTATTAGGGCTGAAACAATTAATTAGATCAGTTGTAATTGATTATTCAAATAATCGTCAACTAATTTAGTAATCAAATAATCATTAACCGAATAATCATTAACCAGACTCTGAAACATGCCATTTGCTGAAAGAACAACCCACTCACAGCAGTAATTAGGCAAAAATTGTTCAAAAAATATACAAATTTTGCATTAAGATGAAAAACCTGCTTTGTCTGTAAATATGCTCTATCCAGAACTTCTCATTTGGCATAGATTTAATTTCACCTGGTTCAAATTCTCTAATAAATCTCCTATTGAGCACCTTTTGCTATTTGATCATTAATGATTATCTAAAAAATTGTCCACAGATTGATCGATTAGCAAATAATCGTCAGTTGCAGCCCTAAAATCTATTTTTATTAAATATCTAATAAGTAAAATATTAACAGCAGTTTATCCATAATCTGATCAAAAGTGTATCATTAGATCAATTCAATTCAATTCAATTCAGTTTTATTTATATAGCGCCAATTCACAATACATGTCAGCTCAACTGTCTGTTAGTCCCTTATGTCCTCTATAGTTATTTAGACAAGTAACAGACCATCAATAACTAATCACTGAATATTTTGTCCAAAATATAATCAGCAGATCATCGTTATGTAACCAATAGCTGACCATTAGAAAAGTATTACCTAATATTGAGCTGCTTATGAAGCCTAATGTGCTCATCAGGTCAACATTAGGTAATAGTCAACTAGTGATTAACTCCTATTTGTTTCTCATTTGTTCTCATGTAACCAAACAAATAGTTTTGGCCATTCTTGGAACATGTTATCGAAGGAAAATAACTCCATCACAAATAGGCCAAATAGGAAGCTATTAAAACTGCCTGGCATCACCAACACTATGCTATTTCAATCTGGAAAAAAATTATACCTTAAAAGTTTTCTCACTTAAAATATTAAAATTAATGTTCCAACCACTGGATTTTTGTTCACCTTTAACTTATCTAACCTTGTATTATGATGTTCCCAACAGATCACGAGATTCGAAACATATCCCAAAATTATTCATTCTCCTGGCAGATTTTAATCTTATTTTATTTTCATTCGACCAAGTTTGTTTGTGGCGGGAAACGAGACAGACATCCCTCTAAAGATAAGAAAAACAACATAAGTCCGCCTCTCGGCGGGCACTACCCCCTCCCCCCACGTTTGCTATCCGATTATTAATTGTTTAATTGAAAAAATAATTGACAGATAAATTGATTAGGCAAATAATCATTAGTTGCAGCCCTAATTCCTATAACTGCACTGGTATTTTGATGATGAGCTCCAAGTCTTTGAATTTAGAAGGCCTTTTTGCCATCAACCTAATCTTTACCTCCCTCCATAGATTCTCCATCAAATTCTGGAGTTTGAATAAGTTAGGGCTTAACTGTACATACTATTGTTTAAAGGATATGTTTAAGGTTATCAAGAAGTTATTTGGTACCAAAGCATATGTTGGAACACGATTAATTGCAGCTAATTTAAAGCTTAAACAATAGAAATCTGTTGTTATCCATAGTGGATGATTACTTTGAATTGGTTATTCAGTAATTATATTTTTAAAACATATTTTTCTGTCACACATTGCCCTATCTAGGAGGTTGGTACCTATTATGTAATAAAGCAGGATGGCACAAAGATAACATTCAACCTCCACACAGAAAAGTCTGCACAGCTGAGATTCAAACCAGAGACCTTGTTGCTGTAGGGAAACCGTGCTAACCACCGCACTGCTGTGCTGGCCATTAAATTAGTCAAGTTACATTAAATCAATGTAAGTGGATATCAGCTCTTAAGAAAACACTGCATGCTGTAATACAACCGCATGAAGGAATGACCAAGACAACTTGGTTCTAAAGGAACTGTGAATTCAAGAGTGCTGAAAACATTTCCAAAACACACTAACACACAATTATGCAAATATGTACAACAGAGTGTTTCTATTTAGTTTTATTAACATGGGAACCACTGAGTCTGGAAGCCAAAAGCACATTCTGTTTTTACACATAATAACATTTCCACTGTACAATAGTAATTTGATGAAATGATTAAATCCCCTCTTTTGTCCTTTATATCCTCCCCTAGACCTATTTATTGTTCAGAAGGTTCATTCACAAACTCACTAAAGAAAATTAGAGAAGGATGCCTATAAGGACGAATGTAAAGTGATGGGACAGGGAAGCAGAGGAAGAGGCAGAAGGCTGTACAGTGTGTGCAGGAGGGGTTGGGGGGGGTGGGTACTGCGGCGTTAGACTATACGGGCAAGATGCAATGACACAGCTTGCTGACGCTGTTAAAGTCACACACACACTCTTTCTGTGTCTGACTGCAGGATAACTGTAGAAACTAGGAAACAGAAGACTACAGGCAGGGCTAGAAACCAGGCTTTTTAAGCACATACATGCTTCCAGGAGAAGCGATAACACCAAAACCCTTTCTGATAACACTCACTAGTTGTGTGCTCTTCTGTCTCTTTCTGTCCCTACATGCATACATACTCTAGCTTCAGAAACAGCCAGACTGAAAGACCCATTTTGCAATAGTTTGCTTCTTACCTTTGATTAAGTGAATAGTTGAGCGTCCTGCATTACAGAGATTGAGTTGGTTCCCACAGTGATGCTGCTGTGGAAGGAGCTAGAGTGCCCGTCCTCTCTGTGCTGCGCTGTCCACTGTGTGTTCCTCTGTCTGCACTGCTCCTTTACTCTGTTCCAAGTTCCCTCGTGCCAGCTCAGAGGGAAGTAGCTATATATATAGGTAGGTATAGGTAGGTATATGTATATATGTATACATATACAAAGGCAGCAACACATGTAATAAACACACCACCAGAACTATAGGATTAAGAGTGATGCTCCAGTTTCCCTGAGAAGCTATTTTTTACAGAAGCTTTTTCTGTTGAATTTGATGGACAGCTGGTGGAATTTTTACCTAATTGAATGTTTTTCAAAAACAAGCTTTTTCCCGATGGATAAGTAAGTAAGTAGCACCTTTCACACATGCAAATGCATTTCTGAATACAAATGTATTTAGTTGTTTCTTAAAAGAGTCTGTGGAGTCTGTGCAGCGTAGGGACAGTGGGACAGCTTTCCAGAGCCTTGGAGCCTTTGCCTGAAAAGCCTGGTCTCCATGGGTTTTAAAATGGGTTTGTGGGACCATCAACAACATTTGACTCGAAGAGCTCCAAGTCCTAGATGGAGATGGAGGGTCCAAAAGGTTCAGAATGTATTTAGGGGCCTGGTCATGGATTGCCCTGATGGTTAAAACCAAAATTTTTAAAATTAATGTTGAAGTGACCAGGCAGCCAGTGCAGGGAGGCCAGGACAGGAGATTTGTGAGCCTGTCCTTTAGTTTTTGTCAACTGGCTCGCTGCAGCCTTCTGCACAGACTGATGGTGAGCCAATGAGCTTTTATTCAAACAAGTAAAAAGACTATTGGTCTAAACATGAGGAAAATAAAAGCATGAACAGCCATCTCTAGTTCAGTCTGTGACACATAAAAGCAGTTATGAACTAACATTTGACAGTGATTGGCAAAAAACAAAGAACTGTCTCAGATGACACGCAGATTTCTGAGACTACTTTTCTCAGTAGGAGCTAAAGAAGCAAGATGCGTTCTGGTTTTGTTTGCATTAACTGCAGATAATTGTTGTATAACCATGATTTGATTTCTGACAGATGGTTACTGAGTTCAGACAGTTTGTTCATCTCGGATGCTCGAAAAGAGCAATACAATTGTATATAATCAGTGTAAGGATGGTGTGACATGTTTTTATAGCGTTTTAGGATGTCCTCCAAAGGATATAGATACAATAAAAAGAGGATTGGGCCCTAAAACTGAACCTTGAGGTTCCCCACAAAACAGCAGTGGACTATCTGAGTAAACCTGGTTAGTAAAAACAGTAAAAGACCTTTCTGATAAGTACGTTTAACACAATGCCAGAAATGCCACAGTCCCTCAGTCCATAAGTACAATGTGATCCATGGTGTCAAAGGCTAATGTCAAGTCCAATAAAACCAGCACAGAATAGTGACCAGATCTGCCATCATAAAATCACTTGAAATATTTAATAACGCTGTCTCTGTAAAGTGCAATTTTCAAAAGCCAGATTGAAAGGTATCCATGATCCCCCTTTTCTCCAAAAAGTGTTGTTCTGCTACAGCCTTCTCAAGGAACTTATAGATCAGTCTGTGGCTTTCAGGGAGAGAAGGATCCAGATAAGGCTTTTCTAGCACTGGGCAGACAACAGGTTTTTTAAAATAAGAAAGACACAGAGCCAGAAGAAAGAGACAAGTATATCTGTTTTGCAATAACAGGGCCAATACAATCAAATATATCCATGAAAAATGATGTAGGGAGGACATCAAAGGGGCTAGAAAACCATTTAATTCGACCCAGCAATGCTATGATGTCTTGTACGGACACTGGGGTAAAAGAGGACCATGTATCAGAAGTGAGAAGAGGTGAGTCCAGACAACTTCTGAAAGTGCTCTGGCAGTTGAAGAATGAACCTTAAATACATGAAGTTAAAAATAAAAAAGTGTTTTATTTTATATCCACTCTGATTTAATAGACCCGTCTTTATTGCTCTTGAGATTAGCACCAGTTGCAAAGATTAGTGCATCCATCCCGCCCTTGAGTCCAACCTTGATAACCTTCTGGAAGTTCTTGATATCAGGCACTTCCTTGTCCTCTTGGTGGTACATGTGTGGGTTTGTCCTTTCATCTTCATCCTCATTATGTTTCTGCTGTCAAATATATTGACTTCACACTTCATAATCAGGAGCCATTTTCTAATGTTCTCCTGGGTTTTTGCTCTTTCATCCTGGATGGTAGCTCATATAATGCCCACTTTGCCCTGCCACTTAAAGGGTTAATGTTCAGTTGTTGGGTAAAACCCTTTGTTCATTGGAAAGGCTGTTTTGTCTTAGCCCGCCTGAGTCAATAATTTTTCAGAACTTCCTTCTGGTGTAATTAAACCTGCACAATTTAAGACTCTACCAGCTTTGAACATGTAGAACATTTTGGCCTTTTCTGCTTTGTGAAACAGCTCAGGCTCAGTCAGGTTAGATGGAGAGTTTCTGTGAACATCAATTTTCAAATCTTGCCACATATACTCAAATGGGTTTAGGTCTGGACTTTGACTGAGCCATTTTAACAACTGAATTTACTTTTATCTAAATCATTACATTGTAGCTCTGATTGCATGTTTTGGGTTGTTGTTCTGCTGGAAGGTGAACCTCCTCCTCAGTCCCAGATGATTCAAAATGGTTTTCTTCCAGGAGTTTTCTATATTTAGCTCCATTCATCTCTGGGTCAACTCTGGTCACCTTCACTGTCCCTGCAGAAGAAAGCATCCTCACAGCATGATGCTGCTATCAACATGTTTCAACTTAAAATGTTGTGTTCAGGATAAAGTGCAGTGTTGTATATAGGTATTTGTGTATAGGTCAAAAAGTTTAATTTAGCACTTTAACAGATTTCCTGTGTCTCTTACATGTTTCTTTTGACAAACTGCAAGTGGGACTTTTTATGGCTTTCTTCTCACCACTCTATAAATGACACATTTGTAGACTGTGTGACTAATAGTTCTTCTGTCAACAGATTCCCTTCCAGAGTTACCATGGGCCTCTTGGCTGCCACTCTGATTAATGCTCTCCTTCGCCAGTCTGCCAGTTTAGTTGGACAGCCATGTCTTTAGTAGGTTTGCAGTTGGTCCATCCTCTGTCCATTTTCAGATGAATGATTGAACAGAGCTCTGTGAGATGTTTAAAGCTTGGTATATTGTTTTTTAACTTATCCCTGCTTTAAACATCTTCACCACTTCCTCCCTGACCTCCCTGCTGTGTTCCTTGGTTTTTATGATGCTGTTTGTTCTCTATTGTTCTCTAACAAACCTTTGAGGCCAGAAACAGAACATCTGCTTTTATGTTCAGATTAAATTAAAGTCAAAAGGAATCTATTTACTGATAGCAACACTAAACTTTATTTAGGGGTAGCTGTTAAATGGGCTAAATACTTACACATACCACTGTTTTTAGATTTTTATTTGTAAACCTTGCATGATTTAGATTCACATCACAGTTATGCACTACTTTGTGTTGGTCTATCACATTATTTCACAAAAAAATGCATTAAGTTGGTCCTTGACTGCTTTTACATCATAGTTTCACACACTGGAGCTTCTTAAATGACAAAAATTCTATCTGAACTTGTTCATTGATTTTCTGTAGCTAATTGAACTCTACATGATGTTTCTAACCGAAAAACTACCAGTTAGTTATTTAGTTAGGGTACAAACAGACCTAAGTCGATCCTGGAATGCACAGCGCATTCTGGAAATCTGGGTCGCCGATAATGCAAATTCAAGCACTGACTATGTTAAAACGAAGTCTATTTCTTTCACCAAATCTTATCAAATAAACACTGTTATGTTGCCTCCTCATAGGTGTAAGATTACTACCATAAGTTCCAGATTTTTATAAAAAGAAAATGTCTTTTTCCCCTCTAATTGACTTTGGGCACTATTGTGTGTTAGGCTCTCAAATTATCCATATCAAATACATTGATGTTTGTGGTTATAGAACAAAACAAAAGGCTAAGAGGGTCTTAGTTGTGGCCTCTTCATGGTTGCCATTTGCCCGATAGACCCAAAGATATTTTTAGCTGTACTGAACATCTGCAATGTCTCAATGACTTTCCAATGTCACTGCTACAAATCATGGTGAGATCAGTGACGCAACGTCTCACTCATTCCTGGCATACATCCTGATGTAATATACGTAAAGGTGGCAGCAAATGGATTGCTTCATTTTATAACAAGTAGTCACTGTGGGCATTCTTTGTTTAAACTGGTTCCAGTCCTAACCAGTACCAGAGCTTAGTGCCAGTTCTTGTAGCGCATATTATACAGGTTTCTTCAAAGACCCGTTGTAGATGCTGATGGCTGTGGGCAGGAAGGATCTCCTGTAGTGGTCTGTCTTACAGCAGACCTGAAGAAGCCTCTGACTCAAGACACTGTTGTTGTACAACAGTCTCATGAAGAGGATGCTCAGGGTTCTCCATAATGTTTTTCATTTTATGAAGAATCCTTCTTTGCACAATGATCTCCAGAGGTTCCAGAGGAATCCCCAGAACAGAGCCAGCCTTCTTTATCAGCTTGTTGAGCTTTTTTAAGTCCCTGGCTCTGATGCTGCTACCCCAGCAGATGATGGCAGAAGAGCTCACACTCTCCACAACAGTCTTATAGAAGATATGCAGCATCTTGCTGCAATCACTGAAGGTCCTAAGCTTCCTCTAGAAGTACAGTCTGCTCTGTCCCTTCTTGTAGACAGCTTCACAGTTGCATCTCCACTTCAGTCTGTTGTCCAGGTGAACATGGAGGTATTTATACTCCTCCACCACTTCCACTTCTTCTCCGATGATGGAAATAGTGTTTGACATTTTCCTGTTCCTCTTAAAATCTTCAATCATCTCCTTTGTTTTATTCACGTTCAAGATGAGATGATTATTTCCACACCATGCCAGAGAGCGGTCCACCAGCTCCCTGTACTCATCTTCTTGCCCATCTCTGATCCACCCTACAAATGCAGAATAATCTGAGTATTTCTGCAGATGACAGCAGTCTGTCTGGTACTGGAAGTCTGAGGTGTACAGAGTGAAGAGGAATGGTGAGAGTACAGTCCCCTGTGGTGCTCCTATGCTGCTGACTACCTGGTTAGACACACAACCCTTCAGTCTCACAAACTGTGGTCTGTTTGTCAGGTAGTCTTTGATCCAGGAGATTGTTGAGGCTTCCACCTGAGTCTTCTGGAGTTTTTGACAAAGCAAATCAGGTTGGATTGTGTTTAAATGCACTGGAGAAATCAAAGAACATGATCCTCACAGTGCTGCTGGCTTGGTCCAGATGACAGTGGGTTTGTTGAAACAGGTGTATGATGGCATCTTCAACTCCAACTCCACAGCGATAAGCAAACTGAAGGAGGTCCTGATGGTTAATTGTTTGCTTACTCAGGTGGGCCAACAGGAGCCTCTCTAGGACCTTCATGATGTGGGATGTCAGAGCAACAGGTCTATAGTCATTGAGGAATGATGGGTGAGTTTTCTTTCTGGTACCGGAACAAGACAGGAGGAACAACACTGGAACCTTATTTTGGTTCAGGCTAAGGTTGAAGAGGTGCTGCAGAATCCCATAGAGCTGCTCTTCACAGCCATTCAGAACTCTAGGGCTGACACCATCTAGACCTTGTCGAAGCCGTCTCTGCTTCCCCGGGTCCGTTGATTTGGGTACAGGTTTAAAAAGAGTGAAATAAACTCAAAGTACAATCAGCTGATGTTTCGCCTCTGCAGAAGGAGAGATGGACCCCCAGCCAAAAAAACCTGCGAGCCCCAAACTCTGTCTCTCCCCTGCTTCCAGCTGTTTTTTTGGGAGTCTCAAAGGTGTGTTAAAAATATAATAAAATATGTCACTGCGTACAAAACATAAACATTCCTTAAGGCCCAATAAGGAGTTTTTCGGGTAATTTTCTTCTAACAAACTCATCTTATCTTACCTTCTCTACCCCCATCGGTAATTTTCCCTTGTCGTTCACCAAATTATGATCTTGGAACTTTTCTATGCTTCAATCCCTAAGCTTGAGATCCTTCTCCTCTATCTGCACATTCCAGTTACACACATAGATGGGTTTTATATTCTACAATCCCCCTTTTGAACTCTCCAAAAAGGGGTTCACAATCTAAAATGTCATTCTAAAAAAAAGTAGAAATAAGCAAAAAATATTACTGTACCCCTGTTAAAACGAAAAAATCATTAAGAAAACATGCATTCCATCTTAGTCAAAGTCCATGAATTCACACTCTGAGGCCCTTTCGGGGGTTCATAGTCAATTTTTTGCAACAGTGGCATCGTTATCTTTGGATCCCTCTGCTCAATGCGGAGGTGATGGGGGCCCCCACGAGAATGAATGCATGGCACAAAAAACAACATCCACAGGTCACCATTATAGCAACAAATACTGCAATAGAAATCTCAAAGAAATATAAAACCTTCCAGCGTCCAAAACATGCCTTGTCATCCACTTCTCCAGGGGAAAATTATCCAATTCCAGAATTTTTAAGCATGGTGGAGGAGAGGGTCTTAAGTCCCTCTAAAGCCTTTGAAAAGAACCGTCTGGTGCAGTGTTATTGGGGATATAAGTAAAAACCAACATATCTCAAAAAATTTGGCACACACGCCCCCTTTTTACAGCTAACAACATATCCAATGCCTTTCTATTTTTTTTATTTGCCATGGGGGAAGTTGGGGCCAATTGTTCAGATAAACCTTCTACAGCGTCTCGAGTTAGATTGGGGCCGAGACGCAAAACATTATAATGAATATAATAATGGGGGTCTACGTTTTTTTTGGGCTTTTTAACTGGGAAAAAGGCAGCTATAATAGGGATGTTTTTAAAACCCCGAGCTGATTTTTGGTCTGTAAATTTTATACTCATTTGGGACTCCTCGCGGGACTCCAATTGCATCTATATAGGGGGGGGAAACCCATGACTCAGGTAAAAAGGGGGTTGGTTGGGGGGCGTTTTTCTTTTTTCATAATATGTCTTCCCCTCCTACGAGGTGAGTTCCAGTGCCTTTTTTCTTGTTAATGCCACAGCGGTAATATTAGGACCAATTAAAATTTAAAAGGGGGCCCTGCAATCTGGACCATTGCACATACTCCTATGGTGTTTTTTGGGGGGTTTTTAGTGAGAAGTCTATATCCTCCACAATAGTAATATAATCCTGATCGTGCCCCAAAGTCCTATCACTTTCCCAGACGTGGTGATATTCCCCCCAGTCTGAGGGAATTTGTCCTACATTCACTTTTGGGGGTTGAGGTGAAGTTGGAAACAATTTAAATTTTCCCATCAGCCTTTCTGGGGAGTAAATGGTCCTGTCTTGGTATTGTTTGGGATGGGGGGAAAAGATGCTAGCTAGCGTGGTACAGTTGGCTGGGATGGCTTCTTTAGTTAGTTGTTAAAAATGCAACTGTACCCCAAGCATCTTCCAGATATAAAGGGGGCTGGGTCAGGGGTTTTTAAGTGTGGCTTGGCAGATGAACATGCAATGCAGTCAGACCTACTTTGTTCCTTTCGCGGTTTGGTTCATCCATTGTAACAAAAGATTATCATCTATGAAAAAACCTGTGGCCTTTCGGGGATTTTTTTCTAGAGGCTGCAGGGGTAAGTAATCCATTTTCATCACCCCTTTTCTAGTTGGTCTTCGGGGTTCTGGGGATGTAGGAGTGCTGGTGACTTGTACCTGGGGAGTTGGGTTTTTTAAATTGATTTTGATTAGTACCTGGGGGTTTGGTCCCCTTTTCCCTTCAAACCCCTAGAGTGAAATACATCACCTCATCCCACTTGTGAGAGGTGCGATGCAAAGCCTTCTTGTAACGTTTTTTATTGACCAAAAATAATGGATTGACCCCCCCAAGGTGTTTATGCGTCAACGCCGTATGGGTCTGATTTTTTTGGTTTTTTTCTCGATTTCGTAAATTTTATTATGTCAGGGTGGGCGTCCAGCTTAACCCGTTGAAACCCCACTTGTGGGACCCCATTTTCCGCAAAGCTCGTTTCCCCCATATAAACTCATGGTCCTGCCTGGGGGCGCTTTTGGGGGGCACATTTTGAGATTGGGCACAAAAAACACATTATACCCCAAACCAGGGGGGAAATGGTTTTTTCCACATTTTCATGACATCCCCACAGGCCCCCAAACCGAAAGGGGGTTTAGTTTCTCCTAACGTGAATTTTTAGTTCTAACCCCCCATAATTTTTAAGGCATACGTCCTTAGATTGGGTTACCCCTTAGAGTTTTTGGACACCTTCCCAGAGTGGTTTTCAGAACAGGTCTGGAATGGAATTTAAAAAAAAGACCATAAGATAAACGTAACAATGAATACTAAGGAGAAAAACAATCCACCTTAAAAGAAACTCCTAGAGAGTTCAAGTTCCCCTTGCTTTGGGGGTACTCTTTTTTCTTTAAACTTATAAAACTTAAAACTTTTAAAACATATAAATTTGTAAATCATAACCTAAAAAAGATAAAAAAAAAATCTAAATGTAATATAAAATATAAAATTTTGGGGCCCCCGAACAGTTTTTTTGGAGGTGGGAGTGAAACTCTCCCACTCTAGTGAGGGGGGAAGCTCAATCACTTCCCGCCACTTTTTCTGCTGTTTTTCTTCTGTCTTCAGCTCTCAGGGCCCGGACTGCCCCGGGCAAAATTTCTCTCCCCGGGGATTATTCTCCCCCTTTTTTGGGGTTTAAGAGAAGTGAGTTTGGTTTTTTTTCCCTGTGTTTCGCTCAGATCCTCTAGACCTGAGAAAAGGGATCCTTTGGGGGTTGGTTGCTCCTGCGCACTGACTCAAGTGAAAACCAAAATAGCGCCTTTGCCCTTTTTCAGCCTGACTGCATGGGTTGTCCTCTCTGTGACCTGAAAATAAAACCGGTCCACCTTTGGCCCTCTGACCCCAATTTCTTTTGATGACTTTCAGGAGGCCCCACTCGGCCTCCGATTTTGGTGTTTCCGACCCGGGTTTCTTTGGTTCTGCGGGGATCTGTTTGGGGAAAAGGAAAAGCTGTAACAAAAACTGTGGAGAGATCTGTAATAATCACGATGAGACATAGATTGGGTTCACACTCAGTGAAAACGGAAAACCTTGTTTGGGGGCCCCGGGGAAATGGCCCCCCTGTTTGCAGCTCATGTTGGGTAAAAAACCAGTTTTTGTTTTTCACAGAACTTCGTAGGGGACTCAGAGCTAATGGAAAGCAGTAAAACAAATTTCATTTTGGGTCTGTCGCACAGATTTTAGCCAATTTGGTTTTTAAAGGGTTTGATTCATTTTTTTCAACCTCCCCTGGTGACTGTGGATGGTACACAGTGCCAAAGATTTGTTTCAGTCCCAAAATTTTTTTCCACTTCCTTGAGTTCCTTTTTTTTGAAATGTGTTCCATTGTCAGACCTTATTTTAGCTGGGAAAAACCGTGTCTAGGGATATAATGATTTTAAAAAAATTTAAACCCACAAATTTTGCCGGGTTTTTCCTTTTTTGTAGGCCCCTTTGGCCTCCGGGGCCATCCAGTAAATGCATCCAAAACACCCCCCAAACAGATACCTGAACCCATTTACTCTCTCAGTCATGTCTGTATAATCAATGATAACCTTTTTCCTGCTATTGGGGTCTACTGGGGAAACTTTCCAGGTGCTGGCTTCAAGGTTGGTCTAACATTAAATAGGGCCTGCACATCTCACATGAATTAATCCAATGATTTCCCAATGGGTTTTTCAAAAAAAGGGTGCCACCAGTGTTCAAGATTTTTCAACATTTGCATTGTTCCCACATGTCCCACTCCGTGTGCTTCTTCTAGGGCTACTTTGGTAAGACCTGGGGGGCAAAAATTGGGACGCCCATCGGGGCTTCTCCAGAGACCATTCTGATCCTCTGAGCCCCTCTGGGCCTTCCAAACTGATTTTTTTTTCTCAGGAAAGGGGCCCCCTTTTTTGGGAAAATTTTTCATTACTTCTCCAGGGTGGGTTCTGGTGTCCACCCTGCTTTCTAAAAACACGGGTTTATGGGGGCCTGGGCTGATATCCTGCACACTGTTTAGCAGCCTGGTCAGCGTGCCTGATTACCTTGTGCTTTTTCTGGTTTTTTAACTGCTGTCATGTCCTCTGCATTTAATGATGGCTACTTCTTGAGGGAGCAACAAATTTTTCAGCCAACTTTCTCATTTCCTGTTCATGTTTAATGGGTTTCCCGGTCCTGCGAGTTCTAAATCCTGTCCTCGACCACTGTTTAAGTTCTACATGTACTGCTCTTGCAGCGTATGCAGAATCTGTGTAAATTTTAAACCTTCTGTCCCTGCTCCAAATTTCCCAAGCAGCTATTACTGCCAAAATCTTCTGCTCTCTGCGCTGATTGTGCCTATCTTGTCAGTCCTCTGGCCTTTTTGTACTTTTTGAAAAATTTCTGTCCCTGTGTTTTCCACCCCCGGCACATGCTGCTTTTAAGTCTTTAGTGTCATGTCTGAACGCAGCACCCGTCTGTGTACAGGTTTTTCGGGCGTCTGTTAGGGATGTACTTTGTAGATCTGGTCTGATTTTTTTTTTTTTAAAACTCCACTTTTTCCTGCGCCCAAGACATGTAGTTTACGGGTATTTTATTCTATCTGCCATGTTTTTTTCCTTCATGTGTGTATGTGATTTTGGGGGGCCTCCAGCCCCTTACCCCAGCCTCGTTGTCTCAGTGGTGAGAGTGTGAAAGCCTGAGAGTTCACAAAGGCCACCACACCATGTGACGTCAATATATTAAGAGGGTGTCCCATTACTACGTGTGCTGTTTTTTGGATTTTTTTTAGCCATCCCGGGTTTGCATGTCGGGTGCACTCATGATGTCTTTTTTTCCATGTTGTCCAGCATTACACTTATGTACATATGCAAATTTTTTATTCCCCTTTTTTTTCTGGAAACAGTACACCATTTGCTGTGTGTGCTGTTACAGAAACATCCAGCTTAAATGGCAGAGTGTAATTGGGGGGCCAATGGTGCAGCTTTGCGAGAGGGTGGTTTTTAAGTTAATAAACGCTTTTCTTCAGTTTCTCTGGTCCATTCAAGCAGGGCAGTGAGGGGTTTCTCATGCCCTGTTTTTTGGGCCAAAATCTCTAAGAGGGGCAGGGGGAGGTCGGTGTAGCCGGGGCACAAAATTTTGCTATACCCTGTGAGTCCTAGGAAAAGACAACATGTCCTTAACCCGGGAGCGGTTTTGGGTGGGAACCCAAAAAAAGGCAGATTGGTGAGCTGGGGACATTCCCGTGCCAGGTTGAAAAAAAACTCTCCCCAGAAAGTCAACCTGGCGTCTGCAGATTTTGGGGTTGGCTTTTTGCTAACCTTTTAGCCTTTTTTAGCCAAATGTGACAGGACAATTGCTGTTGCCTCTAGGCATTCAGCCACAGAGGGTGTTGCGAGGAGAATGTCATTTTCCACGTACTGAATCAGAGTGGGGTTTGGTGGTAATAGGCAATCTTAGAGAGAGCTTTTAGAAAACCTGATTAAAAATTCCTGGAGAAAGCGCGAAAACCCTGCCGCAAACGAGCGTATCTATACCTATGAGAATTTTATAGGTAAAATGCAAAAAATGTCCCCGCATTCCTCAGCTAAAGGAAGGGCAGAAAAATGCGTTGGCCAGATCAATGCAGGTAAACCAGCAAAGGTCAGGGTTTAAGGGGATTCGTCAGAGCAAAAAAAGGGGTTGGGGCACCGGAACGGTAGGGGGGCCCAAAATGGGATTTTTTGGCCTTTTAAAACATGTTGCCATGCGCCCCTTTTCCCCCCCTTTTTTCCACTGGCAGAATGGGGGTGTTCCATGAAAAAGAATGTGCGGACTCTAAAACACCAGTTTTTCCAGAGGCCTTCCACTGTATCTTTAATGCCTAGTTCTGCTGCTGGGTTTTGTGAGGGTTTTTGGGCTTCCATATGGTTTTGGTCGGTGGTCAACTGAAAGGTAAGGGGGGGAACATTTAATCAGGGGCCTACATCTGTGTGGGGCCCCCCTTGCCCAGAGAGTGGAAGGCATTTTTTTACAATAGCAGCTGCCAGCGGATGGTCTGTTTTTTTTCCCCAAACCATGGGTGTCTGTCTAACTGAACATGCTCCAACGTGCCCACATCCG
This sequence comes from Crenichthys baileyi, assembly GCA_036173005.1. Lineage (NCBI taxonomy): Eukaryota > Metazoa > Chordata > Actinopteri > Cyprinodontiformes > Goodeidae > Crenichthys > Crenichthys baileyi. Next base: position 42,575 of record JAHHUM010000603.1, read on the forward strand.
TGGAGTGGGTTGAATATGTGATAAGTGTTTCCCCAAAAGGGCGAAAAAAAAAGGTCAGGGGTTGCCAAAGGCTGCCAATCCTGTAGGGGTTCAGGGGAGTGTTTTTAAAACACACCCCAAGGTCACGTGGTTCATGACCTGGGTTGCAGAGCCAAAGAGACATGAGGCACGCCCCAAAACCCATCCTAAAAACCCCCACAATTTTCCTGCCTTTTGGTTCAATTGAACCTCGGCCCCACTCCTTCTGGTGCTACATAAATTTCCGTGGTGGGACAATTTTCCAGTGCGTACCCTTTTTAACTCATCAGCAAAAACTTCCTGGTAACATTCACAATTATTTCTATCATAAAAAACAAGGTGACATGCGGGGGGTCAGGGGGAGGTAAATAGGGCGCCAGAGTGGAGACCCAGGATTTCCACCGATGGAAAGCCGAGAGAATGCCTCTGTGCGCCGGGGGGGTTTCAGGGTTGCAGCAAAACCCAAATATATGTCCGCCAGTGAGTCCTGCAAGTGGCTGAAGGAGGTATTGTCCATGTGAAAAAGGAAGTGTTATTGCCACAAAAAAAACTGGTATTCCACTGGGCAGGTGAACCTGCAGTCCATCAGGCCCGCAAAAATGGTTGCTCCCAGTTTTATTAACCCCTGTCTCTACCCAGTAAATTTTACTGGGTGTCAGTGGAGACTAGAAAAAACTGTGACTCAGTGTCTGTCCACCAAAATTTCAGTCTTTTAAAGGCTTGGTATATGGCAGGACCGGGTTTTCCCCCCCGAGAAACCCATGACGTTTGTAGTCCTGGTGGAGAGTGTGTTTGGGGGAGGCCTGTTTGTGGGTTGAACATGTGGCCCCCAGTGTTTCCACCCCAAAAAAGGAAGGGGGTTTTTTCCGGACACAGTCACAGACAGCAGGGGGGCCCACCGCCCCTTCCCTTTCCCGGGGTCGGGGGGGGACCTTCAGTTGATGCTCAGGCCAGAGACTAGGCTTCCCCGGCCAGAAATTGGAGTTGTGGTCCGTATGCACCCCTTTTGTGGGCCACCTCTGCCTCTGTATGGACGAGCCGGAGGGGGCCATGGCAGGACCATAACCCCCTTACCCTGCAGGTGGACCATTCTTATGGGGGCAATCTCGGGCTCAATGTCCCGGGGGTCATTGCAGTAATAACCAAAAAAAGCATTACCCCAGTTTCCTCTGTGGTCCCTTCTGGGAAACCCCCTTGGCTCTTTGGGCCCCCTGCCCGTCCCCCAAAAATGACCAGCATGTCCCTGATATGGGGGGGGGGGGGGGGGGGACCGGGGCCTGATGCCACTGTCCTTGCTGTTTTTGATTTCCAGGAAATGGAGGAGCCTGAGGGGGCTGAGACACTGGGCCTTCATACATAATTGTAGATGTTTTACCCTCCTTTTTCCTTTTCCCCCACCTTCTGTTTAGCTTCTGCTAATTGCATTTTCAGGGGGGAGTTTGTAACGTTTTTTAAATTCACTCTCCTCATTTTTTTTTTGCCTCTTTTGAGTTTAGAAAAAAATGCATCAGATGGCGATCCCATACCCCGTCTCTGATCCAGGGGGGGTCGGGATTATCCTCCATATTAGTTTTAAAACCTACAACAGTAACCCCTTAAAGGACAGAAACCCCGGACCCAGTCCCTTTGGGGACCCAGCTATGTCTGGATTAGTTCCTGTCTGTGTTTGGCCACATGGATTTGCACTGATCTAAAAAATTTTTCTCTAGGATTTGTGTTTGCGTTCCACTCAAATTTTGGAATGGTTTGGTCCTCTGGTTTACTGGATACATTTGTCTAAGAGCTATGCCTTTGAGAGTGGAAAAAAAAGTAAATGGGTCCCCCCTTTTTTTTTGGGGGGGTGTTTTTGTAAACCCCAAAAAAGCTCTATGTCCCTACAGCTGTGTGGCTTCATGCATCGTCCAGGAAAGGGCCTTTAATCACCAGTGCTAACGTGGTGCCTGCTGTCAGGGAGACCAGTGTCTGTAACCATATAGATGCACTTTCTGTGATCGGGGGCAATTTTGTCACACAAAGGGGGTAAGATCTCCAGTGTTAATGGCTTGTATTCTGTTCCCTGCATTTTTTTGTTGGAAACAGTGGACCCTATAAGAAGATTTTGGGGGGGTTCGGGGTTCCAAATTTTAAACCAATTTTACAAAGGGTAGGAGTAGCCTCAGGTACTGGTGACCCTTGGGGGTTGAGGGAGATAACATAGCTTCCTCATTTTCAGTTGGGTTAAACTGATTCTGTACTGTAATAGGTGGTGCCTGCATTGGCAGCGTCATAAGTTTACTGCAATCAGTGGGTTTCTTCTTTTATCCATTTTCCCTGGTCACTGACATATTAACTGAGCCCCTTCAATTACGTCTGGTTTCAGAGGTTTTGGACCCCAATTCCATATCACTAGGTGAATGGGAAAAATATGCCCCGGGGTGGAAAAACCTTTTTTGGGCCAGAAGCTGGCTGGCAATTTGTCCTGTAATACTCGGTCAGAAAAAGGGCAGTTAGTGGAGCCTGTGAAAGTTTTGAAATGCAGACCCTCCTGTGGAATTGTGAGCCAGAGAGAAGTGGGGTTAAGGGGGAAGGGGGGGGGGGGGGGGGGGGGCGGGGGGGGGATGAGCCAGGAGGGGGCTGAGCATTTTTAAAGGCGGTAAAAACAAACCAACGTTTTTCCCCCTTTCCCCAGTAACTTGCAAAACGTGGGTATAAAACCAGTAGGGGGGAGAAAAGGGGGGGCCATGGTGTGTGATAAAGTGGGCTGATTTGCAAGAAGTTCATATGATGGCGGCATTTCAGCTGTACTTTCTACTTTAATCTGTCGGGGTTTTGGGGTCAGTCATCGCATGGTCCCCTATTTTCCACAGCAAAACCCCATCTGTGACCAAAATTTTTTCGTCTTTCTCTGCTTTTGTCTCTAAATATTTTCCATCTCCCCCTATCCAACCCTCACAGTCTCTAAACTGTTTGGTCAGCCAAATCCTTTGGCCCTGTTTTTTCGGCCTTTACTTTTAAAAAAAAAAAAAAAAAAACCACTTGCCAACATTTTATCTGTCTTCGGTTTTTCCATCATTTGACAATTTTTTCAGTTATTTTAGAATCCCATCCCTTTTAACAAACTTCTTGCTTTCTCTCTGTTTTATTACTTTTGATTTCTTAATAGCAGCTTTTATTATTGGGAGCTGATTCTCTATGGTCTTTTCCATGAATCCTTCTGTTTCTCTGGGGGTAATATCCATTTCTCTATTAAAAATTCACCTTCCCCTTTTTTATGACAACTACTATCCTTTTTGTTTTTAAAAGAGATATTTTTTAAATGCGGTTTATCTCAGTCACTCAATCATTCAGTTCTGGCCCAAAACGGGACGTTATGAAATAATTGCCCCGAATTCCCCGGGCCCCAAATTGAAAGTTCTCTAATCGCCACTCAAAGACACCAGAACCAAAAATCCACCCCCCCAGGAGCCTGTTTTTAGTGGCCAGTCCCTTTATTATCCCCCAGACTGAAAAAATTATCCCGCCCCCAGCCCCTTTAAACAGTTTTTTTTAAAACCCGCACTGGGAAGCCACTCGCTGCTTTGACTTTCGCACACACAAACCGCTTTCATTCACCGGGGGTTTTTTTCCTAATTAGTTTGTTTTGCCGAGGGGTGTGGGTTGGTCGGCTCACAGCTCATGCATTTTTTAACTATAAAATCTTGTCTGATTTTTGCTGGTTTTTTGGTGGGTTTGGGTTATTCACTTTTTTTAAATCTAAAAAAAGTCTGTCCTTGGGTTTTTTTATCTCCGGGTTCACAGCTCATTTTTATCTTACGGTGTTATCTCCACCGCTTTATATTTTCCTTTCTGTGTTTATGCAGACGTCTGTAATTTTGAGTTTTCACAGAGAAAAAAATTTCCGTTATAAATTTAAAAACAGCAATCAGCAGTCTGTTTTTTTTGTTTTTCACCGTTTCGGTTTTTTGGGGCAGAAAGAAAAGGCATTCGGTCCCCCTGCTATTGAGAGCTGCTCTGCTCAAGCTGGGTCCCCCGGTTCACAAAACAAATTTCACCTCACTCTGCCTAATAATTTTCTGTAACACAGATTATTTTTCCTCTGCGCCCCAGCTCATGAGTTTTTTTTCCCAAAAAACCTGGTCTTGCTGAATTCCTGTATTTTCAGCTCACAGTTCATTTTTTTTTTATCACAAAAACCTGGTTTTGGGGTTATTTTTCCACTCACAGTTCTTCACTTCACAGGATTTTTCTCAGACTATGTGTTTTTTGGTTTTATTACGTCTGTAAACCCGGGTTTTACTGAGGCAGAAATCACGTAAAACACCCCGGCATTCACACCCAAGTGTTTATGCCTGGTCTCAGTGTATTAACTTTTCTGTTGGGAAATTTGGGGGTTTCCCAACTTTCCCCCGGGGCCTCAAGCCCAGCTAAAAAACAGTAGTCCTCCGTCGAGGACTTTTCTCTAACCGCCACGTTTTGGGGAAAAAACTATATATTTTTCCCCACAAAAACCACCACTAAGTCTTGTAAATTCTTTTTAAAAAAAAACATCCTATTCACCAGTTTTTAAAAACTAGTCAACAAATTTTTGGACACTTTTTTCTTAAGTTTTGGCAGACTTTCAGACTTACTAAGGACATCGGACACCCAATATTAAAATTTTAGGCCATCGGGAAAATCCCCCAAAAACAGAGGTTTTGATTTAAACAGGTTCTGCTTACCTTTTCTGTAGTTTTTGGGCCTAGCCTGCGTCTGATGTCTGTTTGGGTCCTCGTCAGTGATCCCAATTTTTTTACCTGGCCCTTTCCCCAAATCCTTTGGACGAGCCCCCCCAAATTTTGAAGGCCGTCTCTGCTTCCCCGGGTCCGTTGGATTTGGGGACAGGGTTTAAAAAAGAGTGAAAAAAACTCAAAAAAACAATCAGCTGATGTTTCGCCACTGCAGAAGGAGAGAAGGGGACCCCCCCCAAAAACCTGCGAGCCCAATCTGTCTCTCTCCTGCTTCCAGCTCGTTTTATTGAGTCTCAAAGGGTGTGTTCAACCTTATACATTATATCATGTCACTCGTACAAAACATAAGATCCCTTTAAAGGGCCCAAAAAAGGAGTTTTTTTGGTTTTTTTTTTTTTTCTAAAAAAATCATCTTATCTTACCTTCTCTACCCCATCCGGGTAAGCCCCTTTTCGTCCCCCAATTTATGATTTTTGCACTTTCTATGCTTCACTCCCTAAGCTTGACTCCCTTCTCCTCTATCTGCAAATTCCAGTTACACACATAGATAGTTTATATTCTACAACCTGCAGCCTTGTTCCGGTTAAGTTTCTCTAGTTGTCTCTTCACCTGACATCTTGAGACACACAGGTGGAAGGGGGAGGCAAAGAGAGCATCAGCATCTTCTGATTTGGTTAAAGTCAAACCTGTAGAAGCAGAACGGTCCACGGCTGAGGTGGAAGATACAACATTTGAGGTGTGACAGAAAAGCTGTGTGTCTAAGGAGGGTGGGATGTCTGTTTGGCTTTGAGCAGGAGAGGAGGATGCTGAGCTTGTTTCTGAACTGAACCTATTGAAGAATGTGTTCAGTTCATTGGCTCTGTTCAGACATCCATCGATCTGATCATCCTTCTGCTTGAAGCCTGTGATCTTCTTCATCCCTGACCAAACATCTGTGATATTGTTCTCTTGGAGCTTGCTCTCCAGCTTCTTCTTGTACACCTCCTTCCTGTCTCTTATCTTGACTTTAAGTTGCTTCTGTAAACTCCTCAATAATTCCCTGTCTACCTCTCTGAAGGCTCTTTTTTCTTGTTAAGCATGTCCTTCTGGTCACTGGTGATCCAGGGTTTGTTACTGGGGAAGCATCCCACCGTTCTGGTGAGGATGGTGTTCTCCACACAGACATTTATATAGTCGGTTACACACTTAGTCATGGCATTGATGTCCTCTCCATGTGGCTGGCACAGCGAGTCCCAGTCTGTAGCCTCAAAGCAACCTCGCAGGGCTTCTTCAGTTTCCTGTGACCATTTTCTCACAGTCCTCTTTATTACAGGTTGTCTGCTAACAGTTCAATATCTGGACTGCAGAGATGACACTTCACAGTAACATGTCCTGGATGACACCATCTGTTGTTCACAAGTACTGCCAGTCCACCTCCTTTACGTTTGCTGCTTCTCTTTAAATCTCTGTCTGCTCGTTTGGTCAGAAAGCCTGGCAGAGAGACGCTGGAGTCGGGCATATAATCCTGCAGCCATGTCTCAGTGAAACACATAATACTGCATTCCCGGTACTCTGGCTGGGTCCTTTGTAGAGCTTGAAGTTTATCCAACTTGTTTCCCAACGATTTCACATTGCCCATCATGATTGATGGAAGAGATGGTTTGAACTTGCTCCTTCTCTCTCTTCTCTTTGCTCCTGCTCTACATTCACGGCCTCTCCTTTTCAACTCATCAGGGATTTGGGGTTGTAGTTGAAGTATTATGTGAGCTTTTGAAATATCCCGGTTGTAAGAAACAACCCCATTGCCATGGCAATGCATCATAACAAATGTCTAAAAGTAGAAAAGTAAAGTGTTTTAGAGAGTGACAACGAATTAGAATGTTGTGAGTGATGTGTTTAAATGTCAGTAATAAAAAAAGTGAGATCCTACATTTGGAAGTCATATTGGCACTAGAATAACTGAAGACCTTGTCTTTTATGTTCCTCTTGATTGTTTCCTTATTTGCAATTGCGCTGTTTTGTGCTGCAGAGAGCTTTTATAACAATCACTGATTTTATCTGAACATGGAAATGTGGTTTATTAATTCATTGACAAAAACATTGCTAGTTGAAATAACAGGTGTGACTCTCATTTGCATCAGCATTTATAAACAGGGAATAGACATCGTGGTGCCACGGTGTAGCTCCTAATTATGCAAAACGACCACCTATCTGATATGAATTTGCTGGTGGGAGAAGAACTGGTCCTGATCCAACTTTGGTTTGGTCTGGTTTAACCATCTGAAAACTGTGAGCTTTTACTTTAAAGGCAAATCTTTCCAAAACCATTTTGGCGGAAAAACACTAGTTTTGTGTGTTTCCAGTGCCAACCCAGGAGGAGAGCGGGCTTAGTGCCAATTTTACCAAAAGCACAGGCCCCACCATTTTAAACACCACAGCAGAAACTCTTGCTTTCATTGGGCACTGAGGAAGAGTTTAAGGATACCAACGGTCAGCTAAAATCAGTTAAATTCAGTTCAGTCTTAATAAACTTAGGTCAGTTCATTTACATAAAGGCAACCACCACAAACCTGTGCTAAAGGCCCGGTGCAAAACAAACAGGTCCAATTCTCATCTTGTTACAGGTTTTCTGAAACAGTCCAGTTTGTTCTATTAAATCTCATATAGTCAGATTTAGAATTAGTTCAGTGACACACATTCAAATTCTAGCGAAAGGTAAAAATGAGTTGCACATTTTCAACTTATCTTTAAATGATGAAATCTTACCGTTGCATGAGTTGGTGTGGAGCTCTTAAACTTAGGGTTATTAATGATGTCTCTACATGCTCATCCGGGAGGAGGGACTGCTGCAAGTCACTGACTGGATGCAATCTGCTGGGTTTCCTTAGACAGAAAAACTTTTTATCCAATTTGAATAAATAACTGAATCTGACTGCACTGTTCAATGGTTAGGATTAATTGGAATGTATGTACCTGACTTTTGTGAAGTGCCTTGAGACGACGTGTTGTGAATTGGCGCTATATAAATAAAACTGAACTGAATTGAATTATTGTGTTATTTGGAACTGCATACTAGTATGCACACTTTTCCAGAGCTAGAACCATTATTAATCCCAGTGTTCATACTGGGATTACCCTTTATGTGGTAGTGATGTGATGCTTCCTTCCCTTTTGTCGTTTCCTCTCAGCACTGAGTGGGTCTTCACTCATCTTCCATTAATTTCAGTAACAAGCATCATATCAAATAAAGGGTACAGTGTGTTACAGTGAGTGACTGAGCCATTTAAATGGCATTCACCGACAGTGTGCGCCAATGAGCCATAACATTATGATCACTGACAAGTGAAGTGAAAATCCAATTATCTTGTTACACTGATGCCAACAGTGGGAGGAAAACATAATGTATTTGAATGATAGATAATTAAATGCTAGGATTGTGTGATAGAAGCAGGGTTTGTGAGTGTCTAACTGTGGTCAGATTGTTCTAGCTGAATACCTCTTTGTTATGATTTAGGGTTGTTTGGTTTTTGGTTTCTGGTTTTTTCTTTGTTTTTCACAGTTTAGGTTTTGAATAGTTCTTCTTCTTCTTCTTCTTATTATTATTATTATTATTATTCCTTGTTAAAGTTGTTGAATCATGTTTCTGTTCTTCTGGTCATGCTTTAGTTTTGTCGTCTTGTTCATGTTTTGTCAAGTTTGGTTTTAGGATCTGGTTATGCTTTTGCTTCATGTTTTTCTAATTTCTGTTAGTTTGTGTTCTAGAGTCTCTGTTTTGCTCCAGCTACATTTTGTCCTGTTAATTCGGATCACCTGCACCCATTAATCTGTCTTGCTTCACCTGGTTCACACTCCATTTATACACACCTGTTCTGTTTACTTATCACGGAAACATTTCAGAAACCAAGTCTTGTTTTCTGCTCATGCCTTGCCTGTCTCGCCTGCCCGATGGTTTTTTTGTTCCTGCCTCCTGCTGTGAGTGAGTTTTTGTTTATTAAACCTTTTTTACTTACCGACATGCTGCTTTCTAGTCTGCATTCTGGGGTCCTATTTCTCGCAAGCCTTGACACTCTTGGTCTGTTTATGGTGTTATGTTCAGAACTGAGTAGACATGGTCTCACAGCTACAAACTAATGAACCTGCGATGGGATCAGTGGCTACTACACTACAGTTTGCTCAGTGTTGCTTTATTTAGTAGAACAGTTAGTGGTTTTTTTGTTACTTATACAATCCCTATATGCAGTGTGTGGACTAAAGTACATAAATCAGAAAATGCAAACACAGATCTTTGTATTTTAATAAATGAATAATTGTCTTTTTTTACACCAGATACCCAAATGTCATGTCAGGCTCCTGTAAATAGGGTCAGGATATTTAGAAGCTGCATTTAGTTTTCCATATAGAGGGTATGTATTTACCTGCCTCCTGTGTTCATACACAAACAGTTTGGTCAGACTGCTTCACAGTCCACAGAGACTGCTACATAATTATCAAAAGGCCAAAATGCCACAATTTAATACCTAGTTTGTAAAATATAGATTTTTAGAAGAAATATTTTTTAAATGAGGTATATATAGTGAAGTCTCAGATTGTTTTATGCCCCTGGCAGATTTTGGTTTAAAGTAATTTTTTTAAAAGTTTTATCAACATATTTCTTCTGACGATAATAAGATTTTGGAGTGAGTCCTGACTTCAGTCTAATAGAGAATCTGTGGAGAGAGCTAAAGATTAGGGTGATGATAAGGAGGCCTTCTAACCTCGAACACTTGGAGCTCACCAATATAACAGTGAAAACATATAACACATCAAAATTATGATAAGGCTTTGAGTCCTGTAATGTCAATAAAGATGTTCCCAATGATTATTGAGGGTATAAATCACTTTGATATGCATGTAAATGAAAATAATTTCATTTTTCAAAGTTATTACTGTTTTGATGTTTACTTATCTGTTTAAAGATGTTTGTCTCATTTCTCATCAGAAACAAACTTCTGGGTTGAATGAAAATAATTTATAATCGAAATCTTCCAGGGGTATGAACAATTAAAAAAATTAAACAAACATATCTATAATACTTCAAATGTGTCTGAGTAAAGAACAGTGCAACATAATGAAGTCAGAAAGAAGAAGCTTCGACCAGGTCCTCTCATTAAATGATCATGTTTAGTAAAGTATTTTGCCTGCAGTAGATGTGGCACTGAGTGTAAACAAGAAGCCAGTTAAATGATTTACTGGGTAATTACTGTCTGACTGGGGAGAAGAGGAGGAACTACAAAAGCTTTAGCTTCATCCAGCTCCAAATGTAATGTCTTTTATAAATGACATTGAGATATATGTATGCATTTCCTGTTTTATTCAAATGATTACATATATACCTACTTAACAACTTACTGATGTATTGAGTGACACTGGTCCTCCATACTATATCAGGATAAATTAATGAAAGCATGAATGCATGAGACCTCGCTGGACTGGGTTCTTTTTTCTGTAAAATCCTATAATTCCAGAAATCTGAAAACATGTTCTTTTTTTAACTCAGTGAAAACGACTGAAAATAGAAACACAGAACTAAAATGTAAACCAGGTTAGTATGTTCAGAAACAAATTAATCATATATTATCAAGGCAGATACCAACAATAAAACTGAATGTATGAGTACAGGCATCTTTATTCAGCTCTTTAATGAAAGGCTCCTGGATTGAGAAATTTTAAGTTGAAAATCAAAATGACTGCTCAGTATCAAACATATCAGTTTCAAGGCACCACCATCTCTAATCCTACAAACTATTTACCTAATTCTCAAATAGTCCAGAGGTGCGTAACTGAATCTCATTACAAACCAGCTGTTCTGTTTTTGGCCTCAGAGGTTAGTTAGAGAACATTAGAGAACAAACAGCACCATGAAGACCAGTGAACGCAGCAAAAAGGTCAGGAGACGTCAGTGGAGAGGCTGAAAGCAGGGTTAGGCTCTACAACAATAACATCTCACAGTTCTGTTCAATCCATCACCTGAATATGGCAAACTGCAACTGCAGTGCCACCAAGACATGACTGTCCACCTCAACTGACAGGCTAGGTAAGGAGACCATTAATTAGAAAAGCAGTCAAAATCCCCATGTTAACTCTGGAGGAGCTGCAGGGATACACAGCTCAGATGGGAAAATCTGTCAACAAAAGATTTTTTGGTCATGCACATTACACAAATGTGGCGATTATGGAGGACTGACGAGAAGAAATTAATCGATGAAAGAAGCCATAATAGGTCCCATTTGTGCTCTGTCAAAAACACATGGAGACACAGCAAGCATGTGGAAGATGCTCTGTTCATATTAGACCCATATTAAACTTTTGAAACTACATGCAAAATGCTATTTGTGATGAAAAACCAACACTGCACATAACCGTTGTCGTTGCTAAGTATGGTGATGGCAGCATCATGCTGTGGATGGGACTGGGAAGCTTGTCATAGTTGATGGGAAGATAGATGGAGCTAAATCCAGGACAATCCTGGATGAGAAACCTGGTAGAGGATCCACAAGACCTGAGACTGGGGTGGAGATTCACCTTCCAGCAGAACAACCACCCTAAACATGCAGTCAGAGCCACAATGGAATGGTTTAAATCAAAGTATATTTTGTGTTCGAATGTCTCAGTCAAAACCCATGATCTCAGCTGACTGCTGGTCACAAACACTCCTCATTTAACCCGACTGATCCCGAGCTGTTTTCTACAGAACCAACAAAAGCTTCGGTCTACAGATGCAAGACTTTTGCTCCAAAATGCTTTTCTACAGCTGGATACAAACGGATACCGTAATGTCAGTTTAGATTAGCCGAAAATGTCTAAAATCAAATGTATGATTTTCTATTTCACAGTTATGCACTATTACATGTTGATCTACCACATGGAAATCTCAATACAGAGAAGTTTGTGGTTCTGTGACAAAATGCAAAACTCATTGCTACTCCAAAAAATTATGAAAAAAAACGTAAAACACAATTGTTTCATTTCAAGTTTAAATTTTAATATTTGCTTCAAGGTGGAAACAGAATGAAGACCCTATAAGTCTGCAGTGAATCCAATAAAACAATGTATTCACCTTTGTGTGAACATCAGCATTGAATGTTATCTTTGTTATCTGACCTTGGTGTCCAACACAGAGGGACTGTAGAAATGTCCAGTGGGGAAGTCCTACAGTAGCTTAGCTCAACTGTCCAATTCTTGTGTAAATACGATTCCATTATGCTGCTACCAGCTGGCAGCCATCGTCTCCAAGTAAAATCTATAAACCAGCAAGTTGGAAAATTGTTCTGTTGACATTTAGTAATAATAGGTTTTGTAAGAAATGAAGGAAAAATCCTACTGCGGACTCAGTGTGTGGATGTTTTCCACTTATTGAGCCATCCTGGCAAAATAAGATACTATCAGACTAATGTAGGAGCCACTTGAGTGTGGCTATTAAAATAACCAGTCTGATGAAATAGCTGACATGTATATGCATGTTTAATCAGCAGAAGAAGCACCAGACACATCTTATGCATTACCAGAAAGAATAGTGTGGAGTTCATAAAAGACTTCCCACACACACTGGACAAAGCTGTGGACACAAAGTGGGTGAAGAATTTTTATACCATAATAAATATGCACAATGAACAATTCCAGGGCATTGAGGTGGAAACATAAAGAATATTTATGATAACAAAATGAGACTAAACTTAAAAAGGTCACTGTTTTAATCAAGTGGTTAACAAAGGCTCCTTCAACAAATCTGAATCCAACCCTGAAGCACACCCATCAAATCTGAATTCGCATTCTTACAGTATGTACAGAATCAACACGTGTCACGTTTAAAGTCTTCCCCGGTAACGTAGGCGCTGTGTGTTAGACCTCTATCGATAGAGGTAATCAGCTTGTATGTTGGCAGCGATCTCAGCCTCCCATTTATCTCCATTGTTCAGCAGCTTCTCCTTGTTGTAGAGCAGTTCTTCATGCGTTTCAGTGGAAAACTCAAAGTTAGGGCCCTGAGAAAAGAGAACATTTGGGTTAAAAGGAAAGGAAGGACAGAAGAGCAGGCCCCAGTAACAGGACTACATCTAACCACTCTTCCATTTTTCAGTTTTAGCAGTAAAAATGCAGAATCTTCAAGTCCAAATTAAAAGTGAAAACAAATTAAATGGCCTAAAAATAACTTGCTAATCCAAGCTGAGTTTCTATAGTTTTTTTTTCATTTTTAATTATGACCCAAATAAAGAAAAGTAAAGAAACATTTTGAAAGCAATTGAAAGAGCTGCTCATGTAAATAAATATTTATATGTTCACTTCCAAAACCAGGAATTTCAAATTTTAATTTTTGACTGCCATAGTTAAAAAGTTGAAGATGAAGGTCAAGGTTTTAAAAAAATGAAGACACATAGTGTATGGGCTTTAGACGGCTGATTTCTAACATCTTCAGATTCCAAAACAAACATTTTACTGCCTACGTTTAAAATGTGATGACAACATTCATCTGTCATGCAGCATTTCCCTCAGTCTGTTAGTTCTAATGACAACACTAGAGCCCGGCAGTGACAACTTCTAATGGGCAAATGTCAACATACGGTAGAAAATACCAAACAGAATATAGTTGCATAGACTCAAGCAACCCGTTAGCTCATATTTAAGACTAGTCATACCCCTGACATCTTGTCCTGGTTGTATATACAGCAGTATTCAGGATCAAATTATGATGTGTGGAGATTCTCACAAGTGAATGAAGGTGGGCATCAGTTTCCATCACAGAAAATAAATCAAACATTCTGTATCCATGCTGCTGACAGTGTCAGGTAAGAAACACTAAAACTGTGCAGCGAGTCAGAAGTTTGATTAACTCATTTTACATCAGGATTACTGAAATGTTCAAACTTGAATGTGTTTCTTAGCTGCACCATGGGAACCCAGTAGATGATAGTCTATGTTTTGTTGTTAAACATGTTTTGCTATAAATACTTAAACCTATTTATTGGATCCGTCTTTGGATTGCTCGCTTTAATTTGACGGCATGTTTAGTTTAAGCTTGTCCAGCAGAGGAGCCGGTAGATCAAGAGGAGCTATGCTGGAATAGCTGCAGAGCCAGCATGGAGCACACCATCTGCTCCAATGCTTTCAATCTAGATTTTAGTTTGTGTAACGCACCGCGGCCTGGTTAGAATACATGTTAAACGGGGTACAAATGATTGCAGCGAGCAGAAACAATAACAAACGTGGACATTTTTAAAATTTTCCGAGGCCTTAAATTTAAATGATTAAATTTAAGAGTGTTTCTAAGCTTTTAGGAGCCTGCAGTAGCCCTGATCATGTGGATGCTGACTGCAGTTTTGATTCCATAGGACTGCTCCTGCTGCTGCACTACCCTGTCGACATATGTAAAAATGGCTTTACATAACCTCTGACCAGTTTGCTGCTCCCTGTTACACTTTTCTGTAGCATTCTGTGTGCAGACCTGCAGTGACCATGTTGCTCAGAGACTGTAGACTTTGTCTGCTTTCACAGCAGATTATATGAGCTGCGGTCCAAATATTCTATGCATCTCTTTTTGTTCTGGTGTATTTAAAGTTAGCTAAGGGTCACAAACTTGTACACACCTCTACGATGGCATCCACAGGACACGCCTCCTGACAGAACCCACAGTAGATGCACTTGGTCATGTCGATGTCGTAGCGAGTTGTCCTCCTGCTGCCATCAGCGCGAGTCTCTGCTTCGATGGTGATGGCCTGGAAACAAGATGAGGAGGAAAAACTCTGATATGGCTGCCCATGGTGTCACTGATAAAAAATAATTATGCTCATGTTCATTTTTATATAAACAATCCAAATATTGTAGGAATTTACAGAGAGGCTAGTAACAGCTAACCGTTATCCGTAAAGACCTCATGTAAAACGTATAGGGCAGCTGATGGTGGATAGTCCAGTGATTTATTCATTGAATATTGCTGATGTGTTTTCTTTTCCATTCGTCAATCTGTTATGATCTTTCATTGGAATATTTCCTTCAGACCAGGCCCATATCTACTGGTAGGCTGACCTGAGCCGGCTGAAGCAGCAGCTTCTTCCTCCTTCTGTGCCTCTATAGTTGTCATTGTAGTGGAAACATGTCAGGAGGTTTACAGATCTGAGATAAAACTGCTGGAGCTTTTTCAAAACTTTCTGTGTTCATTATTTTAATGATAGAAAAGAGAACAGAAGAGGGTGAGAACTAGTTTCAATCCTTGCATTCTGAACATGGTGATTTTTGTTCTTTTAAACCTGATTGTTCTTAAAGCCATTTTACTCCAGCCAATTTCTGAGACAGACAATAACAGCAAAGAAACTATTGTTCAAGTCTGCCTGCCTTACCTGGGCGGGGCAAATGGCTTCACAAAGTTTGCAGGCAATGCAGCGCTCCTCTCCTGAGGGGTACCTGTCCAAAATTATTTCAGAGAACTGTGTGAGAGTCCTGCTGCTATGTTAAAGTCCACATCAGGTCAAATACATCAATAAACACAAATCCTGGAAAACACTACTAAAGTAGAATGCACTTCTTTTGGAGTTCTGAATTGGCCCTTCAGGGAGCACATGGGCACATTTATTTTTGCATGAACAAGGGGAGGGTTTGCTTCAGCTAAGCTACACATGAACTTCACTTCAACAGAACAGGAACAACTAAATGAGGAGGTGTGGTAACCAAAACCTGGATTCTTCTTTGGATTTTAATATTGCTATTGCAGGGGTCAAAAGTTCTGCTTTTATCTAGTCTGAGTGATAGAGAAGTTTTAGTTTGTACTGATGAATCCTAAACCAGACAGAAACAAAAATAATTAAAGCATTAAAGAGATTCTAAGTCTCTGCTACACGTCTTTGTTTTTCGTAATATTTGTAGAAAAGCTCAATAAATAAAAAGTAGTTTGCGGGTTTCTAACGTAATAATTTGTCCCAACCTGCGCAGAGCATGTTCCCCTCTGAAGCGCGGTGACAGAGGTCCCTTTTCAAACGGGTAGTTAATGGTGGCAGGTTCTCTGAACAGGTAGCTCATCGTCATGCCCAGACCTGAAAGCAGATTATTCATGCGTGAGTAGGAAACGTTTCAAGAAGGGGAAAAAGTACAGAAACTCTCACATTTACAGTACAAATGTATATATATTACCCTATATTAATTGAAATGGCAAATGTTGGTCTAACTTATTGGCCTGGTGATATATTAATCAATCTCTAGTCATTATATTACTGATATTTGACTAAATAAATTGTGTGCACCCTTTCACATATAAAAAGCAGTTTGTTATTTCTGTTTCGAGGTTTTCAGAACGTGATTCAACGTTGGCAGGCTTGGAGCCCTGATGAAGTTTAGAACAATGAAACAGTGAGAAGTTACTTTGATATTGGTGGCTAAAGCACCTCAGCGTTTGTGTGTTCTGCTGTCAATAAGGATCACAATGTGAATAGGTGTGTAGGACAAACACCACACTGCTGGCGCCAGGATTAACACATGAGTGTCTATTTGGTTACAAATGTGTCACTGATTACCATCTGCCTCTCATTTTTCTACAACAATAACCTTATTCCCATCATGGGTTGATTTGAGCTGACCTCTGATCAGCTCTGTCCACATCAGTGTCTGTGCAGCTCGGTCTGTGATGGACTTCATGTCTGATGGGATCTCCTGGGCATTCACATACTCTGCAGACAATAAAATGGTGTTTTATTTGTGACCTAACAGGATTTATAAGAGTAGACCATATAACATAAATTCATGACATCACTTTGAGTCTTAAGCAATGCATGATAAACAATGTGTGTTTGTGGACCCAAAATGAATAAGCTCTCATGTCTGAAAATGTGTTTCTTGGTGCAGCTGGTACTGAACTGCTACTTACTGAACCCAGTCCTTTGTGCTGACACACTGAAGGACCTCACTTGGCTGGCTGCCAAAGTGCCTGTGAATAAATGAAAAAAAGAAATGAAGGTTTTCGGTACATCAACCTCATATCACAGTTATAAGCGGAAAGTTTTCTTAAAAACTACTTGACAACTGATTGGACGTCAGTCTACATAGAGGAAGTTTCTTACACAACTGTAAAACATAAAAACCTCTTAATGCCCACATTTGAACAACCGCTACTTTGGAAATGTGGCCCACAAGCACAACTTAAAACTGTATAATCACATAATCTAGCTTTAACAATGGAAGAAATCAGCTTTCAGCAGCTCCTATAGATCAAATCCAAACATTTTAACTTGTGTTTCAACAGGAACAATTTAGATCAAGGTTTTCCTTTATGTAAATTAGTGTTTTACACAGTTAAAATATTTCGTGTCCTTCATCACCAGCAGTCCAGCAACTAATACTACGTGAGGTGAACATTAACCAGATATTAGTGATGTTCAGAATAGTATTATTACTGCTACTACTTCTACTCCCACTAGTACTACTGCTGCTTCTACTACTACCTATTACTACAACTACTACTAATAATACTGGCTTACCACCCACTGTAACACATTTTACGGTGAGAGTAAAGATAACTGTTACATTAGAACAATCTAAACACAAACTCAGGTTGGAAACATTTCTTTAATTCAATAATTAAATGTAAACAAACAATGCTAATTAAAGAAAGAAATGTGCTGCGGCTTCATTGATGGATGGAATAGTTTTGAATCCAACAGAAAAGGAAGGAATTCTTCTTCTTTAAGCCTGAAATCATTTTCCACTTAAACTGATTTTACTTACCGTAAAACCAAGAGCCTGAGAGAACAGCTTGATTATTGATGTGTTTACAGAATAAAAACGTGAGTTTTGATACATTTAATGAGCAGGGAAAAAAACCTTTAGATTTCTCACGTTGACCTGTTAGAACCAATCTGAGAAAAAACTGAATACTTCTGACCACTGGCAGACTGAATGGTGCATCACCAGCATTTTTAAGTAGTTTATTCAATTTTCTTTCTTCTACTTCAAGCAACAACAAGTATTATTTTCTAAAAATCTTGCTCCTATTATTCAGCCATTCAATCAGAACAGACAAGGCACAGAGGCACTTTCAATATCTGAAAATGTTTAACCAGAGAAGCTGGGTTACACTGGTGCCTTAAAAGTAAATAAGGTTATCTGTATGTGATTGTTGCCTAGCTTAATATCGAAGTCAATAATAATTACTTTGTTGAAGGAGAATCGTCTGACAGAAGCACAATCCAACCAACATTCAATGAAAAGACTGACATCAGTTTAAGGAGAACTCTTACCTGTCCTTGAGACAGAGTGAAGATAACGAAAGGCTGCAGCCATCAGGGCTTTGAAGCTGAAAGCAGACACCAGACAATGAATACATTAAAGCACTGCTGTATTTTAGACTATAATAGGTGAAATGTTACATCAGAGTCTCCTCTAGGTTCACTTCTACCAAAGGACACCATGACTCTACAACAGCTGTGAGGTTCTGACATTATATTAACTTCATATGCTCTGCTCTGTATGCAATGATGCAAAAGTCAAAATAATATTTCAAAAACAGAGACTCTAAGCATTCATTTTACTTTACCATTTGTTATGTATTCACCAGCAAGCGTTTTTTATACTAAATCTTAAACTTTGAACTAATGCAATGAGTAGCAAAACAACAGGAAGTACCAGACTACAAGCCATTTAAAAAGAGCCTGACTGGTTAGAACCAGAGCTACTGTCTTTGGCCAAGAATCACAACACGGTCGTCAGTAACGGAAAGACAAAGCTAAAGAGAGTCCACCAATAGCAGATAGCTTTGCTTCAGACTGGTGTGCGGGATCATATTGGATCTTGTGCTACCTATGGTGGAGGTGGTAAGGAAGAGGTGGCAATAAATATCAGTGCTGTTCTATTTGACCCCATGTAAATAACTGGTTGCCATGGCGAGCATCTTTTAATGATACCATCTAGTAAGTTTTTACAGTGGATAAACTAGCAACTTGCAAGCTGCAACCAAGACTCCCTGCCACTTGTCCGACATGTTGAATCATCTAAAAGAACAATGGTGGTACTTAATCAACAGTCCAAGGATGAGAGTTGGGTTGGAAAGAGCAACTTTTATGATGCATCTAAAAAACAAAAAATGACAGAACTAAAGTATCAGGATGTTTCTTAACAGACTTGTGTTGTTGTGAAGGATGTTCAACAAGTTTAGTCAAGTTAAATCAAAGTCCTCCAGCCATGGTTTAACATTCCTGAGAGATGCATAATATCTCAAATAACCATCTCAATGTATGTAAGGACTGCTTTGGAGCAGCAGTTGGTGCAACAGTCAACCTCTGCTTGCCAAAAGCATTTTTGGGCAGATGGATGGACTTTCACTGCCTTTTATGATCACACCTGGCCTATTAGAGCCTGGTTACTGACATGCTACAGCTGGTGGTGGAGACACTTTGAGAATGGATGAGAAGGAGCAAGAAAACGTGGGTTATTTGAACAGATATTAATTCAATATCATGTTTTCCTGATATTACCCCATTGCCTCCGAAAACAAAAAAAAAAAAACAAATTCAGCTATATCACACTTCCTGAATTTTATGAAGGGAAGCAGAGGGATTAAAAAATGTTGTTCGATAATCCAAATGCATTAAATTGTCTTTCAATTCAGTCAATTGTTGGCTGAAAACCTACAGAAAGGTGGTAAATATGACAACCCCACTGTGCTGTCAAGGGAAATAGGAACTGGGTTAAGATTTGATTGTGAATACCTACCTACTGGGCAAACAGTTCTAAACATTTTTGCATATACAGGCAAATATCATTATAGCTCAATTAAACGTTTCAGTGAATTCTAAAGCTTCTGGATGTTTTCCCTGCGGTTATTATCCCAAATGAGACTAAAATATGAAGAAAGTTCATGTTTCAAAGCACTGAAACATCCTAGGACACAGCTGGTTGCAGATTATTACATTCTTATCAAGAGATACAATGAATAATGAAGTAAAGTCCTAAATTTGCACAAGAACTGTTGTCAGTTCTCTACAGACTGAACTCAGTCATTCTATCTATGGTCTACTTTCTACAAGGCAGCAGGAAGGTTGTCCGTAAAACGTTTCTACTTCTGCACCATTCTACATGTCCAACGAGCCAACACTGGGGACTAATGGTGACTCGTGTCTGGGTAACACTGGACTAAACGTTCACGAAGCTAAGCTTTCTCCATTTCACTCCCATTTTTCTGTGAATGAACCGAGAAATGCCTGCTTCGCTGCAACTACTGCTGTCAAGGACGTCCGAATAAAGGTCGCTTAAAATAAATCAGGAATACAAGTAATCCCACGGCGTCAACTAAAAGCTAAAACCATGGTTTAACATTGCTAATAACGACTTCAGATACATTTTAATATGAAATCACATTTAAGCATCTCTAACTTACCGAAATGTGATAACAACTAGTTACAAGAGGAGAGACGGCGAACACAGGAAGTTACACAACATGACCGGTTCCTCTGCATCTGTTACTCACTTTCATTTGTATGCTGCCATCTACTGGACGGATGTATGAAAAAGGCAATTGTCAGTAGAAAAAAAATTAAATAGATTTATTACTATTGTTTTACTACCATTGTTATTATTGTTTTGTATTGGTAGTATATATATATATATATATATATATATATATATATATATAATATATATAATATATATATATATATATAATATATATATATATATGTTATATATCCATGTTCATCATCCATTGTTCAGCATATTCACACTTCCTCCTCTGTGCATCTCAGCTTTATCTCTCTACTGCTGTCTCCAAACCACTTTACCTGATCTATCCTACTATCCTAATTTTTAATCCTGCCCATGTTCAATTCAATTCAAATGCCAATATACTTTATTAATCCCAAAGGGAAATTAAATGTTGTTGTAGCTCATATTATGCAGGTTTCTTCAAAGAGTCGTTGTACATGCTGATGGCTGTGGGCAGGAAGGATCTCCTGTGTTTTTGTCTTTCCCAATGAGAATTTAATTTCATAACATTCCCAACTCCAATTCCACCTTTTTGTCAGTGTGCCAGTCTCTAAACCATACTTCATACTTCTTGCTAGACTCTGTCTTGCAAAGCCTCTGTCTTCTTTTGTCAATCTTATAAAGAGTTATCGAGTCCTGTGTTAACCACCAGACTCCCTTCATTCGGTCCTTCCCCAGTCTCTCTGTGATCTTTGGCTGGCCTGAGGTGCAACGCATGCACGTCGTAGGTCACATTTAGAAAAGCACGATTGGCTGGAATTTCCAGCATCTGTTTCCGAATCAGCTCACAAATGCCTTCAGGGTTCACAAAAAAACTCAGACAGACTTTGGCGATAGGCTGATGAAAGCTGATTACAACCACACATTCACGGAATGGTCAAATTATCGTACATTTGGCCTTTTACAGGAATATTGATCGTACATCGTACAGAGAGCAAAATTATTGTACAAATACGATAATTATCGTACACCTGGCAACACTGGTTTGGGGGTCTGTGGTCAACTCAGGCGGGCGGCGCGATAACCAGGATAAACAGGGGCGTGAAAAGGACAAACTACCTTCCACTCGTGTTTTGCTTTATTGTGGGGACCTGGGAGATAATCAGGGGGTTTCACTTGGAAAGAAAGTCAAGCCCAAATAAGCAACTTCAAAGTCAAAAACAAGCCCAAAAAAAACGCAATCTGCGACTCACGAGAATTGCAAGCAACTTTAGAAAAAAGAAGCCCAAAGTCGCTTATAATAAGCGGACTTGGCAGCACTGGCCAGCACCTTCCACCTGACTGCCAAGGATCAGTAAATAAGACCGAGAGCTAATGCTTTATTTACCACTGCCCCCTTCTAACAATGGAAAGCCAACTCTACACAATATAGTTTACTATGTTTAATAGATTTTTCAAGCAGCAATGGTAAAGCATGGTGTACTGTAATCTTATTGAAAGAATGGAGTGAAACTGGTAAAACAACTAATATGTTCCCCATATCTATCTGAATTGATCATTTCTGGCCTGTGTTTACAAAACCTATCTAATGAATCTATCTTATCTGATGAATAGAGAAAGTGAAGTAACAGATGTAAATATTGAGAATAAACCGTTTTCTATTGCATAGTAAATAAATGTATTGCTGGATCAATAATTAACTGTAAAAGAAATTGTGTTGAAGCACAGAAAACAAAAATAAAGGTGAGTCTCTTTTCTGTCCATTTCCCTCTTCCTTGTCTAGTGGCGCACCTTGGGGGTTGACACAAGGATCTCTCCGTTGGCTTCAAAGAGCTCAGTTGCACCTGAACCCAATCCAATATTCTATCGAGCAGTATATGAAACTGGGCGGCACCACCACTTGTAGTTAGATTGTTGTTCAGTACATGTGTACTGATCCATTGACCACCTATAAGTACTTTAAAGAATGATTACATGTAAATAAATTCAAAATAAGGTAACCAGCGAAAAAACACAGTAAATCTTTAACAGTTCAAGTTGTTGCTTCAACTTGCCTGCTTAGCTCCATATTACAAATTACAGCTATAGTTTTGGTGGAAACACAAATGTGTTTTGAAGCTTCATGTCTATGTTATGCTGATGAACAATTAAAAATACTTGAAATTCTCTCTGATGTGTTGAATATGAACGTCTGGGCCGAATCCTGACAGATGGTGACAATGGTTGAAAAGGTCCATCTTATGAGCTACAAAAACATTTAATTTCCCCTTGGGATTAATAAAGTATTTTTCTATTTGAATTGAATTTTGATTATTGAGCCACTTTCTTGTCACTATTCCTTTGTGACACAGTGCTGCTGGAAGAAGCTCACAGTTCACATCACATGCGTTGTTGAAAAGCAACCCGACACATGGATCCTTCATGTACAGGATTCAGGGTAGCTCTCACCTTTTCTTCTCCAGGCGAAGGGTTTTCCAGAGGTTCCAAAAAATAAAAATCTAGTTTCTTTGTACCTCCTGATGTCCATCCAGGTTTTTTCTACAGAATGTCTGTGCATCCTTGATGTGTTCCCTGGAAATAAGTAGCTTCATTGCTGCCCTTCTTGTCAAAAGGCCTTCTTTCTCTCACTGTCTGGACTCTGACTTAGAGAGTCAGAGGTTTCCGACCAACCCAGTTCAGATTCCAATATGGCTGCCCCACCATAACACAATGGCAGTAGAAAGTTGCAGAAAAAAACTGTTTATTTGCGCTTCTGTTTTGCATTCAGTAATTTAGTGGCACAGAGTACTTCACAAAGTCTATTTGTGAACAGAATCCCCTAGGGTTTTAATGCATCACATGCAGGGAAATACAGCTTGTACAGAAACTGTAGTCAGCCTGGTCACTAAGGGCAACAGTTAACAAATCCCTCTGGTGTTCTGATGTGCAGCTAGAACAGCATGACATAATCATTCCCAGATCAGAGTTAGTTAGTTAGTAAAGAGCAGCCTGATGTTCTGATGGTACCGCCTGGTAAGGCTCACTTCATCTCTGGCATCTTAATAACCAGAAACACTGTGATACTGGCCATTTCAGTAACTGGGCTGAAGCAGAATACAACCACAGATTTTTACATGGTCTGACTGTTGTCTCTTTTGATGAACTACAAATGTTTCAAGCAGATTTGACTTTTACTGCTTTCAACACCTTCTACACAGCTGAAATTCATCAAATGGTAACTTAAACAATATTAGTTATGCATATTCACAGAAACTCACAGGCACAAAGGAAGAGCAGACAAGCCTTGTTGCACAAGTCAAACAGAGCATGTGAAATTTAATGAAAAGGTACTGATGACACCTTCATCTGAGCTCTGTGAGCAGAATCACTTAGTGGTGCTGAAGACCCAGCGCTCACTGGAGAAGTAAGCATCGCCTTTTCTGTGCATACATCTACAGCCCATTTTTGTAGACTTATTTATTAATTTGCAGAATATAACATTTTTTAAATGTTACTCTGTTCACCTGCATTGTTGTGTTGCATCTACTACTCATGTCATCTGTCAGTGTAAATTAATATATGGGTGGGAACCTTAACCAGCAGTTTCAGTAGATATGGTGAGATAAGGAAACTGAGGTGGTGTGTGACAAGCTCCGCTGTGCTCTCTATTCATCTGTTCCAGTGATGGAAGGATTAAATGGGACAGTGTTCCCTGAAAAGCAGTGGTCTGAGCAACATAAGTGGCTGCTGGTCGCTGTGCTGGGTGTAGAGGTGGTGATGGGAGTTGTAGGAAACAGTCTCGTTCTGATCGTCAAAGTTATGGTAAGGTGGTTAGACTGATTAGAATGTTCTGACATCTTTTCAACTTTTAGTCTGTTATAAAGTCCATACATGGGCGATGGATTCCTGACTTAACTGCAAGTCATCCAGAACCTGTTGTTCTTTATTTTCTTTAGTCTCAAGAAACTTAATTGATATGCATAAAAACTAAATTCAAGGTTGGTTTCTTCCTCTGTGTCCTGAAATGTCAGAGTTAGTTTAGAAGACTGGAAAGAAAATGTTTTTGGAAACTTTGCTTTACTTGGACTTTACTTCACTGGAATTTTTACAACAGCAACTGGGTTTTACATACAGTAAATTGCCAATAGTATTGGGTCACCCATGCAAATCATTAAACCCAGGTGTTCCAATCACCTGCATGGCCACAGATGTAAAGCATCCAGAACCTACTCATAAATACTGCTTCTACAAACATACAAGAAAGAATGGGTCGCTCTCAGGAGTTCAGTTAATTCCTGCGTGGTACCGTGATGCCACATGCACAATAAGTCCAGTCATGAAATTCTCTCACTTCTAAATATTCCACAATCAAGTGTTAGTGGTCATATAACAGTGAAAGTGTTTGGGAAAATGTTTTTGAGGGATTAAAAACTTCAGTATAAAATTACTTCTGATGAATTGTAAAACTTGAGTCTGACGCTAAAGGTCAGAGTTGTTTTATTCATGTTTTTCCAAAAGCACGTAAATCTAAAAAGATTTTTTATTGATAGATTTAGTTTTTTTTTTTATTCGTGAATTTTTGTAAAACTTTTTTTTTATCTTTTATAAAAAAATATTGGAGAAGATAAAATTTCTTTTTTACCCCCCTTTTTTTTTTTTTTCCCTTCTTTCTTTTCGGGTTTTTTTCTATCTTTTTTTAAATTATCCCCCTTCCTTTTTTTTATTAATTTGGGTTTTTTTATTTTAAAGGGGTTTATGTTTTGACTGTACCAGCAGAAAGTCTCTTTTTAACAATAAGACAATGTTTTGTCCAGGTTGTTCACTTCTCATTACGTCTGGCTCCATGATGGCTGCTCTGACAGAAGGTCAGAGGTCCCCATGGTGTGAAGTCGTCAGCCTGCTGAAGTTTGCCTTCATCACCTCATCCATTGGCAGCATAGGTACTCTGCAGCACCTAAAAAGTTAATTTATAACAGCAATTTATTTAAAAAAAGTATAACTCATATTTTATTTAGACTGATTAAACAATAAAGTATATTTCAAGCCTTTATTTTTGTTATTTTGGATGATTATGGCTTGTGGCTAATGTGACAAGATGGTATAAAATTGCATATCAGATTTATTCCTCATGTAATTTTATAAAAGTGTATACAGTCACTGGCTACTTTATTAGGTACACTTGTTTAACTGCTTGTTAACACAAATAGCAAATCAGCCAATCACGTGACCGCAGCTCGGTGCAATTACGCATCGTGGAGACAGCTTGCTGAAGTTTAAACTGAGCATCAGAATGGGGATGAAAGGGGATTTGTAGCAAGGCTATTTGTGTCTGATAGGCTGCTCTGAGTGTTTCAGAAACTAGGATTTTCAGGCCATACCATTACTCAGGTTTACTGAGCAGGGTCAGAAAAAGATTTAACTTTCAGTAACAGTTGTAAGCATGGAAATGACAAGTTGAATGAGACTGGGTAGAGTGGTTCCAGATGCATGAAAGGCAAAACTAGCTTGACTAAGCACTTTTTACAGTTTAAATATTCAGAATACACCACAGATGATCATCCTCTTCGCAAGGCATAACCACAAAGGAACAATGTAACCTTTACATATTTTAGAAGAAAGCACACCCTATTTCAGCTGTAGGGTTTTATGTATAAGAGCATAGTAAAATGATCAGGTCTTTTTCCTGATGATTCTCAGAATCTAACTTCCAAGTATAAAAAATAACACACATGAGAAAAATAAATAAATAAAACTCGGTACACTTCTTAGTCGCAGAACTACCTTTAGCAACTGGAATTATTTGTTTTTCACTTTTCAATGGAGCAATTTTGGCCTTTACAATATTGCTTTAGTTCATTGAGTTCTCTTAAGGTCCTACCCCAGCATCTTAGCCAGGCTGAGGTTTAAACTCTGACTGGGCCGTTGAAAACCTTTGAGTTAGCTCTTTTTTTAACCCTCTTGTTTTAGATTACCTGCGGTTCATTCTGAAACAGCTTCACAAATTCAAGCTGTGGTTGTCTTTAAAAGGTAGCTTTTTATGCTGACTGAGGCATGTAGAGTCTGAGATGGAGCTCTTGGGTTTTTGAAATCCTGTGAGCATTGATTGTTCTTTCATTGTGCTTCAATCTGTGCAGATGTTCACCCCTGGGGTCACTAGCAGCTGTCTGAGGTGTTTTCCACCTGTAAATAATCTGCAGTTGTAGAATGGTGGGCTTTAAATAGTTTGAAAATTGCCATATGACCACAACCCTGTTAAGAAAAGCAAAACTAGTTTCTTTAAATGTCATTGCTCACGTGCTTACTCTCTGACATTGTGTTTACAGGTACCTGTATGCTTCAGACCAGCACATTGAAAAAAAACAACTATTGCTTTAATACAGCGATCCAGAAATCCAATAGAGGCAGTGAGGCACTACCTGTTTTCTTTAAACAGTTTTTCCATTTTTGGCCTTGTAGTTGCATTAAGTAGACAAATACAAGTTCAGGTTCTCTAATCTGCTGTGTGTTCCTTTTTTTTTTTGGATTTGTGAAAATGACCTGTTATGTCAGGCCTGTGTATCTTCTTTTTACCATAATTGCATGGTGCAGATTTTAGTATATAACTTGATTTTAATTTAATTCAGTTTACTTTATTTTACAGCTATTCTCAGTGTGGAACGTCTCATTGGCATGCCATCCACAAGAGGTGCTCTGTTTGGTGCCATGGCAGCTGCCTGTTTGATTTCTTGGGTAACGGGGGTGGTGTTCGGGAGCATCCCTGTCATTTTTAACTGGGTCAGGTAAGTACAGCAGTTAGCTCAGAAATGTTAGCTGTTGCTGTTTTATATATTTCAGAAATGTTTCTATGCCCTTTCAGGTATGATCCTGCCGAGATGCTGTGTGCTGTTTTCTGGGAAAGTAGCTACTTAGACATGATGACATACATCCTCTGTGCTTTTTCCATCTGCATCTTCCTTCCTGTCCTCCTCATGCTTGTCTGCTCTGTAAGGAACGCTGCCAGCTTCTTCTCCAGCAACAGGCACACCAGGTGAACAAAGTGGCACAACATCAACAGGAAGACTTACAGTTAATGGGTTTCTCTTACAGCAGCCTGAGAGAAGCAACAGCTACATGATTAATCCCTTTCACCTGATGAGTCATACCATCTGCAGCCATTTTAAAATGACTTGGACAGGGCTTTGTGTAGAATCAAAAGAAAGAAAAATTGTAACAGATCAGACAAGAGACAATAATAGACTCACTAAAAAAAGAAAAACAAAATCTCTGCTCACAGCTTTGCATACTTCTCCATCATAAAACAAATTAACGTGCTGTATATGTCCCTCGTCATGTCTTCAAATGTATTATTTTAAATGCATCCCACAACGTACAGATTACTGCAAAAGTATTGATACACCTTAACCTTTTTATGTTTTGCAACATTACAATCCCACTGCTTTTTTATTAGAATTGTACTTGCCATACCCACATAAAGTTGTGCATAATTATGAAGTGGAAGGAAAATGAAACATGATTTTCGTCCTCTAGCTTGTACCGCTCCATGACTTCCCTTTCTCTGCTGTACTGATCCAGAGTGCTCTGTCTTGCCACCCACAGCCTTCTCTGGCTGTCTTCCTTCACTTTGAGTCTGACAAAAGCCATAGACTGAGCAGCAGGTCCTCCATTGTTGTTGTGTTTGTGTCACTAAAACTCACAACACGTTGCTATTAGGAATCCTGTCCACATTGAGATAGCACTCAACTGTAATGGAAAATGGACCAAAGCGTGTAAAATACAACCTACCCAAAATGAACTGCTCTGATGGTATTACACAGATATCACAGCAGCTTAACCAGATCAAGTTTCTCATTTCCGTGATTGTCTGGCTTTTTACCAGTAGACAAAGCGATTAATCCTCATATATCATTACAGGAAAATCACTGAATATCGCACAGTAAGTAGTCTCATAAATGTTATAATGATAGCCTTCTCCTCATTGTGTTTCTGGTTTGTCACAGTGATGAAGAAGGAGATCTGTCCGAGGTGGCCCCTCTGTTAGTGGCGTGTTATATGATCTGCTACACTCCTTTTTTTATGTCTGAGGTACACACAAGCTATTGTATCTACTAATGTAGAGCACTGAAACCCAGCCCCACTGATGTCTTCACTGTAGAAAAATATTTATGAAACTATAATTTTACTTCTAATATGTTTAGCCCTCACCTTGTCTTTTTGTTCTGCTCTGTTCACTAATTAGCTGATCCTGCTGGGTAGGATGGACATGACTCCGGCCCCAGATTGGTTACGGACGCTGTCCTCAATGATGTCATATCTGGACTGCTGTCTAAACCCTCTAATCTACTGTTCCCATCAGAATTTCCGTGAGGCTGGTCTGGCCCTCCTGTGGACCAGAAAACCAAGGAACCTAGAGTTAGAGCCTGTTCTCACTGCTATAACTAAAACTGACCTGAGCATGTGAGATAGATTCTCTTTAAATTTGGAAAAAATGCAATGTAAAAAAAACACTTTTCAGTAAAAATGCATGTTTTCATGTGCATCAGGAAAAAATGATTCATAGTTGTTGGAAATGTACTCATTTAATTTCCTTTTATTGAAAAGGAGCACAGCCATGATACTTAAATGGCCTTAGCTTAAATAGACAATATTCTAATGTTCTGGTTTGAGGTAGATTTAGGTTAGAATATTTCATTCTTATTCCCATTGCTTTTGTTAGAGAACCAACAGTAATCCTGGCACTTGATGACCTTAACTGAAGAACTATTAAAATCAGATTCAGACCATGTGTCTGCGTAACAGCGTGGGTGCTATAATGTTTTAGATCTTTTGCTACATTCTGTGATATTGCAAAATCACAGAATGTACAGAATACATCACAAACTGGGTTCTAGTATGACAGACATTTCATGCAGATTCTTTCTTACATTTTATTGCCTCTTTTCACCAGCTGAAACATAATCGCCCATGCAGTAATTTTCCAATGTGAGGCTCATACCTATTTGCTTAGTTAAATCCAGGTGGCGACTTCTTTTTGGCCAGGCAGTGTATAATGGAACACGATTTTCTTTCTTTCCTCCGAGTTTCATCCTGGCAATCCTGTTGATGTTTTTACTTAGGATCTGGTCCACAATGAGTTGGTGGTCGACTCCCCCTAGTGGTTTGCTGCAGTTCCGTTTTGTGGAGCGAGTTTGCAGCTTTGTTTTTTAACTTTCTGTTGTTTTTGCTATATGCTGTTTTTGTATTTTCAGCAAATTTCCTTTTGCTTCTGTCTATTTTCTGTGATTATAGCATTTTCCTGTGCATTTTCACGTGTGGGAATACAGGATGTGTAAATACGAGATCATCTTACCAAACGATCCTCAAAATAATATAATTTGGACCTTGCTTAAAGTAGCTTACCTAACACTACACATTGCTCTGAACACACAATCCCACACAGTGATGGCAGCATCATGCTGTGGGACTGTGGACGCTGCCGTGGAAGCTGTTGATAGGAAGGTAGATAGAGCTAAATACTAGAGGCTGAAAAAATCTGAGACAGGTGGATAGGTTCACCTTCCAGCTGGACAACAGAGGAACAACTAGAGTGAAATGGTTTAGATCAAAGCATATTTATGGATTAGAATGGCCCTGTCCAAGTTCAGACCAATATCCAATTGAGAATCCATGGCAAGACTTGAAAATGAATGTTGTCATGCTGTCTCTATGCCATCTGACTAAGCTTGTTGTATTTTGCAAGCAGGAATGGGAAAAACTTTCCATCCCTATAGTCAGCAAATTTAAACTCATCATGGAGTTTTCTTTTATTTTGTTGTAGTTGTTGGAACAAACAGGAGAGTCTAAATCTCCACTGTTTTGTCACAAATAAGAGTACTGTTGCGGTAAAGGTTAACCTGTAGCGGATTCTACATGGAAAATGAAACAGCTTTCTGTTCCTCTGAACAGTTTTAGAACCCCCCCCCCCCAAACCCCTGATACAGATCATATTTTTCACCTTTATCACATAAACGAAAAACGAACGCAGAGAAAAAGTGAAACAAACAGCCTTTGGGTTTAGTCTATGTAAAGAAAAAAAAAAGTAACGACAATGTTTTACTGCGTCTGCTTGACCACACAGGATGCCGCAGTTCTAAAAACAAACACAGAAGATGGAGGACTTTTTTTAAAATCCCACTAGCGGCTCTCGAGCTGCAGGTTGCAGACTCCGGATCTAACAGATGAAAACTGTGATCCTATCTCAATACAGCTAAAGCTAAAAGTGCAACACATTATTTTTTAAGTCGTTGTAAAGTAAAAGTGTAAAGCTAAAAAATAAAGCTGGTCCAATGGATCAATCAGTTATGGTGACTGTGCCAGCGCACTTCATTATAACAAATTGATTTAGTATTATGTCTTCAGTACAGGGGCCACAACAGGGGCCAGGACCAATTCTATGGGGGAACTGGCAAACTATTATGAAAAGCCTGTGAAGGAGACCCAAAATGTTTAACCCAAACCATACAGTTTAAAAGGCAGTTCTACAAAAAACTAATGTAACATAGTTAAACTTCTGACATAAAGAGTAAAACAAATTATTCAGGTTTTTTCAAATAGAACACATTTTAGAAATTCTAACTGATCTAGTAAAGGTTGATTTAATGTCCAACAGTGAAAAAAAGTTTGTCTTTTTATATGGTGTATTTAAAAATGGTTTCAGCTGTATTATAAACACTTAGTGGTACAGATCACATGGTGACACCTGATATTTATAAATCAATAAAAATGTGATGATGAAGTTGTAAAGAAGACCAGAAGCACCATTTCTTCTCCTGAGAAGATGGTGTACAGTTTGTGCCTAAAGGTGATCGGTAAAAACTCCACAAATAATGAAATCATTTTTACTGATTTAATTAAAGATCACATTTTCTCCATATGCCAGGAAACAATAAAGCTTTAATATCATTTGCTCATTTTTACAGAAATATGAACGGTTTTCAAATAGGTTCTTTGTACAAATACAAATACATTTCCTCTAACCTACATTTACCTTTTTCACTTCAGTAAAGAGTTGAAATGTCACACCCTTTACACTTTGATATATTCAATAGACCTAACTCCATATAGTTTGCACTTCTTTAGATAGCTTTATGAATTCTCACCAGCACTAAACTTTGCACTGTGACACAGATGGTTATCAAAATTCTGATCACACATGATTCTAAAATAGATTGCAAAAGAGATTCCAAAAAAAGAAAACATGGCACAAAGGGTGGGGAAGAGTGGAGAATTTCAATAAGGTTGAGAAGAAGAGAAGCAAACCTGCTGTGGTTCATGGTTGAAATGGACCCAAAATGGAAACAAACATACAGGTAGAGTCCAAGGTTTCTGTTTTTTTTTCAAGGACAAACATGAAAACAGCTAAAGAAAATGAAAAGTCTTAATGACATCTTTACAACCTACCACACTCAATGGAGAGTCCACTGTTGTAGTTATTGGAAGAATCACTTGGTTCTTCACTAAGTATTGGCATACATGTATTGTCTCTGTCATGTATTGGTCCAGTAGAAAATGTAGAAAGTGTAAGAGTCAGTAAGTGTTGGGGTTCCCTGAGTATGCAGCCCATGGCTCATCCTCAGAGTCTGATGTGGTCCACCAGAAGAAGAAGCAAAACCAAGCCAACTCCAGCAGAAATAAGCAGCCTAATGGTGGCTTCATTCTGACACCAGCTGCTATTCTCTGGGGAAGAGAAAAGAACAATTCAATTCAATTCAGCTTCAATTTGCAACACATTGTCTCAAGGCACTTTACAGAGTCAATTAAATCAAATCATATAGATTTCAAGTCAGGTACGTACATTCCAGTTAATCCTAACTATCAAACAGTGCAGTCAGATTCAGTTATTTATTCAAATTGGTTAAAAGTTTTTCTATCTAAGGAAACCCAGCAGATTGTATCGAGCCAGTGACTTGTAGCATTCATGGATGAGCATGTAGCGAAAGTGGACAGTCGCTGGCATTGACTTTGCAGCAATCCTGCATACTGAGCATGCATGTAGCGACAGTGGAGAGGAAAACTCCCTTTTAACAGGAAGAAACCTCCAGCAGAACCAGGCTCAGTGTGAGCGGCCATTTGCCACGACCGACTGGGGGTTTGAGAGAACAGAGCAGAGACACAAAGAGAACAAAGAAGCACTGATCCAGGAATACTTTCTGTGGAAAAGAAAAGTAAAACATTAATGGATGTAGCTCCTTAAGTGGCTTCATCTAGGAGAGAAAGACACCTAAGCAGATAAATTCTGTAAATGATATATCATCTTCAAACTCCAGGGTTACTTGTGGAGAACAAACTAAATATTAAGCTTGCTAACTAAATATTTAGTTTGGAGCTAAATATTAAGCTTGCTAACTAAATGTTTAGTTTGCAAATTAAATATGTAGTTTGGAACTGTGACGTTTATAAATGTATGAAATACATGGTGAAAATATGAATTTGAATAATGAGCCCCCATTTTTTCCTTTTAAATAAATAAATAACAAAAAATATTGCTGTCAGGTTTTACAAATGGCACACCAGACACTACCCCTCTGCATATACTGGCTGTCCACACACACAAACCTTCTCTGGGGGTTACCACTACCATTATCCACCCGCCATGCAGACTCAGGGAGGGGTAAAACGCGGAGAAACGGCAGTGTTCTCCTGCTACGTTTATTGGAGGGGCGGGGCGGAACCCTCTTCCTCCGACAGTAACACTCTGGTCAAGTAATTTTTATTATTATTAATTTTTTAATTACCCTGGAGCAGAGGCAGCTACAATGCTGCTGCTACAATGGCCAGCAACACAGACAGGAGCGAAGAATCTAATATTTCTTTAGATATACTTCAGTCACTATGAGAGAGAGATGCAGCAGACCCAGGAGAAGAAAGTCAGCTTTCATCAGGTGGCAGAAAACAAGTGCTGCAGCGTAGGGATTGCCATCTTACGCCGGGCTCACACTGAAGCGGTGCAGCTGCGGTGCAGCTGCTGCAGAAAGCCACTCACACTGGGCTGCAGCCAGGCCAACAACGGATCCGGCTGCGGAAACAGCGCTTTCTGGGAGTTCATGCGAGAACTAGCCCTGTCTCTAAATGAGTAAAAACAGCTATGGATTTCATTTTCTTTGGCAAAAGTCATTATCAGTACACATAACTATCCTTTTTCATCCTCAAATAGCACTTCAGTTTCCTAGTTTTTAAATTTTTTTGTCATTTTGTTTATGCTAATCATGTTAGAGTATGTTGGTGGGTTGATTTTATTATGAAATTCATCGGAACCCTCTCCTGTCTGGCTTCCTGTTTGGCTGGTAAAATTCAGGAGCCTGATACAGAAGACTCTGCGGCATCCGGCTAAACTTCCTTCTGTGGAAACATTTTGTTGGGCCTCAGTAACCGCAACCGCACTGCACCATGGCTGATGTGAGTGTGTAACACAGTAGTGAGGATTATTCAAGAAATTAACTCATGGGTCAATAGGTTCAACTATAGGAGCACTGTGGTGTGTTTAAATGAGACACAGAGGCAGTAATGTGAACTTAAAGAACACGCCGGCTTCAGTGAATTAAATCATTTTGTACACAGTTGTACAATCATGAAAAGACATTACAAAAAAATAAAATAAAATATATATATTTATTTACTACCTGAAATACCAATAATACTCGGCTGAGTGTTAGTTCTCAGTTCTAAATAGGTTTGGGTGCACCCTGTTAACCTGACTTCTAAATTATTGTAGAACACAGATTATTCAAATTCAGTTTCAGGTTCAAACTCAACCACCATTCACATGAGGAAGATTTCCTACACAGCAGCTTGTCATACTGTCCCAAATGAAAATAATGTCCAAATGATACAGTCCAAATATTCCACAGGGTGAAAATACAAGAATGAGAAATTGTCAGTCAGTAGTCTTACGCATAACCGGCAGTGTGTCAAAGTGTGGATGATCCAGGCCTACCACACTACACGGTGCAGCAGATCTCATAAAATAGAAGAGACAGAATCCAAGTCCAGGACTTGGACTAGACTGAAACCTAACTGAAAAGCATAGAATATGCTTACTGATGTCAATGCACCACGATGGAGACAACAATATGGTGGCTCTCAGTCAGAACACGTGGGGCACTTGCAGTTAAAAGCAGAACAAGATTAACTTTTCAATTTAGAAACCAGTTGATAAACAGTGAAACTATACTGCAGGACGGTTTGTTGCAAGCTTATATCCCATACTTTTTCCATCTTAAACTACGCAGACTCAGTGCACAACGCACGCTGCACAACGCGGCACTCTTCCCTTCATGTCTGCGTGTCCCTACCACCACAACACTGCTGCAGACACAGAGAAGAAAGGCGGAGCTTACAACAGGCTGCATTATGTTGGGACCATGGATTTCAACATTAAAACTCAGGTACAAAAATAGGTTTCAAAATAAATTGCATTTAACTGACTTCCAGCAACTGAAAAAGGGGGGTAGCAGCAGAGTTCCCATGATGCCACTGACTGTATAAAAGCACCCCCTCTCCCACAAGCCGACCTCTCCAAGCCGGTTGACCATCAGACCAGGAGCAGACACAGCGCGCTGAAGTCTTTTTGCTGGCAAAAAGACTTAACTCTTCAAACTGTATCCAAGAGTCTCATATGATCACCGATCATATGCAAAAGTTGAGTATTGAATGAATTGCTGTTTGTGTATCCGGTATTCATTCACGAACGGGGAATTAAGGCACCGGCATTGTTGACTTTCTCTCCGAGCCCTGCAGACGCACACGGTGTTCGAGAAAAGTCCCCAGCAGAGACGCGGTCTCTACAACCAGAGTGAAGCGGTTTTCCTTGCCTGAGAGAAGGACGACGCCGCATCACCGGTAACGTGCAGTTTTGTCCGGCCAACAGAACAGCCCCCACTCACAGCTTCGTTAGGTTAGCCGAAGGCTAACCGCTTGTTGACTGTGGACGTTTCTTCAAACTTCGCCGCCCCGGACATCTTTTCCTCAACATGGTCAGAGGTTAGGGTTTGGGCAGAATAACAGTTAGGATGAAATGATCTAAACGTTTTTCATTTTATGAAGTTTGGTTTTGTTTGTGTGAAACTGCTATCTTAGTGCTCGCAGGCTATCTGCAGCAAACATGATCAGCTTTGTGTTCTGTGTTTATGTGTTTTTAAAGTTAAGACAAACTTTATTTAAAGGGTGATTTTAAACACAGAAGGTTGCTCATAAGGCGCCGTCCACGCTTATGCATTTTAACCCTTTTGTTGACGGTATTTTAAGCGTGTGTGTTTTGATTCTGGATGCTAAGCTATAAGCCTCCTTTGTTAGCTTAACTGCTAACAGCCTAGGGCACGTGCTTGCTGCTGAAGAGTATTTACCCAGAACGGTTTAGTTTTAAATCCAGTAAATAATGTCCCTAACATCATTTTACTACATTGGATAACTAAGTAAACACCATTAAGCCCCATTTCTCCAGGAAGATTTGGCTCTTTTCAAAGATATTTCCTTAAATAATTTACCGTTACCTTTAATAATATTTCTTTAAATATTATTTCAGTAAATAAAGGCAGCTAATGAGACACCGTTGAGAATTAGTCATCCAGAAGGTTGGTTTTATTTAGCAAATCATTCTTTAAAACATTATTTTATTAAAATAATATTTTATCTGATCTTGCATTGTGAATGGTTGTCTAAAGGTATGCTGATTACTGCCTAAGTTGGTTCCAAGACTAACTTAACTTCATTTCCAGATTCTTCAAGATAATCCTTGGTTCTCAGACATAATTAACATTGCATGGTAATGTTGCATCACTCTTTTGGTCATGTTTTCAATCATCTTTAATCAACTTGTTTATATAGTATATAGCCCATTAGTCTTCATCATTCTTTAATTCTGCTTGGTAGTTTAGTTGGCTTGTTTTAGCATAGTAAAGAGTTTGTTGATTGAAATATGTTTGACTTTGAGTTGACTTATTTTTGTTAATAAATTCTTGTATTTTAAGAAATTGTGTGAATTCATTCCATGTGTGTGCAGAGTTTATGCTGTTCAATAATGTCAGAGCTTGGCTCACACCTTTCAACTTTGTCCTAATACCACCGCCTTACTGGGCTGGTATTCACAGGACAACCCTTAACAGACCGAAATATTATTTGATAAAATATTAATATTAAATATTAAATGATAATGTCAGATTAATAATCACAACAATTATAATTGGTTGAAACACCCTGCATCCTAACTAACCTAATTTGTTAGGCATACTATCCAAGTTTCCTCACCTCTGCTCTTCTTAAAGAGGTACACTCATTTTATGTGGGTTACAAGTGTACCCACTGATTTTAATTATTTGGGTTCCTTGCGGCGCCCGCACCGAGCCAGAGTGTATTTGTACTGCTTTCCATGGGTCAGTTCCATCACGTGCAGCCCTGGACAAAAGACTCTTCACTATCTCAACTGCTGATTCACCTATGCCATTTGACTTTGGATGTCGTGGCGAGGAGGTCACATGATACAATTTCCCATTCCGAGGCAAACTGCTTGAACTGAGAGCCAAACTATGGGCCATTATCAGAGATCACTTTGTCGGGCTGGCCGTGTCGGGCAAATTGAGACTTGCAACTTTTAACAACAGTGTCTGCTGACAGACCCGGGAACAGCGCAGTTTCCCAGAAGTCAGAATAGTGGTCCACGATGAGTAGGTAGTCCCTATGCCTGTGAACTAACAGATCCATGCTGACATCCTGCCAAGGCCGCGTGGGGAGTTTGTATGAGAGCATGGACTCCTTCTGCTGTCTATGTGAATATTCATTCCAGGTAGAGCGAGTGCCTCCTGATCTGTCCAAGTTGCTGGTCATTGATATTCAAATAGTCTGCCTGGTTGATGTGTTGCACATCCTCTTGTGCTTGCTGTAGTGATCAGATGGCCTGACACTTGTAGACAGACTCACGGCCAGAGCAATTTGCAGTGGCTCTGCTCAACGTGTCACTTATGAACATCTCTAAGCCTAGCTTGTAAACCACCGCAAAGTTGTAGTTTCAAAATGTCAATAGCATGCTCTGAAGCCTCTTGGGTACACTGAGAAGTGGCTTGCTGAATATTGAAATAAGAGGCTGCTGATCAAGGTTCAAGACACCTTCATGACGACCACACAATCGAGGCACGTGATGTTTCCCAGTATGGTGGAGCCGGGGTCCCACCCTGGAGCCAGGCCTGGGGTAGGAACTCGTCGGAGAGCGCCTGGTGGCCAGGTTGCTCCTTCCGGGACCCGAACGAGAGACGTGAGGCCATCCCCAAGTGGGCCCTCCACCTGCAGGGGGAACCATGAGGGACCGATACAAAGAGGATCGGGCAGCGGACGAAGGTGGAGACCTCGGCGGCCCAATCTCCGGATGCTTAGGCTGACTCTAGGGACATGGAATGTCACCTTGCTGGGGGAGAAGGAGCCTGAGCTTGTGCGGGAGGTCGAGAGATATCGACTAGAAATAGTCGGGCTCCCCTCCATGCATAGCGTGGACTCTGGAATCCATCTCCTTGATAGAGACTGGACTCTCTTCTACTCTGGAATGGCCCGCGGAGAGAGGCAGTGAGCTGGGGTGGGTTTGCTTGTTGCCCACCAGCTCAGCCGTCTCGTGTTGGGGTTTATCCCAGTGGATGAGAGGGTCACATCTCTGCGCCTTCGGGTTGGGGACAATAGGCCATAAGGAACTGTCCATTTGAACTGTAATTGCCCATAATGAACACCATGTTCAAGCATAAGGGTGTTCATCAGTGCACTTGGCACCAGGACACCCTAGGCAGGAGGTCAATGATCGACTTTGTTGTCATGTCTTCAGACCTTCAACCGCATGTTTTGGACACTCGGGTGAAGAGATGGCCCTGAGCTGTCCACTGATCACCACCTGGTGGTAAGTTGGATCTGCTGGAAGAGGAGAAAGCTGGACAGACTTGACAGGCCCAAACGCAAAGTGAGGGTCTGCTGGGAACATCTGGCGGAGCCCTCAGCCAGGGACGCATTCAACTCCCACCTCTGGGAGAGCTCTGACAAGAATCCGGGGGAGGTTGGAGGTCATAGAGTTTTGAGTGGACTATATTCACCGCCTCTATTGTCAATGCTGCCGCCTGTAGCTGTGGCCGTAAGGTCTGCGGTGCCTGTCGTGGCGGCAATCCCCAACACTGGCAGTAAGGGATGCTGTCAAGCTGAAGAAGGAGTCCTATCAGCCATGGTTGGCTTGCAGGACTCCTGAGGCAGCTGACGGGTACTGTGAGGCCAAACGAGCCGTGGCCCGGGCTGGATGTTGTGGGGCTGTCATGCTTGACGTGCCTCTTTAACATTGTGTGGCAGTCGGGGACAGTGCCTCTGGACTGGCAGACCGGGGTGGTGGTCCGCCTTTATTAGAAGGGTGACCGGAGGGTGCATTCCTACTATAGGGGGAGCACACTCCTCAGCCTCCCTGGTAAGGCCTACGCCAGGGTATTGTACAGGAAAGTCCGACCGATAGTCAAACCGTGGCTTCAGGAGGAGCAGTAAGGGTTTTGTCCCGGCTGTGGAACGCTGGACCAGCTCTACACCCTCTACAGGGTACTCAGGGGTTCATGGTAATTTGCCCAACCGGAGAAGGCATTTGACTGTGTCCCTCATCTTGCCCTGTGCGGGTTACTCCAGGAGTACGTAGTCAGGGGCCTTTTATTAGGGGCCATCCGGTCTATGTACAAGCGGAGCAGGAGTTTAGTCCGCATTGCCGGCACTATGTCGGACCTGTTCCCGTTGAATGTTGGACTGCGGCAGGGCTTCCCTTTGTCACCTATTCATAACTTTTATGGACATGATTTACAGATGCAGCCAAGTGCCGGAGAGGGTCTGGCTTGGGGACCAGTGGATTTCGTCTCTTCTTTTTGCAGATGACATGGTCCTACTGGCCCCCTCTAGCCAAGACCTACAGCATGCACTGGGGTGGTTCACAGCTGAGTGTCAAGGTCGGGATGGAAATCAGCTCCTCCAAGTCCGAGGGGAGCAGGCCCAGCACGCTAATGTCTCTTTGCTGGCAAAAAGACATAAACTCTTCAAACTGGATCCAAGAGTGACATACGATCCCCGATCATATGCACAAGTTAAGTATGAGTGAATAACTGTTTGTGTACCCAGTATTCATTCATAAAAACGTGAATTAAGGTACACGCCTGGCTTGACTTTCTCTCTGAGGCCTGCAGAAGCAAACAGTGTCCCAGAGAAGTCCCTGCGGAGAGGGGGTTCTCTACAAGCCGAGTGAAGTGGTTTTTCCTTGCCTGAGAGGAGGACAAGTGAGTAGCCGCATCACCCTGTTAACCAGTGTGGTCAGCAGACAGAACGGGCCGCCCAGACACAGCTCCGAAAGGTTAGCTGGAAGCTAACCCTTTAGTTCACAGAGCGGCCGCACCTTCAACCCACCCCCCCCACACACACAGCTACGGAGGTTAGCTGAAAGCCTGAAAGCTAACTGATTGTTGACTGTGGATGTTTCTTCAAACTTCGCCCCTTGGACAACATTTCCTCACCACGGTTCATGAGGCTAGGTGTTTTGGGCAGAGAAGAATAATAGAAAGATTTAGATTGAACTGATCTCGTTTTTTCTCGTTTTTCATTTTATGAAGTTTGGTTTTGTTTGTGTTGAACTCAGCTATCTTGGTGCTAAGCTATCAGCTTCTTTTGTTAGCTCAACTGCTAACCAGTAAGAACACGTGCTTGCTGCTAAAGAATATTTAACAGAAAGATTGTTAGTTTTCAAGCTAGTGAATAATAGTCCCTAAACATTATTTTACTAAATCTGATAACTCAGTAAACACCATTAAGCCCCATTTCTCCAGAAAGATTTGGCTCTTTTCCTAAATATTTCCTTAAATGTTTTACCATTTCCTTTAATAATATTTCTTTAAATATTATTTAATAAATAAAGGCAGCTAATGAGACACCGTTGAGAATTAGTCATCCAGAAGGTTGGTTTTATTCAGCAGATCATTCTTTAAAACATTATTTTATTAAAATAATATTTTATCTGATCTTGCATTGTGAATGGTTGTCTAAACGTACTCGTACTTGTCGTCTTCCGCTTATCCAGAACCGGGTCGCGGGGGCAGCAGACTCAGCAGAGACACCCAGACGTCCCTCTCCCCAGACACCTCCTCCAGCTCCTCCGGGGGGAGCCCAAGGCGTTCCCAGGCCAGCCGAGAGACATAGTCCCTCCAGCGTGTCCTGGGCCGTCCCCTGGACCTCCTCCCGGTGGGATGTGCCTGGAACACCTCCCGAGGAAGGTGTCCAGGAGGCATCCGGTATAGATGCCCGAGCCACCTCAACTGGCTCCTCTCGATTTGGAGGAGCAGCGGCTCTACTCCGAGCCCCTCCCGAATGGCCGAGCTCCTCACCCTATCTCTAAGGGAGTGCCTGGCCACCCTACGGAGAATGCTCATTTCAGCCGCTTGTATCCGTGATCTCGTTCTTTCGGTCATGACCCAAAGTTCATGGCCATAGGTGAGGGTAGGAACGTAGACCGACCGGTAAATCGAGAGCTTCGCTTTTCAGCTCAGCTCTCTCTTCACCACAATGGACCGGGACAGCGCCCCCATTACTGCGGCAGCAGCACCGATCCGCCTGTCGATCTCCCGCTCCATTCTTCCCTCACACGTGAACCTGAAGAGGACAAGCCACCCTTTTCCGGTTGAGTACCATGGCCTCTGACTTGGAGGAGCTGATCCTCATCCCAGCCGCTTCACACTCGCCTGCGAACCGCCCCAGCGCATGCTGTAGGTCTTGGCTAGAGGGGGCCAGCAGGACCACGTCATCTGCAAAAAGAAGAGACGAAATCCACTGGTCCCCAAACCAGACCCCCTCCGGCCGTTGGCTGCGTCTAGAAATCCTGTCCATAAAAGTTATGACCAAACTCCTGCTCCGCTCGTACAGGGACCGGATGGCCCCTAATAAAGGGCCCCCGATTCCATACTCCTGGAGCACCCTCCACAAGGCATCATGAGGGACACAGTCGAATGCCTTCTCCAGGTCCACAAACACATGTGAACCCGGTTGGGCAAACTCCCATGAGCCCTCGAGTACCCTGTAGGGGTATAGAGCTGGCCAGTGTTCCACGGCCGGAACGAAAACCACACTGCTTACTCCTGAAGCCGAGGGTTCGACTATCGGCCGGACTCTCCTCTCCAATACCCTGGCGTAGGCCTTACCAGGGAGGCTGAGGAGTGTGATCCCCCTGTAGTTGGAACACACCCTCCGGTCCCCCTTCTTATGAAGGGGGACCACCACCCCGGTCTGCCAGTCCAGAGGCACTGTCCCCGACCGCCATGCAATGTTGAAGAGGCGTGTCAAACATGACAGCCTCACAACATCCAGAGATTTGAGGTACCCAGGGCGGATCTCATCCACCCCCGAAGCCTTGCCACCGCGGAGCTTTTTAACCAACTCGGTGACTAGGGCCTGGGTGATGAAAGAGTCCAACCCCGAGTCCCCAGCCTCTGTTTCCACCAGGG
This sequence comes from Crenichthys baileyi, assembly GCA_036173005.1. Lineage (NCBI taxonomy): Eukaryota > Metazoa > Chordata > Actinopteri > Cyprinodontiformes > Goodeidae > Crenichthys > Crenichthys baileyi. Next base: position 84,198 of record JAHHUM010000603.1, read on the forward strand.
AATGCGTGATGGCAGGATTGAGGAGATCCTCGAAGTACTCCTTCCACCACCCGATAATGTCCCCAGTCGAGGTCAGCAGCCTCCCACCCCCACTATAAACAGTGTTGGCGAAGCACTGCTTCCCCCTCCTGAGGCGCCGGACGGTTTGCCAGAATCGCTTCGAGGCCGACCGGTAGTCCTTCTCCATGGCCTCACCGAACTCCTCCCAGGCCCGAGTTTTTGCCTCTGCCCCAGCCCGGGCCGCAGCACACTTGGTACCCGTCAGCCGCCTCAGGAGTCCCACAAGCCAACCACAGCCGATAGGACTCCTTCTTCAGCTTGACAGCATCCCTTACTGCCCACCGCCGGGTTCTGGGATTGCTGCCGCGACAGGCACCGCAGACCTTACGGCCGCAGCTACGGGCAGCAGCATCGACAATAGATGCGGAGAACATGGTCCACTTGGATTCTATGTCTCCAACATCCCCCGGAAACTGGTCAAAGCTCTCCCGGAGGTGGGAGTTGAATACATCCCTGGCCGAGGGCTCCGTTGTGATGAAGAGAGAGTTGTGCTGAAAAGCGAAGCTCTCAATTTACCGGTCGGTCTACCTTCCTACTCTCACCTATGGCCATGAACTTTGGGTCATGACTGAAAGAACGAGATCACGGATACAAGCGGCTGAAATGACCTTCCTCCATAGGCACTCCCTTAGACATAGGGTGAGGAACTCGAGAATCCGGAAGGGGCTCGAAATACAGCCACTGCTTCTCCACATCGAGAGGAGCCAGGACACGCTGGAGGGACTATGTCTCTCGGCTGGCCTGGGAAAACCTTGGGCTCCTCCAGAGAAGCTGGAGGAGGTCTCTATGGAGAGGGACGTCTGGGTGTCTCTACTGAGTCTACTGCCCCATGACCCTGTCCCGGATGAAGCGGAAGATGACGAATAAGAGTACGAGGCTTATGATCAGTCTCAACTGTAATAACGTCACGTCCATATAGGTAATGACAGAACCTCTAGCAGGCGAATACAATACTGAGGCACTTCTTTTCAATTTGTGCATAGTTTTTTTCATGAGTGAGGGCCCTGAATGCAAAAGCGACAGGCTGGCCTTCCTGCATGAGACAGCACCCAAGGCCACTCTGGGTGGCATCGCTCTGGTCACGTCAGGTCACGTCATAGTAATGCTGCACCGGCATGGATCTGGCCAGTGACTACAGTTCTGAGACTGTTACATCGTGCCATGGCGCGTTTTTTTCTAGCAGATGTCGCAACGGCTCACAGACGGCTGAAAGGTGTAGCATGAACTTATGTAATTTATCTTATTTTAATATTAATAATAATTTTGTACTGTTAATATTATTAATAAAAATAATAGTTTTGAATTTACGTATTATTAAAAATAACCCGCTGAGCCTTGATCCGTTTAGCAACAGCAGCAACAATCTTTTCTTTGGCCATCTTTTCCCATCAGATGCTCTGAACAGCATGGCTATAGACTCTGCTTCAACATTCTTCTTCGTCTGTCAGATATCCTGACCTCTGACATAATTTCTCTTATGAATTCAGAGGTTTCTTGTTCGAAGCAGTTTGCTGAAACGTCCTCCGATCACATCTGGCTGTGCTTGGTGGGACCAGCCCATCTGTCCCCTGTCAGTTTTCCAGCTCTGATCCAGGGAGTTCTGATCCTCTTCATTTCAGGAAAGTAGGGCAGACTAACGACTGCTGTTGTAGTATTGCTGCCACCATCAGCAACGCACCATTTTTACGTTTGTGGGAAAGCGTGCCACGGGCACTTTAATTGTTTGACGATAGTGATTCATTCGTGTGTTATTTCAGTGTTAGTTTAGTTTACAATAAGCACAATAACAGTTAATGAAAATTTTAGCTATGGAAAAACATGTTCGGGCTTTCTTATTTTAGGGGCTGCAGTTTCACTGATGGCTCTATATGATCAATATTACGGCAATGAGACAATTAAATCACGTTACATCCGTTCGGTCAGATTGGGAAAATAATCAATTGGCTGCCATGAGACTAAGATTTCTAAATATTGTGTCACCTGTATCAATGTGATCATTTCTGGTTTCATATTGTTATAGACTTCTTGAGATAATAAATGGGCAATTTTTTTTGAAAAAACAGTTCAGTGCAAACATCTTTCTTGATGTTTGCACATTGCAGATCACAATGAAAAGGAAATTTAAAAATGGAGACATTTCCAGTTTCTTTGGCAAGAAAGTGATGGATGACAAGGAAGAAGAGACTGTGAGATTTGAGAAAGGAAGAATGATAGAGAGACCAGGAAGGTCATAGGTGAAGGAGGCCACTTAAAGTGCAACAGGTGAAGAAATGAGTGAAATGAGGAAAAGGATGTTGGCCTAAGCGGTGAAGATGAGAATATTTTAGAGTCAGAGAGAGAAAGAAGACAGTGCAGAGGAAACTGATGATGATGAGAAGGAAGGCACAGAGTCAGGGAACCCAGCCTATCCAGCTAGACCACCTGGTATGGATTTATTCTTGGTATAAATTCCAGTGGAGAGATATAAGATGTTTCAATGAGTAATATACAGTATCTGCACAAGTACTTTTTTAGATCAGTGAACTTCAGTGAAGATGTCCAGCATTGCAACCCTGTCTAGATCCTTTTGCGCCTCCTTCACCCCCGCATGTAAAATGTTCTAGATATGCCACTGCCCTGGAGAGCGCTGAGCGAAGAGGAAAATAGAAATCCACTACCACGGTTTATGCTAATATATGAAAACCTGTATGGGCCAAAACTCTAATTTACCTGTCGCTTTATGTGCACATTTCAGGCACACACTTCAAATAAAGAACTTCATTATCTGAATAAAAAAATGTGTAAACCCGCCAGTTTTTTGAATGGTCCTGACAGGCACAGGGGCAGGATTTCAAAATAAAATCCATCTCTTTGTCATGACATATTAAACACATGTTCACCAGGAGGTGAAGTGATGAAATGAACTAAAACTGAATATCAGAGACAGTAAAGTGTCTCATTGTTTTCATTTGCTGTGGTTCCTTATTCAGTTGTTTATATAAACATCTGATTAACTATTAAAGGGGAGGTACAATGCAAAATCCACTTTTTTAGCCTTTAAATATGTTTTGTTGTCTACTTGGAGTCTGTAGGAGTGCAGAAAAGTTGAATTTAGTCTCTCCAGGGGCTGCATAGATATCTTTATAATCTGTTTGGGTCATATTTTACAGTACATTCAGTTTTCTTTATCATCTATTACGTTTTTTGAACTGCATCAGAACCTCTTCAAAGTGCCTGGTTAAATTTTATTTTTCATGGAAATGCACCCACAGTAGTGGGGAAATTTCTCTTTGTCTGCATGAAGCACTTCAAGGACAAGTGCCTTCAGCAACCTCCACCAGTATCAAGAAGGATTTGCTGAAAGACCTCATCTGATTAAGTGATCAGTTCCTTTTGTAAATCGAAAGGACGTCACTGCAAAGTGGTAAGCTGCAAATAACGCTAAAATGACAACAAACTTTATTTTAGACAGGCATTTATTGTGTGTTGATATGACGTCGTGGCCATTGTTTTGATAGGAGTAGCATCGTGCCTTCTGCTTATGTTAGCACTGTTTGCTGCTTTTAGCTCCTTAAGGACAGAACCGTTTTGAATAATATTATTACATAAACAGATATGCATTGTTTTTGCCGTTTTTGTCTTGTTTCTGTGCCGCTAGATAATTGTATCTCTGCTTTCAAACTATAAAAATTGTCCAAAGGGTTAAAATAGAGTGCTCTTTGACCTTGAGGGGGCCGGGGTGTGAAGTGCCTCAGTAGCATTTAAAGAGACGGCCTCAGAACAGGGATGAAAGAAGAGCCTTTGGAGCTACAATAACAAGGAATTCAGACCAAAGCATTGGTCTGAACTTTCTCCACTTTATATAAAATTCCAATTTTTTATTGACCACAACTGAATGATGTAATTGTGAAAAGGAAGAATTTAAAAGCATGACATATCCCATTTAAACCACAATAAATGTGTATTTACTTTAGGATATTGCAGTTAATGACCATATTATTAGTTTGAACTGTTTGAAAACCAAATGTTACGCTTATTACGCTTTTGGTTTATATGGAAATACTTTTAAAGTAAGTCCACAAAACACAACTTTTGAATTCATTACTGAATTTTGCACATAACAGTGCAATTAATCGTGATAAAGAATTTTAATAGTTGCCCAGCACCAATAGATACACAGGAAGACAGGTCACCCTCAACTCATTGGTGGCTGGTTTTGTGATACTGGTTACTGTAGGAGTTGCTCAGGGCAGCATTAGAAGGGAGTGAAAACAAATTAATTTGAAGAGAAAACAAAGCATCTGTATACGTCTTAGTTGCACCCTGATTGTGTTTTGCATTGTGCCGTGCATGTGGACTCTGAGGAGTTGGCACGCACTGTGCTGAGTAAGAAGCAGGTCACATGACAGGTCTGCACCGCATATACTCCCACCTTCAAATCTGAGATGATTCCTGGATTTTGATTGGAAATCACTTCACTAAACCCACATGAGATGTAGCGCTAGTAAACCTGCAGCATCCTCTCTGTCTTTAGAGAACCTCGGTGCTATGTTAAATAAGATGCAACTGGGAAATATTAACAACTCACGTGGTCACAAATTGCGATCATTTCCGTGGATGTTTGTAACATGAAGCGGGGTTCAGCAGTTAACCCACGGAGAGAACAGAATGATTGTTCAAAGCAAGCTGGCTTTGTTTGTTGCGTAGTTAAATAATGGACCTGTAGTGCAAAGGTTAAATCTGCAATGTTTTGGTGCTTTTTTGGAACAGAAGTAAATACAGTATCTTCAGGTTTTATGATGAAGTGATGACTTGCTTTTAGGTAGCTGCTGGTTTATTAAATTGTAAAGCCTGAAGTGAATGGTGTTTTATTTTGAAATCTGAACCTTCATTCTGTTTGTATTACCTGTGTCAAAATGAATTGAGATCATTCCATGTATCCATGCAGAAATTAATTAAACCCTCACAACTGAATCAATGAAATATTAATCAGTAAATGTTCACATTCTAAAGCTGTGAAGTTTGGGAGGCCCATTTGGGGTTATGTATTAATTCTCTTTTCTTTTGCAGAAGTGTACCACTATGATTGAGACTACAAAAATGGAGAAAGTAAATCCAACTCGGTAGAAAACGAAGGAAAATGACAAGAGAAGGAAATGCCAAATGGTGAATGTGCTGGTTTTAAAGTCAATTGAAGTTCCTGGCTGACAGCAGACATGATGTACTTAGTTTATTATGTTTAGGACGTTTATGGATGTAAATTGGGTTAATTAAAGTGAAATCAAAGACTTGTTAGGAATGCTTTATATGATTATTAACCAGGACCTGAAGGCACTCTGAAAGGAACTATTCTTTGTTTATGTGTAAGAGCAAAACTATAGTTTGACGTTTCTGCTTTATTTTTCTTTATAGCTCTTATGTGTGTTCAACACAAAACTGTATAGAAGAATTATTAAAGTGTTATTTACCATCAGTAAATGACATGAGCGACCATCATTCAGCCATGGATTCTACAGACTTGATTCAAGACTTTGTGATATATACTGAACCTGTTGAATTCTGTTTGCTTCTTTCTGACTGAACCCAGACCAGTTAACCCCTGTTTTAAACTAGAATTAGTCAGTTCACTAAAATATATGAGAGGCTGGGGTTAAGAGTAAAGAGCATCATTCCATTGTTTTTATTATACCTGCATTTCCTAGCTGAATGTCTTTTCCAAGCAGTTCTGTGGTCTTTCTCTCGACAGGGTTTTCGGCTACACAGCTATAGTTGTCTCCATCAGCGACGTCTACCTCCAGAGAAAGATTCAGCTTAGAGGACAGTTTGGGACTGCTTGTCTCCATCAGTCTCACAGTCCCTCTGTACCAGGAGAGCATCAGCTCTCTGCTGTTGGGGACTGAGCATTCTACAGTGACTGAAGTGGAGCTGCTGTTAATGACAGTTAACGTGGTTGTAATGCATGGAGCAGGGACCAAACCTGGTGAAGGAAACACAGGAAAAGATGATAGGACTCATGACTTCAATGGAGTTTATTTCTTTTGGTTAAGCACCATCCCTCTGAGCAATAAACCTGGATTCAACATTTAGGCTACACATCAAGCTCATCTAGACATGAGTCATGTTGTCACATTTAGACTGAGCAGTTTTGGCCATATAGGTTAATTTAAATATCCAGAATCAAATATAAATTCATAAGGACCATAGGCAACGTTCATAAATGGTGTACAAACACCAGAACTCAAAGAAAACATAATTGGGTTTAGATTGAAATACCTGTATTCATGATGTTTTTAACTGTTAGAAATTAATATGTATATAAATTGTCCTTATTTTTGTTTAAAATTTGAAAGAATTGTTGTAAATATAAGAACATATTGTCATATTTGCCCCTCCTTGAACCGCCACCTTAACGTGGTGGAGGGGTTTGAGTGTTCAAATGATCCTAGAGGCTATGTTGTCTGGGGCTTAAATGCCCCTGGTAGGGTCTCCCATGGCAAACAGGCTCTAGGTGATGGTCAGACAAAGAGCGGTTCAAGAATCCTTCATGAGGACAAATATATCGAGGCACGTGACGTCGCCCGGTACGGCGGAGCCGGGGTCCCACCCTGGAGTCAGGCCTGGGGTCGGGACTCGTCGGAGAGCGCCTGGTGGCCGGGTTGCTCCTCGTGGGACCCGACCGGGCCAAGCCCGAACGAGAGACGCGAGGCCATCCCCCAGTGGCCCACAACCTGCAGGGGGAACCGTGAGGGACCGGTGCAAAGAGGATTGGGTGGCGGACGAAGGTGGAGACCTCAGCGGCCGATCCCCGGATGCTTAGGCTGGCTCTAGGGACATGGAATGTTACCTCGCTGGGGGGGAAGGAGCCTGAGCTTGTGCGGGAGGGTCGAGAGATATCGACTAGAAATAGTCGGGCTCCGCCTCCACGCACAGCGTGGGCTCTGGAACCCATCTCCTTGAGAGGGGCTGGACTCTCTTCTACTCTGGAGTGGCCCACGGGGAGAGGCAGCGGGCTGGGGTGGGTTTGCTTGTTGCCCCCCACTCCAGCCGTCTCGTGTTGGGGTTTACCCCGGGGGATGAGAGGATCGCATCCCTGGGGGCACCTTTCGGGTCAGGGGATAGGTCTCTGACTGTTGTTTCGGCCTACGGCCACGCGGTAGTGCGGAGTACCCGGCCTTCTTGGTGTCCCTGTCGGGGGTGCTGGATAGTGCCCCTCCCGGGGACTCCATTATTCTGCTTGGGGACTTCAACGCCCACGTGGGAAACGACAGTGACACCTGGAGAGGCGTGATCGGGAGGAATGGCCTCCCCGATCCGAATACCAGTGGTGTTTTGTTATTGGACTTCTGTGCTAGTCACGATTTGTCCATAATGAACACCATGTTCAAGCATAAAGGTGTCCATCAGTGTACTTGGAACCCGAGGACACCCTAGGCAGGAGGTCAATGATCGACTTTGTTGTCGTATCATCAGACCTTCGGCCGCATGTTTTTTGGACACTCGGGTGAAGAGAGGGGCTGAGCGTGTCCACTGATCACCACCTGGTGGTGAGTTGGATCCGCTGGAGGAGGAGAAAGCCGGACAGACTTGGCAGGCCCAAGCGCATAGTGAGGGTCTGCTGGGAACGGCCTGGCGGAGCCCTCGGCCAGGGATGTATTCCAACTCCCACCTCCGGGAGAGCTGTGACCAGATTCCGGGGGATGTTGGAGACATAGAGTCCGAGTGGACCATGTTCTCCGCATCTATTGTCGATGCTGCTGCCCGTAGCTGCGGCCGTAAGGTCTGCGGTGCGCTGTCGCCGGCGGCAATCCCAGAACCCGTGGTGGACACCGGCAGTAAGGGATGCTGTCAAGCTGAAGAAGGAGTCCTATCGGCTGTGGTTGGCTTATGGGACTCCTGAGGCCGGCTGACGGGTACCTGTGAGGCCAAGCGTGCTGCGGCCCGGGCTGTGGCAGAGGCAAAAACCCGGGCCTGGGAGGAGTTCGGTGAGGCCATGGAGAAGGACTACGGTCGGTCGGCCTCGAAGCGATTCTGGCAAAACCGTCCGGCGCCTCAGGAGGGGGAAGCAGTTCTTCGCCAATATTGTTTATAGTGGGGTTGGGAGGCTGCCGACCTTGACTGGGGACATTATCGGGCGGTGGTGAAGGAGTACTTCGAGGATCTCCTCAACCCTGCCATCACGCATTCCCTGGTGGAAACAAAGGCTGGGGACTTGGGGGTTGGACTCTTTCATCACCCAGGCTGAAGTCACCGAGGTGGTAAAAAGCTCCGCGTGGCAATGCTTCGGGGTGGATGAGATCCGCCCTGAGTAACTCCACAAATCTCTGGTGGTTTGTGGGGCTGTCATGGTTGACACCCCTCTTTAACATTGCATGGCGGTTCGGGGACAGTGCCTCTGGAACTGGCAGACCGGGGTGGTGGTCCCCCTTCTTAAGAAGGGGGACCGGAGGGTTGTGTTCCAACTACAGGGGGATCCACACTCCTCACGCACTCTCAGCCTCCCTGGTAGGCCTACGCCAGGGTATTGGAGAGGAGAGGTCCCCGCGATAGTCGAACCTCGGCTTCAGGAGGAGCAGTGTGTTTTCGTCCCGGCCGTGGAACACTGGACCAGCTCTATACCCTCTACAGGGTACTCGAGGGCTCATGGGAGTTTGCCCAACACGGTTCACATGTGTTTTGTGGACCTGGAGAGGCATTCGACTGTGTCCCTTGTGATGCCTTGTGGGGGGTGGCTCCAGGAGTATGGAATCGGGGGCCCTTTATTAGGGGCCATCCGGTCCCTGTACGAGCGGAGCAGGAGTTTGGTCCGCATTGCCGGCACTAAGTCGGACCTGTTCCCAGTGCATTTTGGACTCCGGCAGGGCTGCCCTTTGTCATCCGGTCCTGTTCATAACTTTTTGATGGACAGTATTTCTAGACGCAGCCAAGGGCCGGAGGGGTCTGGTTTGGGGACCAGTGGATTTCGTCTCTTCTTTTTTGCAGATGACGTGGTCCTGCTGGCCTCTTCTAGCCAAGACCTACAGCATGCGCTGGGGCGGTTCGCAAGTCGAGTGTGAAGCGGCTGGGATGAGGATCAGCTCCTCCAAGTCAGAGGCCATGGTACTCAACGGAAAAGGGTGCTTTGTCGTCTTCAGGTTGGAGGGGAGTTCCTGCCTCAAGTGGAGGAGTTCAAGTATCTCCGGGGTCTTGTTCACGAGTGAGGGAAGAATGGAGCAGGAGATCGACAGACGGATCGGTGCAGCTGCCGCAGTAATGGGGGCGCTGTGGCCGGTCCGTTGTGGTGAAGAGAGAGCTGAGCCGAAAAGCGAAGCTCTCGATTTACCGGTCAGTCTACGTTTTTCCTACCCTCACCTATGGCCATGAACTTTGGGTCATGACCGAAAGAACGAGATCCCGGATACAAGCGGCTGAAATGAGCTTCCTCCATAGGGTGGCCGGGCACTCCCTTAGAGATAGGGTGAGGAGCTCGACCATTCGGGAGGGGCTCGGAGTAGAGCCGCTGCTACTCCACATCGAAAGGAGCCAGTTGAGGTGGCTCGGGCATCTATTCCGGATGCCTCCTGGGGAGGTGTTCCAGGTGTTCCTCGGGAGGTGTTCCAGGCACGTCCCACCGGGAGGAGGCCCAGGGGACGGCCCAGGACACGTTGGAGGGACTATGTCTCTCGGCTGTCTCTCGGCTGGCCTGGGAACGCCTTGGGCTCCCCTCGGAGGAGCTGGAGGAGGTGTCTGGGGAGAGGGACGTCTGGGTGTCTCTGCTGAGTCTGCTGCCCCCTCGACCTGGTCCCGGATAAAGCGGAAGACGACGAGTACGAGTACGAGATTGTCATATTTGTTGAGGGTGCTGTGCTGTGAAGTGACCACAGGTCCCTACGTAGTCTCTACAACACTTACAAAATACCCTACAATATCCAACATTGTACCTAATAAATTTATGGGCAGTCTCTTTGACACATACAAAAACAAGACCATTGCAAACCATTTGTTTAGAAACAGACTTGGTTTGCAACACCAAATCATTATCTCATTAATAGGTAAAAGAGAGAACATTTTTTAACTTAGAATCCAATTTCCTCATAACACAAATATGGACCTGTTATTGTGGTAGAGGGCAAAGACGTTATTAATTCTGTCCTGATCCAGGGTCCTGTCGATTTTTTGACAGGTTACTGATTTAACTTTCCCTGTTGCTATTCCTCAAGTAGTTTTTTCCAAGAAGAAAACTAGAGAAATTGCACTCACAGCTCACTGATGCAACATGAAGGGTTAGATACAGATAATATCGACTAACAGACGTCTAAGGTCTTTGTAATGTAAATAAGATATAGAAACTCAATATTGTTAATGTCACATCCCTGTTCTTATTTCCTTTGCAGCATCTAGATAACCAGGTCAGCCTCCTAGTTCTCCTCGCTGACTATAGTGACACAACATAAGCAAAATGTGCTGTCTGTTCGAGCTTTGCTGAATCTTCGCTGTTGAGCCCCAAACAGACATGATGGATATTTTTACAAAATTGGCCTTTCTGCCTGCATATTACCCAGCAGTCCAATGCTTATGTCAGTTAATTATTTCTGAAATTTGGGCAGTAAAAAACAAATTTTTTACTGTGTTGTGAAATAAGGTCATAGGCTTATATCGGATGTGTTTATGTTAATTCATAACTCTATACTTAATAATTGACTGTTTATTAGGGTTTTTAGGTACACAATCAGACTTTATGAGATATTATATCAAACTGAAAAAAAAGAAAATATATTTTCTTGGGGATGCTAAGAGAGAAGTTAGTCTAATCCAGGCGAGGCAATAGCACCCCCTAGCCCCCTGCTGGCTCCACCACGTTTTTGTTCATTAATGGCAGATGGAAGCAACCTGTATGTTTGTATTGTTGAGCATTGTAGCTGCACATGCACGTGGTAACTGGACAACGTCCTTGTAGTGGGAACACACACTGATTATAGTTTTTCACACCACTAGCAGGAAAGAAAAGAAGTGAGATTTCTATTTTCATTTAATAAGTATTAATTAAAAGACACAAGTAATAAGGAAATGTTTTCCAAGCCTTTTTTTGACCAAACAAGTTTTGGTTGTTTAAGCTGTCTCACATGATAATACAAGGATATATTGGGCTGAAATATTTAAAGAGTGGGGAAGGTTGCGTCAGACGTTGTTTCACACATGTTTTTGTCATACATTATGACTCTGGGCCCATTAGTTAACCCAGTAACATTTATTGTAAACTACATACAGAGCCAGTAGTTTCCACTTCAAGAAATAAAACTGTTTTATTTAAATAAGTTAATAAACTGATTTACCAAACAAAAATCTAGATAAAATTTAAGGTAAAGAGGCCAATAAATGGTACACATTACACTACGTAAACAACATTTAATAATCCACAATGTTTTCATTTAGTGAAGAGTTCCCCACAGTTCCCGAATTCCAAAACAAAATGTTTTCACAATTACCAAACAGAACCAAAACGTACAGGCTACTCACTGTAGACAATAAGATGAATTTCCCTGGTAATGATTTTGGTTCCAATAGACTGGAACTGGTATATGCCTGAGTCACTTGTCTTCACTTGTATGATAGTCAGATCTCCAGTGTGTCGGTCAAGAAGAAGTCTGCCTCTGAAATGCTCCTCATAGTCACTTTTCACTTCCTCGCTCCTCTTCATTGTGGCTATTCGGATGTTTGGGTTTTGAGGCTCCAAATATCCACACAGCCTGGGCATTGCGCTGATGTTCTCCTGTCTGCAACGTGATGTTTGTTCTCTCTCTTGCTTTGAAAATGTTATTTTCCTTATTTGCACAAACATAACACAGCAGAACTGAAAGAGATTAGGCATTGCTGTAAATTAGCTTTCTTTATCAACCAAAAAAAAATACTTTTAATAAAACGAATTTAAAACCCAAATAGTCTTGTTCAGATGTGAAACATACATCTGAATCAACTCAGAGGCTTTACTATGAACGAAGGTTAAATTCAGTTTCATAAGAAAGCTTTTTATGAAACCTGCTAGATCACAATGGTAACAAAATCTTTTAAATCCTAACTTAAAATCAGCTCCTATTGATGTACATCATTCTGATTATGTCGAGGGTAAAATATGAAACGTATAGAACAAAATGTTCCAGCGTTAAAAGTAAAATATGCAGGTCGACCAAAGAGGACTTCAAAGCATCAGGACAAAAAACTGAAAGTCAAAAACATGGACTATTCTACCAAGACAAAGGAAATATTGATTAGAAATAGGGTTAGAGGTTTGTGAGCCAACTCAAAAACATACATTTTAAGGAGAATTTGATTTCCTGTTCAGAAGAGTCATACAATAACCATCATTAAGATTCTAGAAAACAACAGAACCCAGTGTTTGTAACTGCGACATGACGTCTACACAGGATGCGAGAGTGCTGAGAAGGAATCTGGTAAACAAGCCTAGTTAGTATGACTGCATACAGTTTTTATGTCTTAATTCTGCTAAAGTGTTGTTTAACCTCTTAAACTCAAAGGTTAATGAAACATCAACAATATTCTTTACAGTGTAAGTCCATATTTGTGAAGTGATGTTGTTCGCTTTGAACCTCACCTTTATGGAGCAAGTTATATTTCAAAAAGGGCAAATTTATAAACCTCAGATTAATCACGTACATTGGTGAATCTATGTGAAACAAAAGCAGAACCTGTTTGGATTTTAATAGTATCTCTTCCCTTTTGATTTAGGAGATGTGAAAATGTTCAATCTTGTTTCATCTCACTCATTATTTAACCTCTGCTTTTCATAGCCTAATCTCTGTATATCACTATTGGTCTACATTTTTCTTTTTTTTTTTAGAAATTATGAGTCTTATATCTTTACACCGTATTAAGACTGAAAGAAACAAACTCTGAATATACTTCCACGTGAAAACAAGAAAAAGAGGCCATACCTGCTGTGAGGTAAACAGAAAGGCATGTCACTCCTAGATGAGCTGCCATGTCAGCTTAGAACATGTTTCCTCCGCCTGTGTGTGCTGCTCATCAGAGTGAAAGTTGCATAAATCAGGAAGGAGAAGCACAGGAAACACTGTTCATACTTAGTTTAACAGCTCACTGATTGGTTGACAGGAAGTGTCTTTAGGTGTGTTGATATGTTTCCAGTGTAAGTTGGAAAATAATGAACTGTCTATGAAGTACCCTGGTTAAGCCACGTTTCCTGCTTCAAAGTTTCATACTCTGGTTCTGGTTTCGGTTAACATTCCACCTGTTAAATATTTACTACTTCATGTTTTTAGCTGGCCATTTTCACATTTAGGTTATTTTCTTTCCATATTCTCTTTTTTTGCCTGGCTTAGCCTCCCCTGCTTCTATCTGCGTTTTGTTTTCTTCTCCTAAATAGATGTTTTGGTTCTCAGAGTCCTCAGTGATTAAACACAGGTTTTATTCTGCGTCTAGAAGAATATTTAACATTGTAACTACAGTTGGAAATGTGGGTAACACACTGTCTTTTACAGTGTCGTGAAAAAATACTTGTCTCCTTACAGATTTATTTTCTTTTCCCTTTTAAATGTTTCAGATTATCAATCAATTTTCAATATTATTCTAAGTTAACCTGATTAAACACAAATGCAATTATCACACTGCCTGATCTCTATAATTTTTTTATTTTTTTTTTTTACCGTGTCCTGTCCAGCAGAGTAGCGCTCAAAATTGTTGTCTGAGTGCCAAGAAATTGCCCAACAGATTTACTTTCACAAGCGGAGCATCACAGCTATTGCTTTAAGGCTCTGCTTGATATTTATAAAAGAAACTTTATTATGAACTTCTTTGGGAATATTTCAATTGTTGCGGACACGGAGACTGAAATGAAAAGGAAAACAGAAGCTTGACAAAGAGAGAAATGGGGCAAAAGGGAAAGAGGGGAAAAAGGAGGAGAGAGTGGAGGAGAGAAAGAAGGATGAATAGAATAAAAGATTACACCCTGCTTGCTTATACGCAAAATAACACACGGTATGATCTCTATAATTAAGAAACATAAAAAGGACCTGTCAGAAGTAGACTGAAAGATGTCAAAAAGTAATATGTTATGTTCTGATCTAACAATATTCAAAAACAGACGAGAAAGGACGTCTTTGACATCACTCTGAAAAGGGTTACAATGACTAAGATTATTGTGACTTCAATGAATCACAGTGGAAGCCATTATTTTCCATTTTAGGACTTTCTGGGGGTATAGGATTTGTTTGTGACATTGTAGAACAAAATGAAAACAGTTTTGCTAGTATTTCTTGTCATGACTGACATTACCCTCCATGGTTGTGATAGTGTTGATGCATTGCTAAGCATCATTTTGTGGTCAAAAACTAAAAGAAACATAAAAGCAATTATCTATTAACAGGATGATGCCTGAAGGAATCAGATTCTTGAAAAACAAGAACCAGGTCTCATTAGGAGACAGATCTCAGCAACAGCTTCATCAAACGTTTTTCGCCCTGCGTCACTCCAAATAAGTTAATATTTTTGTCCTGGATTGGGTTTTCCTTCTTTAATCCCCCCTCCACACCCAAACCCACTGTGTCTGCCAGTCAATCCATTAGTTCTCGTCAGGTCACACACCACTTAAATGGAAACACACACAGACACACACGCACCCACACACCCACACACACACTCGTGTTTTTCTATATGTAGTGAGGACCATGTGTTGATTCCTATTGACTTCCATTGATTTTCAGTCATTTTCAACCCTTTCTATGCTCTAACCCTGACAATAACCCTAAACCTAACCATTACCAGTGCATGCCTAACCCTAACCTTAACCTAACTCATTCACACCTAGTCCGAAACCTAACCGATAGCAAAATATCGTGAGGACCAGCAAAAATGTCCTCACTTTGGTACAAACGGTCCTCAATTTGCTGGTGAAATATCGTGGGGAATAAATGGTTCTCACTGTGATTGCCAAGAACAGGAAACACACACACACACCATCACACACACACACACACATAATATATATATATATATATATATATATATATTATCTTATATGAATATATATCTATATTTATTGTGAGTTAAAACCATTAAAGCAAAGGCTCCATTATTATCCATGTGTGTGCTAGTGGGTAGTGGTGTGTGTGACAGTATTATGACCAAACACACATGTTCGTGTTCACCTTTTACCAGGCCATATGTGTGTTCCTAGACCTGATTATCAAAAGCACGCAGTGGTGTGCTGGTCAGCCAGGTGGTCCTCCCCGACCTGGGTGGTCTCAAGACTTAAAACTGTAGGTGTTTGTGGGCATGTTTAGAATTGATATTGAATTAGTTATCAGTGTTCTTGGGTCAGTTGTATTTCTTTACATTAATTTTCTTGTGTTGAAAGTCTTGTTTTATTCTATCTATATAACAAAAATGTTTTAACATTGAAATGTACATAATATGTTACTACAAAGATACAGCAACATACATAATATGTTACTGTATTTTTACAAAAAGCAGCTTTACATTGTATATCTCTCTTAATATAATTATATTATTTGTACACTGCACTGGTATTATAGCATGCCCTTTCCTGTGGAACTACAGGTAATATGATTGTGGGAGATGGCCTCAAGAGGTCCCTAAAATGTCCATGTCTTGACATGGACAGGAAACAATTATAGTTAAGGCCAAAATTATTACTACTACTCTGGCCAGTTCTGGTCCATATTCCTTCCTGCTCACACAGAGTGAGATCGCGTGCCGCAACCCGTCCTCTTTGGTGCGCAAATCATGCAGGCTTAGCCCAACAGTGTGTCCTCTACTGCAATGGCCAGGTGGGTCTCTCGGTGGAGTATAATAGTGAGGGTTCGTCGGGTGCCTAATAACAGGGTTACTCGTCTAGTCAAAAACAGAGCGGCGGCACTAACATCAGCGCTCGTCAGGGGTGTGGGTGAGAGGAACTCAAATCTCGGTAAACGCGTATACAATCCTTGCTACATCAACTCATCTGACGATATATCTGTTGGACCTTGAAATTCTATGTGTGGTGTGTGCTCTGGGGGGGCAATAGGGGTCTGCTGTGGCTCATAGATGCTCACAGGATGCGTAAGAATGAAAAGATGCCTGATATAATAAAAGACAAAGTGAGCCACTCTCTTGGCGGACGACATAACTGAGCCCATGGGCTGAGGATAGGGTGGGATATCTCTGTGTGTGAAGCACAAAGGTATGTATTACTGTACAAGAATATGGTACGCATCATGTACACTAACACCCATTAGGAGCAGAGTGTGGTGTGTGGTGAGGTCAAAAGTCTCATTTATAAAGGGCGGGTTCCCACACAACGAAATATGATGAGTGTGTTAGACAAGAAGCCGCGGTTGGGTTAGTGAAGCTGAGCAACAGACGGGAGCATCACTCGACTGAGTGGGGGTACAAATGTGGATGTGCGGGCGGACAAGTGCGGGCAGACGAACTAGCGCAATACATTCTAAAAGTCTCTGGTTGTGCGAAACAGCAGGGTTGTACACTCAAGCCTGGGTGGTAATCGCACTGCTACTGGGTGTGTGGTCGGTTGGGGTGTTTGCTCTCGGAAAGGGCAAGGGGCCAGAAATTGCACTATGGAGGGGGTTAAAACAAAAAGACCTAGTTACAATAAAAAGCCCTAGGCACAGAAAAGCTGTCATGAGCAGTGCCAATTGGTATGCATATAGTTGTTATTTTTTTCTTTTATTATGTATAGGGTTTAGCTCAATATGAACAGTATATGCTGACACATGTAAAAAAACACAATTGCAAAAAACTAAACCAATTAATACACAGGTTAAACAAGTATGGAACGGGAAAAATACTCTTGTGCTCTGGTTGAAAAGCAAACAATATACTAAGGCCAGCATTAGAAACACAACCAGACACTGATGCTATGAAATATAAATCAAGCAAAACCATACATGACCATGTAGGCTCCTGCAACTATACATACACACCCAACACAAATATAAATATTACACACATACAAAAGCCATCACATATTATATCTCACAACATGACCCCAGCAAGACATTTTGTGTGTTAAGACGGTACTGTTCAAATATATATCAAATTATAAAACTGATGTATATGCATATAATAGTAATCAGTGTGTCAGAATCTCTTTGTCCTCTTATTCCCCACAATGGTTCCATATTTTGGTATTAGTGCTTTATCTGTGATGGGATTTTCCGTTGTAGCTATTGGGTTTGTTTCGCTGTCCAGTAGTGTCATCAGTACTCATATTTTATTTCTAAATATCGGCTCTGTGTGCGCGGTATGTCAGGTTCACTCGTGATGGTAATAAATCTATTGGGATAAAGTAAAAAACTTGTAATTAGTTTTTTATATTGTGTGTTCACATCATTACTCTTTACTCTCATGCCTTTGTGCCTGGAGATGTAACCGGGAGTTCCTTGTGAGAGAGAGGCCTGCGTTTTACAGCTAAGGAGGTGATCTAACCTTAAATAGGAGGCTAGCGGGTGGAATGTCAGGAGCGCAAGGCTCGACTAGGGACAAACGAACGGAGGGAATGCCCTGTAGCCTACGCGAAACAGATATAAAAAGGTGGTGATCATAGTGTGCAGGGTCCTCCCTGCTAGAGTGGAAACGCTGTATCTAGAGTCGGGGTCGAGTGCCGGGTGATATTAGGATAGGACGAAGAGGCAAGACGGCGGGGGCGGGGGGCAGGAGATACAGCACCTCCTTGGAGGGCTCGGGTGAAGGTGGTGCAGGCTGGACAAGTCAGAGTGACTCTGACAAAGAGACATCAGCCGGCAGGTGACACGGGAAGAAGAACACGTGCTGGTGGGAGGAAGTGCAACAGGCGCTCCGAGTGGGGAGGGAGGGGTGGATGGCATACAGCGGGCTCTCAGTCTGTGTGGCGTATAGAGGTTTTCTTTCTCACATTTTGATGTGTGAGAAGCTGCCCTAGTCTTTAACATTTCCGCACATATTTGATGCTCTCTAGGGTGTTTTAATGGGGGGTGAGGAGGTGTGCCGGGCAGACGAATACCGGCTCGTGGAGATACAGCGTGGTTTGGACAGACACGTGGTTACTGTGCACACAGAACGGGCCCCATGACTCCACTGATGCTAGCTTGGCCCAGAAGGGAGATGCGAAGAAATCAACAAAGGAACTGTCACAGGGGGGTGTCTGAGGCAACAACAACTTATAGAAGATATCCCCTGGAGACATAGTTGAGACTCGCGCAATCAACAGGTGAAGGTCAAAGGCTTCCTCCCAAAAGAAGTACAGTCTGCTCTGTCGTTGGTATCTTTGTAGACGGCTTCACAGTTTGCAAGGAGTGGGGGACGTGCACTGCTCTTTGCGTCTGTTTCCAGTGAACATCTGTATGTCTTGACCCTTGTCCCCACCACCTCCACTTCTTCTCCGATGATGAAAATAGTGTTTGGCCTGTTCTTGTTTCTCTTAAAATCTACAATCATCTCCTTTGTTTTATTCACGTTCAAGATGAGATGATTATTTCCACACCATGCCAGAGAGCGGTCCACCAGCTCCCTGTACTCATCTTCTTGTCCATCTCTGATCCACCCTACAACTGCAGAATCATCTGAGTATTTCTGCAGATGACAGGAGTCTGTCTGGTACTGGAAGTCTGAGGTGTACAGAGTGAAGAGGAATGGTGAGACTACAGTCCCCTGTGGTGCTCCTGTGCTGCTGACTACCTGGTTAGACACACAACCCTTCAGTCTCACAAACTGTGGTCTGTTTGTCAGGTAGTCTTTGATCCAGGAGATTGTTGAGGCCTCCACCTGAGTCTTCTGGAGTTTTTGACAAAGCAAATCAGGTTGGATTGTGTTAAATGCACTGGAGAAATCAATGAACATGGTGCTCACAGTGCTGCTGGCTTGGTCCAGATGACAGTGGGTTTGTTGAAGCAGGTGTATGATGGCATCTTCAACTCCAACTCCACAGCGATAAGCAAACTGAAGGAGGTCCTGATGGTTAATTGTTTGCTTACTCAGGTGGGCCAACAGGAGCCTCTCTAGGACCTTCATGATGTGGGATGTCAGAGCAACAGGTCTATAGTCATTGAGGAATGATGGGTGAGTTTTCTTTCTGGTACCGGAACAAGACAGGAGAACCAACACTGGAACCTTATTTTGGTTCAGGCTAAGGTTGAAGAGGTGCTGCAGAATCCAACAGAGCTGCTCTTCACAGCCATTCAGGACTCTAGGGCTGACACCATCTAGACCTGCAGCCTTGCTCCGGTTCAGTTTCTCTAGTTGTCTCTTCACCTGACTTCTTGAGACACACAGGTGGAAGGGGGAGGCAAAGAGAGCATCAGCATCTTCTGATTTGGCTGAAGTCAAACCTGTAGAAGCAGAAGGGTCCACGGCTGAGGTGGAAGATAAAACATTTGAGGTGTGACAGGAAAGCTGTAGGTCTAAGGAGGGTGGGATGTCTGTTTGGCTGTGAGCAGGAGAGAAGGATGCAGAGCTTGTTTCTGAACTGAACCTATTGAAGAATGTGTTCAGTTCATTGGCTCTGTTCAGACATCCTTTGGTCTGATCTCCATCTGCTTGAAGCCTGTGATCTTCTTCATCCCTGACCACACATCTCTGATATTGTTCTGCTGGAGCTTGCTCTCCAGCTTCTTCTTGTACACCTCCTTGCTGTCTCTTATCTTGACTTTAAGTTGCTTCTGTATACTCCTCAATAATTCCCTGTCTACCTCTCTGAAGGCTCCTTTTTTCTTGTAAGCAGGTCCTTCAGGTCACTGGTGATCCAGGGTTTGTTATTGGGGAAGCATCTCATGGTTCTGGTGGGGATGGTGTTATCCACACAGAAGTTTATATAGTCGGTTACACACTTAGTCATTGCATTGATGTCCTCTCCATGTAGCTGGCACAGTGAGTCCCAGTCTATAGCCTCAAAGCAACCTCGAACGGCTTCATCAGCTTAATTTTTTTTTTGTTGTAAAAATGTTATATATTAGAATTAAAAAAATATAATCATTTCAGAAGTACAGGGAATTGATAACTTGACCATCTAATCATAAGCAAATATTTATATAAAGTAGAGGATGCATAGACAGCGGAGTAGAGGATGGCAGGACAGGAGAATGAAGAGGATCAGTGAGAGCTTTTGGTAGACTGCATTCAAACCCGGAACTGTTGTCTCGCCTCCTGCAGAGATGTCTGCATAAAACTATTACAAAATAATGAAGTGTTCACGCTCCACTAAGTTTGCTTCACATGAAAAGACAGTCTTAGGGAAATGTGTATTTTTTATTTACATGGGAAATTTAAAGTGCTCTGATCATCAGGACTGCTTTAAAACATTTGTCTTACAGAACTGTGATGAAACAGTTTATAATTAATGCCAATAATAACTTAAAATGTCAAATGTACATTTTATATTCTGGTGCTTGCAGTTATTCACCTCTGACCTACTCAGCACTTTAATTTTCCCAAAGTGATGGGCAGAGAGCAGGTAGTATTTAGTGAGGAAGTCTCAGTCTAACCGCCCGGTTAGCTTAGCTTTGCTTAGTTTAGTTTAGTTAAGCAGCCAGACCAGTCTGTAAGCAGAGCTTCGCTGCCCCGAAAACTCTGAAAGAACATTTCAAAGTAGGCTCATTCTTGAAGGACTGACTGCACAAATGAAGCTTTGAGGTATATTTTCTTGCTTAAAACATCTTAAAACCACTTTTTGCAACATATTAATGGTATAAAAACAATACATTTGTACACTTACTGCATGCGCCTTACCACAGCTGGTGGTGCCAGCGCACAACCCCTTCGATCCTGGGGAAATCTATAATCTATAAAAGCTATAAAAAGCTATAAAAGCCCTGTTTGCTGCAGTTACACAGGAAAATAAAAGACAGATTATTTTATAGGTGGAGGAAGATACACTTTTTCAAATGTATGCATAGAAATATACAGTTTGTACATGTTTGATCTGCATCCTGCTTTTAGATACTTAAAATGCCTAAAATAAAGAAACATAAATGAGAAATGACTCAACAGCTCTTCTTTTGACATGTATTTAGATGCAGGATTTCACCAGATGTCCTCTATATGGTGTATAGTGTCTTTCATTAACAGCTACTTAAAATTGTGTTATAGATTTATATTTTCTCCAAATGCAGGGCTGCACTTTAAAATATTATATTGTTGAATACTGCAATGATGACAAAAATTGTAATGATCTCACGTCCTCTCCGACCTTAACTTTTTTCTATCTCTATTTCTATCTATTTTATCTATATGAATGTCATAAACAGAGCAAACCTCTGAACTTATTCTAAAGAGACAAATGACTACAGGTCCTCTCCTGGGGATGACTATTAAATATTTTATCTGTTAATTTCTAAGGTAGGCTACAAATAACTTTCTGAAGAGATGCACATTGAAGGTCTTTATACTTGTAGTCCTTCTTTTTGCCTCCACCACCTCTGTGGTCTAGCTCCACCCATTCAAAAACTGACTGAATTACTACTTAATACCACTTGGAGGCAGAATTTCACTGGAAAGTTGTGATGAACCATAAAACATTCCTAACTGAATAAGCTTTCATTTAGTATAAGACAGCTGCTTACTGTATTTCACTTGTCAATTTGCTGTCATTATAAATGTTGCTGCCAATGCCTCTAGAGCAAAGGTCAAAGTGAAACTCATTTTTTTGTAACATACGGCCAATGCATGGCCAACTACTGTGCAAAAAATGAAGAAAAAAACAAAAATAGTGACATAGAAAGCAGCTACTCCCACTAACCATAAGCATTATCAAAAAGGACATCTTTTACCCTAATCATGTAGCAACAGTTCAATGTGGTCTTTGCAGATGTCTTTCCTCTTGGCATTACTATTAACACTCAGCTGTGTCATCCACACCAGCAAACTGCCAAAACTCCTGCTTTGGCTGGTACTTTTGCTTCTAAATCCTATGAAAGCAGCACTAATGTACTTAGATTTCCTCATGGCTGCAATGTCAGTCATGGACACATTCTTGTTCCATAAATAAAATAGTGTTCCTGTGTGCACAGACAAAGTTGGGGGTTTGTTTCAAAAGCTTTCAAGAGCCACCATGCTCTTTTCTTGTTTGACCCTTGCACCTCTCATTCATTCATTCCCATCAAACATTCTCCTAAATATACAGTAATCTGTAATACTTAAATCTTTTTAATCAACACCAAAAATAAGTCTACATGATAATCCAAAAAGTGTTGAGAGCCTAAGATTATTTACATTGTTACTGATACCCCAATTCATTTTGTAAATGATCCTTGTAAAGCACAGGCCTTAACGTTGGTGAACCATGGCCATTTTGTACCAAAAGCCCAGGTTAGTGGTACAAAATGGGGCCCCCTGGTGGAGATAAAATATTTAATGAGTAAAGGGGAAAAGAGGAAGTTGCAGTAAGCAGTGGAGTGGGGGCTTAAGGGAGGGGTCTCCATGAGGTAATGGCTGCCAGATGTTTTGGTAATATCAGAGGGGAAAAAATCTATTCTACCATTAATCATCTATCATGTTTGCTCGTCGACTGAACTTAGAGGCCAGCAGATAGACAGGAGACAGGAGGAGTATATATTGAAGTGTGTCTAGGTATACTGCATTCACTGCTTGTCCTGTAGATGTCAATATGTGTGTATTGTATTTAATGGAAATTGTAATATTTGTACAGGTAAAAAACAAGCGATGTCACTGTGTCAGGGGGCAATGTAGAATAAATAATATCTAGAATGAGCTGCTTCTAAGGAAAAACAGAAACCTTTATTCTAACTAGCCATAACTGGAATTTATTTTCTGAAATTTATTTTCTGGCTCCTAACTTACCAGAGAGTTAATTTCTAGCAAGAGAAAGTTCTACACCTACCCTCAACAGCTATACACTAGATTCAAACAGCCCCTTTAACAAAAAACTTCAAGGCAGGATTAAGACGTCTTTTTGCCGTCACTGTTTTGTGAAAGGACCAGTGTGGTCAAGGGGTTGGAGGTCAGCACATCTCTATTACTCCTTATCAAGCGAGGTAGTCACAGCCCCTCATCAGCTGACCATAATAGGGACAATCTGGCTTTGTGGGTTGAGGGACCAACATAGAGATGATGTTTGGTTTTTGCAACCAGCCAGCAGCAGGACTTCCTGATGTGCATCAAACAGGCACAGCATAGAGGTGGTCTCTGATTGTTTTTTTCTTCAATCCACCAGCTAGCCGGTATCACAGACCTCTTCTACTTGCTGCATCACACACTCAAGCCACAACACCAGTTTACCCTCTAAAATGTCAGCTGATAGGGGACTACCTCGCTTGGCGAGTCAGAGGCGTAACAGCTACAGCTTGACTTCAACCCCGTTCCTGCTTCAGTCCTTTTTCTAAAACACAAAGTGACAGTGAGGAGGTGTCTTCATCCTGGCTTGAAGTCTTTTATGATATGAGCCACTGTCCATGACTGGTCCAAAGTTAAGTTTCATATTTAGCTGATTATGTTTTGCTGTAGCTCAACTGTACCATTTAGCTTTCTGCTTGCGATGGTAATTGTACGTAACTGCACATCACTTTCTCTGTGGTTTACCAGAAGCTTTCTTGGATCAATGAGGTCTGTTGAATAGTAAACACACAGAGCAGGAGCTTAAGCTCTTATTCAAAATGCAAATTACTGTGTAATGGCCATTGCTCCAAAAAAAGGTCCACACAGCCACAGAGAAGACAAAGAAGGAGAGGGATGATGGAGGAAGTATAGTGAAAGGAAACAGGAGACCCTGGAAATGTTATATTCTGGGATTGCAGCAAAACATACAAGGGTACAGTTGAGTAATATGAAGAGGTCAATGAAGAGGTCCCAGGAGAGATAAGCTAATATTTAATTCTTGTGGAGGGCATGGAGAAAAGTACTCGTACTCGTACTCATACTTGTACTCGTACTCGTACTCGTCGTCTTCCGCTTATCCAGAACCGGGTTGCGGGGGCAGCAGACTCAGCAGAGACACCCAGACGTCCCTCTCCCCAGACACCTCCTCCAGCTCCTCCGGGGGGAGCCCAAGGTGTTCCTAGGCCAGCCGAGAGACATAGTCCCTCCAGCGTGTCCTGGGCCTCCTCCCGAGGGGACGTGCCTGGAACACCTCCCGAGGAAGGCGTCCAGGAGGCATCCGGTATAGATGCCCGAGCCACCTCAACTGGCTCCTTTCGATGTGGAGTAGCAGCGGCTCTACTCCGAGCCCCTCCCGAATGGTCGAGCTCCTCACCCTATCTCTAAGGGAGTGCCCGGCCACCCTACGGAGGAAGCTCATTTCAGCCGCTTGTATCCGGCATCTCATTCTTTCGGTCATGACCCAAAGTTCATGGCCATAGGTGAGGGTAGGAACGTAGACCGACCGGTAAATCGAGAGCTTCGCTTTTTGGCTCAGCTCTCTCTTCACCACAACGGACCGGCACAGCGCCCCCATTACTACGGCAGCCGCACCAATCTGTCTGTCGATCTCCCGCTTCATTCTTCCCTCACTCGTGAACAAGACCCCGAGATACTTGAACTCCTCCACTTGAGGCAGGAACTCCCCTCCAACCTGAAGAGGACAAGCCACTATTTTCCGGTCGAGTACCATGGCCTCTGACTTGGAGGAGCTGATCTTCATCCCAGCCGCTTCACACTCTGCTGTGAACCGCCCCAGCGCATGCTGTAGGTCTTGGCTAGAGGGGGCCAGCAGGACCACGTCATCTGCAAAAAGAAGAGACGAAATCCACTGGTCCCCAACCCAGACCCCCTCCGGCCCTTGGCTGTGTCTAGAAATCCTGTCCATAAAAGTTATGAACAGGACCGGTGACAAAGGGCAGCCCTGCCGGAGTCCAACATGCACCGGGAACAGGTCCGACTTAGTGCCGGCAATGCGGACCAAACTCCTGCTCCGCTCGTACAGGGACCGGATGGCCCCTAATAAAGGGCCCCCGATTCCATACTCCTGGAGCACCCTCCACAAGGCATCACAGTCGAATGCCTTCTCCAGGTCCACAAAACACATGTGAACCGGTTGGGCAAACTCCCATGAGCCCTCGAGTACCCTGTAGGGGGTATAGAGCTGGTCCAGTGTTCCACGGCCGGGACGAAAACCACACTGCTCCTCCTGAAGCCGAGGTTCGACTATCGGCGGGCCCTCCTCTCCAATTCCCTGGCGTAGGCCTTACCAGGGAGGCTGAGGAGTGTGATCCCCCTGTAGTTGGAACACACCCTCCGGTCCCCCTTCTTATGAAGGGGGACCACCACCCCGGTCTGCCAGTCCAGAGGTACTGTCCCCGACCGCCATGCAATGTTGAAGAGGCGTGTCAACCATGACAGCCCCACAACATCCAGAGATTTGAGGTACTCAGGGCGGATCTCATCCACCCCCGAAGCCTTGCCACCGCGGAACTTTTTAACCACCTCGGTGACTTCAGCCTGGGTGATGAAAGAGTCCAACCCCGAGTCCCCAGCCTCTGTTTCCACCAGGGAATGCGTGATGGCAGGATTGAGGAGATCCTCGAAGTACTCCTTCCACCGCCCAATAATGTCCCCAGTCGAGGTCAGCAGCCTCCCATCCCCACTATAAACAGTGTTGGCGAAGCACTGCTTCCCCCTCTTGAGGCGCCGGACGGTTTGCCAGAATCGCTTCGAGGCCGACCGGTAGCCCTTCTCCATGGCCTCACCGAACTCCTCCCAGGCCCGAGTTTTTGCCTCTGCCACAGCTCGGGCCACAGCACGCTTGGCCTCACGGTACCCGTCAGCCGCCTCAGGAGTCCCACAAGCCAACCACAGCCGATAGGACTCCTTCTTCAGCTTGACAGCATCCCTTACTGCCCGTGTCCACCACCGGGTTCTGGGATTGCCGCCGCAACAGGCACCGCAGACCTTACGGCCACAGCTACGGGCAGCAGCATCGACAATAGATGCGGAGAACATGGTCCACTCGGACTCTATGTCTCCAACATCCCCCGGAATCTGGTCAAAGCTATCCCGGAGGTGGGAGTTGAATACATCCCTGGCCGAGGGCTCCGCCAGGCGTTCCCAGCAGACCCTCACTATGCGCTTGGGCCTGCCAAGTCTGTCTGGCTTTCTCCTCCTCCAGCGGATCCAACCCACCACCAGGTGGTGATCAGTGACAGCTCAGCCCCTCTCTTCACCCGAGTGTCCATAACATGCGGCCGAAGGTCTGATGATACGACAACAAAGTCGATCATTGACCTCCTGCCTAGGGTGTCCTGGTGCCAAGTGCACTGATGAACACCCTTATGCTTGAACATGGTGTTCATTATGGACAATCCGTGACTAGCACAGAAGTCCAATAACAAAGCACCACTTGGATTCAGATCGGGGAGGCCATTCCTCCCAATCACGCCTCTCCAGGTGTCACTGTCGTTTCCCACGTGGGCGTTGAAGTCCCCCAGCAGAATAATGGAGTCCCCGGGAGGGGCACTATTCAGCACCCCCGACAGGGACACCAAGAAGGCCGGGTACTCCGCAGTACCGCTCGGCCCATAGGCCGGAACGACAGTCAGAGACCTATCCCCAACCCGAAGGCGCAGGGATGAGACCCTCTCATCTACCGGGGTAAACCCCAACACTAGACGGCTGAGCTGGGGGGCAACAAGCAAACCCACCCCAGCCCGCCGCCTCTCCCCGTGGGCCACTCCAGAGTAGAAGAGAGTCCAGCCCCTCTCAAGGAGATGGGTTCCAGAGCCCACGCTGTGCGTGGAGGCGAGCCCGACTATTTCTAGTTGATATCGCTCGACCTCCCGCACAAGCTCAGGCTCCTTCCCCCCCAGTGAGGTAACATTCCACGTCCCTAGAGCCAGCATAAGCATCCGGGGATCGGGCCGCTGAGGTCTCCACCTTCGTCCGCCACCCAATCCTCTTTGCACTGGTCCCTCACGGTTCCCCCTGCAGGTGGTGGGCCCACTGGGGGAATGGAGAAAAGTATGATGGGCTTTACGTTTTGATCTGGTGAAGGGTGATTGGGTTGAAATAAATACTCTGTGTCACAGCCTTCTTAGTAATAAAGCAACAGCATCAATTAAAAGTAAGGCATCAGAATAAACTGTACCTTGTTAGATGTTATCAATGATTGATTCATCTAAGACATTCTTCTAACACTCTCATTCATTTGAATCAAAGACTTGAAGTTTCTGTGAGCAGGGTGTGTGTGTATGTGTGTGTTTGTGTCCCCATCTTCATAGGGTCATCTCTGTCTGACGCCAGCTTTCTCAATAATTAGCTGCTCTGGTCTTCCCCCGAGGCAAGATTGTGGCCAATAGATCTCAGGCAGCCTTTGTCAGGAGGAAAAAAGTGCTTTCAAGACCCTGTGTGTGTGTGTGTGTGTGTGTGTGTGTGTGTGTGTGTGTGTGTGTGTGTGTGTGTGGTGGGATGTTTGATGTTGATTTTTTAGACCATCAACATACCTACCAGGATGCCAGATAAAGAACTGTCATAGCAGCCAGCTGATGTCTACATCAGATACTGGACCACAGTGAGGAACAAGAGAGATGGGGTAAATGTGGCTACATTAATGTGTGATGCTAGCTCAACCTAGAATATGATTTGAAGTTTACTTGTTTGGGGGTTTGACGCACACTGCATCATTCTGCCTCATCAGGTGGTTTGGCAGATCACCCAAATGTGAGTTCAAAAGAATAATTTCCAAACAACTTTTAGACCTGGAAAGGACAGGACAAACGTGCAGAACATGCAGAACAACTGATTCAAAGGTTTACTCCATTCCTCCCTGAGCTGTTGAGGACTGCTGAGCCATAGCATATCTGGTGGATTGATACGCCGGTCAGACTCAACTAAAGTAACTCGCCATAGAAACACTATATTCTTTTCAGCTGAACAATCCAGAACCACACAGAACAAGGGTGTAGTTGTAGACTGGTAATAATCTCTAACCTCTGATATGAACATTTTTATTTTGACATGTTTAAATAGACAGTGTATTTCTGACTAGCTTGACCTTCCACCACTCATTTTGGAGCAACTGTTGATCAGTGTGAAGAGTAGTCATGTTGCAATTGGAAAGTTGTGGGTTCAACTCCAGCTCATGCTCCAGTAACATGTTGATGACACCTCTGGGCAAGGCACTTGACCCCAGTTTCCCTACCAATCAGTGTAGTAATGTATGAATGTGTGAATTTGTGTTTCTGACTGGGCTCTAGTGTTTAAGTTATTTGACCTGTCTGTTTGACTAGCACAGCTCTTTATAAGTTTAGTCCACGCTGATATGACATCTTTCTGCAACAGCTAAGGAAATTATTGCCAACAATAACAGCACAAAACCTCACTTCAAAAAAATCATAACTAACCCTTTAAGGAATGATTAATTACAGATTGAAAAAGTGCTGACTCATCTTCGATAACTGAGTAAAATGTGACAATGTTTTCTGTCAGTATGTACTGATACAATTTAAATTATTGCAAGTACTTTTTATGGGTTGTACAAAGTTAGATCCATTTTTTTTCTTCTCTTCAGTTATTCATCATTCTTACACACATTTAATTTCCTTAGCTTTAAATCAAACAGGTATGACACCATAAACTAAAGATAGGTTGGATTAATCAGAAATATGACTAGAAATGTAAATGGACTGAACTCCTTTAGTGTTTTTTTAGTCATATTGACCACTCAAAGCTCTAAAAATTACAAGTCACATTTACGTAACCACTCTCAGACTCTGACACTTTGTATCAGTGTTCAGTGTCTTGCCCAAAGACATACTTTTCATGGTCATGTGACTGAGTGGGTAAGTGAATCTAAAACCCCCTCAGCCCATACAGCCAAACACATACACAACCTGTATGTATGCATCAATACAAAAAAATATATACTTATTGATATTTACAATGAATACAGTGAATATCTATGGTTTTTAATAATTGTCTAAAGATTTCAAGTATTCTTTAGCCGCAAAACTACTAAACTTAATTTTTCTGCTAAATACCATCTAGGATGTTCTGCAACCAATGCCCCCAATTCCATGACCTAATTAATCTTTCCTGAGCATGATACTCCTTAAGCTTTTCTACAACCTTTGAATTGTGTTTAAATGCTTCTTTTATTATTATTATTATTATTATTTCATATTTGTCTTGTGTAACCTAAAGACTCAAAATACCAAATTTTTCAGGTTTCACTGCCTACTTATGGGGTCATAGCAGGAGATACGCAACCAAACTAGGTCAGTAAGTACAGCTGCATTACGGGTCAGCTAGCTATTCTTACTACATTCTTGCGAGTAGTTCTACTCATATTGCTTTTTTATTTTCATATTCCATTTTGCTGTAAACACATTTCTCTTTCATTCCCAGATAGAAGCTAAAAACCTGGACTTCTATGTCAACGAAGCAAACAACTGAAAACATCCAGTGTGGTTGACATTTTGATAAATTTTGAATCCTAAAAAAATCAGTTATAATAGGAATTGATAAATACTTATTTAAAATATTATTCCATTGCAAAGGAAATTTGGAGTTCTGGTGTTCCTCTGCAATGGAACATTTTCCGTGTATTTTTACATTTTCATCCTTACCACACTAAAATGAATTTGAAATTTAAAGCACTCCAAGAGAACAGATTGCCATCAAATATGCTCAGCATAACAATTGAGGTTACAACAAACTTGTGGCAGAGAAAACCTAATTTGCTTGACTACGCATTTAACAATTGGTTGCAATGCTCTGGAGGAAAACTGCAGAATTTAAATTCATTTTGTTTTTTTTTAAAAACAGAATAAACAGCTGTGTCTGCACCCACAACACATTTAGCTGTAAACTCACAATGTCACAATGTCCAAAGACAAATTACACCTTGAAAAATTCCTTTGTTAAGGTGTCCCTCAGGTCTCATTTACACAAAACTGGTCTATTGCTGAATATACCTCACCACAAAAAGGTGGAAGCTCAACAATTCTGCTGTTGGAAAAACACATTTTAGTACATCTTCCATACGTTAGTGATATTTGTATATATTTTATTCAGTCTACATAAAATACTCTTTTAAAAGCTATAAAACTAAAACCATGATGATACAGAGTAACAGCAATCGAATAAGAAACTGATATTGATACTACTGATTAAGAGGCAGAAATGAGCCCAGTTTGAACCAGTCACCATTTCACCAAGTGGTGCTTTTATTCTTTTCACGACACTGATTACATTCCACAAGAAGCATTATTTAGACTCCCAGCACATTTTCACACAAAAACACTGACACATTGTCACTGGCGTGACGGCACTACGTTTACAACCTAAAACTGCGATAGGAGATAGAGAGAGTGTTCTCACATACATCAGAGTGAGAGTTCCTGCAGAAACCCCGCTTAATGACCACATTAAACATAAATATATTCCCTTAAATAAAACACACACAATTCTCCGTTTGTGTGGTCAACTACACAGACACATTTGTAAAACATAAGAGTGTAAATGTGTGCGTGTGTGTGTTTGGGGATAGGAATTGTTCAGTCTATTCGTAAGGGTGCCAGGGGAGATAACTCCATCAGTCCCCGTCTAGATAGAGCCCCTTGGCAAAACTCCAGCTTACACATAGACTCCTTCCCGGGAACACGTCACTTCTACTTCCCAGGGTCCAACTGAGACCACGGCCGAGCAACAAGAGGACCGTCTGCAGCATCCATCCAGCCCCGCTGCTGTGGGAAGTCTGAGAGTGCTAAGCCACGGCGGCTGCACTGTTCATCAGAGCCCGGGGGTCAAGTTTGGGAGTGGGAGTGGGAGAGGAGGGGTCACTACTGTTTGAGTTCCAGAGCCCAGACATGCTGAGGCCATCCTGTCCGACCTTTGCTCTTCTTATCTCCTACTGATGAGGAGGACGAAGAAGAGGAGGCTGCTTTAGGGATCTCCACCTGCAGAAATTTGACATATTATTATTATTATCAACATCAGTGTCATCATAATCAGAATCATCATCATTATTATTATTATTATTATTATTATAATTAGCCAGTACAGTTGTATGACTACTTCAAAGGAATAAAAATAGAATTACACTAACATTAATTTAGCAAATTCTATACAGTTATGGTTGAAATCATACATACCCCTGGCAGATTAAATTACTTTCATTCAGCCAGATTTTTTTCCTGATGGAAATAAGGCATGGCATCGTATAATGGATAATACAATCATTTAAAATGAGAATTACTTTTGAATATACAAATAATTGTTTTTATTTACATTTTAATAGAAAAACAGATGTAAAAAATTTATTTTATCTTTTAAATATCTTGGGAAAAGATCTTTATCTGCTTTACAGAAAAACCCCCTTTTCAAATTTTTAGCCCTTTTTTTACTTTTTTCCTTGTTCTAATTTTTTCTCATGAGCTAAAGTTTTTGGGGTTTGGGAAGGCCTCCGAAATCATTCTAAATCTTTAGCTCCTCCACAGTTTTCTCTCTCAATTAAAATTGGGACTCGATGGGTCCCTCTAAACGTTATATTTTTTTTCCATTTGGAAACTGTTTAAAATAAAATTAAAAGGTAATTGTTTTAAACCCAAAACTGCCAGGGCTATGAATAATTAAGGGCTCTGCTGTATCTTAACTGCTAGCCTAACAAACAAACAAATAAATAATACAGCCATAGTCTATGGATGGATGGATGGATGGATGGCATTAGATATTAGTTCCCAGTCCAAAACTACCTTTTCAGGGGGTTTCTCAGAGATTCAGCCCCCACTAACTACCCATAAACTATGTCCCCCCTTATGACGCGTAAACCCCACTGATTGGTCAGTATACACCCAAATTCACCAGAAACCCATCAATTTTTTTCATTATAGGGCAGAAAACAGCACA
Organism: Crenichthys baileyi; assembly: GCA_036173005.1. Classification (NCBI taxonomy): domain Eukaryota; kingdom Metazoa; phylum Chordata; class Actinopteri; order Cyprinodontiformes; family Goodeidae; genus Crenichthys; species Crenichthys baileyi. Next base: position 116,028 of record JAHHUM010000603.1, read on the forward strand.
GTAGCTCCATCTGAGCTCAGAAAAATCCCTGCAGAGGAATGCTGCAGTTCCAGCCTGCTGTGGAGGGAAGTAGGGTCTAAAATAATCAGCATTTTGAAAGGTACACAGAGAGTTTATTTCGTTTGCTTTATATGTAGGCCTGTATACCAACTCAAATACATGCAAAAAAATTGTTAACATTTTGTTTACCATCATTTGTATTTATGCAGGATGCTGCTAATAGGCTCTAACTGGCTTTAGGTTAAACACAGATAAATGCTGTTTAAAAGTGACGATTTAAAAAAGTTCCTTCTAAAAAAAACGATAAAAAGGCCAATACTGATTTCAAATGAAGAGTGTTTTGTGTGTGGTGTGTGTTTTTGTGTTGGTTTTTTTTTCCTGTCTTGGCATCACAGTGAGAACCTTTTCCCCCCGTTTCACCATCAAATTGGGACCATTTGCCCCAAGTGAGGACTTTTGCGGGGTCCTCACGACCTTTTTTTGCAAAAAAAAATTTAGGTTTAGGACAAAAGGTGTAAATGAGTTGGGTTTAAAGGGGTTAGGGTTAGGCATGCACGGGTATGGTTAGTTTAGGGTTATGTCAGGGTTAGGGCATGAAGGGTTGAAAATGACTGAAAATCATGGAAGTCAAAAGGGTCAAAACATGGTCCTCCCACAATAGCAAAAAAAAATGTGTTGTGTGTGTGTGTGTGTGGTTTTGTGTTGGTGTGTGTGTGTGTGTATCAGGGTACCTTTACATTTAAATTCAACCTTTCTACTGTTGTTTGTCAAATCAAGCAAAATAAATTTCTGAGCACCAATAAAATAAAATGAAATGTTTTATTTTGATTTATGACTAATTACATACAATGGTTGTTTTTACAGAGATTCTTTAGATGTGCGGTTCATAAAGTAGAATTTTGCCCACAAATTTCATGTTATTGTTGTTTTTGTTGTTGATTTTTACCCACTGGAAGTGGAGTATGTTGTCTCTCTGAAGAAGAAAACTCCTTCCATGCTCCTTGTTAAGTTTTACAAACTTCAAAGAATATTCTTCACGGTCTTCTTTATCAACTGTTACCTACTATCTTCTACCTTTTTTTTACTGTGCAGAAAACTGAAGCTGAATAAAATGATTCTCAATATAACACCTAAATAAATGATAACCTTTCAGTCACTTATTTGAGCCTCAAAGCAGTACTAAAATCATGTCTTCCTAAAAACACACATCATACCTTCTACAGTTAGAGTCAGGAGATTAGAGTAGAGTTGGTTCCATGCATATTTAACAGTAGGATGGGACTGAAGTCCAGGCCCTGTTTACATCCCTAACTCTGAAACCACAGCCACACTTGGACTGGCACATCCGATTTAAAGCCACACGTATATACCCAGGAAGCATAAAGATAATCTATTTGATTCCATCTTGTCAAACACATTTTGTTTTTGGAATATGATCGATCTTAAATAACGAAACTAATAGCATTGAAGTGCTTTATCAGTCAGTTATTTATAGGTTACTTATAGGGAGAATTGATTATATATATAGCGAGAGAGACAGAGAGAGAGAGACAGATGAATAAAGACATCAACAAAAGGAAATTATATAAAAATCGATTAAAATTCATCCAAACCATGTGACCTAACATGACCTTCCTTTTAATGACAGAAGACAGCTAAAAAATTAACTGATAATTGTTAATAAGAAATTGCCCTTTAATTTCTTAGAAACAACAACACTGCAGCTTTATTTTTTTTTTTTACATGGTTTTTCTGTTTCAGGAGGACATTGTACGATCTGAAGAAGATTCGGCATCAGTTCTAAACCAAGTTCCAGCATCCTGTTAGACTGCAGCTTGAACTGAGAGGGAGAAATGCGTCCTGGATTCCATTATGCACCACACTTCCTATAGACATCAAACAGGAAATAATTATTCTGCTCTGGCCTGCTCGGTGTAGTATTGTTTGTTTGGACGCATAATGTCTCTGCTGCAGAGCTCTGATGCATTAGGCCGGGGTAATGGAAGGTGTGCTGGAGCTGATGCATCCATTGCTCCTCAGATAAAGCCGATAGAGTTAGTGACACACTGCCTCTCTCTGTCTCGTACACCAAACAAAGAAAGGTTTGGTCCGCGTTCACATAGGACACATTGAAATGTTTAAGGGTAACATTAGCGACAAATGCATTAACGCGCAGACTGACGCAGTGAATGCCGCGCACGTTCACAGTTTAGGAAAGGTATACATCTCTTAAACGTGCCAAACTAATGTTCAGGGTCAGCAAACTGATGATGATGTAGCTGCTGGAAGTATGACTGCATCAGAAATGCTACTATAATAAAAGCGGGTCATAATGGCTGAACCTGGCCTCCTTTGGCTCCAACAAGTCTGAGAAAGGCCACCGATCCCCCCACCCCCATCCCGTTCTGGCTTAATACATACCATACATTTCCAAATTTTTGGCTTTGATACACGGCATAAAAACACTGAAGGGACTGGCTTAATTTTATTATATTCTGTTTCCTATTATATTATTTTATTTTTATTTATTTTATTTCATCAGTGCCTGTCGTCAGTGCGTGATTTGTATTTTACTGGCAAGGTTCTGTTCAAATTTTAGAGCCATTTACACTTTATTGTAATTTATTTTGCTTATATTCCTTCACAACATAAGAATTTTGCAGTGCATAGATTTTTTTATTGTATTATATTATACTTTATCTTCCAGTGTCGCATTGACATAATTTCAGATTAGTATTTCGTTTATTTTTCATAATACGGCAGAAATATTAACTGTACACATTTTCAGATTCACGGAAACTATATTGCGTAAACATATAGTAGAATAACAATGCTGTCAAAGAAAAAATGCATATTGTTTTCTTAAGATTGTATTGTGTTGCATTTATTTACTTTATTTGCTTCCTCAAAATTTGTGGAAAAATTTACATGTGAAATATGGCGAGTGTATTTTTAAAGAAATATAGATAGATAGATAGATAGATAGATAGATAGTTAGATAGATAGATAGATAGTGTATGTATGTGTGTGTTTATGTGTGTGTGTCTGTGTGTGTGTGTGTGTATAGGTTTTTTTTTATTTTTTTCCATTCCCATATTCATTTACATATGTCATATATTTAATGAAGTACTGTTCCTTTGGATACTCTACAATCGGTTTGCGCGGCATAATAATAATAATAATAATTAATATAGCATCGATATGAGTTGTCATTGCTGTTGCTGTTGTGTTTTCTTTCTTCATGAAATATTTAGGAAGCAATCCGTGCTGTAAGAGTTCAGTGGACATTTGAACACACATGCAAACACAGGCCTTCCTTCCACTGTTTACTCTCTCCTTACAGGCGATTTAAATTCCTACCGCATATAAACGCGCCAATAACTGAGCCAGTTGCGCACATAGGGACTTCCTTTCCTCCTGTTTGCGCTGGATGTGCTGCCCGCTCCGCTCCTCGCTTCTTTGAACCAAAGATCAAAAAGCGGCTAAATAAAGCGAATGAATGTTTCATGTAAACATTTCAATAACTGCAATAATTACGTTTATTCAATACATAAATTGATTTAATAAATGAATGTGATGTAGTGAACCTTAACTGCAGCCGGTTATATTGGAATTAAATTTAATTTACAGATTTAATATTTTAAGGCGTTAATTATGATTTGAGGGTGGTTGAATAACGTGTCAGAGACAAGAAAAATAATGAAATAATAAAATTATTTTAGAGAAACCAAAAAATGTAACCTAGACCACTGATTGTATTTATTTATTTCCAGTATGCCTGCATAATTAGCCCACACCAATTTCACTTTCATTGGTTTTGTCTTGTGTAGGTTGAAGCCAGTCTTTATCTCTCTGAAGAGAGAATTTACCAAATTGGAGGTTTTAACCAATGTCCCTCCTTAACGTTTCTGCTCTCCTTCTGTTCGAGGCAGCCCTGCAGAGGAGAGGTCTTTTAAAGGATTTTCTACTGCGAGTTTAAGCCATCAATCTTGTTGAGATAAACCATTCAGGACACGGCTAACGGGCCAAATGAGCGTGGAACCGTGTAAAACAACTATCTAACATCTTCCCGGCACAGTGACTGGCTGTGAGTTCAGGTCATGACTCGTGTCAGGAGAATAAATCACTGCACTGAGGAGCAGGACGCGCAGAGCTGATCTGCTGCTCCAGGTTTACTCTTCAGTGCGATTTAAACCATTTCACCAGATCCAGTTTACTGTTTTTGTGTTGCTTATTCATTCAAAGCTGCAGTGTTGCTGGTCTAATTTATTTCCTTGTAGTGGTCTATTTAGACAGCTCATACTTTCCGAGTGTATAATCAGTGCGTCATACAACATAAGGCGATCTAAACTCTCTTTGTTTTAGTAGCTAAATGAAAGTAGTCTGTCGAATCTTTCCAGGAATAACGGTGACCCTTTGGAAGACTTACCGCCTCTTTTTTCCTGCGTTCCTCCCGTGCCTCCGTCTTTTTGAGCTCGGCTTTAAACGCCTGCGTGTCTCCGTGCTGACCGTCCTTGTCCAGGATGTCCATCAGGTAGGAGATGTAGCTGGTGGCCAGCCGCAGAGTCTTGATCTTGGATAGCTTGGTGTCGGCCGGGACGTTGGGGATGCACTCCCTGAGCTCCGCGAAGGCCGAGTTGATGCTTTGGGTCCGTCGCCTCTCCTTGCGATTTGCAGTTGGTCTCCGCTTTATGGTGCGGGGGTGTGCGTGGTGGTGATGCATGCCGACCGTGGCTCCGTTCACCGAGATGGTGCCGGGCCCCGGGATCAGATGGTTCACGGGTCCGTAATGGTGGTGATGGCGGGCGTCCAGACCGCCGGAAGAGTCGCCGCCACTGTTGGTGTGGTACTCCGGGCTGTAGCCCGGCGCGAGGCTGTACTCTGTGGGGGACATGTCCGCGTGGCTGATCAGCCAGCTCGTGAAGTACGGAGGGGCCCCGGTGTCCTCGTGGCACCGTCCGGCCGCTGCCGCGTGCAGCGAATAGTGGTGGCTGTCGTGGTGGTGCATGATCGGGTGGTGAGGGTAGCCTGACACCAGACTCATAGTCTTGCTCACTATCGCGCACTCCGGCGCGAGAACACACACACGCACGCACACACGCACAAAGAGGCCCCTAATAGATGCTGCAGAGGGAACGTTTAATATCCCCTCCGTGCAGATGTTTGCATCCTGGATGATATTCCCGGCAGGGAATCCCACCGCTCAGACACTCGGTATTCCTGCAACAACCACTGGGCCTGCTGGCCGCTCTCTTCTCCTGAAGCAGCTTCCCCGCTTAGGACATCGTCCTTCTTCGTCTTGTCCTCTTCGTGAAGTAAGAAGCTTTTCTCCCACTCACAGGAATACACACTTCGGTTCTTCCTCTTTTTCTCTTCTGTTGCTCATCTCCGTCAGTCAGCTGTCACTGCAAATCTGTGCGCCATGGAGCGGGCTGGGCAGATCCTGGGTCACCCCTCTGACACTGACTGACTGTAGAGTCCGCCTGGCTACATGAGAGAAAGAGAGAGGGGGGGAGAGAGAGAGAGAGAGAGAGGCTGGCTCTGGAGGTTCCACGAACCACTGGCTGACTTGCCCCCCTGCTCGGGCCCCATTTCCAGGCTCTGTATAACCCACTTGTCTTTAATGTCAATAGGCCTGCTAAGTAGGCCCGCTGGCACATGCGCACAACCGCGCGCCCGTCATCCAGAGTTTACGCACGCGGCAGATTTAGCTTGATATCAAATCAGACGAGATGACGCGGCGCGTGAAGTGATCGATAAACAGGAGGAAAATGAATACATTTAAACCAAGACACAAAGTTCATGAAGCAGACGCCATATTTATCTTTTTAGATTATTTTTAATACGTTAAAATATCAGCTAAAGAAACGCGCTTGTAAATAGACTGATCAATATTGTTTCTTTCAACAGACACAGACCAAATATATTTTTAAAATTTCCAAGTGGTGTGTGTGTGAGATTATTGCTATTTCTTCCAGATGGTTTTCATCGGCGTTGTACCTTTATTTTCATCAATAATTATAAAGATAAAAGAATCGGTGGTGATGCGTCCATTTCTCACACAAAGATTACTGAAGGACGGACACAAGCTGGACTTAGATAAAAAGGCTCAAAGCAGCTTGGTCCAACAACTATCAGACACCTCACCCGCTATTTCCGCACTTTCACATCATTTTTTTAACTTATTTTACAGAAGAGCATCATTTGACGATGCCTATAGGCTACGGAAAAATTACGAATATTTGCAGCTAGTAATATTTTTCTGCGTCATTTCAAAGTTGACCAAATAGTTCCTATGTGATGTCTTAGGTATTTTGAGACTTAAATTTTGAGGTAAAGCAGTTTTCCCTCCATAAATTGGAATCAGTTCTCCTGTTGTTAGATTGTCTTTTAATTAAATAATTTAATGTTGATTAAATAACATCAGAGATAACATTTTGTTGTAAAGCAACGACGCCTAAAATAACAGAATTTGTTATTATTATTATTACTACTACTACTATTATTATTATTTATTATTATTATTATTATTATTATTATTATTATTATTATTATTATTATTATATATTAATAATATACTATTATTATTTTTTATTATTATTATTATTACATGCTAGAGATCTTAACTCACCAAGTGACCCATAACATGTCACAAATCTTTAAATAGATATGTAATAGGAAACGCATATTCATAGACTAAAATGCACTACAAATCACACACACAATAAGGGCAAGAATGCAAAGGACTTGTTAAAGTGCGCGGCATGAATGTTAATTTTCGGTCCACCATAATAAAAACAGCCAAGTCGAATCATCTCGGTCGCGCCCACGCTGTGACTGACCCCTGTCTGTGGGTCAGTCTGCCGGGTCCACAGGACTCCTCTGAGCACGGAACCTCTTATACGCCTCTTTTATTTTTATATTTTTCAAAGCTACAGTGTAAAAAAGCTAAGATTATTCTAGGCTAGTCTTTTTTTAAACAACCACAGTTATCTCCACGCACTCACATACTTTTTCTTGCTTTCATTTTCCAAAAATTTAGCAACCGTTTTTTTAACAATTAAGAAAATTAAGATAAGCCAATCGCATATTAAACACTGTTTATCGTGGGGAAAAAACAGCAAATAATACTTTCAGCTCAACTAAAACAGCAAAAGTTAATTCTGATCATATACAAACAATACTGTTCAAACTGAGTACAAACATATATAGAGAGATTAAAATAGCATTCTTTACAATAAATGACCGTTGTGGGAGTTCAGATCAACCTGAGTCAAAAGCCGTTTGTCCAGAAGATTACTACTAGGTCGAGTTGAGTTAGAAAAAAGCAAATATGTTCACCAGGCTGGTGTTATTTTGGTGTATCAGTAACGTTGAGCGGGCGACTGGCTGGTGCTGTTGATGCAGAGGCATGTGGTTTCAAGCAAGGTGATGTTTTTCTGCAGGACAATGCCAGATCTCTTTCTGCACCCCTCCAGATAATGTTAACCTCTGACTGCTAAGTAACCAATCTTATCTAGCTGTAAACTAAATCAATTCCAAAATGTTTAAGAAAAGGACATGGATCACAATGGAAACGTGAGTCTTTCCCAACGTTTTGGATGGATTTACACATTCTAAAAGCAGCAAAAAGGTCCCGTAAAAAAAATAAAAAAAATAAATACATATATATATATATCAGGAGGAAAAACAAGAGTTGGAAAGAACATAGATTCACAACCTAAAATTGAAATTCTTTGGTTCAAAGTTAATAAATATGCACATGAATGTTCTGATGGAATTATAATGTAATTATCCTCTACAAAGCTTTGCTTGAGCGATAAATTAAAAAACTAAATAAACAAACTAATAAATAAATATCTAGTATTTCAATTTATCTGTAGCAGAAGCGTCATTAAAAATAATAGAAAACGTTAAGCAGAGAAAAACAAAAACATTCACAGTGCATCTGTATACCTTAGCACTGAGTCTTAAAGCCTCTGCAGCTCTGGATGGATCCACCTTTATTAAATCAATAAATATTCTCTTCCATGGGTGCTTACGTGATGGTGATGGAGAACGCATAGTTGGTGCAGAACCTCACAGGTGCAACACAAGGCTGAGAGAAAGCACAGCATACAATCCTTCAGAGTGTTCAGGGGGACCTCCTGCTCTGTGAAAAAGTGGCCTGGTGCACAGTAGAAATATTTTATTGCAGGCATGCGATAGGTCACAGCAATATTTGATCTACATTTCCCTTTTTATCTAAAGGGACAAGCCCACAGATCCACCAGATCCTTTCGCTTCAAAGTTCAACAGCCACATTTGTTTCCTCAGAAACAAAGCATAAAGTCCAGGTAATTTATAAGTATTATTAAATTTGAAACTTATCTTTAGATGGCAACAGTTAGAAAGGTAGCTGTTTTACCAGACCATGTATGGATTATTGAATTACACTGCACCAGATTGAAATTTATCAAATGAGCTGTATGTAACTGGACTGGAAGTCACTGGGTCAGATGGATTAAAGTAGATTGTTAACAAAAGAATCTGAATTTGTATTGATTGTCTTACGAAGTCCTTTAAGATGAAATGTGTGGTGAACTGGTGCTATATAGTTGAATTCAATACAACTGAAATGAATGAAACTGAACTGAATTGTAAAATGGGACATAGATTAATTTCTAGCTTGGTGAACTACATCAGCACAACCACAGTATATGATCCAAATGAGTTCATATTACAGCACTAGAAACTAAACAAATAGTATGTAAGGATATTTTTTGACTCTTATGGGATTTACTAGCTTTGCTTTCAATATCTAAACAATGAGTGTAAACTAAAAAGTAACAAGATTTCAAAAGAATCAGATATTTATTTGGTACATTTTTATATAAAGGTAAATAGGATTCAGGCATCAGAGTTTTTTTGCACCTAAATTTCTACGAGAGTTTAATACTTTTTTTTTTTAAAGTGTGTGTATTGTATTTGTAACCTTTTGTCAATTAGAAAGTGAAAGCTTTTGTTGCTGGCCTGACTGTTGTGAAAGCAGCTTTTATGAGCCTGGGTAATTCTGGGTTTAAAGGGGAAGCAACCAAATCTTTCTTTATGGTTTTTCAACATAATACAGTATTTATAAAAGGTAATGTATGAGATTATAAGTAAAGATTATTATGGGTACACTTATTTTGTGCATTTCTCTGGTATTCATGATAACAATAGGTGTGCAATAAAAACAGTTACAATGTATGCACTACAGCAGATGTATGGTAACCTAAACATGGATCAACCTTATGTTTGCATGATTCATCAAGATTATAAAAGGTTTGTGGACCTGGATGCATTCCTCCTGATTTGTGTGGGAGCAAGGCGGGAGGAAAGATTGGGGGTTGGAGGAATTCTCTGTGAAGAAGGCATATGATTTATATTTGTTTAAGTGTTGAATGGGGGCTGCTTTGTGTGTGTGTGTGCGCGCCTATGCCGGGTTTATGTGTTGGTCTGCTCTTTGTAATCCATCTATGTGAATGGGAGCTGTTGCAGTAATTTAGATCAGTTTGTGTCTCCTGATAATGATACATAATTAGACTGTAGGTCAGTCGGTCAGACTCCCCATCTCTCTCTTTCTCTCTCTCTCTCAAACACATACACACACACCACACACACACACACACACACACACACACACATACATACTGAACCCTTTCCCCATAGGTGCCCTCTGCTCTGATCTCAGCTATTACTTCTCTGAATAAATTAACCTCACAGAAAAGCATAAGGTATATATATATAGATATATATATATCTATATATATATATATATATATAGATGACATATTTTTCCTATCCCTGGCAGATTTAGATTTTAAAATATTTGAAGTATATCATTCAACTAAAAGTTGTTCTTTAAAGGACATGAGAAATGCATCTCTCAAAAGAAAATAAAACAATGTCAAATAACTACCTATTTATTTATATATTTATTATTATATTTATTTATTATTAATATTTATTCATACTTTTTTCAATAATCAGTGGAAAAATCTTTATAAGCATTACAGCAATAAGAAGCTTCGTATAGCTGAGCATCGCTTGGCTGGTTTCCACTGGTATTTGGATGATTTAGCTTTAGTGATGAGCTCTGTCTTTGAAATTGGAAGGTTGAAAAATTACTTTAAACCTAAATCTGCCAGGGGTATGAGTAATATTGGACTTAGATCTTTTAATTCAATAATTAAAAGATGGACGTAGACCTGTAGTAGGTATGAATAATTTCATTTTTAACCAGTGCGCATATCTACAATTGGCAGAGTGACAGCCTGAGGTAGTTTACAGGCAGCAACCAGAGCGGCCAACAGCCAGCCATGACTGCCTGATGTTTGGCCCAACAGGTATGTGAGGGTACCACACAGGCTGAGCCATCCTACAATAAGCCGTAAAGAGCAACAAAACTGCAATAAAAAAATTAAAACCACCTTAGATCAAACCAGTGCTTGGAAACAGTGACACAGGAGCAAAAACGAAAGACAAAATAACAACAAAACAATTATGTGTAGTTTCCAAATCTCTCAGCAACTTTACAAAACCAAAAACAAGGTTATATGAGAAAATTCAGCAAAGTGCAAATGACTCAGTAACTTACTACAGTAATAAAGTAAAGGGAGGGCCAAAACAGCTTCCTGTAGGAGACAAACTCAGATGTGGAGAGTGAAAGAAACAGGTTCCTCTGCCAATGTTTTACCTTCTGTCTGCAATAAGGGCTTAATTTTGCTTAACAGAGCTGAAACCAATTGATGACTAAAGAGTTAGTCAAGTGGTTATATCACATAAAGAAACTTTACTAATTCTAAACTGTTTCCTTAAAATGTAACATGACAATCAGAATTTGGTGCATTAGGTACAGGGGCAATAGAAACAACATTTGCAGATACAACAGAAAGTATGGAGAGGAAGTAAGTGAGTCACAATGAAAGAGAGGTTGGGGGGAAGGTGGGTTCATGGCTGGGCCTGCACAGGACTGGACGTATGGCAGCGTAACTAAGGGGTGGTCTTATTCCTTAAAGTAGGAATAAAGTGCCCCTCTCTAACCCTCCAAGGATCTGGCTCTACTAGAGAGGAGAGTGAAAACTAAAGACTGTCTAAAGGCTTCAGGAATCTCCAGACTGTGCATTAACCTATAAAATCTGGGACAAAGGGCCGGTGTGGAATAAGATCTGTAAACGATGCTGGAACTTGGTCATTAGGAGCTTTACACTTGGAGAGAAAGATTCAAAACTCTGTTTATGTTTTCCATTAACCTCATGGCACTGGAAACAAAAAAAACAACAAAAAAAAAGCTGCTTAAAATATCATGTTTCCAGATTTATATAATATTATAATTAGTTTATATTATTATAATTAGTTTGTATAGTATAGTAATACTTTTTATTTATAGGTATATAAATAAAAAGTATGTATCCAAGCACAGAACCCTGATCCATAAACAGGTATACAGGCATAAGCTTATTGTCTAAGATTATGATAACTTCCAACAGTTATGTTTTTTACCATAATATGCCTTAATCCTGAGATGGGGAGAAGTAGAACACCAAATGTAATGTAATGGACCAGAACCATATTATTTGGGGAGCAGGGATGAACATCACAGGGGTGGTGTCTTTAAAAAAAACTTCAAACAGCTCCCAGTCTGAGTCAGATTTTACATGGAATGCATGTAACGTCTCGACTGCTTGAGAAAGGACTGAACGTGTTCCTCCATCTTCTTTCTAGTGACTAAGAGCTTAATGTCTTGGTAGAACCAAAGAATCCATTTGAAAACTGTGCTTGAAACCCAAGTGGAAAGCCAAGAGGTTACAATCAAACTGTGTGAGAAAAAAAAAAATCATCACACTTTCTGGTTTTACGTCATACAGGGTTTTGTTTCACTAGTATGCAGGAGGTCCTGGTCTAATTCTTCAGTGGAAACATATTTCCCCACTCTTTGGTTCTAAACATATTTGCTTGACGAGTCTGCGCCAGATTCCTTACAGAAATACTTAAAAACCCAGAACAAGTTAAAAGTTACAATGAAAAAAAGAAACATTTCTTTCACTTCTGGATTATTTTTTTTCAGAAAGTATCAAGACAAAATATTTCACTCATATTTAATGTCAATAAATCTTTCATGTATCTAAAACTGGAAGTGACCAGCACATACTGGAGCTAGATCAGTTATTTTAAAGGAAATTGAAACTTGGGGGTTGTCTGGTGCTGGGGCTGGCTTTTCAGCTCTCTTGGGATTGCTTGGATTTCCTTGGATCTCAGTCCCTGGCTTCGGTGCCTGGTCCGTCGGTTGGGGGGGCGCCAAGCTCCGGGGAGGGGGTATTAGTCGGGCAGTGTGCGGTGTTGATTGAGATGTGGCTTCGCTTGGGTGGAGGGGTTGGCCAGCCTGCTTGGTGCGGCGAGGTATACCGTGAGGGAGGGTGGGTGGCCGACATCCTGGGGCATCTCCGGGGTTTGGATGTGGGGTTGGCGGGGTGCCCGGTCCTTGGTGTGCTGTGGTGGCCTTCCTCCAATGTTTCCTTCTGTGGCTCTGGCGCCTGGATGGGCGCCGGGCTATGGATGGCGGTCAGGTGGGTGGGGCTATAGAGCATGTCTTGTGCCTGCACTGGAGCGGCTGGCGGGATGTGCTTGGCCTGGAGCAGCCTGGGTGTGAGTGTTTTTATGTGTACCCATGAGGATGGGAATGTGTGATTGTCACTGTGTGTCCCTGTTTTTTGTGTCAGGTTGGGTCTTGGGCTGCTCCCTCTCCTGGATCAGTTTAGGCCCCCCATCAAATGATGGGCCTATTTCCTCCCAGCCACACTACCTGCCAGTGGTTGGTGTCTCTGCGCACTGGTGTACTTGTGGTTCTCGGTATCCAGGGCTGGGTGCTTTGGTGCGTGCTGGCTCACTCCCGGTGGCTGCTTGCAGGGGCCTGGACCCCTGGGGCTCTGTGGGGCCTCTCCTTGGGCAGGGACATGTCCCGGGGTCTCGGGTCTCTGGGTCCATGGCTGGATCTGCTCGGGCATAGACGGCTGCCGGCGGGGCCTGTGGGTTCATCGCTGCAGCTCCCTGGGGCTTCTGCACTGTGGCTGTTGGGTGTTTCCCCTGGGACTATCCCCTGCTCTTTCCTAGGGGGGTTGTGGTAGTCCTGGCGGTTGTTCTCTTGGGGTTCCTGTGCTCTGGGGGCCTTTGGATGTCTGTGGCTGGAATCTCCTCCGTATCTGTCCCGGGTCCAGGGGAGCAGGTCTGTGGCTCCTCACACTCGCTACTGCATATTTTTATGGAGAAACCTTGTATACACAAGCGCGCTCACACTCAGACCCACAGGTGTTTAGAATCAGGTGTTACAGATACACAGATGTTCTATATCTAGCCGCATTTACCACTAAATCTACATCTTGCATTGATAAGTACCGTGCACTTTTTGGTAAAAAAGCTGGTAATATGAATGCTTCTACAGGTGTAGAAACAAGCAGGAGGTTATCTCGTATTCTCTTCATCGTTCTTTCTTTCCTCCATTCTTTTCTCCTTCTCTCCCATTTTCTTTTTTGCCCCACCTTTCTCTCTTTCATGCTTTTCTTTTTATCCTTTTCATTTCTATCTCCGTTTCCGTAACAATTGAAATAATCCGAAAGCAGTTTCTAATAAACTTTCTTTTATAAATATTCAGCAAAGCTTTAAAGAGTTAGCTGTAATGCTCCACTTGTGTAAGTAAGTCTGTCTGCGCTACACTGCTGGATAGGACATGGTTAACAAAACAAAAAAAGAAAAAGAAAAAGAAATTGAAACATAGTGATCTGTAGAGTACTAAAAAGGCACGTGACTTCCATCAGCACAGGTCTAAAAGTCAGGACATGACCTTGTGTGCATGAAGGAGCAAACATGTCATAATCAAGTACAAATATAGAAATAAACCAATTTTAATTTAATAGCTTAATAAAATAATTACATATCAACAAATAGAACAAAATTCTAAAAGCAAAGTGTTGAAATAATTTCAGACCCATAAAAAAAAAAAAAAAACTCCATAAAAAAACTCAATAATTCAGAAAGGTGCATACCATCTGTTAAATAACACATGTTCGACAGATGGTATGGCTAATAAAGACCAGGTTAAAGGTGGTTCAATGAACTACCTTCAGTTTGGACCTAAAATGAGGAGGACAATGTTTTTATTTATCCTCAAAAGCACCTGTCATACCTCTTCATGGCCAAGCATCAGGGGGAGCTGCACAAGAAGTCGGTGTAACTCTTTGGTCAACAATAAACAAATGAATAAATAAATAGATAGATATTAGAATAAAAACGCCAATAAAGTAAACATGTTTATGGTGCTGTTTTTGAAACAATCTTAAAGAATTGTGCATGTAAGAATATAATGGATCTGTCTCTTTGTACTGTAAATACATTTATTATTAAAGAAATCATGAGATGATAATCCCACACTGTTTACACACCGTGAGACATTAAAGGAATAAGAACAAGTAGTTTCTGCAGATGCGACACAACTTAAATTAGGTTCAAATGGTATATAATAAAAAAATTAAAGACCAAGAAAAATAAATTAATCTAAGAATTAGTCCAGTTTATGTCTCAGAAACATTTTCCACACAGCGAATGCCATAAATCTTTAGGATTTGGTGCTTAACCTGTTTGAATCAAATTGAACATTGTTGCTTCAGCTTGTTTCAAAAACCACACAAGTTAAAATAAATTCCTAGAAGGCTTGTGAAATATTACACGGTCTAAACTGTAACCTAATTAGTCAGCACACACTGTCAACCAGCTGCACAGTTACTGCAGCAGGTGCCATGCTCACTGACATACTAATGGGACATTTAATCATAAGCCTGAGAAGACCCCATGTTTGTCATTTATTATTTCTGCTCAGAATGAAAATTACTGGTTTTCCCCAAAAGTAAAAATCAGACAGAAACAGCAAAATTAGCAAAGCATGAAAACATCAATCACTGAGAAAGGTCGCTGCAGCATGATTAATGGATCACATCAGAACTGTGTGGAGGTAATTAGGTCCTTATTAAGATGTAGTCCAAACTCAGCTTCAAGTTCCCATTAGCTAGTTTGCTCTCCCCATCTATTAAGAACATACAAACACGCAGTTACACACACGCTCATATGAAAGTGTCTTGTTCACTATTGAGACTATAAATGCTGCCACATGGGCAATAAGAAACACATCATTTAACATGCATCGTTCTTGGGTTGGCCTATGATGGCATAAAGATGAACCATAAAGCACTCAGGTGAGCTCACATCATAACAGCAACTAATTTAACTTCTTTCACTGGAGTCCAGATTCTTGTATTTGTTTCTATGGTTTCTATGGTTTCTATGGAGGGTGGTAGGTAAGGGACACAGATGTATATAACTATGTGTCAACAGTCCCACATGCATATAAAGTCAGGTGAAAACGTTTTACTCCCCTTACCGATGTCTGCTGTTTCTTTTTAAATTTGTTTCAAATCATCAACGGAATGTTAGTATTAGATAATGATAACCTGAGTAAATACAAAAAGAGGTTTTTAAGTGATGATTTCATTTTTTAAGGAATAAAGCTAACAGAACAACCTGTGATTTGGAAGGAACATGGAACAACATAGATAATTCTCAACATTTTTTATTTTCAAAAATCTGAAAAGTGTGGTGTACGTAGGTATTCACCCTGCTTACTCTGATACACCTAAAGAAACAATGACTCCAATTTTCTTCAGAAGTCAAATAATTAATAAATGGAGAAATAAATGCCGCTGTTCTGTTTCTGGTCTCAGAGGTTTGTTTAGAGAACATTAGGGAACAAACAGCATTATGAAGACCAAGGAACACAGCTGACAGATCAGGGAGAAAGTTGTAAAGAATTTTAAAGATGAATGAAGCTTAGACAATATCCCAAACTTTGAACAACTCACAACAGCTCTGTTTAGTCCACCATCTGAAAGTAGAAATATGAGGGCCAACTGGAACATCTGGCCTTAAAGAAAGGGTGGCATGAAAAAAAAAAAAAATTTTAAAGAAAGCTGTATGTAGTCCTGTTTGTCAAGTTTGTCACAAGCAAACATGTGGGGAAAGGTGCTCTGGTCATAATCAGACCTTCATGCAAAATGCTATGTGTGGCAGAAAACTAACCCTGCATATAACCCTGAACACCACATCTCCATCATGAAACATAATGAAAGCAGAACCATACTGTGGGGATAATTTTCTTCAAGAAGCATAGGGAAACTGGTCATAAGCTCAATACAGGCCAATCCTGGAAGAAAGCCTGTTAGAGGTTGCAAAAGACTTGAGACTGGGGTCGAGGTTCACGTTCCAGCAGGACAATGACTGCAAACAAACAGCGCGAGCTACAATGAAATTATTTATCAAAGCATGTTCAGTCAAAGTCCAGACCTAAGTCAGTTTAGAATCTGTGGCAGGACTTGATGTTCACAGACACTCTTCATCAAATCTGACTAAGCTTGACCTCATTTGCAAAGATGAGTGTTCAAACTCTTCAGTCTTTAGGTGTGGAAAGCTGGTAGAAAGAACCCCCTTCCCAAAAAAATCTAAATGCTCACCACACTTTTAATATTTTCACATCTGAAAACCCCGAATCATTTCCCTATTTTTTTTGCAAATATGCTGAAAACCTTCACAAGGTGCTGTAGGTCACTGAAAAGAGGGGAAGGAAAGAAGGTGGCTTAAACAGTGCCCAGATGCAAGGACACAAAAGGACGCAAAGGTGAAATTAGATGGAAACAGTAAAATGACAGGTTGCGTCAGTGATGATCATTAAAAGAATATACACCACCGCTCATCGATTAACATGTATAATAAAATTACTGAAACATTGCATGTTTACAAAAGACAACTGTCACTAAGTTCAATTCATGCAGCAAGATGAGATAAAGCTATTTCAGCAGGTGCCACCTCTAAATTGGTTTAGGTAGTCTCCAAGATTCAAGATAAGACTTACAGCTGGTGGTAAGTTACTAAAAAAACACATTGTACTTTCACATGTTCTGTGTTGCAGACATTCTGGCTCCTCTGATTCTGTTGTTTTCTGTCTGTTTTACCTTGTAAAAAAGGTGAAATTGATGACCCTACTGTAGTTAGTATTTGGCATCAGGACAGGAAAATTACATATCCAGTATTTCTCACAGTGCTTAAACATCAGAGAAGGTCAAGTTCTTAACATAATTCCCACTCATATCTATGAGAATGAAAAAAAACAGTTCACAGGTTTCCAATAACTTGTTCTGTTTAACACTCAAACCTTAAAGGGAACCTATTATGCAAAATTCACTTTTTGATCGTTTTTTTTATACTTCCATTTAGTTCTCTAATGCTTCTACAAACAGTCCAAACGCAAAAAAAAAAAAGTTCTGCCAACATTCAGCCTCCCCAATCAGTGACTGACAGTCTTCTGGTGTCACGTTTTCATCACCGGTCGGCATGCTTGGAACCCCAAGCAAGCAGAAACTAAAAAGAGTAATGGAAATGGAAAAGTCTGACAAGCGAGATGAGCCATGCCGCATGGCACTAAGTAGGGACTAGTGGAAAAGTGGCATTAGTTTAGGTTGGTTGTCTTAGGATTTGGGATCCTTGTCACCTGGACTACAGAGGGCAACAGAACAACAATATGAGACACATTTTAAATGAAAGTCTGCTTAAATGGATTAAACACATTCAAAAACGGATTCTCTAAATTTTAGGTTAAAGCAGAACAAACTTAATTAGCTAGAAGTTAAAGACCTTTCTGTGTGAACTTTGCATGTTCTTCTAACACATACACATATTGTTGTAGTCACCTTTCAGTTTCATAACTTATAGTCCTCAATTTTGGATAACCAAACCATATGCGTTGTCCTAACAATTCTTATCTGATCCTGCATTACGAGGACATTGTTCATCAAGCTCTGGAACCTCCAAATCACACTTTTGTGCCTATGACCATTCACTCTTGAAACAGCCATTGAGGTGGAAGATTTTGTTGTTAATGTAGACATCAATGATTATCTCTCTGCTTGTTCACTTTGTGCTAGGAGTGAAGCCAGCTCCAGCTGTCCAGGTGGCCTCCTAACATTGCCCTTTGTTAACCAAATTCCCATCTTCTAGAGCTAAAACAATAGTTCTTGCCATCACAAGTAGATTCTCCAAAGCTTGTCATCTGGCTCGCCAGGATAAATTGTCCTCTGCTTCTGAAACTGCATATCAGTTTGTCAAGCAGTCTTGTTGACACGGGACCTTTAATGCTATTCTTTTTTACAATATATCTAATGGTTTCATGGAAAAAGGGAAGTAAAAACCCCAATCATGGAAATAACTTTGCTCACTTATAATTTGAAAAGTACATCTTTAATAAGAACACAGTTAGTAAATAAGTTGGCCTCTTGTCTTCCTTGGTTGTCTTGGTTGTTGGAAATACTCTATTGGCCACATGATCAGTTTTAACTTCATCTTATAGGGTTTTTCAGAATGGCTGAGCAAAAAGATGATTGGAGAATGGGCTTAGTGGTGTAAAACACCACCTCTGAAAATAAAAAAAAAGTAATGACGAGTTAAAAAAAGACCCTCTTTCTCTCAGATGTTTGACTATATGCGGACACATCTATCTATTAAAACATTTTTAAAATTTAATAATTCATTGTATGTAGATTGGGATCATGTGTTAGTGAGAAAAACTTTATAGCAAGATTTTCCTCTGGTCATTTTTTTTTTTTACTTGAGATTGGTGTTGTAGCACTATATGCTGGTCTTGGCATCAGGAGTACTGTCTGACAATGATTTGATCTTGATTCTAGACTGGGTGGACTGGGTGGACTGGGTGGCACAGGGCAGCATGGTGGATTGGTTATTAGCACTGGTGTTTCACAGCAAGAAGGTCAGTGGGTTTAAATCGAGGCTGGGTTCTTCTCTTGTGGATATTTTATGTTCTCCCAAATGTGGGTATAGGTTTGTGTGGTCGTTCTCCTGGTACTCTGGTTTGATCCTACGGTCCAAAAACATTTATGTGTGATTGTGTGCCTGAAAAAATGTATGTTTTTCGGTATTGGCACTGTGATGGTGACCTGTCCAGAGTGACATCTAGCGATACACACCATCACAGTGACTCTGAACAATATTATGGAGGTATAGAATATGCATGGACCCTAGAACGTTCATAATCTGTCAAGACCATGGCTGTGTAGAAAGTCCTCAGTACACAGTAAACTGTTTGATTGTCACTGATGTTCCAATACATGGGTCAGCTTCCTGAGGAATAAATCAAATATATTTGCATATTAAGTAAAGCAGCACCAACACAATAATGTGATTTTAAAATCAACTGAGATAATAACTAGTACATTTTCAGCACCTTGTTGCACTCTGCCTTTCTCTCTCTCAGTACATCTCCTTTCCTTCGTTTACATTCCTCCCAAACCACCGGAAGACATTTTTAAAGCAATGCCACAGATAGAGGGGCCAAAGCCCCATATTTATGGGGGAAGGTAAGAGTGATTTTTTTGGGGAACCTGGAAAGGGGCCTGTTTTTTCCCCAGAGCAGTTTTAATAAATTGAAACCTTTGTTCCTTAAATAAAAAAGGTGTTTGGGGGAAAAAAAATAATAAATGTGAGAAAAGGAAGTGGGTCTGAACAAAAATCTGCTGTTTATCTTCAGATCTTATACATTTAGCACATTTGTGAACATTTAAAAAAGGTTTTTTTCAAAGGGCATTACCCAGTCAGTTAAAAAACCCAGGGACTGGTTTTTTATAGGGGCGGGATTCAGGGGTGTGTAAAAAAAGTTTATTTCTAATGCATCCAAAAGTTAAAGGGCATTTTAACTGATATTTTTAAGGGGTATAGTTTTTCCACCCTTTTGTCCGGTTACAGCCCCAAAACTTTATTTTAATTTTATTATGATTTTATGTGACCAATCGTGAAGTGGAACAAAGTATACAATTTTTTTACAAATTCAATTCTGAAGTGGTAATATTCTGCGCAACAAGAAATAAATTTTGGGACACTAAATTAAATTTCCCCAATTTTTTTTTTTTATCATCCACCCCCCGTGTAAAGTTCTTGTTAAATAAAAACCCGAATAAAAGAAAACTGCGGTTTTTGCAAAACAGTACTCAAAAATGTATCTAACATGTGGATGAAAAGGGGCTCCATTTTTTTGTTTTTCTTAATATTTAAATATTTTAGTTCTAATTCAGTTCCTTAAGAATATAAAATGTCTGACTGTCAACACACTCAGTTGTGTACTCAATCACAATAATAGCTAAAAGTCACAAAAAACATAATTATCTCTGTTATTTTAGAAGCAACAATGAAATAATTGTTGCTTTTTTGTTTTCAAAGCAATTAGATAATGTTATATGTTTTTGTTAAATGTTTGGGTTAATACTGTGAAACTAGGGTATTTTTACTCATGGTTATCATACCATGCCCACTAATGACCGGTAGGGTCTCAATAAACCCCCTTTTGCGCCGTAGACGGCTGGGACAGGGCCCCCAGACTCAGTATGGGGACCCAAAACCCGCCCCTTTTTAAAAATTTTTTAAAATAAAAAGGAAAAAATAAAATACTTTAAAAAAAAATTATTATCCCCTGGAAAAAACTTTATATATTTTCCCCCCTATAAAAATCCCCGGTTTTTGTATTTTTTAACCCAAAAATTTCCCCGAGGGCCCCCTTTTTTTCTTTCCCTTAAAACATTCTTTTGGTTTTCTGTGTCCCTTTTTCCCCCTAGCTTTAATGTAATGGAGTGGGGCCCGAACGGTCTTGGGGGCAACATCAACCCCCCTCAAACCCTTTTCTTCCCATCGCTAAGGGGCAAAATTTGATTTTGGGCCCCCTTTTTCCCCCTTAAAAAAACCCCACCCTCTTCGCTTTCTTTCTAAAACTACTCTTCAATTTTGTATTTTTTTGCTGTTTTTTTTCCCGGGTTTTTAAATTTGTTCCTCCCCCTTTTCTCTTCCTAAAGCTACCTGGCCCGACTTGTGTCTACCTGTGACAATGTCTGGGGAGGGGGGAATTTGTCCGAGCTTTTGCTGGCAACCCAAATTGGTGCTCACCCTCTAAACCCATGATCCACTGGTCCTGTCTTTTTAGTGTTTAACCCTTTCTCTCTCCCAGGGGAAAATAGCTACTGACGGGGCTTTTTCTGTTAAAAACTCTATGTGCTCTCTTTTAGACCCCTAAACCTTTAAAAAAGGGGTCAAGTTTATCTTTCTTTCTTTTTAGGGGAAACGACTAAAGGAAAAATACATCCCTTAAAAATTAACTTTTCCCTTTCCAAAAGAAAGGACCCCCTGGATCAGTGCTTCTTTTTTCTCTTTGTGTCTTTTCTCTGTTCTCTTTTAAACCCCCAGTCGGTCGTGGGGAGATGGGCCGCTCACAATGAGCCGGGTTTTGCAGAGGGTTTTTTCCTGGGAAAAAGGGGGTTTTTCCTCCCACTGTCGCTACCAATGAAAGGTAAATAGAGGGATTGCTGCAAAATCAACGCCCAAATTACTTTTCCACTTCTCTACCTGCTAAAACCAAAAGGGGGGGAATTTCTGCAAATCCCCTGATGAAAGCCAAAAGGGTGGGTTTCCTTAGATTTGAAAAACTTTTTACCAATTTTAATAAATAACGAATCGATGCACTGTTCAATTTATTTTTGGGTTAATTTTAATGCATGTACCACTTTTGGGAAGTGCCTTGAGAAGACAAGTGTTGGAATTGGCGCTAATTTAAAAAAACTGAATTGAATTGAAATTTAATTGAAAAACATCAAACCCCCCCTAACAACGTTTCAATACATATTTGGTGGAATCTGGGAAAGGGGGCCAGGTTTAATTGACTGAGCTTAAAATTAGTCATGCATCACTGGTTTTTATTTGCTGCGATGTATTTGTGAACAAGCTGAAACCCAAAATTTAAAGAAAAGTTTTTAAACCTTCCCCAGTAAAATTGTTAAATATGGGTTAAAACCCAAAAAACCAAAAAAGATTATTTTTTCGAAATTATAAAAAAGTAAACCTTTTTCCCCAATTTCCCTTTTAAAACTTAAGTTTTTTAAAATTTAAAAAATTTTTTTTTTTTATTTTATCTAAACTTTAAAAAAAATAAAACATTTTAATAGTATTCTAATTGTCAATAAAAAAAGTCTAAAAAGTTTAGATCTATGGTCCGTGTTAAATTTAAAACATATACGGGAGTGCCTGATGGTTTGAGAGCATTAAGTAACGACTTAGTTTGCTTCTGCCCCCTTGGGGCCGGGGTCTTTTTTTAACGACTGTCCCCTTTTGATAATAATTTGTAAACCCCGGCCTTATGGGGCCCCAAATCTGGGAAAATCTTCAGCTCTCCTCTATTTCCTTTTTCCCCCCACCATTTAAAAGATAAAAAGCACTTTAAAAAAAAAACTATTGTTCTGGGAGCCTAGAGGTAAACTCAGGGGTAGTGGGTACATAAGCACATTGCAGGGAAACATTTCATATTTTATTTCCAAGATGACAGGTACATAAGATCAGTGAGATGGGAAATGGATGGAAAATCTTGGATGTGTGATGCTTTATTGGCACCCAGTTGCAAAATACACCAACCTTTTATCAACCAAAAAAGCAAAAAGGCACAGCAACTACAGGTGGGAAAGACTAGGGTTCTCATTGCTGTTCACCTGCATGACATTCCACTACTGAGAGAGAGAAAAGTAACAACTGTTTCCACTCTGCCGGTCAATCAAAGCTTATTAACCCTGATTTACTCATGATTATTGCACACCTGTGCAATAATCATGCTGTCTAATCAGAATCTTGATATGCCACCCCTGCAAGGTAGGATGGATTATCTATGCAAAGAAGTGTTCTCTTTCACAGATTTAGACAGATTTGTGAACAATATTTGAGAGAAATTTTTTACTTTGTGTGTTTTAGATTTTTGAGTTCAGCTCATGAAAACTGGGAGCAAAAACAAAAGTGTTGCATTTACATTTTTGTTCAGTGTAGTTAGATGAAAAAAACAGAACTGCAGCCTCTGCTCTCATTCGTCCTAAAGTTGTCCAAGAAGGTTGTGGTCAGGACTCTGTGCAGACCAGTCAAGTTTCTTCACTACAACCTTTATACACCTGCGGCCATGGAAGTGATTAGAACACCAGAATTCATTGATTTGATGCTGTAACCCAATACTTATGGCAAAATAGTATATGTCAGGTCCTATAAACGAATAAGTGCGTTTACATTTTGCTGTGAATGTAGTTAAGTTTCGTCCCGAATAAATCAGTTGAACAAGTTAAGGTTCGTGTTTAGAAACAGTCTGAACACTATCTGAAAAATAACATTTTCCTGCATCTGGTTCAGAATGCACACATACAGAACCAGCAGACTGTAGTTGCACCTGCTGCTTACAGTTTCCATAGTGCATATTTCGAGAATGTCATGTCTAAGTGGCCCCATCTCTAAAGGGGAGAAATGAAAAATTAAAAAAATAGCACATATAATGTGTTACTGGATGATAACTACAAACATTGTCAGTAGTACTTCATGGTTTTACTTTGGCTTACCCATGATAAAACTTGTCCTGTCTAATGTTTGTTTAAACATGTTTGTAAAACTAAACCACTTATTTTGTCTGCCAGTGGAGAAGAGCTGGATAAGACAAATTTATTTCCTTGTGGTTAACACACTGTTTATAATTCTCGTTCCAGAAGCAATCTTTTCAATAAACAGCCTGACACTGATTTATGACTACAGTCCACCGCAGCAACATAACACAGCTCTTTCCTTCTTCTCTGTCCTTGGGTAGCACAATGCTTCACACACATGCAGAAAAGCACATGTGTTATTCCAAAAACGTCTTTAAGATTTAAAGGCTCTGAAAAGTTGTTCACTTCAGTGAACATTGTAATTTAATATTCAGTGACACAAATACATAATGACATGGCCTTGCATTAATTGATTTCATGTTCAAACACATACATTAGATACACAGGATAATGGTCTTAAATATATATCCAAACTGGTTTTGCAATGGATCGAGCAGAGTGACATTAAGCTTCTGTTCCCAAAGAACCAACCTCAACTCTTTTGAAATTATTCGCCCAGTGCTTGGAAGCTGGGTTCGTTCCATGTTTCTTCAGTATTTAGGCTCTCCAAAAACAAAGCTAAGTGGTTAAATATCCAGCCAGAATGATGCCAGACGCTTGTATGGTTAAGGTGGGACTCATGGGATGAATACCCAAACATTAAAGGCTCGTATTCGTACTCGTCGACTTCCACTTCATCCGGAACCTGATCGCGGGGGCAGCAGACTCAGTAGAGACGCCCAGACTTCCCTCTCCCCAGACACCACCTCCAGCTCCTGGAGGAGCCCAAGGCGTTCCCAGGCCAGCTAGTCCCTCCAGCATGTCCTGGGCTGTCCCCTGGGCCTCCTCCCTGTGGGACGTGCCTGGAACACCTCCCGAGAGAGGAGTCCAGGAGGCATTTGATACAGATGACTCAGCCACCTAAACTGGCTCCTCTCGACATTAAACATTAAAGGCTGTATGTAGATATTTAAATTGCTCGTGACACACTTTCCCCACAAATGCAGAAATTGAAAAAAACATCTTAATATTGAAGGAATTGGGAACTGGGTAATTGACATGATATTAGGATTGACGACATGATAAGACATAATATAAGCATATTTTTAAGTTGAATTTTGCAAGTCCAAAGTCGCCCGGAAAAAACATCTAAGAGTAAACCTCCTGTCATTCAATGTGTGAGCATCAATGATAAACGGTTCAGGTAGAAGCCAAGTTGCTTTAAAAACAGCGTTAATATGTTAAAACAGTGCGTTGCTGAATGTGGCAGCAATACTACGACAGCAGCCGTTAGTCTGCACTATATTCCTGAAGTGAAGAGGATCAGAGCTGCCTGGATCAGAGCTGGAAAACTGAGGAGGGAGAGATGGGCTGGTCCCACCAAGCGCAGCCAGGTGTGATCAGAGGACGTTTCAGCAAACTGCTTCGAACAAGAAACCTCTAAATTCACAAGAGAAATTATGTCAGAGGTTGAGATATTTTTTTAATTTTTTTAATTTTTCATATTTACATTAATACATCAGACAGGACAAAAAAATCATAAAGCAAAATAGAAAAACTTTAAAAAAGGAACTCACAATATAAAATTAAATAACACCACAAGTTCAAATAGGGAAAATATAAGTTAGTAAGGATGTTACAGTATCATTCAAATTATACATAAAATTAATGAATGGTGGTCAAAGGGTCTGCTCACGCAGATGTGCTATACAAGACTAAGAATAAGGTACCAAGCAGTGTTAGTTTGGACAACTTATCTTGGTTTAATTTAGGTCATGGTCTAATCATGTAATGTAATTTGCTTTTATAATTTTCTTTTCCTTTATAAATTGTATACAATGTTCCAGAGTTGATAAAAATTTATATTTATACCATTTTTGCCGGGCTGCACGGTGGATCAGTTGTTAGCACTATTGCCTTGCAGCAAAAAGGTCCTGGGTTCGATTCCCGGCCGGGGGTCTTTCTGCATGGAGTTTGCATGTTCTCCCCGTGCATGCGTGGGTTCTCACCGGGTACTCCGGCTTCCTCCCACAGTCCAAAGACGTGCCTGTTAGGTTAATTGGTCACTCTAAATTGCCCTTAGGTGTATGAATGAGTGTGTGCATGGTTGTTTGTGTGTTGCCCTGCGATGGACTGGCGACCTGTCCAGGGTGTACCCCACCTCCCGCCCATAGACTGCTGCTGATCTAGACTGCTGCTGATATAGGCACCAGCTCCCCTGCGTCCCACTATGGAATAAGCGGTAGAAAATGACTGACTGACTGACTGACTGACCATTTTTGCCATCAGTAACTTGTTCCATGGTTAATAGATCCGCAAACTCATACAACCATTTTCCTATGTCAAAACAATTCAATTTTTGTTTTTTCCAGTTCAACATAATTCTTTTTTCAGCTATGAAAGCAAGATTGGCAATTTTGTAGTCTCTTTTATTACATAATTGAACATCTCTATAACCAATTAAACATATAGCAGGACCAGGAACTAGCCCAACATTTAATTATTTAGAAACCACCATAACAATTTGAGACCAAATACACTGGACTTGTGGACAATGCCATAACATATGAATCAAAGTTCCCTTTCGTCCACAGCCACTCCAGCAAAGATCAGAGCAGTTTGGGTCTATTATTTTCATTTTGGCTGGAGTCACATATGCTCTGTGCAGTGCTTTAAATTGTATCATTCTGGATCACATTGAATAAATTGACTGCGTTCTTTCATATTTGTTTCAAATCTAACTGATGAATTTGCTGGCCCAAATCTTGCTCCGAATGTATTTGTGTTTGATTATTTAAAGTACTATCTACACAAATCAGCATTTTGTACATTTTCTGACACTGTCCCCTTATTCACACATAGCCTTCTGAGTTTATTATCCATTCCAGTGTCATAGTTATAGTACTCTTTAGGAAGTTTAAAGCATATTGAAGCTATTTGGGTATACTGTAAAAATGCATTTGAACCTAGGTTATATTTGCTTAGTAAACCTGCCATTTTCAATGATATGCAAAATATATAATATATTATGTTGTTGCCATATCTTATGTCTTACGGGGTTGTCTGCTGCTGTAAGGGCCATTTTGTGCCATATTGGGCATCTAAGGTAAAAAGATCGCCAAAGAAAAAATTGTTGTTGCTGCTGTTGCTGAACGGATCAAGGCTCAGCAGGTAAGAATACATGCTTGTTGCAAAAGTGCATGCAGATATCAGCAATTATTGTTAATAACAAAAATTAGAAATTATCATCTTTATTATTATTATTAATAATGATAATCACACACTCATACAATATATTTAAATAAATGTTTCTCTAATATAAAGTAAAAAAAATTACTTACCAGGTAGTGTCTTCAGATCTTGAATCATCCCTTGTGTCTGCTGCTACTGCTCCATGCTGCTCAGCTTTGCCTCCGGTTGATTCAATCAGTGCCGTATGTATACTGTAACCCTGGATTTACACTGCATCTGCTCCGGTCTGGTCCGGTCCGCTGCAAAGCCTGAAGGAGCTCCAAGAACCAAACAAAGATCGTACAATAAAAGCCAGTGATAAATGCCATAGCAAGTCCAAAATAACTCATTCTCTGGAAGTTAAACCAGTTAAATTGATTCATTTTTCATTTTATGCATCCAGATATTTTCATGTGTTCTACAATGGGTGAGTTCACTGAGTATAGAGAAGCAATATTTGTTGCTTCATTTGGTGCATTTAATGTTTATTTGCGCGGTTTATAATACCTTAGTTACCAGGTAACTGATCTAATTGATCTAATGTTAACAACTGCTAATATATACATGTGTATGTATAAATATTTGTGTGTATTTATTAATATAGCGAGATCTAGTCTGTCTTTAGAGAATTATTTTGAAAATCCGGACGTTGTGCTGGTTCTGTTTCCTGGTGGTGCGGTATGATTCATGCATATCGACTCCAGCCGTGCTTCGGCATCCGGCAAAAATAGACTCTGGTGGAATTAGATGGCCGTCTGCACGCTGAGGCAGTTGTTCTCTGCCATCTGATGAAAGCTGACTTTCTTCTCCTGACTCTGCTGCCTCTCTCTGATAGTGACTGAAATATATCTAAAGAAATCTTTGATTCTTCACTGCTGTTTTGCTGCCATTGTAGCGACAGTCATTTACGTGCAGGGATTCCCCTTTGACGTCATAAAAGACCGCAACAAAATCGCAAAGGAGTAGTCTGGAAATGCCTTTTTAGGGAAATTTTTAACCATATATCTCAGCAACTGTTCATTTCAGTAGCATGAATTTACTTGTTAAAATACTTTATCAATGTTTCCTTCCCATAAATGTAATTGGATTTATCATAAAAGTTCGATGTCACAGGAACTTTATACACTTGTCTAAATGTGACCCGGTGTGGATTAGAGAAAATGTACAATAACTTAAAATTTCTGCATCTAGTTCTCATTTTTTAAATTATTTGAAGTTGTTTGTATAATCTTGTCTTTTAATTTGTCACATTAGAAAATATCCAAACTTAAATGAACAGCAGACATGTAAGACTCCATACACACAATTAAAGCAACTTTAGTATTGTTTCACCTTCAGCATCTTCTCCATGATTGGCAGAATAATTTCCCTTCATACAGAATGCAGGCAAGAAGGCTAATATTTATTTATTTGTATATTTATCTTTTCTCCATGATATATGAACAGATGTGCACTAGGTTGGATAAAACTGAGTAACACAAATACATTATGGCTGGCTGATATCTGCAAGATTAGTTTATGTATGAAAAACTTAGTTTGAAGAGTTCAGTGGCTAAATTTGCCTAAATGAATTCAGTCTAGGAAAATGATTGAAAACGCTAAAAAAAATAATAAAATAAGGTTCTGAAGCAGTTCGAGTTCTGCATTCAGGAAGACCAAGAAGCCTTCCAAAACTATAAAAACTAGTGTCTTAAGTTCAGAAATACATTGTGTGTAAAAACAAGGTGCAAGTGTTCATGTCTCAGATTTCTAAAAATGTAATGATACTATCAGGTACAAAGCAAGTAAGCAATTATTTTATTATAAACTAACTTAGAAAGTCACTTGGCACTATTTTTATTTTCATTTTACAAAGAGATTGACTTCAGGTGTCAGTATAATTTTAAATACTTGCTTAAGCATTATTACACGTGTTTTTATTGCTAGGTTACAGATGTACCTGTTGTAATTATAATTTAAATCTGCAGAGTTTGGTAAAGCAGTCTGCATAATGGAAGCTGATCTTTTGAAGACTGACAGACTGATAAGTCCAAATATCTTTTTGTTAAAGTCAGAAACATTTAATATAAGCTGAAGGAAACCTGTGGGTATTAGAAAGGTGAACGCATCCTGGGTTGGTCATCAATTGTTAAGCCTTTGATTTCCAAACCTCAGCAATGTCCTTTTGGTAAACTTCCAGTTCTTTTGCAGATTGAGCTCCTGATGCGACCCAACATGACCGGAATGGAGTTGGATCATGGTACTGAGAAACATTACTAACAGTGACAAACTGAAGAAGGCCCTCGGTATAGCTACAGAACGCCTGAGATAGCAAACTTAAGGGAGGCTTACACTAAAATTGTCATTCATGTACTTCCTTTATAGATCTTAAAATTTTCCCACAAGCTGTTATAACATTTCTGAATAAAGATATGTATCGGAACACTGATGCTCGCAAGCACATTGCAACTCGTTTTAAAGGTTTTTAACTTTTACCAGCATTTAAGTAGCCTGTGCTATGTAGCCAAAAATAATGGGTCACTCACCCAAATCATTTAATTCTGGTGTTTAAACCCTGATAATGGCCAGTAAGGTATAAACTTAGCACCTAGACCTGCAGATGACTTTCACAAACATTTCAGAAAGAATGGGTCACTCTCAGGAGCTCAGGGAATTCTGGAGTGGCACCACTATTGGATGCAAAAGTTCCAGTCATGAAATTTCCTCACAACTAAATTTTGGTAGTGAGGTTAATAGTGCTGCCAACTGTTAGTGGTATTATAACAAAGTGAAAGCAATCGGGAACAACAACAAATCTGCCACAAAATGGTGTGTCACTTAAAATCGTAGAGCAGGGTCAACATATAGTACACAGAGGTCACCAGCTTTCTGCAGAGATAGTAACTACAGACCTCCAAACTTCCTGTGACTTCGGGTTAACAGTGAGTTTTAGTGAGCTTGATGGATGGGGTTTCTATGGCCCAGTGGTGTTTCTAAGCCTTACATCACCAAGTACAGTGCAAAGCATCAGAAGCATTGGTGTAAAGCATGCCAACTGTGGACTCTGAACAATGGAGATGTGCTCTATGGAATAAAAAAATCATGTTTTCTGTCTGGCAATCCAATGGATGAGTTCTGGGTTGGCAGTTACCGTTAGAGCAGCACTTGCCTGACTGCATGTGTCAAGTGTAAAGTTTGGTGCAGAGGCATTTATAGCGTGGGGCTTTTTTTCAGATTTTGGGCTTGGCCACTTTAGTTCCAGTGAAACAAACTCTTGATGTTTCAGCATACCTAGACATTTTGGACAATTTTATTCTCCAAACTTAAAGGACCAGCTTAGGGAATTACCCCTCTTGGACCAGTGCACAAAGCAAGGCCCATAAAGATATGGAGGAGTGAGTTCAGTGTTGAAAAACTTGACTGGCGTGCACAGGTGCTGACCTTAGCCAAGTGGATCACCTTTGTGTTGAATTAGAGCAGGGGTTTTTCATCCACTGTCAATGTCTGAGTTCACAAATGTGATTCTGGAAGAAAGGTCAAATATTCCCATAAACTCACTCCTAAACCTTCTTAGAAAGGTTGAAGCTGTTATACTGTGGCTGCAAACAGTGGGCCAACATCATCTTAAGCATAAAGGTGTTCAGTAGTGCACTTGGCACCAAGCACCCCCACGCAGGAGGTCAATGATCGACTTTGTAGTCATGTCTTCAGACCTTCGGTCGCATGTCTGAGAAGTGAACTGTGAAGAGAAGGGCTGAGCTGTCCACCGATTACCACCTGGTGGTGAGCTGGATCTGCTGGAAGAGGAAGAAGCCAGGCAGACCTGACAGTTCCGAAGTATATAGTGAGGGTCTGCTGGGAACGTCTGGTGGCACCCTTGGTCAGGGATGTATTCAACTCCCACCTCAGGGAGAGCTCTGACAAGAATCCGGAGGTCATGGAGTCTCGAGTGGACTATATTCTCTGCCTCTATTGTCAATGCTGCCACCCGTAGCAGTGTCCGTAAGGTCTGCGGTGCCTGTTGCAGCAGCAATCCCCGAACCTGGTGGTGGACAATCAATCTCCTCAATCACGCCTTCCTGGTGGAAGCAGAGGCTGGGGACTCAAAGTCTCTGAGGTGGTTAAAAAGCTCCACGGTGGCAAGGCTTCGGGGGTGGATGAGATCCGCCATGAGTACCTCAAGTCTTTGGATGTTGTGAGGCTGTCATGGCTGACACGCCTCTTCAACATTATGTGGGGGTCAAGGTGCCTCTGGACTGGCAGACCTGGATAGTAGTCCGGAAATAAAGATGGGGAACCGGAAGGTGCGTTCCAACTACAAGCGGATCAAGCGGATCACACTCCCAATGCTCGTCCACATCGAGAAGAGTCATTTGAGGTGGCTTGGGCATCTGAATCGGATCCCTCCTGGACGCCTCCCTTGGAAGGGGTTCCAGGCACATTCCACTGGGAGAAGGCCTAAGGGACAGCAAAGCCCCATGGGGCAGCCCAGGACATGCTGGAGGGACTATATCTCTCGACTGGGCTGGGAACGCCTTGGCCCCTCCCGGAGGAGCTGGAGGAGGTTTCTCGAGAGAGGGAACTCTGGGCATCTCTACTGAGTCTGCTGTCCCCGTGACCTAGTCGTGGATGAAGCGGAAGACAACAAGATGAGTACCTTCATCTGAAGCACAGATTTAGGTTTCAAGCAAGACTGATAGCATTATTATTTTTCTTTCTTTCTTTCTTTCTTTCTTTCTTTCTTTCTTTCTTTCTTTCTTTCTTTCTTTTTCTTTCTTTCTTTCTTCTTTCTTTCTCTTTCTTTCTTTCTTTCTTTCTTTCTTTCTTCTCTTCTGGCTGTAAGTATCTTTCTCGGTGGTCCCAATTTTTGATGGATCTTTCATGTTTGTGGTCCATTAGTACAATCGTATTATCAGTTGTGTCCTGCTGTATAGAGCTACTGTATGTGCTCTGTGCGCCTGTGTCTTGTACTGTCTCATCTTAAGGCCAATACAATTAGCAGTCTGACCCTATAACACAGGACATCGCCAGCATGACTAATGACTTTAAATGACCCAACAGCTACATGCTGGTGTGTTTATGTGTGTGTGGTTTGACCATTCAGCTTTGGAAAGGACGTTTGATATGAAACGGATGTTAAGTTCCAAGCAGTCATTCTGTTCTCGCAGCAATCTATATTTTTTATTAAAAAACTGAGGTAAAAAATCAGACAAAGCGGACTACGTTGAAACCACTCCAATCTCCAGAATGTCACAGCAGCTCATGCAAATGTGGTTTATAAACCTTCCAATAATTATATAGTTACTGACATAGAAGAATGTGGTTATTTACCATAATATGCTTTAAACTTTGGAAGCAAATCGTTACCATATTTCAAATGAAAAAGCATTTTCATAAATGCTTTTCATTTTAAGAATGTGGCTGCATTGTTTGACTCATAAATTAAATTAGTAATTAATAATCCTATTTGCATTTTAATTTTCTTCTTCAAGACTGCTCATTCTTTCACTTAATTAAAATGAAAAAGTAAAAGACAATTTGAGATTTATTTTTCAAAATGTACCCCAGCATATACATACCAAAATTCAATTTGAAATGTAAAATTTGAAAATGAAATGCGTTTTCATTTTAAGAATGTGGCTGCAGTGTTTGACTCATAAATGAAATTAGTAATCAATCATCCTATTTGCATTTGCATTTTCTTCCTCAAGACTGCACAATCCGTTGCTTTGCATCCTCCATTCCATATTAAACTTCTTGTTTGTTCATGTTTTAAAGAAGAGTTTACTTTAAAAACTGCTGAATTCAAAGATGACACAGTGGTTCAAACGTTTATGGTTGTTTAAGCCACTGTAACATTTTTGAGTCCAGTTTTTTCCTGGATTTTGTTATGATTCATTCGCAAAATTTAAGTTATTTTATTGAGATTTTATGTCATACACCAAAACAAAGTATCTCTGAAGTGTATGGTAAATGTTACACAATTAACAGATTTTATGGGGAAAACAAATCTAAAAAAAAGTTACCATGCATATGCATTCAGCCTCCCTGAGCCAATACTATGTAGGTCCACCATCTGATGCATTTACAAGTTTTTTGCTGTTTGTAGCTTTGCTAATCTACAGACTGTAATGTTTGCCCATTCATTTTCGCAAATGGCAGCTCAAGCTTAGTCAGATGGGATGGAGAGTGCCTAACCACAATTTTTAAAGTCTTGCCACATTCTTGACTAGATTCGAGCCTAGATTTTGACTAGGTCATTCTAACACATTAATATGCTTAAACTTTACTATTGCAGCTCTGGTGGTTTGTTTAGGGCTGTTTTCATGCCAAAACCTTTAACTCAGTCTGAAGATTTCAGCAACCCCAAATAGATTTTGTTTCTGTATTGCCCTGCACTTAGCTGCATCTATCTTCCCATCTACTCAACCATATATCACTGTGGGAATAGTGTGGCGGGGTGGCTATTGAATCTCTGTGCTGTGGTGTTGTCAGCGCAAGGGCTTGGTAACTATTGGGCTGTGGTGGATTTCTGGCTGGCAGTATATGGTTCTTGGGGATGTGTCAGATTGACTGAGCCTCAGGCGTTGGCCTGGGCTGAGGTGGGGTCCCCTCTACTCAGCCTCTCTGGGGCTCTCTCAGATAGTAGTTTTGCATGGTGGCCTCTCTTTCTCAGATGTACTGAGGCCTGGTTGCTGCAGTGGGCCTGCAGTGGATTTTGGGGGAGTGTTCCCTCCCTGGAACTGGTTGGTCTTACTTCTAGGTACTTGTACAGTGACTTGGCACTTGGGGAGATTACAGCAGTGCTGGGCAAGGGGGTTCAGAGCCCTGCATCTTTCCTGTGCCTCCTTGGCCTAGAGGCAGCTGTGTCTGTCCTTCGCTGTAGACTCCCTCTGAGGTTGGTGTTTGGCTATCTACTGCACCTGCCCACAAGGGTCTGCCTGGACTCTCTGGCGACATCCACGTGCAGCCTGACTTTTTGAGACCTTGATGACAGTATACAACTATAATACTCTCATTCAAAGGGCAGCACCAAAAACAAAGCAGAACACACCAGGTGAAAACATGCATAGCAGAAGAAAAGTTATATCGACACCTATTTAAAGAAATACAGTACTGCAGACCATTTTTTCCCTGTCAGAATGTTTTCTCTCTCAGGAACCTCATACATAAAAAAAAATTAATCGGTCTAAAAAAAAAAACTCTTTAGTCTTCTTTGCAGTTCTTTTCTCGGTCTTCCTTTCAGAGTATATAAACCAGCACGTTATCGCCCCCTGTGAGTTACTAACAAAAACTGTATGTCTAAGTGGAACACTGCAGTTCCGCGCTGTGTGTGTTTATTTTTAAAGGTCCAAGCGACTTGTGTTCATGGACCCAGGGACATATTAACCTTAACTGCTTTGCTGCATACATTTATTTGTAATTAACTAGTATAAATTGGGACCCCCCCCCCCCCCATGATGAGCTGGAGGATGTGTCTGGGGGTCTCTGCAGAGACTGCTGCCTCTGCGACCCGTTCCCGAATAAGCAGCAGACGACAAGAATACATAGTATAAATTTGTGCCTCATTTATAGGCAGTTTGCCTTTAAAATAATGAAAATATGTTAAAAAATGACAGTGTTTTAACTAGGGTTACAAATGTCACATGATCAGTCAACTCCCTAAATGTTATCTTTGCTTACATTATTGAACAGTATAGAACATTCAATCTGTCTTTCACAACAACGTTTTAGAGTTCTGACATTATTGTATTCTTATTATTCAATGAAACCTTGGGGGTGGGAGGGTAAGGGGTGGGATTCTTCTGTGGTTAATATCTTTTAACTGGAAACCAATAAAGACAGACTGTATAAAGTAAACTTGAAGTATTTTATGATTTTTAAATTTTTGACAATTGTTTAATTATTAGAGTGAGCTATTTTGTCATAAAGCGGACAAAGTTGAACATGTAATAAATAAATAAAGCATTACATGTTTGTGATTTGCCAGCCCAAGCATTGAGGTTAACTCTGTTTGACCCAATGATTCACTGAAGTTTGACAACTCAAATGGCCACTATCTTTAGCCCAACAAGCCTCTGTGACTGAGTGTGTGTGTCCTGTCTCCAGCATGGCCTCAGGCCTGTTGTTGCTTACCTCATTAGGCCATGAAAGAATCGCCAGACCACCAGCGCACACACACATTGAAGCAGACTAGAGCCTTTTGTGTTGTGTGGCAGCATAAATGCAGTGATTAGTGTCCAAGTCTCCAAAGTCTGACAGAGAGAGAGACTTGTAATGTCACTAAGAAACCATTCACTTGACAACCTACATGTAAAGTGTGTGTGTCTTTGTGTAGCTCATAAAGGGTGCTTAAAGATGAGAGGCTCATTTCTCTTCATTAGTGTTTGTTATTAACGTTTAGCCTGCAGACACAAAAAGACGTACAAGCACTTGTTGAAAAAGACCTCATCCCCTGGGAGAAGATCCAAGTCTATCAGATTAGTTTAACAGACCATCTGAGAGACAGAAATCACAGAGTAGGACTAAAATGCTTCCCAGAGTAGTCGTATCTTAAATTTCAGCCAACTGAAGCAAAATAATGTAGCCGTATCCTAGAAACCTTTGAAACAGGATCAAACAATTAAACTCATTCATCAAGGCCGTTCATACACTGTGTCCTCCCTGCTTCTGTGGCCGTAGTGAAGTTGAAAGTGTGTATTATTGCCAGCAATTTCCTCCACATTTACCACAGAAGCTTTAGATCTAACTTCAGGCAAGGTCATGGGCATGGACTGTTCACTTTTCTGCCTGTGAAAAAGGAATTTAGGTTGTATTCTAACCAGTGGGCTGGGCTTTTACAAACATAAGCACTGCTGCCTTAATAGTCATTTATACTCTCAGCTTGACACCTTTCATGTGAAGTTCATATGTTCTTCCAGTGCATTTTTTTAAATATTCTAGTTTTCTCCCATAGACAAAAACATACTGGCCATATTTTCTTCAAGCATCTAAGTAAAATTAGCACAGGAGCAGAAGATGCCATCTGTGGGACCACAACCAATTCTCCATATATTCCTGCTTTGTCGTAGTTGGTCTTGTTCCTATCTTTGCCCAGTTTGACACCAAATCGATTAGCTTCACTATGGACCATCGTTGTCTCTATGTATCAGTTGAGAGCCACTAGGGCCTTCAGTACAAGTAATAAATAAGAAAATCTATAATTTATGACACCACTTGTGTCACAGTTTTTAGAATATACCAATCAGAAATTCTTGCCCGCGGTCACTAGGGAGAGTTTGTTTACTCGGGATATTCTGTATCCCAGTCTGAATGAGCATTAAACTGAGGAGCATTGTAAATACTGTTTGACGTTTTGATCAGGGCATTTCTTACACCAGCCCGGGGTATTCTAGCTGGTCTAATGATGATTATCATAGAAGTAAGATGACAGAGCTGTTGTTGCTCACAGACATTGCAGGACACAGTCTAGCCACTGATTTTTTTTTTTTTTTTAAAGCCAAAAAAGGTAGATGTTGTTAGAAAAGAACACGTTGCATATTGTTTATCAGTCCTGATAAACTTGTTTAACTTTGTTTACCATTTTAGGTTTTTCTGCTGGAAAGAGATGAAATATGTGAGCCGAGGCGGCTTTGTGGAAATGGAAAGGCTTTGAGACTCTTGGCTGTTTAATTACAGCTAAACACTAAACACAGGAGGTTGTCCTAAGATAACCAATGAAACATTTGGGACCATATGGGTGGATTATTGACAGATTCATTGAAATTGACAAAATAGATTTAATTTCAATTGAGCGTGTAAAACAAATTGCTTTGTGCTGTAGTTGCTGCAGGAATTTCACAAGGATGTGCAGTCTGTCTCATTGAACCGAGCTCCTGAGACTTGGGTTGATATGGTTTTCATCTTGACTCAATTCACTTTGTGAGCTCTGAAATAATAACTGTATAGTGCCCCATGTAAATAAGCTTAGTCCAAGCCTGTTTTGTGTGTAGATTATTGGGTAGAGAAATCCAAATTATGAGATGCCCGGCCACTGCGATATAGGTTGTCTGTTTTCCCTTTATCCTAACTGGATCTTTGTGTTCTGTATTGGTGTATCTCTGGTTTCTGTGTCATGAATCTTCGTGCTGACTTCTTAGGGGATTTATGCCTCTTTCAGGGTTTCCTGCCATGTGTCAACCGATGATGCCACCACAATACACTTGTCTGTGAGGAGGAGGAAGAACAGCCTTTGGTAACATGTTCGATCTCCCATGGGACCTAATGAGAGGAATTAACAGTGATCTTTCTAAGAGCACCAATACACTATTAAACCATCATTTCCACCCGAAAACTGTAAATCTTATTGGGTCTGCTCTTTATCAAAGTTATAACCTCCCTCCAGCTGAAGCTACAGCCTTGTTCTAAGACAGTCTTTCTCAAACCTGAATATGGCAAGATTGACAGCATCCTGGACCAAGCCCACGGTGCAGAAAAGGTAGGGGAGACTGAATTAGAAATATAAAAACACAGAATAATGTACTCCTTAAGAGGTCGTTTATACATTTGATCAAACAATGCGGGAATAGTTTTCGAATCGAAGTATCATGATTATCACTAGCATTCACTGTGACATCAGTGAATGACAACAACATGCTGCTACAACACTGCTAATTGACTACAACATGCAAAGCAAAGCTCCTAGTTTATTATTTAGGAGAACAACTGTTGGTAGTTTTTTCCGAGCACAAACAGAAGGAACTGTACACAGAACATGTTCTGAGCTGAGTTAACACCCGCACATTTCAGTCTGCTGTTTCTGAACACTGCTACCTCAGCAAAGATAGGGTGATAGCAAGGAGGTCTTCAGATCCCAAAGTTTTGGAGCCATTGAAAAAAGATTAATCATCAAAATACCAGTTGAAACATGCAAAAAGCTGCTCAGCAATTATAAGGATATTATTGTTGTAATGCCAATAGAAATTATTCTGTTGATCACTGAGAATGGCATAAATAATTTTTGACACAACATTTTTAATGAAATGTAAATTAAAAACAAATAGTTTGGTAACGCTTCCAAATCAGGGCCTCAAAAAGTGTCTTTGTTACATAGGAACTAATGGAGAACTTATCCTGGACTAACAGCAAATTCATCATCATCTATTGATGAACCAGTGATCATCTGTACTAAAATGCACAATATTACAGAGTGGTAGGATATTAATGGACTCATGGATTAAGTCCTAGTACACTATTAGCTAATAAGGATCTAAGAGTTATTTCTAACATAGTTCATAACTATCAGGAAAAGGCTGCTTAATTCTTATACACAAGTGAGGATGGAATCAGAAACATCATTAGTTATCTGGTATGATTGAATTGACTTTGTGAAGTGCCATGAGACAACATTTGTTGTGAATAGCGCTGGTATATAACAAAACTGAATTGAACTGAATTGAACTGAATTGTCACAATCTGCCTGTGTTTTGGGGTTTGTTCTGTTTGCTTTCTCTGCACTGCCATGTTCACCACTTTCTTTATTTAAGTTATTCAGGTTTATTAGATTCATTCTGGTGTTTTGGTTTTTGTTACTTCCCTGGATTCCTATGTTGGATGTTTACTTTGTATTTCCCCATAGATCGGTTTGCTCCCTGTTTATGTCCTTTTGGTAGTCTCATTGTTTACTTATTTCAGTTCACTCAGATGTTTTCTGTTACCACCCTGCACTCCCTGCTCATCAGTGTTAATTAGTCACTCTCGCTCAGTTATCTTCAGTCTCTCTCCTGATTGCCCCTCTAATTTACTCCCTGTGTTCATTGGTACATTCTCTACCCTACCTCAGTATTTATTCTCCAGTATTGTCATTGTTCCCCACTGGTTCCTCCTGATAACAACCCTGCCATCCACCCTTTTTGCTGCCTGCTCCATGTCAGTTTTTGATGCTGTTACCTGTCTCACATCTACCTGTGTTTCCTTTACCTGGTCAACCCTGTAAGTCTGATTATTGTTAAACCTTTTCTCATCTCCCACTATGCTCTGCATTTGGGTCCTTCCTCAACACATCATGACATTAATGATGGACCAATCATCAGTTATACGTATGTGCCCTATTGGAAAATACTTAGTTAACGGTTGCATTCTCATGAAATGAAGGTTGAACTAGCCATTATTTACTTTGCCTTTACCTAATGATTTGTTGGTTGATGTTGCTGGTTTCATAAGATGACTGTTATCTTGACACAGAATGAACCCAGTAGCAATTTCCAACCGATAAATGGTGGGAAGTATTCATTGAAGGTGGTACGCATGATAAGCAACAGAAGACTATTTTCTGTGGAGATATAAAGACTGACGGCAAAATGATCTGATATAAATCCAAAAAATTATGATGACTGATTATTTCCAGTGTGCATATCTCTTGCAGTCCACAGAAGAGAGCTGGGTTGTGCTCCAGGTTTTCATGGTGGATGCAGCAACAGGAGGGGACAGGGTCAGCTGTTACCTCATCACGACTGAATGGTCATCAAAATGTATTACCCACTAGCAAACCTTTACTTTATCCTTACCTAACCATTAGATCATATTTGTATGTGCTGTAAAGTGGCCATGCATCAAAATGTGTTGTTAACCGTTAGGTAATCATTATGTCGTCATTACTCAATTATCAGGTAATAATTTTCAGTCGCTTACTGTGAATTTATATGTCATAGTCATTAGTCAACAATTTGTTGACCATTACCTCACCCTTACCTGTCTTGGTTATCTTTTTGTCTATAAGGGAAGAGACAGAACAACATCAGGAAATAACAAAAGCTAATCTTTATGGAAGTAAAATAGTCTTATTAGAATCAGACATTTTTTAGACATTGAATTTATAACACTGAATTTTTATCCTGTGCAATTATGTATGTGAATTTTTTTTTGTACTTAAAATTTGCCAGCAAAAATTCACCTGCAAGAATTCGGCTGAAAAAATTCACCTGGAGAAATTCGCTTGCAAAAATTAACCTGCAGAAATTCACCTACAGAAATTCGCTTGCAAAAATTCACCTGCAGAAATTCACCTGCAAAAATTCGCCTACAAATGTGTTGCCGCTTCTTCCGGTCACTTCAAAACAAGAGCATCTGCGGACAGGGTTGGGGCACTAGCTGTCATCAGGTCAGTCAAACATTTAATTCAGTTCCGTTAGATTAAAAAAAATATACAGAATCTCAAAAGGGTGTTAATTACCTGGCGTTTTGTAATAATATATTTTTGGCAGAAAATTCTCATCACTGATCTTCATTAAGCTACTATCCAGCAAACTGTTAAGGGATTCGCCTCTGCTTAAGGCAATGGTGTGTCACGTGATCAAATAAGCGTAATCTGATTGGCTAAAAGACGCTCGATTCGATCAAGTGCTGATTGCGTTGGCTTGAGTCACCAGAAGGTCAACACATTTGCAGTCAAATTTTTTCAGGCGAATTCTTGCAGGTGAATTTTTGCTGGCAAATTTTAAGTACAAAACAAAATTCACATACATAATTGCACAGGATAAAAATTCAGTGTTATAAATTCAATGTCTAAAAAATGTCTGATTCTAATGAGACTATTTTACTTCCATAAATCTTTATTATATCTGACTATTATTTGATGTTGATTACTGCCAGGTAACACTTAATCACGTATTCATTTAGTGAATCCGAGATTGTAAAACACTTAGCACGTGTGTTCGATCAAATGTCATGGAACACAAAAATCTGAATGTGAAATTGCATAGTAGAAAGAGAAGTAACCTCTTCAGTTCTTTATTAACAATTTAACTGAAATGTTTATCTGGATTCTCTTCTTTGAAGAAAGTAATGAGAAACACAGAGGAAAGCACATTTTATGTTTTTTTATGAAAAGTATTCACAGTGATATGAAGGTAACAAGAAATAATGTTGGAATTGTCATAATGTTTCGAACAGATTTGACCCACATGCAGAAAGGAATTCAGGAGACTAAGTTTTAAGGTAACGAGTTTATTTATAGAGTCAGGAAATGTGCAGTGATCTGAATCCGGAACACCAACTGTAAAATAAACAGAACGGTAAGCGAGGGAAAACTCAGGATCGGAAATGCTTAATAATAATTGTGCCTTACTGGGTTGGTGGGGTGACCCGCCAGAGGGGGTGGAGAGACCAAGGGATTGTTTACCCTTGAGACAGGAGATGGTGGATACTGGCGTGTTAGGATGTTTAGTGAGAACAAGAGTCTCTGAAGTTGGTGCTGTGGATGGAGGAGGGTGGACAGGGTTCGCAGCAGGAGATCCAGGGAACGAAGGAAACAGGAGGCCGCCAACCAGAGTGATCCGACGAAGCAATAAGAGGCTTGAGTCTTTGTTCATGGAACTGGAACTTCCTTCCAGAAGATGGTAATCCAGGCAGGGTTCAATGCAGAATGCAAAGTCAGGTTCAGGTTAAACCTGCAAGGCAGCAAAGATACAATATTACCAGAGTACAAGGCTAGGTCTTAGGCAAAGGTAATGTGGTTTGAGTTTGTACCACTAAGGGCAACACTCTGGCAGTGAGTTGTTGGCAGCCTCCTCCTTAAATACTCCTCAACAGATAACCAGGGAAATAGAGAACACCTGTCCCCTCTCCTCCAGGTTCCACGCCATCTAGAGGCTAAGCACAGTAAACAGCACCAAACAGACAGACATGGCACAGATCCTGAGAGGAATAGATGCAACTAAGGGCTGGGATGACAATTGATGATAAAATCTACTGGAAACCTCACATAAAAACAACCTATGGAAATTATCTAGAAACTTCAGTCCTGGGGAAAGTTAGACATACTATGGATTAGGATGATGATTTCTTCACTCAGACAAATGCAGCAAAAGCTTAATTTTCATGCTCTAGACCTGAAAACTGCTTAGCTGCTTTTTCTCTCCTAGATGAAGGAGCTACTACTTTCTTTAACGTTACTTTTCTTTCACATAAAAGTACTCCTGAATCAGTGCTTCTGTGTTCTTTTGTGTCTATGCTCTGTTCTTTCAAACACCATGTCGGTAATGGCAGATGCCCGTTCACACTGAGCCTGGTTCTGCTGGAGGTTTCTTCCTGTTAACCTGGTAAGCCCTGAGCACTTTCAGAGCAATTTCGGCCTGAAACTACATAACTTAAATAAATCAAGTATAGCTCCACAGTTGCAAACTTTTGGTACCTGTGTAAAGGTAAGACATAAAATATTTTTTTTCAAGTGGAACCTCTATTCTAACTGTTAATATGTCTGACTTATTTGTGACAAAACAAAGAAAAAAGAAATTAGTTTGAGCCTCGCCAAAAGTTTTTTCTAAATGAACATTGGAAGACACAATGGAAATCCTTTGGAAATCCTAGTAGAAACCCCAGGTTGTATTCATCAATATTTTGAAAATAAATGCAGCAAATTTGGACTGAATAAGTTGAAGCATATTTGTTCCACAAAGGTTTTAGTGGGCAATGTGTCAGAGATTTTGGCGCAATTAAGCCAAATTGGAACAATACTGTGCCAAATGTTCTTTTCACCTCATAAAAGCGACACAATAAAAAGGGTAAAAGGGTCAAATAAAAGTGCTAATTTCCATTGTAGGGCTCCTGCATATGGCATAGCCTTTGGTCATGACATTTACGCTGTGTGTCATCAAAATGTGCCATTGTGTACAGCATGAAATCAATAAAATGAAAAGAAATCAAACAAATTGTGTCCTTTTTGTCTCCAACAGGAGGAATTTTATAATGTAGACCAATGTGCAAAAACAGAATTTTCAATGAAAAACTGTTCTCCTATGAATACAATGAACACCTCACAGCCAGGGTTGACAGCTACTCTGCTGGAAACAAAAAAGTATATTGTACTATCACATCCTGCCTAGACCCCCTCACCCCCTTCACACGCACATGTACATACTGCTCCTTGTCCTCATTTTTATTCCTCTAAAATATTTTAACATTTTGTGGTTGTGGAAACCTATATCAAATTCTTTGTTTGTGACACAAAGTTGGCAAATAAATTTGATAGTGACTCTGATTCTTAATCAAACAAAAAAAAAAACAAGCCTTGAATCTTTCCCACACAAACAGCCATGCAGCCTCTGATGTCCTCAGATGTCCCACACAGCAGTAATTACAAGCATAAAATAGGTAAAACATTGTTGACAACGGCCATCAGTGGGCTTTAGATGGACAAACTGTCTACTTTTAAGGCTAGGCTTAAAACTTTCCTTTTTGATCAAGCTTATAGTTAGATTGGCTTATGTTATCCTGAAGTATCTCTGTAGTTATGCTGCTTTAGGCTTAGGCTGTGACCACTTTCACCCTCTTCGCTGCATTCTCACACTACTCTCCAATTTTGTATTATTTGCTGTTATTTCAGCTTTTAACTTTGTTCTCTCTCTTTTCTCTTCCTAAAAGCTACACCTGGCCTGACTCTGTGTCTACCTGTGACACCTTTCTGGAGAGGGGCATCGTCCAAGCTTCTGCTGGCAACAACTTAATGCTCACTCTCAACCAATGATCCACATGGCCCGGTCTTTCAGTGTTTAACCCTTTCTCTCTCCTAGACATGGCTACTGACTGAGCTTTTACTGTAACTAATTATATGTGCTCTCTTCAGACTCTAAACTTGAAAACTGGATCAGAGTTCATCTGTTCTTTCTTTCTAGGTGAAACGACTAAAGGAGCTACATCCATTAACATTTACCTTTTCCTTCCCATAGAAAGTACTCCTGGATCAGTGCTTCTTTGTTCTCTTTGTGTCTCTGCTCTGTTCTCTCAAACCCCCAGTCGGTCGTGGCAGATGGCCGCTCACACTAAGCCTGATTCTGCTGGAGATTTCTTCCTGTTAAAAGGGAGTTTTTCCTCTCCACTGTCGCTACATGCATGCTCAGTATGAGGGATTGCTGCAAGGTCAACACCAGTGACTGTCCACTGTCTCTACATGTTCATCCAGGAGGAGGGAATGCTGCAAGTCACTGACTGGATGCAATCTGCTGGGTTTCCTTAGATAGAAAAACCTTTTATCCAATTTGAATAAATAACTGAATCTGACTGCACTGTTCAATGATTAGGATTAATTGGAATTTATGTACCTGACTTTTGTGAAGTGCCTTGAGACGACGTGTTGTGAATTGGCGCTATATAAATAAACTGAATTGAATTGAATTGAAATAGCAGACATGCTCTGATCATACCATTTGGCTTGGGCTTAACAGGTTACAAAATCTTATAAGTCTCATTAATAAAATATAATTGTCATGGTTAGTGGCAAAGCACTGTCTCAGGAGAAAGCGGCTGTGGAGGGTGTCTGGAATCATGGAACGGCAGATCACTGTCACAGAGAGGCTAGAGATGAGCAAAGGGAATAAACAAGAAATCTTGAAAGAGGAGTAATACAGGTTGAATGTTGAAGAGAGAGTGCAAAAAAGAGTGAGCAGAGTCCAGGGTGCAGGTTGGTGTGGCGGGCTGCCTTCCAATACAAAGGTTGAGCATTGGAGGGCGAACAGGTACTGTCATGATTATAACCACCGATTTGACCCACATACAAAGGACACTCAGAGACAGAGAACAGTTTCGTCAGTTTATTAAACAGCGGAGCAAACAGGGGGGAGGACTCAGGACCAGGAATCGGGCAGCTGTACGGAAGGAAGGATGGTAAGTAATTTGACTCTTTGGCAGAATAATACTTGATGGGATAGTGAGCTTACTGATCAGGAGCTGGGTCCCCGCCAGGGAGAGGGCGTGTCAAGCCTGGGGCGTTCTAATCGCTTGGGGCTCACTGGAGCTTGGGTGGAGCTGAGAAGATGGAATTCTGCTGGAGGGTAGACAGGGTTCATGAATGGGGCCATGTGCCAGTTCGTTGGAGACTGCCAGACGGGTAATCAGTCCAGAGAAGTCATGGTCCGAGGGTGTCTGTGGTTCCTTAATTCAAGCAAGGAGCGAGAACTGGAGGCAGCACCTATGTGGACAAGCAAGGTAGTTAGCAGGAGGTTTAACAAGAAGATTCTTAGTTTAACACAGAGCAAGGTACAGAATGAGGCCGGGTTGAAATACCGCAAGTGGCAAAACACTCAGCCGTAGATGTACTGGCAGTCCTCCCTCTTATAGCACACCGGCTGATGAGAAGACGAGCTGCACCTGTCACCCTCCGGTTCTCCACTTAGTA
This sequence comes from Crenichthys baileyi, assembly GCA_036173005.1. NCBI lineage: Eukaryota > Metazoa > Chordata > Actinopteri > Cyprinodontiformes > Goodeidae > Crenichthys > Crenichthys baileyi. Next base: position 160,938 of record JAHHUM010000603.1, read on the forward strand.
GTGGAGCTGGTTAGCACCTACACTCCAGACTCTGACCGGTGCGCTGGAGGTTCTGAAGAAGTGAGGAGCTTGATGCTGCCAGTTGTGAAGGAAACTTGTCAGAGAGATAATGGCACATTTTGTTTGTACGGTGGATCCAGGTGGCATGATAGAGAGACACATCCAGGGAAAAAAATTAGGAGGCCACCTTGCAAGAAGGTAGCGAAAGCAGGGTTAAACTGAGCCAAAAAACCTGAGGAAATAACAATGAGAACAGACTCACAGGACTAGAGGTACCACTTAGGTTCCCCGGCAACCAGCTCCTCTTAAGCTCAAGGTGATGATGATTGGGAGCAGGTGTGCAAGGTCCTGGAATTGACTGGTTTAATCTGGGGTACATGGAAGGTAGGATGAATACTGGACTGTCATGTAGGTGAAGATGGATAGCAGTGGGACTGATGACGGACTCAATTTTGTAGGGACTAATGAACCGGAAGGAAAAATGTCTGGAAACAGATTTAAAAGGAGCATCTCAGGAGAAAAGCCATGCCTTCTTTCCAGGTGAAGGGAGCAAGGATTCTTTTTTAATTTGCAATGTTATTTTCCTCAGCAGTGCGATGGAGAGCAGAGGTGGATCAGATGCATTTGCAGCAATGGATGTGATGATGGATAGAAGTTACTGAGTTGTCTTTTTCTTCAGAGGGAAACAAGGAAGCGTGGTAGCCCAGAGAAGCTTCAAAATGGGAGAGAACTGTAGCAGAGGAAACATGTGAATTTTATGCATATTCAATCCAAGGGAGATGGGGACTCCAATTAGCTGGGTTTGAGGAGGTGACAAATCTGAAAGCTACTTGAAGTTCCTCATGCATTTATTCTGTTTGTCCATTGGATTGTGGATAAAAACCAGTGGTGAAGAAAACCTTGGTCCACAAGAGATGAGTAAAACCATTTCCAAACACGGGAGATGAACTGAAGACCATGATTGGTTTCCTGAGGAATGCCATAGAGACAGAAAACATGTTTAACGAGAAGTTTGGCAGTCTGGAATGAAGCGGTTAGTTTTTTGGGGGAGAAATAAGGTGGCTGGCCAAAAAACAGGCAAAATTGGTTAGAATGGTGGTCATACCTTTGAAAGTAGGGAGTTTGGTGACAAAATCGAGGGCGATGTGTAACCAGGGACGTTTTGGTACTGGCAGAGGTTGCAGCAGGGTAGCAGTAGGTTTATTTCAGGATTTGTTTCAGGGGCAGATGGGACAGACAAGGATATATTATCTGACATCTTTATGGAGAGACGACAAGCAGAACTTACAATTGATGAGGGAAATGTTTCGGCTGATTTCAGGATGACAGGAGAATTTAGGGGTGTGTATCCAATGGGTGAGTTTAGATCTGACGGAGGAAGGAACGAAGATGCGATTATGTGGACTGGTTCTGGTATCGGGTTCATTTTGCGGGGCTTGACTGATGATGTTTTCAGTCTCCCAAATAAGACTTCCAACAGTGCAGCTGGGAGGTTCTCGGGTCTTTTCTTCATCAGAAGAAGAGAGCAAGGAAAAGAGCATCTGGTTTAATGTTCTTGGAACTTGGCGATGATAGAAAAGTTGAAATTTAAGAAGAACATGGACCACGAAATTGACAGGGATTAAGGGGTTTGGCTGACTGAAGGTAGGAAAGGTTTTTCTATTCGTCCGGACCAGCACGGTATGATCATTACTCTCCAACCAATAGTGCCATTCCTACAAAGGAGGATGATGGTAAGAAGTTCTCTGTCACGACATTCATTTTGTTCGGTGGAAGAAAGACGATGGAAGAAAAAAGCACAAAGATGAAACTTCTCAGTGTCTGAGCACTAGAAAAGCACAGCTCTGACCCTAAAATCTGAAGCATTGAATTTAAGCAAGAATTGTTTGTGGTAGTCATGCTTGATGTGGACTGGAGCTTCAGAAAACCTTTTCTTTAATTCAAATAAGGCTTTGTTTGCTTCTGGGGTCCAGGAAAAGGTGCTCGAGACTGGCCAATCCATAACAGCCCTGATCTTGTCAGGATCGGTCCGAACCTGTCCGCCCTTAAAGATGTATCCAAGGAAGGTGACTGAGGTAAGGTGGAATTCACACTTTTATCCATGAGCCATTAGAGCTGTCACCTGTGCCATGTAAAATCACGCTGACTGCTAATGAAAGTAAGTGTACAGGATTATCTACTACTTTTTTATGATCAGTGCAATATCTATCAATATCTAATCTTTCTACTGCTTGGCAAGTATGTCACACACACTGTCCACATATTCTGCCCCGGTGAATGCTGTGAGTTGTAAGCCTTGCCACTTTGGTTTCACAATCTAAACTGTATAAAGTAAAACTGAAAGAACACAGGCTCTGTGATCACAGCAGATTGACTTTTGTGTGTGAAAGGATAAAGCGATAAAGTGATTAACTCACCTGCCAAGCTTTCCAGTAAAAATTCCTTCCCAGTATGTATATGCAGTTTTTTCTTATGCTTGGCTGGTTTGTCTGCTGTTCACCTATGATTCTGGTTCTTCCTGAGTTTTGCTTTGTGTTTCAGTTCCATACGTTCTGCTGTTAATGGTCCATGCTTCTCTTAGGTTTTTCCTTTGTGATTATGTTTACTGTGTCAGTAAGCGGACTCAAGACTTACGGTTTAGAGCACCCAATTTGAGAAGGGTGAAATCATTGGCATGCATCAAACAGAGAAAACATCTAACGAGATTGCAGAAACTACCAAAATTGGGTTAAGAACTGTCCAACGCATTATTAAAAACTGGAAGGAAAGTGGGGACCCATCGTCTGGCAGGAAGAAATGTGGCCGGAAAAAAATCCTGAATGATTGTGATCGGCGATCACTTAAATGTTTGGTGAAATCAAATAGAAGAAAAACAACAGTAAAACTCCGGGCTATGTATAATAGTAAAAGTGAGAGCATTTCCACATGCGTAGCCTTAAGAAAACCACTAATCAGTGAGGCCAACCAGAAAAAAAGGCTTCGGTTTGCTAGAGAGCATAAAGATTTGGACTCTGGAGCAATAGAAGAAGATCATATGGTCTGATGAGTCCAGATTTACCCTGTTGCAGATTGATGGACGCATCAGGGTAAGAAGAGAGGCAGGTGAAGTGATGCACCTATCATGCCTAGTGCCTACTGTACTAGCCTGTGGGGGCAGTGCTATGATCTGGGATTGCTGCAGTTGGTCAGGTCTGGGTTCAGCAACAGTATGTGTTCAAAGAATGATGGCACGAGGATATTCCAAGATGGCAATGCCAGGATTCATCGGGCTCAAATTGTGAAAGAATGGTTCAGGGAGCATGAGACATCATTCTCACACATGGATTGGCCACCACAGAGTCCAGACCTTAACCCCATTGAGAATCTTTGGGATGTGCTGGAGAAGGCTTTGCGCAGCGGTCAGACTCTACCATCATCAATGCAAGATCTTGGTGAAAAATTAATGCAACACTGGGTGGAAATAAATCTTGTGACATTACAGAAGTTTATCGAAACAATGCCACAGCGAATGCATGCCGTAATCAAAGCTAAAGGCAGTCCAACGAAATATTAGTGTGTGACCTTTTTTTTTTTTGGTGGCAACTTTTTTTTGGCCAGGCATAGTATATAACAGTTATATAACATCCACATGTTGACAGAGTTTATTTTTCCTAATCATTATTTGGGCAGAGCATTAAAAATAGTTTTTACTGTTGTATGGTTATTTTACTATTATGGTGGACTAAAAATGGATAAAAATTGTTTAAAAAAAAACGTTGATCTGGACTTTGCCAACATCTGTAGTTAGATATAGTTATATAAAGTATAAAGTTTTCTACTGCAAAAGTGGTCAAAAAACAAGTGAACATTTCTTGAGATAAACGTATTTGCCCTTAATTTGAGCAGGTAAGTAAGATTATCTGCCATTGGAATGAGTTTTCTGACCCACAAAATAAAATAAATAGATATAATGCACTTCACATAACATAACGGGGATCATTTTTTCTTATTTTCAGTGCACACATCTTATTTCATTGGCAGATCATTTTACTTACCTGCTTAAGGACAAATAACCTTGTTTTAAGAAAATTTTACTTAGTTTTAGTTCCCTTTTCACAGTGGCAGGGACATATGTAATGACATCTTTGTCCCTGCGTTGTATTTGCCAGCTCTGTTATATGGGGATCACACTTAGTACCTTTAAGGAGCACACAGGTCTCTGGGTGTCCAGCAGTCAGACGATTATGGGAAGCGCTGAGCACACTCTTCGTGTGTGAGAAGATCTGCCCCCACACATATGTAGAGCCAAATACTGTCAATAAAGCCTGTGTAATGTTCTTGAGACAGTTAAACTTGTCTGGTAGTGATGTCCAACAGGTGGGTTAAACAGAACAGTTCCTCTTGTACTGCCACATCATAACAAATGCTCTCATCCAAAAATTCACTAAACATCCTGGCTTATTTCAAACCTGCTGTTTGTTGGGCTCTGACATTGTCACCCATTTCCTGGATGCGTCGTTCCACAGTTATGGCTGATGCAGGAATCTCTTGTTTACTTGCTATAATTATAGCTTTGTTTGGGAGTCCATCAAATAAAACCTCTGAGCTAAAGAGAAAAGCCTCCTTAATAATTTCTCCATCTGTAAATGGCTTTCCATGTTTAGCAATACAATGTGGAATGCACTAACTTGCTTCAGTTCCATTATGTTTAACTGCAATAAAGCTTTGAGAGTACTTGCTTGCTTCTTATATTTTGAGAAGGCACGTGTAATTGATTCAGTCTTCTCTGCCTCGTCCTTGAAAGTTTTTTGATGTTCCTTCTAGGTCCGACAAACGACACTCTCGAGGCATAGGGCACACACTGCACTATCTTTGTGATGCACAAAACACAGGTTTTCAGTCCACACTGTCATAAAAGACCAGGTACTATGCTTTTTTGCTCGCTACCAAGCTATTATTGGCAACGTCTTTCTCACCGGCAGCCAAAGTAACTCAAAATGGTCAGCAATGTCTAGCCAATTACAAGTCAAACCCAGTAGGGGGGTGTTACCTAAGACAACTTTTTTAAGAAGCGGCGCAACTGATGTGGCTATGCTCGCTAATTTGGAACGTGCACTGGTGGTCCTATATTATGTGTTTTTTAAATGCACTTTCTAACATTAATGCACTGCGTGCCATCACTTAAGCCCTCAGGTGCCACCTGTGGCACGAGTGCCCAAGGTTGCCGACTCCAGGTTTGGAGACTCAAGTCTTATTTACAGTCTTTATCTCATGTAATCAGCAGTAAAAGGAGGCCATGCAAGTTACATACTGCAGTAGCTTTGTGTGGCTCTAGTGTAAAGCGCTTTGAGCGGTCTGTATGGCAGGAAAAGCGCTATATAAGTTCAGTCCATTTACCATTTGTTTTTAAGCCAGTGATGTTTGCCTTCTAAGGGCTATTTATGGCTTATAACAATCAGTTCATGTTAGCTGTAAATGTATGAATGTGACCACACAGTTGTCTCTCCAACTGACCTCTGTATTAAATTACTTTAGGTCATTTTAGAACAAAATAAACTTAACATACCTCCACCATTTCTGAGAAGCTACTACATGATTACAGAGACACTTTTGACAGAAAATCTTTGAATAAAAGCACTTCCTTCACTGTTTACTCAGAAATGTTCATTTTCTCTAATTTACTGACAACATAATCCCTTTTTTTCACGAGTGATTTATTTCCATTAGTAATGTGGAATCTCTGTTAGCAATAATCTGCTCTATAAAATACTTTGGCTTTTATTTTTAAGATCATTTTAAAGCTCTCTTTTGAAAGGCCAAAAACTTCCTTTAGTAATTTGGAATGTATTTTGAAATTATTTATTTCATAAAATATTGGGACTTTATTTTTGAAGATTAACTGTACATTTTTTTGTCCAAAGTAGGACAAATGTTTAAGCGTTTATTTTGGTAAAGAAGGAAAAAATGAAAACAAACGAACCTGAGAAGGCATTATGACTAATGCCAGGTGAAGTGAGCTGGTGGGATATTTTAGGTGATAGCTGAACATTTTGTCCTCTGACTTGATGTGTTAGAAGCAGGAAAAATAGGCAGTGTAAGGATGTGAGCGAGTCTGAGAAGGGTCAAATTGTTATAACTGAAAGACTGGGTCAGACCATCTCCAAAACTACATCTACTGTTGAAAGAAAGAGGTGACACAGAGACCTGTGGTCCAATTTAACAAAGGAACGACTGAAGCTCAAATTGCTGAAGAAGTTAATGTTGGTTCTGATAGAAAGCTGTCAAAACAAACCCTGAATAGTATTGTTTTTTTTATGGGTGTCCATAGAACAGTTAGTCTATGCTGGCTTCTGATGGGTGTGGCCTCTTTACTACAAAGCAGAAAATGGTTCAGGGATAGTTTGAGGAGGACAAGAATGAGTTTGAAGAGTTGACTTGGCCCCCAAGTTTCTCAGATCTCAATCCAATTGAGCATCTGTAGACTGGCCTGGACAAACATTATACCTTGAAGGATCTGCCAACATTTTGATGCCAGATGCCACAACAAACCTTCAGGAGCCTGCGAAGTCTATGCCTTGTCAGGTCAGATCTTCTGATCACTGTTTACATGTTTCTGTGGTTCAGTGGCTTACATTGAACTTAACTAAACAGACCCCTCATGGAATCTGTACTTTATGGAGAACAACATAAACTGGTGGAATATATGTTAGTAAAAGGGTTCTGCGCTTCAGTATTATGTGAAATGTATGCAATGTATGTAACAAACTGATGAGAGTGAACAAATTATTTGTTGTGATTAAAATATAAAATGGTATACACCCAATGAACAGGTAGAAGAAGGTGTATCTGTAAAGCAAGTTACTCTCACTGAATCTTAACTTGTTAAAATGTTCGATGTGTGACTGCAGTTTCGTTCAGAAATGCAGGAAGTCTGTGTCAGTTGAAGAACACAGCTCCGGTCAGAGTCTTTAAGAGAGAGAGAGAGAAAATAGACCCCAAAAGCAAGCTAATAGGTTAAAGCTGTGTTCTCCCTGCTCTGTCCTTATCACGGACCCTCTGCCTGCACCACCTTAAATGAAGCAGTAGGAGAAGTGTAATAATTGTGATGTCAGTTTGCCTAAATGTCACCTTCCCCATGCCCACAAAACTGCCTGGATATTAAGATGCAGAAATGGCTAGCATACATTTTTATGCTGGTTGTGGGTCATCTTAGGACATGGTCAAAATTATTACACTACATTTCCCATCATGCATTGCAACAAAAGCTCCTTGCAGCTCAAGATGAAGGAGCTCAAGCAGTGCTTAAGAGGGAGAGTAAGATGCAACAAGTAAACCTATGGCACTTTTCATGTTGCTAAGCGGTGACAAACCACATCGTGTTCACAAGTTCACATTTTTTACATGCTCTTCACTGCATAAAAACATTTGGAACTGTTTCATAAGCAATTTGGTTTTGATGTGAAGAGAGCATCTGTATGATGGATAACCTGCATACACATTATTCTTAGAGTTTCACACCAGGAAACCCAACACACTGGATCAGAATTTTTAACCTAATGTTTGATTCAAACTGCCAAAGGTCTGTTCCAAAAGCATAAACCTAGCATTAAGGTTAAATAAATAATCCATCAGTTTTATGGTGTTGGTAGGAGTATCAAATTAGCTGTCAAAGATGTTTTAGCAGTTTGGTTGCTACAACTTTTATTCATGGCCCAAGATATAAGATATATATATATGTAACTTATATATATATAAGAAATATATATGTTTATATTTACGTTTATGTTTATTTAATAACGGGACAGTGCATATTAGTTAACATGACTACATTAGACTGCCATGTAAATATGCCAGATTTAGCCACAAGGGCTAATTTTCATCTGTAATCCTGTGACTACATGAACAACCATGAACGTATTTACCATAAATAGTTAGCATGGTAAATAGTAGTAAAAACAAGTTCTGTGCTGAAATAATTATGTTGTATTTTGATTGGAGCCTCGAAGACTTTTTATTATTAACTCAGGATATGGTGTAGGTAGTTCTTCAACATTTTGGCTAAGTCAAGCTTTACCAGAACTTTGTGGAAGAGATCGCCTGGCTAAAGTCTGCCAGTGTATTGCTGGTTCAGACATACATGTTTTCTTATCCAGCATCTCCAGAAAAAGCCTGCATAAATTATGTGCTGCAGTTCATTTGTAGTTGTCTTGAGGGGAACTAGTAAACTCCTCTTTTATGAGAGTCTGGTTAATAAGGCCTTGATATTGAGTGGAGGAGACGCGAGGCCAATAGAGGGCCACCCAACTTTTATGTCCCATATGGATACTGATAAAATACACACAAGAACACTCACATAGTTTTTTATTCAGTAAACTCATGAATTGTCAGTCTTTTTTGATAATACAGAATGCACTCTTAAGTCTATTCCTAGACTTGTTATTTAACATTACAGACACTTTAAACAAGAAAACTTAAGATGCAAAATATAAGTTCCATCAAGTACCTGTGTTTTTGCTTTATACAACCACAATGAAAGCTAAAATAGAATAGAAATCCATAAAAACTGAGCTTTATCTGAAAATCCAATGTTGTCAATGAAGTGCAATATATATAATTTAATAATAATAATAATATCATTACTATTATTATTATATATATTTTTAATTTAAAGAAGTGACTTTATTACATCCACATTTGTTCCACATTTTGTCCAGCAGGACACCTTTGGGAGAAATATGATAAAGTCTCTATATTCCCTCTAAAACCTTGGTTGCAAAGACTTATTTGGATCCAGCAAGTATCCACAGACCACCATAACAGCTCCTTAACACCACCTCTCCATCCATTTCTACTCACCGTATTAAGCCTACCCCAGCCTCCCCCACTCTAAAGCTGTTTTCTGTGTGGAAAGGCTCATGCACTATTTTTTATGGTCACATTCCAACCCGTATATCTGCCACACAACTCGTCAACTTCATTGTGAGTGTGTGTATGTGTGTGTAAGCAACTTGCATGTTCCTTCCCTCCCACTGAGGCATGGAGTTAAAATCACTACTTTACACTGCTTTCATCTAAATGCGTGTTTCTTTATGGCTTGAAATGTGTGCGCCTGAGCGTGTTGGTGTGTCAGTGTGTGCATGTGCAAGTATTTTTTCATTGGATGATGTATACGTTAAACATGTGCGTGTGTGTGTAAATGCACAAAAAAGGTACATACTTGATTGAGTGTGTGTAGGGGGGGGTGTACTGAAATGTTTCTGACCATATGGGAGTCTAAATGGGAATTAAGGTACGTGTGTGAATGTCTGTAAATATGCATGTGTGTGTGTGGACAGAGGGGGAAGCTAGCAGTAGGTTTAGTAGTGCAGGAAGTCTTTGTCAGAAGGGAGTCTGACAGCTCTAGATACAGATTAAGGTGTTGATTTATCACACACTCATGAAGTGAGAGGCATATTTTGTGCAGAGGAAAGCATTTTTATTGGATGCTGAAACATCAGAAAGCCAGCTGCTTTCAAAGACCCACAGAGGGATACAGACACTTCAGTGTTTAACTACTAACCTGGAAGTCAGTTGTTGTTTCAGTTACATTTGCCACGTCAGGGTCTTTAGGTGAAAACCTTGGATTTCATCATTTTTATTCCATTTACTATGCAATGTGACTATGATAGAGGTAAAAAAGCACAGCAGAGACTTTGCTTGCATCAAGAGCAACAATAAAAGAATAGAATAGTAATATATATTATTTTAACTTAGTGGGGTAATTCAGGAAAATTGTGCCACTGTTTTCTATTTTCTGTAAAGTGTTGCATATACAAGGCCAGTTGCATGTCATCTCTTTTAATGCATGTGTTCCATAAACAGATGCAAAAGGAATTTTAAGGCTAGGCACATTCTTTTCTTTGATTTCCCATTAATGATATGATGGTCATGTTTGTGTACAAAACAATGTTCTGAGTTAAATATTATAAAAGGAAAACATTCTTTTTATTGTTTTTTAATTCACTATATTACCAAAAGAATTGGGGTGTTACGCATTCATTTTACACATATGAAGTTTAATTGTGTTTTTAAAAGTCAAGGTTTTAATTCGGCATTGGCTCACCCTTTGCAGCTAAAACAGTTTTATCTCTTCTGGAAGGGATGCATACAATGCTTAGCAGTGTGTCAATAGGAATTCTTCCAGAAGTGCATTTGTGAAGTTAGGCACTGATGTTGGATGAGAAGGCCTGGCTCACAGTCTCAGCTCTAATTCATCCCAAAGGTGTTCTGTCACGTTAAGTTCAGAATTCTGTGCCTATCAGTCAAGTTCTTCCACACCAAACTCTTATCCATGTCGTCCTTACTTTGTGGACAAATGCGCATTCATTTTTGGAACTGAAGTGAGCATTTGAAGACTATTCCGACAGAGTCAGGAGCATAAAATTTTCTCTGCACCAAACTCTACACTTGAAACATTGCAGTCAGGCATGTAGCGTTCTCCTGGCAACTGCCAAACCCAGTCTCGTTCAAAAGATTGTCATGATTCATTACTCCAGAGAACATATCTCCACTGCTCAAGAGTACCTGCAGTGGCAGTGTGCTTTAGACCACTGCATCTGACACTTTGGATTGCACTTGATCATGTCTTGGATGCAGCGGTTCAGCCATAGAAACCCATTCCAAGAAGCTCTCTAGGCAGTGTTATTTAGTTAATCTGAAGGTCACATGATGTTTGGAACTATTGAATAGAAAGTTGGTGACCTCAGTGTACTTTGTGCCTCAGCCTTCTCTGACCCCACTCTGTGAATTTACATGGCCTACCACGTTGCTGCTAAGTTATTGTGGTTCCCATTCCCTTTCACTCTGTCATTTGGCAAACAAAGTTACTTCAGAATATATTATTCTTGCATCTATCAAATTTTTACAGATGTACTCTTACCAGAAGCTCATCCATCTGCCACCAGAAGTTCATCCAGCTTAAAGTCCTGGCCTCCACCGGTCAGTGGATCACAGCTTCCTGAAGGACCGGCACCAGCAGGTGAGGCTGGGGAGCATCTTCTCCCGCACAAGAACAATTAGCACCAGCACCCCAGGGGTGTGTTCTCTCCCCACTCCTCTTCTCCCTCTACACAAATGATTGAACCTCAGGGGATCTGTTAAACTCCTGAAGTTTGCAGATGACACCACTTTTATTAGACTGTTCCAGAACAGTGATAAGTCTGCAGACAGACAGGAGGTGGATCGGCCGGTTTGCTGGTGTGGTCAGAGCCAGCTGGAACTTAATCCACTCAAGGCTGTGGAGATGATGGTGGACTTTCGGAGAACACCACCCCCACACCCCCCCTATCCATCCTCAACAACACTGAATTTGCTGTGGACCTGTCAGAGAAAAAACTAACGCACGGATACTGAGATTAATGAGTTGTTGGTGTGTAGCATGCTGGGGAACCCCAACTGCGGCAGAAGTTAGCAGTGGATGGTAGATGGAAGCACACTATTCGATATAGTAACACCAAAGCGTTAAACACGATCTCGGGTAGGAAAACAGTGTTACAAAAAGGTCCTGGATATCAACGGGGAAGACAGAGAAACAGAACGAGTAGGACTTATGTTTCTGAAGATAAGGCCCGGCTGGTACAGAGGAAGGATCAGAGCTTGTGACATGTAGGAACGATGTCTGAGCGATGAACAGGTAGGAGGCACTTCCTTTTAAAGCTGCTTACTGTGGTCACCTGACCACTTGTCTGACAGGACCCCCCTCTCCAAGAACGGCGCCTGACACTCCTGGGTGATGACGATGGAAGTCTCTGATAAGAGACTGATCCAGGATGAAACGGGATGGGATACATGAACGCTCCTCGGGGCCATAGCTAGCCCAGTCTACCAAGTAATGATGTCCCCCTCCCTGACGACGTGAATCCAGAATCCGTCGAACAGTATAGGCAGGACCTCCATCAATTATCCTGGGTGGAGGGAGTAGGGAAGGTGGTGGAGCCAGCGGGGGAGTAACATGAGGCCTGAGCTGAGAGACATGGAAGACCAGATAAATTCTCATGGAGCATGAAAGGCGCAAATGATAGGTAATTGGATTGATTCTGGCAACAATCTCATAAGGACCTATAAACCTGGGAGTGAGTTTCCTAGATTGCATATGGAGCTTGAGGTGAGACATGGAGAGCCAGACTCGTTTCCCGAGATGAAACAAGGGTCCAGGGCGGTGTCGGCGAAGAAGTTGTGAAACATACTAGGAGTTCAATCGAGAAATGGCAGCCCGTGCCTTGATCAAGGCTAACCGACATCGGCGGATAAGTTGTTGAGCCGCCGGCACCTCAACCTCAGTCTCCTGATAGTCGAAGATAGGAGGGTGGAAACCATGGCAAACTTCGAAAGGGGAGAGTCCCGTGGATGAAGAGACACGGAGGTTATGAGACAGCACAGCGAGGTCCGCAAGGTCTTCCAGAACCTTGCGGTAAATTGGGGTCCTCTGTCTGAGTTAATGTCTTTGGGGAAACCATGCAGTCGCAGGACATGCTCCAAGAGGAGTTTCGCAGTCTGTTTGGCTGAAGGGAGGCCACGTAAAGCCACCATGTGGACTGCCTTAAAGAACCGGTCCACAATGTTGAGAACAGTGTCATGACCATTCTGGTGACAAAGTCAAGCCCAACATGGGACCAGGGGCGCCTAGGGACGGGAAGAGGTTGAAGCTCCCCCGCAGGAGCCTGGGTGGAGGATTTAGCTCAAGCGCAAACGTCACAAGCCGAAACAAACTCACATACATCATGACTCATTGAGGGCCACCAAAGAGCGCGTTTGAGGAGGCGAAGGGTCCTGCCTGGACCAGTATGACCTGAAAGTGGGGAGAAATGGGCCCAAATCAAAGCCTCCTGTTGACACTGGGACACTCCAGCAGGAGTCTCAGGGGGTGCAGGTTCAGTCGACAGGGCAGTGCGGATGGAGTCCTACAATGGCCAGCGAAGGGGCGTCACAAATTGATGGGAGGGCAGGATGGGTTCGGGATCTGAGGCGGGAGTGGAATGGGAAAACTGTGGAAAGCGCATCTGCCTTAGCGTTTTTAGAACCAGGGTGATAAACGAGATGGAAATTGTAGGACTTAAAGAAAAGGGAACAACGAGTCTGTCGAGATTCTGGTAATTGGTCCAGATAAGAAATGGTTCCTCTGCCCCAAGCAGCCAGTGCTGCCGCTCTTCCAGGGCTCACTTGATGGCCAGCAGTTCCCAGGCCCCAACACCATATTTCTGCTGAGCGGGTGAGAACTTCCTTGAGAAGTAACAGCTTGGGTGGAGTCTCCCTTCTGCCCCACGCTGAGAAAGGACATCACCAGCTCCCACATCAGAGGCATCAACCTCCACCAAGAAAGGTTTAGTGGGGTCGGGGCGGAGCAAGATGGGAGCTGTAGTGAACAAATGAATGTGATGTTAAAAAGCCAGAACGACCACTACAGAAAGAGAAAGCGCTCTAGGCTGGTTAGCAGGTTCTGTGAAAGATGTTAAAGGAGCAACAATAGAACTAAAGTCCCTACTGAAGCACTGATAGAAGTTGGTGAATCCCAAAAAGCTCAAAAAGCAGTTGTTTAAGGCTGGTGGGTTGAGCCACCCAGCTGACCCACAATAGGCACACAGGCCTTCCCGCCAGTGTCGTTCTCGCTCCTCTTTGGACAATCTTCCTATTTGCATAGGTTCCTGTGTTGGCTGGGTGCTCAAGTTAGCAGATGCTCCTCCAGAGAAGGGAGGGGAGGGGGGAGTTGTAGACCATTGGTTTTGGTGGGACTTAAAGGTGCGAGGAGTGGGACGAGGTCAGGATAGGATACGTTGATCTATGAGAGCAAGGTCAGTTGTCTCATCCAGAGTCTTGGGTGCTTCGTGGCCCATCATTTCATGGCGGATATAATCTGCCAAGCCTTCTATAAAGATGGAGCGGAGAACTCTGTCTACCCAGTTTAGCTTGGCTGCCAAATCCCGAAAATCAGAAGCAAAATGGCAGACTGGTCGATCTCCCTGACGTAAATGAAGCAACTGGGTCTCTACCTCTACTTCACTACTAGGAGGAACAAAGGTTTTTTTCAATGTCTCCACAAACCTGGTATAATCATTATAGGCAGGTGATTTGGAATTATAGAGGGCTGCTGCCCACTCCTGGACATGGCCTGTAAAGAGGGAGGTCAAAAGTGCCCCTTTTGCTCAGGAGGTGGAATACTTAGAAGGTTGGCACGCAAAGATCATGTCCAAAGTGGCAAGCAAGCCATCAGGCCAACCGTTGACTCCATTACACTTATCTGGGAATCAGATCCGGAGTTCATCACTCACCACTGTGGATTGGCTGCAGCGCGGTGACAGATGCGGAAATCTGAATGAGCGTCTTAGTGTGGGCTTCCAGCTTAGTATTCTGGCGATCAACAACCCCACTTAGATACAAAACTTTCGCATTTAGACGTTCAAACTCCGCGGCATCTATTTTGGGCTCCGACATTCTGTCAGTAAAAAGACTAACGCACAGATACTGAGATAGTTGTTGGTGTGTAGTGTGCGGGGAAACCCCACCTTCAGCAGAAGTTAGCGGTGGGTGGATGGAAGCACGCAATTTGATATAGTAACACCAAAGTGTTAAACGCGATCTCGGGTAGAAGAACAGTGTTACAAAAAGGTCCTGGATATCAACGGAGAAGACAGAGAAACAGAACAAGTAGGACTTACATTTCTGGAGATGAGGCCCGGCTGATACAGAGCAAGGATCAGAGCTCGTGACACGTATGAACGATGTCTGAGCGATGAACAGGTAGGAGGCACTTCCTTTTAAAGCCGCTTACCGTGGTAACCTGACCACTTGTCTGACAGGACCTCTTACACTGAAACCTAACATGGTCCTCACACATAGACAATGTTCAGAAGAAGGTCCAGCAGAGACTGTCCTCAAGAAGTACAACCTTCCACAGAAGCTACTGGTCATCTTCTACACTGCCATAATTCAGTCTGCCCTGTCTTCATCCATGTCAGTGTGGTTTGGCTCATCCACAAAACAGAATAGGTCCATACTCCAACGAACAATCAGATCTGCAGAGAGAATCATCAGGGCTGACCTTCCCTTTATCCAGGACTTATACAGGTCTAAGTTCAGGAAAAGGGTAGCTAAAATCTCTGCTGACCCCACACACCCTGCACACAGCAGGAAACAAATCACAGTGTTTCAAAAAGCAGAAAAAAATAAATGTCTTCTGCACTAGAATATGCAAATTGCAGTGGAAAATACAAACTAACAACTGCATATGGAGCTAGTATCCAGTGGGTTAATTGAAGCATTTCTGCGAGACAACTGCCTGCTGCTGTGTGAAACAAGCTATATAACAGTGGTAAGAATAGTGACATACTCTTAAAACATCAACAACAAAACAAAATAAATACAAACAAACTGTGGTCCGTACAAATAACTACATTTTCCATTGGAAATGCCCACTTAACAATCAGTCAAAATCTCCAGTCCCGTTTACATTAAAAAAAAGTTTCCATATTATTCGAAAGAGACCATTCTATTGATGTAGCCGACAAGTCAGGTAATTAAGGTAAACAAAACTGAAAAACGTCTTGTGCCATCGTGTTTTTGTGGGAATCCGATTGGAAATCCAGTAAACAAGCAAACATTTTCTGGCAAAAAAAAGTAGGCATTCGGTATAATTTCTTATGATATTTATTGGTGACAGCGAGGTAAGCTAACCCAAGCAACAGAAATAAAGGGCTACAATTTAACTTAGTAAAGAATATTCTGTCCATTTCCTGCCCAGTCATCTGCCAAAAGATTGCACCTTTGAGCAAGACCAAAAGCAGTGTGTGAGGGTATCAGACTTAATTTTACACTTTAAGCACTTTAAGAAGATTCAAGTCTAAATTTATGACGTAGATAAGGAGAAATATGGACCCTATGAAAAATCATGAACTGAGTCTCTCGAACTTTATTACAAACACATAACATTTGCACATTAGACCATATGTCTCTCCACTCAGTAATGCTCAGTAATGACACAGTTAGGCCCCCTCTCCCATAGTTCCTTTAATGTGAGGTGTTAACTATAAAATAATCTTTACGAGTATTATAAAAAATACTAATGGGACTAACAGACTCTGTAAGAAAGATTTGCCTGTCTATGTCTGATATGTCCCGAGGCACCGAATTTGCCATATCCTTCCAAATAAAGTCCCTTCCCAATAAAGTGATTTGTACCAGTACCTATAGGTACTGGACGCTTAACCTTGGTATTCGTTATGGACAATCCATGACTGGCACAAAAGTCCAATGACGAACCACCACTCAGGTTCAGATCGCGGAGACCATTCCTCCCAATTACCCCCCTCCAGGTGTCACTGTTATTTCCCACATGGGCGTTAAAGTACCCCAACAGCATGATGGAGTCTCTAAGTGGGGCACCGTCCAGCACCCCGGCCATAGATGCCAAGAAGGCTGGGTACTCTGCACCGCTGCTTGGCGAAACAAAGGTCTGAGATCTCTCAGGGCGCAGGGATGCCAACCTTTTGTCCACTGGGGTAAACCCCAACACAAGACGACTGATCTGGGGTACGATAAGTAAACCCACCACAGCCCGCTGCCTCCACCAGAAAGGCACTCCAAAGCACAAGAGAGTCCAACTTCTTTCCAAGAGCTGGGTTTCAGAGCCCATGCTGGGGATGGAGGTTCACCTGATGATTCTAACTGGTATTTCTCGACCTCCCACACAACCTCAGGCTACTTCCCCCCAAGTGAGGTGACATTCCACGTCCCTAGAGCTAGTTTAAGCATCCAAGGATCAGGTTGCAAAGGTCTCCGCCTTTGATCCTATTTGCACTGCTTCCTCATGGTTCCCTCTGCAGGTGGTGGGACCACTGGGGGATGGCCTTGCGTTTCTCATTTTTGCTCGTCTAGGCCGGGTCCCACGAGGAGTAACCCAGCCACCGGACGCTCGCCAACTAACTCTGACCACAGGCCTGGCTCCGTGGTGGGGCCCCAGCTCAGATGACACATCTGAGCTGACATCTCATTATAATGTCCTTCATGAAGGCTTCTTGTGACGACCCCTCCAGTCCACTAGTTGTCCCTGTCTTTGTTGTTTTCTCTTCTTTTGCAGGAAGCAAGTCGGAGTGCTGGTCAGGCTGATTGAGCCACACCTGGGGTGGTGTTAAAAAGTTTCCTTCCAGCCACATAGGCCCTTGTCTTTTTTCTTCTTCATTAAACTGGTTGAAGCAGGCAGGTTTTAATGCCCATTCTCGCAGGCAGACATTGCTGACAACTGTCTTCCATATTTCCACAAGTTGAATAATTTTGTAGAATTTTAACAATACAGTTTAATCCTGAATGGACTGACAAGTATTTATTTATTTAAAATTCTAACTTCAAACCAACCAGCTCTTCCAAATACCACTTGATTTATTGGTAAAACTTTTTAACAACTTAAACACTAACATAACTTTATAAACCAAGTTTAAATCAATTTATTTGTAGAGCATAATAACAAATAAACCAAACATTAACATCAGATATATTCTGACTGAATTATATCAGTGGGAGTATGAAAACGATGGGCTGGGGGACAGGCGTCCTCCCCCGGTCCAGCGAGCTTCGACCTCCCAGTCAGCTGACAGCTGGCAAGGCGGGCGGCTGTGAGCACAGTGGGAGTAGACATCTCCAAACACGACAAGCACTTTTGCAATTAAGCAATATCATGGTAAACCGAACAGATATTTCAGTTTTAAACAGCTACATTCTCCCCTAAAAATATCTATTGTAAAATTGAATTTTGTTGCACAGAAAACGTAATATGTAACTTTATTCACAGATTCTCTCTCTCCTCTAGCATTACTACTTGTGTTTGAACTACAACCGGTACCACTACGACAACGCAATGAATCATGGGATAGGGTGGACCACGAAGAATACACTGGACCCATCGTTAAAATCTGGGAAACAGAAGGACGCATTTGTCCGCTGCTTTTGGAGGAACCTTCGAATTTGGACAGCCTTCATCAGCTCGCTATGACGTGATCGGCCTATAATGCAGTCTTCGAAGTGTCTTCTTTACCCCTCCAAAGTCCTATTTAATACCCTACAGCACCATCTGCTGCTTGTCTTGATTGAATATATTGCATACTTCCAGTTTAATTTTGATGGAGGTTGTAAACTGTCTTGGATACCTGAATGTGCGGGCCTGGCCCCCCAGGCGGCAGGTCTGCGTACCAAGTCAGACAGTGATTGATTACAAAAAGTTTTTTGTAATCACACTCTCTCACTCACGCTACAGCTACTCCCTATGCTCCCGTCTTGCCTTTTGTTGCTCTATGTGTTAATAAAAGCTTGGTTTATTTTTCATTTGGGTCCTCATCTTTAGTGAAACAAAACACATCGTGGCCCTATTTATTTACCTGGGCACAGCGAATGTTGACAACACTAGTAATGTTTCATACTGTAATGCAAACCTTTAGCATGGCAAGCATAAGCCTAGTCCAAACAAAAAAGATCGATTCACTCATACTGTACCATACCACAGGACAGCAACCCGTCAGTGGTGAGAAGCTTGTGCCCAGCTATTTCTTCTTTTTAAAAGTCGGTGCGCTCTCCTCTTCTGCTCTGTTTGCACGTTTAACTGCAGTGCGACCAGCTACAGTAATAGCTATTGTTTCCCGCAACATGTAAACTCGCGCTTTCTACCCGGCTACCATAATAAAAGTCTACATGCAACATTTTTTCTTATTGTTTGGAGACTTTGGAGTCCACCAGAGCCAAGGAAGTGGTCCCTTTAATTGATCTAAAAATTCATACTTGAATTAATAGATTTACAAGCACTCCTCAGCTTGGCTGATGAGCTTCATATAATGGGCCTGCAAGTTTCTGGTGTCACGTCAATGTGCACCAGGTCCCTCACATTAAGAAAGTAGCAGTCCATGTTGCTCACTGAGTGACAGTCAGGAAGCAACTGTCATCACTGCCTCTGGCTTGCATTGACATCATATGAGCCAAAAGCCACTGCTCTTATTCAAAACAAGGAGTGTCATTTCTTTCACTAATAAACTAAAACATAATACCAAATAGATGTTTGTCAGTCCTGCTATTTGTACATAGGATCAAAATTATGTTCCTCTCCTTTCCTCAGCGTGGTGCACTTAAAAAGCAATGTAAAAAAAAACAAGAATGTAAAATAGATACCTAATACTTAAATTGGCTGCTGAAGTCTGTGCTTGTATTGCTAATATTGCTAATTGCTAATATTGTGCATTTTCTGATTACTTGAAATGTGGCAGGCTCAGATGGAACCAAATATGGATAAAACAGAATGTATTATTTCAAAAGAAAAAATTATTACAAATATATTAATGCACTGTTAGTGTTTTAATGCACGTTCACTTCCAGCTCTGAAAAACCCTGATTAAAAGAGTGCAAGTATAGAGTCTGTTTGGTTCAAGAACAGTTTGACTATTTTGTTTTAATTTTCTTTTTGATGTTACAATAAGTTAATAAACATGTAAATCATTACATGCTTTTCTTTACTTGCTGTGTGCAGCAAATGTCCGGCCCAGCTCATGGTCTTAGTTTAAAATCTGATCACTGAATTTTTAAGTGAACAGCCCTGTTTGGGTTGAAAGAATGTAACTGTAGACTATATAAAGTAAGTCCTATTTAGAAAAAAAAAAATGAAAGCAGTTAGACTTCACAATAGAAAGTTTCATCAACGTTGTGGACTACAATCCAATAGTTTGACTCTTCCTTTTTCTGTAAAGATGTCTGTGCTTGAAAGTTGAACAGTTTATTTCCAGAGTTCCAGTCCTGCAGGACATGGGTAGGACGTTATACTGATATAACAAGGTAAAACTAACATGAGATCATGACTATGTATGTTAAAAACCCAAACCTACACCAAATTAATGTGCAGTTTCTATAAATTTTACAACTTTAACTGACAAGTAGCTAAAAAAGGCTTATTGAAAACACATGACGGAAGTTAGTGCATTATTAATTCCAAATTTTTGGTGACGTGTTTATATAAAACATCCAAATCAAAGATCGAGGGTCTTAAACCCCAGGTACTGAGGCTGTTTGTGTTCATATGGGAGTGTGTGTGCCTAGGGGGTCACAGAAGACATTTAAGGTCTGAGTGGTAAAATAGGCAGACACAGAGTTTGTGACCTCTGACCCTGGCTTGTGCCTAGGTCACAAAGTGCAGATCCTTTCTTCTCAACACACACACACAGCACTTGCACACACACCTTCTTTCTAAATGGCTGTGTGGTGTGGTCTATTTCTGGGTTACGTCTCTGGTATAAATAGATTCACCTTTGCCCCATGACATCAAATCAAAGGAGCTATTCACAATAACACAGACGCATGCACCACCTCCCTCCCCAACTCACACATACAAGCAACCACTCACCCACACACACCACACGCATGCCTTTTTTATTCTTGCCCTTCATTGGATCAATTTTTTTCCCAAAAGTGTACCTAAACCTAACTTATATCCCATGCTGACTGGAACAAATAGCATCACCAGCACCATGGTGATACTCAACAACTGAACAAGACAAAATTTCAGTTTTGTTTTTTTCATCTCAAACCTGTGAAAGTGCTATTGTAGTTTAATTAGTTTTATAATATCCCACTTTGCATTATGCATTTAGCTTTTAGGCTCCACAAGGACTATCAAACATGTGGAAATTTCCTCCTACCTGTTTTCAGGTTGTGCAGTGTTAGTTTCTGTTAGATATAACATTTTGAGTTTTGGCCTAAAAGACCCTCAGTATTTAAACTCTGTGGTTTTTTTATTGTTTGTTACTGTCCCTTCTGAATCGCACCCTGATGTCAACCTCCTTGTTTGCTACCTGGCATATACCTGCTCCGTGTCTGATGCCCTGCCTATGTCTTTTGGCCTTGCCCTTCTGTAAGTTTACCTTTGTGTTATTTAAAGAACAGTTTAATTCACTATGTCCCATCGAGGCTCACGTCTGCACTTTGGTCCTGCAAAACCCTCACACGTCATGACAAAAGGAAAAAAAAGAAGAGAGTGAGTACAGAAAGATGGAAGGGGTAAACAGAAGGAGAAAATATAAGGAGATAAGCAGACAACTGGGTGCCTGTCTGTATTCAGACAGCTGATACTGAGATTGTATCAGCGGCATCTTCATCAGTTCAGCCTGAGGTGTGTACACACACTATATACACTCACTGATCATTATCTCACACAGCTCGTGGCTAAAGCACTTTCACTTGGTCAGTTTTTTGGGTTTTTCTTTTTTTACAGAAAACTGAGTTTTTACAAAACACAGTTATACTCATAATTGCTAAGTGTCATGGATTCAGTGTCCTAAAATAAATGATGGAAAGTAGTTTGCAAATTCATTGTTAAGAAAAAAAATGAATATTTGTAGTACATTTGTTGTTTTTTGGTTGGTGTCTCTTGCTTTTGAACAACAAAACCAGAAAACAATCTGTATGAGAGCAAACCTAATAGGAATTCATATTAAGATGAAACATTTTATTTGTTAGCACATAAAGGGGCAAACAGAAAGAATGGATAGACTTCAGTGCTAAATTATGATGTGCATGATTATTTTCAACAGCAAATAATTTTTACAAAGCTGTATGCTATATAAAACCATATACAACCAAACAAGAAGTAGTTCCATCCATCCATCCATTTTCTTAACCCACTTCTTCCGTACAGGGTTGCGGGGGAGCCTATCTAGCTTACCTATCTCCAGCGGTCTATGGGCAAGAGGCGGAGTACACCCTGGAATGGTTGACAGTCTATTGCAGGGTGAACTAGTTCCTTTAATGCGAATTTGGTTCAGAATAATTAAGGGGTCAAATCTGAATATGAATGACTTCAGGTTTCAACTGTCTGAAGTGACCTGGTCCCACAACAAAAAAAAATTGATTTAGAGACAAAAATATTTAAGTCCCATTTGTATTGCTCATTATCCTTTCTAGATTAGTTTATTGATAAACTTAACTTCCCTTATTTTAGCACTATCATCTGTGATCAGACTGACCAGGCTTGACGTCACTTTTAGAATTGTAGTTTATCTTTCTGCAGAAAATGATAAATAAATTACATTTCACTGTGAAATGACCTGAAAATATCTAAAAAAATGGATGCTTATATGCTAAAATGAAAATTACTCGGCACCTTCAGCTTCTAAGAAAACAACCTTTATTTAAAACAGCACATCTTCATCAAAAGATTTGAATTATTGAACTGTTTAATCTTTTAGAGGGATTCAGAGTAAATTTTCCCCAGAGCGAAAAATCATTTTACCAATCTAACACTTCTAACTAGGATTATAATCCTCTTCATGTCTTCCACTATTTCTCAAACAGAAGTTTGCCTTTGCTTCACTGAATCAGCATACAGTACCCTGTGTTGCTGTATGATCTGAGGGTTAGAGGAGCTCTTATGTGAGACCAGGTTTTTCTTTAGTAATGTTGTCCTCAGCAAATTATCCTTGACGTCTTTAATAGGTAAACACAAGCTGACTGAGTTGTTGCTATTTGTGTTGCAATTCATATCCCCGACTCCAGCATCTCTGCCAGGCTTTCTGACCACATGAGCTTACGGAGATTTAAAGAGGAGCGGCAAAGACAAAGGAGTTGGATTAGCAGTACTTGTCGAACACAGATGGTGTAATCCAGGACATGTTACGGTGAAGTCTCGCCTCTGCAGCCCAGACATTGAACTGTTAGCAGTAAGTTTTCATGTGTATTATTTACACATGAAATAGTTCATCATTGGGCAACAGTTTACATTCTACAGCTGTTGCCAACACTGCATGTGATGTCATCAGCGCAGTTGTAGCTCAGCTACAGACATAACACCCCAATGTGTCTGTGGCAATATCTGGTGATTTTAATAATGCCTCACTCTGTGCTATACTTCCAACCTTTCAGTTTGTCAGCTGCTCTACCAGAGAAAACAAAATGTTGGATTTGTTTTATGCAAAGGTCATGGACTCATACATCTATAAAGCAAGACCTCCTCTAGGCAAATCAGATCACGATCTTGTTTTTCTCTGCTCGAAATAAAAAAAAAACCTTGCTGTGAGAAGATGGTCACAGGAAGCTGAAGAAGCCTTGTGAGGTTGTTTTGAGGCTACAGATTGGGATGCACTGTTCCAGCCACAAAGAGAGGACATCAATGTCATTACTGAGTAAGTGACCGACTATATAAACCTCTGTGTGGAGAACACCATCCTCACCAGAACGGTGAGATGCTTCCCCAATAACAAACCCTGGATCACCAGTGACCTGAAGGACCTGCTTAACAAGAACAAAAAGCCTTCAGAGAGACAGGGAATTATTGAGGAGTATACAGAAGCAACTTAAAGTCAAGACAAGAGACAGCAAGGGGGGTTATAGGAATAAGCTGGAGAGCCAGCTCCAGCAAAACAATATCAGAGATGTGTGGTCAGGACATACGATGATCATAGGCTTCAAGAAGGAGGATTGAACAGATGGATTTCTGGACAGAGCCAATAAACTGAAAACCATCTTCAATGGGTTCAGTTCAGGAACAAGCTCAGCATCCTTCTCTCCTGCCCACAGCCAAACAGACATCCCACCCTCCATTAACCCTTTTTTCCCCATCACAATTCGAATTTTTTATCTTCCATCTCAGTCATGGACCCTTCCACTTCTGCGTGTTTGTCTTCAATCAAATCAGAAGATCCTGATGCTCCCTTTCCCTCCTCCTTCCACATGTGTGTCTCTAGAAGTCAGGTGTAGGGGCAGCTGAAGAGAGTGAACAAGACTGCAGGTTCAGTGACTGCCCCAGAGTCCTGAAGGCCTGTGCAGAGCAGGTCTGTGGGATTCTGCAGCACCTCTTTAACCATAGCCCATGGCCCAGGAGAAGGTTCCAGTGTTGTGGAACAAATTCAGCCGTGTTTCGATACCAAAGAAACCTACTCATTAGTCCTCAATGACTGTAGACCTGTTGCCCTGATATCCCACATCATGAAGGTTCTAGAAGGACTCCTGTTGGCCAACCTCAGTAAGCAAACAAGTAACATTCAGGACCCCCGGCAGTTTGCTTATTGTCATGGAGTTGGAGTTGAAGACGTTATCAATAAACCTTCTTAAACAAACACACTGTCATCTAGACAAAGCGGGCAGCACTGTGAGGATCACGTTCTTTGATTTCTCCAGTCCATTTATTGCAGTTCAACCTGATTTACTTTGTCAGAAACTATAGAAGACTCGGGTGGAGGTCTTAACAATGACCTGGATCAAGGACCACCTGACAAACAGACCACAGTTTCTGAGATTAAAGGGTTGTGTGTTTAATCAGGTAGTCAGCAGCACAATAGTATTACAAGGGGCTGTACTCTTACCATTCATTTTCACTCTGTGCACCTCAGACTTCAAGTACAAAACAGACTCCTGTCATATACAGAAATATTCTGCAGTCATTGGGTGTATCAGACATGGACAAGAAGCTGAGAACAGGGACCGCTTTGTGGCATGGTGTGGAAACAATCATCTAATCTTGAAAGAAAGAAGAATCTTAAAAGAAAGGTGATGATTGTAAATTTCAAGAAAATACAGGACTAGGTCAAACACTGTTTCCATCAAGGGAGAAGAAGTGTAGGTGGTGGAGAAGTATAAATTCCTCAGTGTTCACCTGGACAACAGACTGAAATAGAGATGCAACTGTGAAACCGCCTACAAACATGGACAGAAGGGACAGTGCGATCTCTTCTGCTATTGCTGTTGGGGTTACAGCATCAGAGCCAGGGACTTAAAAAAGCTCAACAAGCTCTGTCATACAGCAACAGAGTATCTTCATTCAGAGGCTTCTTCAGATCTGCTGTAAGACAGACCGCTACAGAAGATCCTTCCTGCCCACAGCCATCACCATCTAAAACTGCTCTTTGAAGAAACCTCTGGATTGTGAGCCACAGCAACACTTAATTTTCCTTTGGGATTAACAAAGTATTTTAGAATTTGAATTGAGTTCAGTTTCTGTTGTTCTTGTACTATAGCTCTCTACTTTTTCTAATAAGATCCACTTCTAAGTTTATAGACTAATAAACTCATTTAAGGAGTAAGTTTATAGACTAATAAACTCATTTAAGGAGTTATACAGCATGTCCTTTTTCCCATTATTCCTTCTATTTGGTTGGTTGGGAAATTGTATATATGCCAGACATCTTAAACTGTTGACCTCAGCAGTTTGATAGAAGTCTCAGTGCCCATTGTTTCCCCGAACTCTGTAGTAATTTATTTTGTGGATGGGTCAGGGGTTGTGGTGGAGGGGGTTGTCACTGTCCATCACTATTGACTTCTCCTATGACAGTTGTTTATGCCTGTTTAAAACTTTAAAATATTAACTCTTCAACAGTTAGTAAAAAAGCAACAACCTTACATTGAAGGTGCTAAACACCAGCCAAGATTTACACAGCTGTAACAACAATACCTTATTCATACCTTATTAGATGACAAGTCCACAGAGGAGACAGAAAGGAAGACTGTAAGTAGAGCAAAAGAAGGAACAACTCTTTAATTAAAATCTGACTCCTGAGTCAAACTGGGTGATGTGCTCTTCAACTATTCCTCTCTTCTGAGGTCCCTCAGGGATAAATTCTTGGACCTGTCCTTTTTGCTAGCCAAATGCTCTCTTCGGGTTTATTTTTTAGAAACCATGGCATCACATTTCATTCAAGACTTCAGCCCTTGAACAGTTATATGAGACACTCTGTCAAAAACCTACTAGTTATTCTAGATAACAGTTTAGACTGTAATAGATTTTGCTTATGTATACAATGCCCAAGAGTGAGGTAGAATGGAGAAGAAAAGGGGAGAACTCTGAAGATCTTTGGAAGGAGTTCAGGGTGGCTTTCTGTGTAAAACTGAAAATTCTGGACCCCTTTGATTAACAAACAAAGAGTATGATTCAATGAAGGTGAAAGGGGAGGCAGAGAGTGTTAGGATTTAACACCTGGTTGTGCTGGAATAATGTGCTTCTATACTGGGATGTGATGTATTACTGCGAGTAGTTTTATGTAATTTCGAGCTCAAACTTCCCAAAAATCCCTTGGGGCTTAAGAGGTTAACTGTTGTTTTTAAATACGTTCAGTAAATGAGTTTGACATGACTTGACTTGCTACAGAAGGCTGGAGCAAGGGTTTAGCCAAATCTCAGCAGAAATACAGTGGAGTTAGTCATTCTGTCAAAAACACAAGTTAAAAGTTTTTTGGGGTTTTTTTTGCCTCCAGGACAGTAAAACACAACTTACTATATATTGGCTCCGTTACTCATTCGTAGGTATTTGAGTGTGGGTTGCATGTATTTTGGTCTGTATAAGATTGAGGGTTCAAAATACCAAGGTGAAAGGGACTCCCTATTTACTAAGGGACAACAGATAACAATTCTAAACATGGTTAGTGATGCTGGTAGACTGAGTTCTCGGGTGTTCTGTATCTAAGAAACCATAAAAACACTGTAATACTAAATCAACTTGTTTTTTAATTGCTAGCAGCAGTCAACAAAAAGAAAAGTATAACAAGACTTTAAAACTGGCTCAGAGTTCATCTGCCTAACCGTCTTTCTGTCCTAGTTGAAGCCACTAAAGGAGCTAAAACCATTAATATTTTACTTTTCTTTCCTATAGAAAATACTTCTGGATCAGTGCTTCTCTGTTCTTTTTGAATCTCTGCTCTGTTCTCTCTAACCCCCAGTCGGTTGTGGCAGATGGCCGCTCACACTGAGCCTGGTTCTGCTGGAGGTTTCTTCCTCTTAAAAGGGAGTTTTCCTCTCCACTGTCGCCTCATGCATGCTCAGTATGAGCGATTGCTGCAAAGTCAATACAACCAACTGTCCACTGTCTCTACATGCTCATCCAGGAGGAGTGAATGCTGTAAGTCAGTGACTCAATGCAATCTGCTGGGTTTCCTTAGATAGAAAAACTTTTAAGCAATTTGAATAATAAACTGAATCTGACTGCACTGTTTGATAGTTAGGATTATTTGGAATGTATAAACCTGACTTGAAAGTGTCTTGAAACGACTTGTGTTGTGAATTGGCGATATATAAATAAAACTGAATTGAATTGAATTGTTGACTTAATGTTTGAATATTTTGCCCAAGAAATTTATCATTTTTCAGTCCAAAATCAGTCAACTATCCATACATCCATCCATCCATCCGTCCGTCCGTCCATCCATCCGTCCGTCCGTCCGTCCGTCCGTCCGTCCGTCCGTCCGTCCATCCATCCATCCATCCATCCATCCATCCGATAAAACTGTTATTTCCGAATGTTGATTTAAATATTTTTGGTCATTAGATATTTAATATTAAAATGACTTTTAATGTAGCTTTTCTTAAACATAAATTTTATTCAAGCGCTAATGTGTTTGTGTGTAGGTTAGGTTTAGGGTTAGGTATGTATTGGTAAGTGTTAGGGTGAGGTTTGGTTAAGGTCAGAGTTAGGCTATAAAAATGAATGAAAAATGTATGGAAGTCAATGCAGAGTCCTTGTAACGATAGAAAGACATAATGTGTGTGTGCTGTGTTGTGTGCGTGTGTGTGTGTGTGTGTGTGTGTGACGTGTGTGCTAGTGTGTGTGCAACATATGGTTTCTGATGACAACCATTTAAAGGTGTCAGACTGGAGCCACAGCAAATTATCAAAGGCACTCAGAGAGAGAAAGAGAGAAAGAGCACAGGGAGAAAGACACACTCACCTTTTCTCTCTCCCTCTCTGTCTCGTTGTCCCTGCAGTCTAAACAAGCATGTTATCTCGCCAACTACTAGATAATGGATGACAACAGGTCACATGACCCACCTTAACAAGGGGATATATTGCCTACATGTTACTGGCACCTTAAACACTTGCCAAAGAAGTTTATATCAGAGCAAATTACCACTATGATAAATATGAATGATATAAATAAAATGCCAATGCTCCTGCAAAGAAGTTTCATAAATATAAAACTAAAAATAGTCAAGCTTTTGGCTCTTTTGGTTTGTTTGTTCAGTGGAGATTATACACACACACACACACACACACACACACACACACACACATGCTCTTGGTGCCATGTCTGGCGCCACTGATTATGCTGTTAAGCTAAATCAGTTTCCTGTGTTTGGTTTGATGGATGCCATCATCTTCATGGATCTAAAACGGGTAAGTGTGCCACCAACAGCCCACTAATACACACAAAAACACACAAAACAAACTACCTGAGAATATTATAGTATACTATGTTATCCATCCGGCCAATAGGGGCAATGTAACAGAATATTTTTTGTATCTATCTTGCTGATAGGTTTTCACACATTCTGGGTCCACTGAATGGAGTCTGGCGCTTCATCGTGGAGGAATTGGAAGAAGGGTGAGTATTATTATCATTTATTAACACAACCCACCATCGTTTTGTAATAGAAACATTGCACATTTAGTGACCTAAATGCTTGTTTGGTAGTTGTCTATAGGTGCCATTATCTGAACATTTAGATAGTGTCATTATTCTAGCTATTTAAAATTAGTGTGGTCTTACTTCATAGAAATGATATTTAAAAACCATGTATGAATCAAAAGTTGATTTTGTTATATCTATGCTGCTTTTAATATGCAACTTAATATACTTAAAAAAATTCAATTCAGTTCAGTTTTTTATATATAGCACATATTCACAACACATGTCGTCAAGGCACTTTACAAATGTAATCGAATCATACAGATTTCAAGTCAGATTCATACATTCCAAGCATGCGTCGAGTCAGTGACTTGTAGCAGTCACTTCTCCTGGATGAGCATGTAGCGACAGTGGACAGTGACTGGCGTTGACTTTGCAGCAATCCCTCATACTAAGCATGCATGCAGTGACAGTGGAGAGGAAAACTCCCTTTTAACAGGAAGAAACCTTCAGCAGAACCAGACCGACTGGGGGTTAGAGAGAACAGAACATTTGTCACTAGCCTTTAATTATTAGTTTTAATGTATGAAGGTTGCTGGTCAGTTCACCATTTCAAACTGCTGCAGTTTAAGTTGTTTTATATTTTTTTGGGCATGTCTTATGTAGGATTTTTTTACTGACATAGAGGTCACTTAGAGTTTTTTTGGTTTTATCATGGTTCATTAACTGGTATATACAGTTTTTACCATATATTCTTCTGTAAATGTTTTGACTCTTAATTGAAATTATACAGTAGCATTTTCATGAAGATTTATCTCCAGAATTCATCCAAATTACTTAACTACCCTGCATGGATACAAAATAGTTTGTTACCAGGTATGAAGGTGAAGTAGGAGAAGATGGTATACTAAAGCACTGGTGTGAAATGGGGAAATACAAATTGTACATGGGGCAAATTGGCCAAATGCATATATGGTACTAACACTACTTTCCAAGGAAAAAGCTCAGGTCAGGTCTCCAGTAGTTCCCTATGAACCAGTATACACAGAACATCCAATATAAAGAAAAATGTGTTTCATAAAAAGTTTGCATTCATTTTAAATAATATATTAAATTCCAGTACACTCGTGATGCTTCGCTGTTTCAAGTGTAATGAGCATTTTTTTAAACCCTTAATGGTGTATTCTCTCACACCATTACTGAAGGAATTGCCTTAAAAGTGATGGGGGAAATGATTAAGGCCATAATTCTAAAAATCTCTGCACCACTGATTGTAATCGCATGTCCATCCAGGTAAAATGCTAACGTAATTGGAGCCCCATACTGCCTGATGTGCACCATGTAGATAAGGCAAGGCAATGCAAGTTTATTTATATAGCACATTTGAGTAGCAAGACAATTCAAAGTGCTGAACATGATAAAAAGAAAAATAGATATAATAGGAAAAGTACATTACAGTGGCATAAAGGTAATTAAAAAATTAACAAACACAAATAATTAAAGAGAATAAAAATTCCTCCCACAGTCCAAGAAAACATGACTGCTAGGTTAAGTGGTCTCTCTAAATTGCCCTTAGGTGTGAATGAGTGTGTGCTTGGTTGTTTGTCCTGTATGTGTCAGGATCAGTGCTTTGTCTGTTTGTTTGGTGCTTTTACTGTGCTTAGCCCCTAGATGGCATGGAATCTGGAGGAGAGGTGACAGGTGTTCATCATTCCCTTGATTACCTGCTGAGGAGTATATTAGGAGGAGGCTGCCACCAATTCACTGCCAGAGTGTTGTCCTTTAGTGGTACAGCTCAAGCCACATTACCTTGTCTTGTTCTTGCCTTGAACTTTAAGTAATTCGAATTTGTTACCTTGCAGGATTACCTGAACCTGACCTTGCCTTTTGTGTGGAACTCTGCCTGGATTAACCACTTCTGGAAAGAAGCTATCCAGCTCCATGATCAAAGACTCTAGCCTGTCGTTACTTCATTGGACCACACCGGTTGGCAGCCTCCTGAATTCTTCGCTCCTTGGATCACCCTTCAAGAACCCTGTCCACCCTCCTCCTTCCACTGCACCAACTTCTTATCATCCTGGCACACCATTATCCACCATGATCTGTCTCACGGGTAAACAACTATTTGGTCTCTCCGCTCCACCCTCTGGCGGATCATTCCACCAATCCAGTAAGGCTGAATTATTATTCTTTAGTACTGACCCTGAGTGTTCCCTACTTACCATCCTTTTTTTTTTACAGTTGGTTTCCCAGTTCCAGTCCCCCTGCCCATTTCACTACACTGTAAATAAGAACCGAAGAAAACTCTGTCTCCTGAATTGCTTTCGGCATGTGGGTCAAATCTGTTCGAAATAATATGACAGTATGTCTCTGTGTTGACCTGCGATGGATTAGGCGACCTGTCCAGGGTGTACCCCGCCTCTCGCCCATAGACTCCTGGGGATAGGCACCAGCTTCCCTGTGACCCACTATGGAATAAGCGGTTTAGAAGATGAATGAATGAATGAAGATGAATAATAAGATGATTATAAAAAAGATAAAAAAAATGAAAAATTAATGATTAAATGATTAATAAGAAAATGAAAGAAAAGTTGGACTAAAACTAATAATGTTTAGATAGCACAGTCAAAGGCCACTCTGAACAAATAAGTTTTTTATCTTGATTTAAAGCAAATTAGGGTTTCAGCGCTTTTACAGTTTTCTGGGAGTTTATTCCAGATTAGTGGAGCATAAGAACTAAAAGCTGCTTCTCCATGTTTGGTTCTGGTTCTGGGTATGCAGAGTAGATTTGAGCCAGCAGTAGCCAGATGTAGCTGTTGTCTGCCTTATTAAAATCTGAGGCCTACATTTATTATTGTCATAGTAATTTTCTGTTGCTCTATTTTATTTATCATATAGAAGAAGCAGAATCCAAGCTTGATATCTTTAAAATAGGTTAACAGTCTGAATAACTCATTGGATTTATATTTTTATATTAGGATGTCTAAATTGCTCGTACTCGTACTCGTACTCGTCGTTTTCGCTTATCCGGAACCGGGTCGCGGGGGCAGCAGACTCGGCATAGACACCCAGACCTCCTTCTCCCAAGACACATCCTGCAGCTCCTCCAGGGGGAGCCCAAGGCGTTCCCAGGCCAGCTGAGAGACATAGTCCCTCCAGCGTGTCCTGGGCTGTCCCCTGGGCCTCCTCCCGGTGGGACATGCCTGGAACACCTCCCGAGGAAGGCGTCCAGGAGGCATCCGGTATAGATGCCCGAGCCACCTCGACTGGCTCCTCTCGATGTGGAGGAGCAGCGGCTCTACTCCGAGCCCCTCCCTCACCCTATCTCTAAGGGAGTGTCCGGCCACCCTACGGAGGAAGCTCATTTCAGCCGCTTGTATCCGGGATCTCGTTCTTTCGGTCATGACCCAAAGTTCATGGCCATAGGTGAGGCTAGGAACGTAGACCGACCGGTAAATCGAGAGCTTCGCTTTTCGGCTCAGCTCTCTCTTTACCACAACGGACCGGCACAGCGCCCCCATTACTGCGGCAGCCGCACCGATCCGTCTGTCGATCTCCCGCTCCATTCTTCCCTCACTCGTGAACAAGACCACCGAGATACTTGACTCCTCCACTTGAGGCAGGAACTCCCCTCCAACCTGAAGAGGACAAGCCACCCTTTTCCGGTTGAGTACCATGGCCTCTGACTTGGAGGAGCTGATCTTCATCCCAGCCGCTTCACACTGTAGGTCTTGGCTATAGGGGGCCAGCAGGACCACGTAATCTGCAAAAAGAACAGACGAAATCCACTGTTCCCCAAACCAGACCCCCTCCGGCCCTTGGCTGCATCTAGAAATCCTGTCCATAAAAGTTATGAACAGGACCGGTGACAAAGGGCAGCCCTGCCGGAGTCCAACATGCACCGGGAACAGGTCCAACTTAGTGCCGGCAATGCGGACCAAACTCCTGCTCCACTCGTACAGGGACCGGATGCCCCTAATAAAGGGCCCCCGATTCCATACTCCTGGAGCACCCCCCACAAGGCATCACGAGGGACACAGTCGAATGCCTTCTCCAGGTCCCACAAACACATGTGAACCGGTTTGGGCAAACTCCCATGAGGCCTCGAGTACCCTGTAGAGGGTATAGAGCTGGTCCAGTGTTCCACGGCCGGGACGAAAACCACACTGCTCCTCCTGAAGCCGAGGTTCGACTATCGGCCGGACTCTCCTTTCCAATACCCTGGCGTAGGCCTTACCAGGGAGGCTGAGGAGTGTGATCCCCCTGTAGTTGGAACACACCCTCCGGTCCCCCTTCTTATGAAGGGGGACCACCACCCCGGTCCGCCAGTCCAGAGGCACTGTCCCCGACTGCCATGCAATGCTGGAGAGGCGTGTCAACCATGACAGCCCCACAACATCCAGAGATTTGAGGTACTCAGGGCAGATCTCATCCACCCCCGAAGCCTTGCCACTGCGGAGCTTTTTAACCACTTCGGTGACTTCAGCCTGGGTGATGAAAGAGTCCAACCCCGAGTCCCCAGCCTCTGTTTCCACCAGGGAATGCGTGATGGCAGGATTGAGGAGATCCTCGAAGTACTCCTTCCACCGCCCGATAATGTCCCCAGTCAAGGTCAGCAGCCTCCCACCCCCACTATAAATGGTGTTGGCGAAGCACTGCTTCCCCCTCCTGAGGCGCCGGACGGTTTGCCAGAATCGTTTCGAGGCCGACCGGTAGTCCTTCTCCATGGCCTCACCGAACTCCTCTCAGGCCCGAGTTTTTGCCTCTGCCACAGCCGGGCCGCAGCACGCTTGGCCTCACGGTACCCGTCAGCCGGCTCAGGAGTCCCTCAAGCCAACCACAGCCGATAGGACTCCTTCTTCAGCTTGACAGCATCCCTTACTGCCGGTGTCCACCACTGGGTTCTGGGATTGCCGCCGCGACAGGCACCGCAGACCTTACGGCCGCAGCTACGGGAAGCAGCATCGACAATAGATGCGGAGAACACGGTCCACTCGGACTCTATGTCTCCAACATCCCCCGGAATCTGGTCAAAGCTCTCCCGGAGGTGGGAGTTGAATACATCCCTGGCTGAGGGCTCCACCAGACGTTCCCAGCAGACCCTCACTATGCGCTTGGGCCTGCCAAGTCTGTCCGGCTTTCTCCACCTCCAGCGGATCCAACTCACCACCAGGTGGTGATCAGTGGACAGCTCAAAATTAAATTAAATTATTTATGTCAAAATATAAAATATTTTTTATTTCAGGTTTACAGTTGACCTTGACTTCTGAATAAAGAGCAGGGTTCTTAAATCAGTGGTTGCCAAATGTTTTTCCCTAGAAGCTTTAGCTTTTGCCCATCACCACCCTCGTGCCCACACATACTCTTGTGCATTGATATACACATGTAAACATTGAAAGATATTTCCTTGGTATAGCTCCTGCTCTTACTCTCATTTTGTCAAATAACTGAAGACTTTACCCCCTATGTTGACCATACTTTCAGTTTGTGATCTACACGTGTTATGCATGCCTCACATGAAAGGTGTTGACATGGAATGGGGGGTTGAAGTTGACCCACTGCTTTTACTCTCCTTATCCTCCTCAGGGGGTAGTCGCCAAATCGTAACATCCACGAGATGAAGGAGAAAGCCAATATTATGAAATGAAAAAATTTAGTAAGATCATCCAAAACAAAGAGTAAAGTCCAGGGAGCAAACAGTGGAGTGCCACTTTATGATCATCCAGTGTGATGTTGATGCTAATAATAACATGTTATGGATGACACAGAAAATATTTTATTGTGTTTGAAGCACTGAGTGCATTTAAACAGCCAGATCACAGCAGTTCAATTCAGTTTAATTCAGTTTTATTCATATAGCGCCAATTAACAACACATCATGTCAAGGCACTTCACAAAGTCATTTCAATCGAATCATACAGATTTCAAGTCAGGTACATACATTCCAATTAATCCTAACTATCAAATAGTGCAGTCAGATTCAGTTTATAATTCAAATTGCTTAAAGGTTTTTCCAAGGAAACACAGCAGATTGCATCCAGTCAGTGACTTGCAGCATTCACTCCTCCTGGATGAGCATGTAGAGACAGTGGACAGTCTTTGCATTGACTTTGCAGCAATCTTTCATACCGAGCATGCATGTAGCGACAGTGGAGAGGAAAACTCCCTTTTAACAGGTAGAAACCTCCAGCAGAACTAGGCTCAGTGTGAGCGGCCATCTCCCACAACCGACTGGGGGGGTTGAGAGAACAGAGCAGAGACACAAAAAGAACTCAGAAGCACTGATCCAGGAGTACTTTCTATGGTAAAGAAAAGTAAAATGTTAATGGTTGTAGCTACTTTGGTGGCTTCATCTAGGACAGAAAGACAGCTAAGCAGATGAACTCTGAGCCAGTTTTCAAGTCTACAGTATTAAAGAGAACACATACAGTTAGTCACTGTAAAAGCTCAGCCAGTAGCTATGTCTAGGAGAGACAGGGTTGAACACTGAAAGAGAGGACCAAGTATATCATCGATAGAAGGTGAGCATTAAGTTGTTGGCAGCAGCAGCTCAGCCGATTTCCCCCTCCAGGAAGGTGCCATAGCTAAACACAGAGCCAGGTCAGATGTAGCTTCTAGAAAGAGAAATAACAGAGAGAGAACATAGAGTTAAAAGCTGAAATAACAGCAAATAATGCAAAATTGGAAAGTTGTATGAGAATTTAGCAGAGAGAGTGAAAGTGGACATTATGTCCTCCAGCAGCCTAAGCCTATAGCAGCATAACTACAGAGATAGCTCAGGATAACCTAAGCCTCTCTAACTATAAGCTCTATCAAAAAGGAAAGTTTTAAGTCTAGCCTTAAAAGTAGACAGGGTGTCTGCCTCACGGACTAAAACTGGGAGCTGGTTCCACAGGAGAGGAGCTCGATAACAAAAGGATCTGCCTTCCATTCTACTTCTAGAGACTCTAGGAACCACCAGTAAACCTGCAGTCTGAGAACGAAGGACTCTGTTAGGAACATATGGAACAATCAGATCTCTGATGTATGATGGAGCTAAATCATTAAGGGCTTTATATGTGAGGAGGAGAATTTTAAATTCTATTCTTTATTTAACAGGGAGCCAAAGAAGGGAAGCTAAAATAGGAGAAATATGATCTCTCTTTTTTAATTTTAATCTCTTGAGCAATGAGTTCAAAGAGATAATGTTAGGTTTAGGGGAATGTCCAAAAATTGTAATGCATGTGCTTATGCACTGCATTTTACACTCACACACCACACACACACACACACACACACACACACACACACACACACACACACAAACCCAGGCAGACAATCAAACAGACCATAGGCCCATTCCATAGACTGCTCTGACACAAACTGCACTTATGTACATTCATTCATTCATCTTCTATACCACTTCTTCCATATAGTGGGTCGCAGGGGAGCTGGTGCCTATCTCCAGCAGGCTATGGGCAAGAGGCAGGGTAGACCCTGGACAGGTAGCCAGTCCATCGCAGATAATAAATACAACATACCATATTTTTATGTACATATTTTTCTGTGTTTTAAATTCTCTAAGGATGTCTTTTAAGGATGTCTGTTATTTTCTATAAGTGTTTTTCATTTCTGTCTGTATATTATGTGTGCATTCTAAGCTAGAAGTCTCTACAGAACTTCATTATGGTTTCATAATAACAGTAAATAGTTTTGATTCTTGATTCTTCAGTCCAGCAGCATGTTCTGAAAGTACACCCTCTCCATTTTGGTCTCACTTAGTTGATTTGTATAAACACCTTGAAATTTGTTGCAACTCTAAACGACATCATTTTATTTTTTAATTACACAAAACTTTTCAAACTTATAATTTTCCTGTATTTGTTCTTTCGTACCAAGTCAACAAGACAGGATACATTATTAAAGCCAATTTAATATATGATAGAAAGGTTATAGTGCTACAGTCATGGATCCTGGTTTTAATAGGGTGTGTGAAGACCATTTTGTAACAGACTTTAATGAAATTATTGGATATTACTGGAATGAACTGGACTGATTTCAAGAAATCTGGGTTGACTTTGATTCTATATAATTGGGTAAAAACTTAACCTGTTTGTCTTGTGAAGTGAATTGAGATGATTCTTTTTGTGAAGTGGAACAATCTAAATAAACTGAATAGAACTGAACTTGAGGATAACACACAACAGTTGTATTGATAAGGAATAAGAAAAAATTTTATACAACTGTATGATTTGACAATAAGACTGTGCCCTAAACTTACACTCAAAACCACATGCAGCACTGGGCATGTTCATATCCTGGTGCGTCACAAAACATGAGCAATTTACTATTTATCCATACATTTCAGGATTGTACTCGAAGCCGAGCTGCCTCCACTGCCTCCGCTGCCTCCGCTGCCTGGTCCTGTTCCTGTTCTGGAGGAGCTCGAAGCTGGCTCTACCAGTTTTCTGCATCACTCGCCTAAGCTCCACCATGGTGTCAAGCCTTCTAAGCTTCACCGCCCGCTTCCTCGTGGCTGTCCTCCAGACCGTCTGCTCCGATGGTGCTTCTGGTTCCGACACCGTCCATCTGAACTCTGTGTCCCACCTGGACGTCCTCCCGGCTGTCTTCCTGGACTCTGTGCCTGCTCGGAACGACCTCCGGGCATCTGCCTGATCTATGGGTCTGCGGAACGACCTCCGGGCCGTCTGCCTGATCTCTGGGTCTGCATGGGACGACCTCCAGGCCGTCCGTCTGAACTTTGGGTCTGTAAGGGACGACCTCCGGGTTGCCCGCCCGAACTTTGTTTTATTTTGGTTCTTGCCCGCCTGGACTTTTGGTCTTTTTGTTTTCTGGCCCTGTTTCTGGCCCTTGCCTTGTTTTTGTTTTGTTTCTGGCCAGTTTGTGATTACTGGCCCTCTTTTGGGTACATTTTATTTTTCTTGCCGCCTTTCAAGACCCCCTATGCCCACCCTGGTCGGGCGTTTGTTTGTTTTGTTTTTCTGAACCTTGTAAGGTTGTCTGGAATCCGCCCTTAAGGGGAGGGGCCATATCATGTGTCTGTGTTTTTATTATCTGGTCTGGTTTCTGTTTTCCCTCCATTTATCACATGTTCCTAGTCTTCCCTGATTGTCTCGTCTCATCTCTCATTGGTTCCCCTTGCTGTTGTGTTTGGTATATATGCCATCATAGATGTTCTCCTCTTACCCTCGTCATTGTCCTTGTTATCGTTAACATATGGTAACTCTCTGTTCTGGTCTGGTTTTGGGAAATATTAAAATCTGCACTTACCTTCATTCGTCGTCTCCTGGCATCTTTAACTGAACATTGGTCCTACCTTCAAAAACCCGCTTCAAACTCGCTTCAGTTACAAACAACTAGAGCAATATAAAAACACGTAAAAAATATGATAAGCAACTTGAATAAAACATAATATAAAACAAGTACAGAATGTTATAAGAAACTTGAATGAAGTACAAGATAATGCGAAAAAGTGGGTTTTAAGAGCAGATTTAAAAATAGACAGTGAAGAGGCCTTGGACTTGCCACAGAAAAATCTGTCCCCTCTGAGCTTCCGCCATGTCCTCGGTACGTCCATGAGAAACTGGTCCGCTAACCTGAGTGAGCGGGAAGGGCAATGCACTTGCAGAAGCTCAGAGAGATAGGGTGGGCCAGATCATATAAAGATTTAAAACCAAATAAAAGAATCTTAAAATGAACCCTAAACTGAACAGGCAACCAGTTCAGTGAGGCTAAAACAGTAGTTATGTGCTCTCTCTTTCGTGTCCCAGTTAAAAGGCGGGCAGCTGCATTCTGCACCAGCTGGAGACGAGACAGGGCTGTCTGCAATACCCCATAATACAGAGAGTTGCAGTAGTCGAGGCGTGTTGTGCTAAAAGCGTGGATCACAGTTTCAAAGTCCTGTTTTAAAAGAATATATTTCACTTTTGCCAGTTGTCTCAGTTGATAAAAGCTGGATTTCACCACCGAGCTGATTTGCCTGTCAAAATTAAAATCACTATCCATTTTTACCCCAAGATTGGTGATAATGGGTTTTTATATACTGGTTCAGAGGGCCAAGCTCTATGTTTGATGATCCAGTGAAAACCCCAGGACTAAAAAACAAAACTTCTGTCTATTTGTCATTACAATTAAGGAAGTTAAGAGTCATCCAGGCTTTTACTTCCTCAAGGCACACAAGTAGTGAGAGTGTGCAGAGTAGGTTCCTTCATATTTCAGGGGAACATAAACCTGGCAGTCATCAGCATAAAGATGGAAGGCACAACTGTGCTTCCTGAAAATAGAGCCCAGGGGAAAGAGGAATAATGAAAAAAGCAGAGGCCCAAGGACTGAGCCTTGTGGGACCCTACAAGAAAGGGAAGCAGAAGAAGATTTAAAATATCCTAAGCTAACACAGAAAGTCCTTGTAGACAGGTAGGACATGAACCAGTCAAGGGCGGTTCCTCAAATACCGATGAGGTGCTCTAAGCGAGAGATTAAGATGCTGTGATCCACAGTGTCAAATACAGCTGTCAAATTCAATAAAACCAGGATCACGCAATTTCCGGAGGCAGTAGGTAAAAGAATGTTGTTAAAAACCCTGAGAAGTGCAGATTCTGAGTTGTGAAGTGACTTAAAGCCAGACTGAAAAAATCCATCAACTGTACATAGACTATTTTCTCCAAGTTTTTTGGAAAAAAAAAAGGCAGCTTGGAGTTTGACAAAAAGTTTGACAAAACAGTTGCGTCTAGCCTCGGCTTTTGAATCAGAGGCTGCACTCTGGCATATTTCCAATCGTTTGGAAAAACACCCGAGGACAAACTATTGTAGT
The DNA here is from genome assembly GCA_036173005.1 of Crenichthys baileyi. Lineage (NCBI taxonomy): Eukaryota > Metazoa > Chordata > Actinopteri > Cyprinodontiformes > Goodeidae > Crenichthys > Crenichthys baileyi. Next base: position 200,108 of record JAHHUM010000603.1, read on the forward strand.
AACAGCAAGAAGAGGAGGCCCCAAAGTAGCAATTACTTCTTTAAAAAACTTTGGTGGGAGCGCATCTATGGGAGAACCAGAGGGCTTAAGATGATCTCCTTTAAATAGTTAAAAGTCACCGGCTCAAACTGGTGAAAAACATCAGAGCAAGAGACTACGACTGGTATGGAAAATATAGGAGGGGATACTATCTGTGCCCAAGCATTTGCCACTTTATCCACAAAAAAGTGTAAAAATTCTTCGCAGGCCTAGAATGAATGTTCGGTTGTGGAACATTAAGAACATCATCAATAGTTTTAACGTGCTGAACTTTGTTCATAATTGGCAATAATAGTTATTCATGGCCAAACCAAACCTTTTGTTGCACAACAACCTCATACGTTATATTATCAATATTGAAATGCATTTTTTCATAAAATCTATTTTTTAAATAATCAAATACCATTATAGCTTTAATCAACAGTTCTTAACAGTCAAAAGTTTTCTTCTTATTGAAAACTGGCTCAGAGTTTATGTGTTCTTTCTTTCTAGGTGAAACGACTAAAGGAGCTACATCCATTAACATTTACCTTTTCCTTCCCATAGAAAGTACTCCTGGATCAGTGCTTCTTTGTTCTCTTTGTGTCTCTGCTCTGTTCTCTCTAACCCCCAGTAGGTCGTGGCAGATGGCCGCTCACACTGAGCCTGGTTCTGCTGGAGGTTTCTTCCTGTTAAAGGGAGTTTTTCCTCTCCACTGTCGCTACATGCATGCTCAGTATGAGGGATTGCTGCAAAGTCAACGCCAGTGACTGTCCACTGTCTCTACATGCTCATCCGGGAGGAGTGAATGCTGCAAGTCACTGACTGGATGCAATCTGCTGGGTTTCCTTAGATAGACAAACTTTTTATCCAATTTGAATAAATAACAGAATCTGACTGCACTGTTCAATGATTCGGATTAATTAATTAATTGTAATGCATGTACCTGACTTTTGTAAAGTGCCTTGAGACGACATGTGTTGTGAATTGGCGCTATAGAAATAAACTGAATTGAATTGAATTGAATTGAATTGAATTGAATTGAATTGAATTGAATTAAGTAACACCACTGATTGACCCTTTTTTCTTACTGTTGTGCGTTGATTTTATGAAACAATCTGCCCAAAACTGCGGTCACCTTTATAAGGTCACTTTTTAGAATGCTCTAAAATATAAAATCAAGTTATTAAAAAAGAATTTACAAAGTGTTGAATAAACGCTAACAACGCACACACGGCAGCATTGTTTAATATGTATTTTAATTGATAGGGAGGTTAAACTGACGCTCCAGTGCCATGGACAGTAAAATCCTAGAGGTCCGGTTCAAACAGGCTGGTCCCCTTACAGATTTCTTTTGTTTTAGCTGTTTATCTCACTGAAAAAATAATATAAAAAGAATTTTAATACCAGGCAAAATAACATGCGTAAATAAAAAAAAAAAACTATTTTCAAATGATTGAGCTATCCAAACCAACTTGTCTCTGTGTGAAATGTAACTGGATGTGGCTCTCTTGGTGGCAACATCTGCAATCAAACATTACCCACTGAGGAACAATATCAACTAAAAACATAATATTAATGAGAGTAAATGTTGCCTGTACTGTGCAAAGAGCCAGTCCTGATTTTATACTCTGCTTTCACAGACGTTTTAATTTAGATAGTGCTGACATTTTCTGATGATAGTTTTATTTTGTTATATTCCAAGCTTTCATTTAAGCCACATTACCACTTGCTTGTTTTAGGCGGCGCGGCTCCGCTCCACTCTGTCTCTCTCCACTCGGTACGGTATCAGTTGTGTTTTTACTGATTGACTCACGGCTGGAGCTATGGCAGCTGAAGCTCCACCTGCAGCCGTCAGTGCAGTGTGCTGTACTGCTATTAATTTTACTGTGTGACATTATTACATTAAAGTAATCTGTGTGAGATCAAAAATAATTAAACACAAAAAAAACACAAATAAACTAAATACTAATAATGTTGGCAACCTGTCCAGGGTGTACCCCGCCTCTTGCCCATAGACTGCTGGAGATAGGCACCAGCTCCCCCGCGACCCACTATGGAATAAGCGGTAGAAAATGACTGACTGACTGACTAATAATGTTTGTGTTATTTTATATGCAAGAATGTCTTATATATGTTTCTCATGTATAAAATGATTCACTGGGATAATTACCTGGACCACAGCCCAGACAGAACTATAAAATAAGGCTCAGGGGTTCTGATGTGAGCTGTCTGGACTGGTGAAGCTCCAAAGTTTGCCTGAAGTTAACATTTTGGGCTTTATGAGGTTTTTGTTTTAGCCATGGCAATAACAAGGACAAGGATTTTAAAGCACAAAATCGCAAACTTCTGACCGCGGTGAAGTTAGTTTTAGGTTGGATTTTTGTGCTCCCGTTTTTCCTCCCGTTTGATCCGATGAAGTCAGTTTGGTTACGGACAGCTGCATTAATATTATTGTAGTCGCTTTTGAGTTTTATTAACTTTTCCTTGCACTACCTCTTAGGACACCTTCTCATTTCCTCTGGTCCCATGACCAATTAGTCAACAGCAGTCTTTTCATGTCACATGTAGTCCTGACTTAACCCCAGGCGTACCAGCTCAGGAGCAGGGACCAAAAATGTAGGTACTTTTACCGAAAAACTGTAATGGAAACACAAAGCGAGCCGAATGGAGTCAAGTAGGGCCAAATTAAGCCATTGGAAAAGGGGGACTAAAGGTGACTGAAGTTGAGGTCAGATTTTATCATTTGACAAAAACAATGTATAAATGTAAAATTATACAAAAATGTTCTAAGAGCAGGCTATGTAATTTAGGAAGTGCTAAATAACACCTTGGTGACATTTGATAATGAAAAATTGTGTTATTTCAGTATCGATAATCCATATTCTGATTTGACTGAAATGCACCATGGGGCTAAAGTAGCCATGTGGAAGCACAGGTGATGAAGTAGTATGTATTGGATGGGAATTGGCGACCTAGTTTAAATACTTTCTGCCTCCCTAGTTCAACATACAGAAACCCTGAGAAGAGAAACTAATTATAAAGAAAAGAGAAGGAAACTAAGCTGACAGAGAGATATTCAGCACAGAGATATCACTGAATGACAAAACTGTGGCAATATTCAGATCAAATATGTTGTCAGTTTTTACTACAGAAATATTTCTGTTCTTCTATTTCTGTTCTTGTTTGTTTGGATACTTACCTCCACAAAGCAGATTTCGTTTTTGTCTGTATTTGTCTGTCTGTCTCAAAAAGCTCTGATGGATTTGGATGAAAATTTCAGACAAAGTACGTATTAGACCAGCAAACAGATGATTAGATTTTGGTGGTGATGCAGAGCACCATCTGGATCCAAGATTTTTTTAAAGGATTCTTTATCATTGCCAGAGCATGGTTCTGCAACTTGGAATTCCTACATAGTTCATCACCCTGTCAGCAGCTGACATAAAATGGCCAGAGGTCATACAGAGTATAGCTCATCAGTATAGAAAAAAGCCTACAACCCTATTGCCTTGGCGGAGCTGTGCGCTCTATGAGTGCTTTTTTTGGTTTTGTTTAACATTATTGCCAACTTGCTGAGTAGGCCCTACACTTTACCAGTAGCTGGTTGCTGCTTCCACAGATTTAAATCACACATGAAGCTTTGTAGTTTTACATACCTGTTTAACATGGCTATTATTTTAAACCAACATACCCAGCTTCCAGCTAGAGGGGGTGTTTTTCTAATTAAGGCACATTCATGATCTGTGAGGCATGTCAGAAACTTTGATGAGCTAATCTGTAATAGTCTGGCACACTTCACCTCAAATAGTTCAGTAGATAGATAGATAGATAGATAGATAGATAGATAGATAGATAGATAGATAGATAGATAGATAGATAGATAGATAGATAGATAGATAGATAGATAGATAGATAGATAGATAGATAGATAGATAGATAGATAGATAGATAGATAGATAGATAGATACTTTAATATTTTATTAAATACTATTTCGGTCTGTTAAGGGTCCTCCTGTGAATACCAGCCCAATAAGGCTGTGGTATTAGGACAAAAGTGAAAGGTGTGAGCCAAGCTCTGGCATTATTGAACAGCAAAACTCTGTACACACACAGAATAAATTCACACAATTTCTTAAAATACAAGAATTTATTAACAAAAATAAGTCAACTCAAAGTCAAACATATTTCAATCATCAGACTCTTTACTATGCTAAAACAACCCAACTAAACTACCAAACAGAATTAAAGAATAATGAAGACTAATGGGCTACGCACAATATAAACAAATGAGTCAAAGATGGTTGAAAATCATGACCAACAGAGTGATGCAATATTACCATGCAATGTTATTTATGTTTGAGAACCAAGGATTATCTTAAGGAATCTGGAAATGAAGCTAAGTTAGTCTTAGTCTCAACTTAGACAATAATTGGTATACCTTCAAATAAACCGTTCCCAATGCAAGATCAGATAAAACATTATTTTAATAAAATAATATTTTAAAGAATGATTTGCTGAATAAAACCAACCTTCTGGATGACTAATTCTCAATGGTGTTTAATTAGCTGCCTTTATTTATTAACATAATATTTAAAGAAATATTATTAAGGAAATATTTAAATGATATTTAAAGAAATAATAATAAGAAAATGTTAAAGTAATATTTAAGGAAATATTATTTTGATTAAGAATCGAACCTTTCTGGATAAATGGGTCTTAATGGTGTTTAATTAGCTGGCTTATTTATTTATAATAATATTATTTAAGGAAATATTATTTTGAATAAGAACCAAACCTTTCTTGATAAATGGGTCCTAATGGTGTTTAATTAGCTGCCTTTATTTATTAAAATAATATTTTGGGAAATATTATTCTGAATAAGAACCAAAGCTTTCTGGATAAATGGGTCTTAATGTTGTTTAATTAGCTGGCTTCGCCTAGTACAAATAATATTTAAGGAAATATTTTTACAAAAATGTTAAAATAATATTTAAGGAAATATTTTTGAATGAGGACCAACAACCTGCGGTCCCAGCCTTCTTTTCCAGGCTGTGGGGGAAATCCGCTTTGATTAGGGCTGCTTCTAGAGGCCTCAGAAGAAAAGCCAAGTCAAGCTTGTCTGATTCCACTCTTTGTATGAATAAATACCGGATACTCTGACAGCAAATCACTACTTAACTTTGTTGCATGTGATTTTATTCACTCTGGATCCAAGTTTGAAGAGTTGTGTCTGCTTGCCAGCAAAGAGACATTAGTGCGCTGTATCTCTCCTTCCAGTTCCGCTGGGGACCTGCGTGGAAGAGGTCTGTTTGTTGGAACGCTGGGTTTTTATTTAACAGTGACGTCACGTCACTGTTACTTCTGTTCTTGTTCCTGGCTGAGCTGGAAGTGGGTTACTGTGATTTATTTTGAAAAAATATTTTGAAAATTCCAGAAAAGTTCTTACTGGCCTTTAATATTGTAACCCATGGCTGGGGTTCCAACAACTAGATGATTTCAATGGATCCATAGAGCAAAAGAGGTATTGTTCTCTTTCAGTCTGGCAAAGATCCCAGAGGATGCATTAGTATATAACGTTCCAACATATTTTTTTTGTCTTATATTAGCAACTTCATGTTTAAATCTTTCCACAAAAAATTACATCTTACGTCAATTCTAGGTTTTAATGTATATATGTGGAGCAGCTGAGGCAGAAGAATAGAGATAAGGGGATAAAAGACAAATGTAACCAAAGGGAACATAAACTAGAATACATATGGAGCAAACTAAGACATAAAGCCAACATTTAACCAACAACACAGAAGTGCACTGAATAAGGCAAGACCTAATAAGAAAATTACCAAAATGAAAACACAGATGAAAATCCAAACATAAACACCAGTGGATCGTAACATGAATGGCCCAAAGTTTTCTTCAAGTCAGTGACGGGAGGTCAGTTTGTCTGCTCCTTTAGGCTGTTACAGTCCTGTTGGTTTTGTTCTTCCCAGATTTTTTAATAAAATAATCCAGACTATTAGAAATCCAAGACTATTTGTTGATTCTACAGTGATAAACTTTTATAGCTGTGCCAGTTCACTGCAGCTAGATTCATGACAGAGACAAAAAAGACCAAACCAGCCATCTGGCATCATATTTTTTCAAACTCCCTCTAAATTTTCCCCGGTTGCTTTGTCTGTAAATTTTGTTGACCTAAGTGGATTTTGTAGGTTTTTTGAAGCTCGTCATGATGAGAGAGCTGAGAAGTCATGGGTTTGTGATTCGAGTTGGAACAAAGGTTTGAAATTATTTTGGGTTAAGGCACACGTTACCCATGATTAGGACCAGGTTATTATTTAGATTCAGATGTTCAGAAAAAATGGACACCACTAATAAAATGTGCAAAGGAGGAAAAAATTTTGTAAGGATAGCTTAACAAGCTTATGTGTGTGTATGTGTGCCTGCACATGTGTGTTTGAGAAACACAAAGACAGAGAGCTGGATGGGAGAAAGAGACGCAGCTGGACTTTGTCAGGTCCATTGAGAGACTATCTTGTTAGTGTAGCATAACCTTTCTACTGCTCTCCTGATAACACTGGCACCTCTCTGTCCCACACACACACGCACACACAAACACGCACCCTCATATCACTGTACAGATACATTATATACCATGGGAACCAGACTTAGGGTTGTACTCTGTGTCCACACTAACACATACAAACATACAGAGCCTGTGTTTCAATGACCTCATAGTGGAAAAACTTAGTCCAAATAGGATCTCTTATCATTTGTGTGACCACACAGACATACCTCTGCATTCACACACACACACACAGAATATACAATAGGTCAGAGTAACAGGTTGAAAGAAACTCATTTCAAAAAGAGCTGTATTTTCACTGACTCCATAAGGTTATGAAATGCTGAGACACATAACACGATTGGATCTGTATTTTTATATAAATAACAAGGAATTGTATCATATGTTTATCTGTTATTCTCTTCTACAGATATGGTCATGTGTGCTGTCCATAAATTTAAACACATATAGCAATATATAAATCATAAATTGCAATATTTTTGGTAGTAAAAACATTAACAAACCTCCCACAGTAACATCAAAGGGGACTGTTTTTTGTAAAAAAAAATTACAGTGTTGGCCAGATTTAGTAGCAATAGTGTCACAATTATTGGCACCCCTCTTACTCTTTTTAAAATAAGTTTTGCAAGAACCATTAGCACCAGCGCCCCCAAGGGTCAGTCCTTTCCCCACTCTTCTCTCTGTACACAACGACTGCACCACAGCGGACCAATCTGTGAAATTCATGAGGGTCGCAGATGACACTGCTGTCATTGGTCTGTTTCGGGACAATGACAAGTCTGCATACAGATAGGAGGTGGATCAGCTAGTCCATAGTGCGATCAAAACCACTTGCAGCTAAACCTGCTAAAGACAGTGGAGATGACGGTGGACTTTCAGGACCCCCTTCAGTTTGCTTATATCGGTGGAGTTGAAGATGCCATCATACACCTGCTTCAACAAACCCACTGTCATCTGGAGAAAGCCAGCAGACCACAATTTGTGAGACTGAAGGGTTGTGTGTCTAACCAGGTAGTCAGCAGCACAAGAGCACCACAGGGGACTGTGCTCTCACCATTCCTTTTCACACTGTTGTTGTGATTATTATTATGAATATATGTTATTTAATATTTAATATTCATATCTTAATATTTTATTAAATAATAATTCAGTCTGTTAAGTGTAAGCTCCTGTGAATCCCAACCCAATAAGGCGGTGGTATTAGGACAAAAGTGAAAAGGGTGAGCCAAGCTCTGGCATTATTGTACAGTAAAACTCACAGGGAACACACGGGGAATAAATTCACACAATGTCTTAAAATACAAGAATTTATTAACAAAAATAAGTCAACTCAAAGTCAAACATATTTCAATCAATATACTCTTTACTATGCTAAAACAATCCAACTAAACTACCAAGCAGAATGAAAGAATAAAGAAGACCAACTATGTACAATATGAACAAGTGAATCAAAGTTGGTTAAAAACCATGGCTAATAAAGCGATGCAACATTACCACTGAATGTTATTTATGTTTGAGAACCAAGGATTACCTTGAAGAATCTGGAAATGAAGTTAAGTTAGTCTTGGAACTAACTTAGACAATAATTGGTATACCTTGAAACAACCATTCACGATGCAAGATCAGATAAAACATTATTATACTAAAATAATATTTTAAAGAATGATTTGCTGAATAAAACCAACCTTCTAGATGACTAAATCTCAATGGTGTTTAATTAGCTGCCTTTATTTATTAAAATAATACTTAAGAAAATATTATTTTTAATAAGAACCAAACCTTTCTGGATAAATGAGTCTTAATAGACTCCAAAGTCACGTGTTACCTTAGCCGATAGCTGCTGAAGCTAAGAAAAGAAGCTTATAGCTTGTATAATCCCTTTAAAATTAAACATGTACCTTTAAAATACCATCAATTAAAGGATCAAATACATAAGCATGGATGGCGCATTATGGATGATCTGTGTTTAAAAACCACCCTTTAAATAAAGTTTATCTTAACTTTTAAAACACAATACAGAACACATCAGCTGAGTACTAGTCTCCTAGCACTTATCTGAGTTTTCTTAACACAGACAAAAAACAAACATCATTAAACTAACATTGTTTCGATTTTTTTAACTCTAAACTAATCTTCTCTGCTCAAACACTACCTCTTACGTGTTGAGGAAAAGGTTTCTGGGTGACAAGATGAGGGAGGTCCGGTCATCCACGTGTGGACTGAAAGGGACTAGTGTTGCAGCTAATCTCAGTAGCTGCAAGGGGTCAGCTTTTAGATGGCCCGGCCGAACCATACGACAAAGGCACATTCAGCTCCTTCAGTGGCCGCGGTGCGGTGGGTTAGCTCTCACCACCCGGAAGTGCAAGCAGGAAGGCGAGAGATGTGGTCCTGGCCTACTTTTCCAGGTCGTGGGGGAAATCCCCTTCAATTAGTGCTGCTTCTGGAGGCCTGGAGGTGGTGGAGGAGTATAAATACCTCGGTGTTCACCTGGTCGACAGACTGGAGTGGAGATGCAACCGTGAAGCCGTCTACAAGAAGGGACAGAGCAGACTGTACTTCTTGAGGAAGCATAGGACCTTCTGTTTTTCCAGCAAGATCCGCATATCTTCTATAAGTCCGTTGTGGAGAGTGTGATCTCTTCTGCCACCATCTGCTGGGGTAGCAGCATCAGAGCCAGGGACTTAAAAACTCAACAAGCTGATAAATTTGTTACTTTTGTTACTTCAAGCCTGGACTATTGTAAATTTTTACTATCAGGATGTCCACAAAATGCAGTTAATTCCCCCAGTTGATCTAAAACGCTGCAGCAAGAGGTCTGATGAAGATTAAAAAGGGAGATCATATTTCTCCTATATAGCTTCCCTTCATTGGCGCCCTGTTAAATCCAATATATAATTTAAAATTCTCCTTCTCACATATAAAGCTGTTGGAACCCCAGCCATGGGTTACAATATGGATGAACATGGACTCTGAACTGTACACAAAGGCCGGTACGAACCTTTCTTGAACTTTCAAAATAAATCATATTACCCTTCCAGCTTAGCCCAGAAAGAGGAGGAGTTAGAGCTCGCAGGCGAGTATCAGACCACAGCCTTCGAGAAGGCTTATCTCTTCAACTTGGATCCACAAAGTTGGGTAATGATTTGGATCTTATTCAAAATAATATTCCCTTAAATATTATTTTAACATTTCCTTAATAATATTTTCTCAAATATATTTGAATGAATAAAGACAGCTATTTAAACACCATTGAGAATTTGGTTTGTTTGGTTTTATTAAGCAAATCCTTTTTTGAAATATTATTTTTTTAAAATATTGTTTTATTTGATGTTGCAATTGTGATTGGTGATTTGAAGCTATACAAACTATTGTCTAAGTTAGTTCCAAGACTAACTTAATCTCATTTCCAGATTCATGATAATCCTTTTTTCTCAAACATAAAAAGCATTGAATGGTAATGTGGCACCACTATTGGTCATGGTTTTTAACCATCCTTGATTCACTTGCGCATATTGTATATAGTCATTGGTCTTCCTTATTCTGTCAACTTGCTTGGTAGTTTTACTTGCATTGTTCTAGTATAGTAAAGAGTTTGTTGATCGAAATATGTCTGACTTTGAGTGGACTTATTTTTGTTAATAAATTCTGGTATTTTTAGAAATTGCGTTAATTTATTCCATGTGTTTGCAGAGTTTTGCTGTTCAGTAATGCCAGAGCTTGTTTCACCCTTTTCTCTATTATCCTGATACTACCGCCTTATTGGGCTGGTATTTGCAGGACAACAATCAAGAGACCAAATTATTATTTAATAAAATAATATAATCATGATGATGATTACAACAAAGCCCTTACTGATCAAGCTCCATCATACATCAGAAATCTGATTGTTCCATATATTCCTAAACAAGTTAGGATTTCTTTCTTTCACCTCCGGAACATTGCCAAAATTAGAAATATCCTATCCAGGAGTGACGGTAAAAAACTAGTCCATGCATTTGTTACTCCAAGGCTGGACTATTGTAATTCTTTACTATCAAGATGTCCACAAAATGCAGTTAAAAGCCTTCAGCTGATTCAAAATGCTGCAGCAAGAGTTCTGATGAAAATTAAAAAGAGATCATATTTCTCCTACTTTAGCTTCCCTTCATTGGCTCCCTGTTAAATCCAGAATAGAATGTAAAATTCTCCTCCTCACATATAAAGCCCTTAATGATCTAGCTCCATCATACATCAGAGATCTGATTGTTCCATATATTCCTAACAGAGCACTTCGTTCTTAGACTGCAGGTTTACTAGTGGTTCCTAGAGTCTCTAGAAATATAATGGGAGGCAGGTCCTTTAGTTATCAGGCTCCTCTCCTGTGGAACCAGCTCCCAGTTTTAGTCCATGAGGCAGACACTCTGCCTGCCTTTAAGGCTAGGCTTGAAACTTTCCTTTTTGATAAAGCTTATGGTTAGAGTGGCTTAGGTTATCCTGAGCTATTAATGCAGCTATAGGCTTAGGCTGCTGGAGGACATAATGCCCACTTTCACTCTCTCTGCTACATTCTCATATTACTCTACACTTTTGCATTATTTGCTGTTATTTCAGCTTTTAACTTTATTTTCTCTCTCTGTTTTTTCTCTTTCTAGAAGCTACATCTGGCCTGAACCTGTGTTTAACTGTGGCACCTTCATGGAGGGGGGCATTGACCAAGCTGCTGCTGCTGCTGCCAACCACTTAGTGCTCAGCTTCTACAGATCATACACTTGGCCCTGTCTTTCAGTGACCCTGTCTCTTCTAGACATAGCTACTGGCTGAGCTTCTACTGTGACTAACTGTATGTGTTCTCTTTCATACTCTAGACATGAAAACTGGCTCAGAGTTCATCTACTTGGCTTTCTTTCTCTCCTAGATGAAGCCACTAAAGGCAGGGTTCTTACCAACATATTTCAGCGTAGCGGGCCGTTACGCTGAAATAAGGCCGACTCTACCTAATTGTGCCTTGAGACGACATGTTGTGAATTTGTGCTATATAAATAAACTGAACTGAATAGATCGGTAGGCACGTGCCTTGCCCAGGGGCACATCGACATGTGGCAGGAGGAAGCAGGAACAGAACCCACAACTCTTGGATCACAAGACAACTACTGTTCCCACTGAGCCACAGTTGCCTCTGGGATAACGAAGACACTATTTAGGATGTTTATAAGGACAATGCAGACAATTTTTATGCAGGTTGGTTATATTGGAGGAATGGTAATCACCATGGCTTGCTCTTGGCCTGCTCCATCCTGTCTCAATTTAATCAAAACATCAAAACAAAGCAAAAGATAATGAAATAAACTAAATTAAAAAAATTGTATCCTTAACTTTTTAAAGAATTTTCTCTGCCCAGACACAACCTCTAACTGTAAACCGTTCGGATAAACAGGAAAGCGTGTTTAGTTATTTCGGTCTAGCGGCTTGAGCTGGCAGTTGTACAGTTGCCGGTACTGGTACACTTGTTCAGCACACCATACTGTGGTTTCAATGCTGTCTTTTTCAGGCAGTAGAGAAAAACTGATTTGTCAATGTAATCAGACACACCGTCTCTTCTTGGGGAATCTATGCTCAGATTCTTTCTGCAGTAGCTCAGCCAGCCTGTTTCAGGCAGTTAGTCCTATTTTCGGCCAGGGTACAGTCACCGGATGCATATAGAGCAGACTGTGTTTTACTTTGGATCCAATGATGCTGTCTTTTACTTAGCCAGCGAGATCTATGTCCCCCCAAATGCTATTCTGTCACTCTCCTCCTTCCTGGAAGCTGTCATGAAAATGGGTTAATGCTGTGGATCCTGGGATTCAAAGTTTTCATCATACTCTTAACCCAAACTAGTTGACTTTACTAGAAAATCGTGAGGAAAACCGTTGCCTCAAACCATTCTAGTTTTTACACAGGATAGAACTAAACAGGTTGAGTTTAATTAACTTATAATTTTAACAGGATGCAGTAGACATACTTAAGTCTACACCAGTAGACTGGCTCAAGGCGCTGACTCAGCGATGCCCGAAGCCTGCACTGCCAAGGCAGTGGAGGACAGATTGGGCACAGTTTCTAAGTGGAAAAGTGATGTCATCAGCATCATTGCTAATATGGGGTTACATTAAAAGCAGTAACAAACTTTTAGAATGTTTGCTACAGGGTGTGTGTCTGAGTGAGATGGTTTTATACCCGAATGCGGGACTGTTACATAGACACGTACCAAGCTCAGGACAAATATTGCAGGATTAAACAAGTTTACATGAAATGTAAAAAATTGCACAGTAACATAAAGGCCCAATTTATACAGTATATCCTTTTTTGAGGTTTAGTTCCAGTTTAATCTAACCCCTCTTATCCAATATAAACTTCCCATACATACACTTCTATTGCATTTTCCTAAGAACCTAAAAGAGGAAAACATAAGATGGCTTTTAGCTCAGCATCTCAGTTGCAATAATATTAACACTACCAAAAAACATTTACCAAACTCGGCTAATAACCAATAATATCTTGATAGGTTTGCTAAGATAGTGTAGTGCCATAAGTGTATCTAGTCAACCATGCAAAATTAAAAGCAACCATTTTGAATCTGTAAGTTACTATATTGAGCAGACAACTAATTGCCTCAATACAGGCTAACACACATGCTAATGCTGGAACTAAAAAATGACAGAATTATCACTTTAACATTGGGCTAACATTGGCTTATTTTTGTCCAATGTAGCGTTACATCTTGTTCCTAACCAACTCACAACCACACCTGGTGTAAATGAAATTGCTTTCAGAAAAATACAGGTTTCTCCAGGCTATTGCAGCTTTGCGCGGCAGCTATGCTATACTTCAGCATTCAGCTGACTTCAGTTCACCAAGCCAGTTTATTGGATGACAACGTTCCCTGAAAATTCTATACAAATACTTAATTTACGCACTCACCTGTCCACTTGGTTTCATGTTGCTTTGAGAAATCCACAGCTTTTTCCAACGCGCGTTCAACCTGTTAGCTGTTCAGGTCTAGGTGCAGTGCTCTGCATGCTGAAAGGCCACAACCGCCTCACCCCTTTTAGAAACGTAAGATTTTAAGTTATGTCTGGTTACTAAGATCATTACGCTGTTGTTTTTTTTACCTGAATAGTACAAATAACTATTCTAAGTTACTATTGAGATAATTTTGTACAAAAAAAGCAAGAATTAATAATGACTACAAAAATGTTTAATTAAAAATCTAATTCGGGTTTACCGCACAGTCTCTTTTGTTCTCTGTGTTAAGACAGTAAAGTCGTTTCCTTCCATGGCTGGGCCCAACAATTGATATGACGTTCATGATAATGATGAGTAAAAATGTAACTGTATATTTAAAAAGAAAACTTTAAACACATAAAACCCTTTATGCTATCAGCAAGTTACCACAAATTAGAATAATAGTTCTTAGTTGTACTACTGTCAATTTGAAAAGCGTACATTTTGATCTTTTAATCTTTTTCCTGCACAATTTGGAATTATTCTGGTTAAACATCTTTTACGAGTTGCTTTTGTCATTTTAACAAACAAACAACAAAACCAAACTGTAAAAAACCGAAAGATTAACGAGACATTAAAATCATCCAAAAGCTTTAAACAAATGTAAGCCTAGTATTTTTTGCTTATGTAAAACATATAGCATTCATTAACATTATAACTTTATCTCATCAGCTTGATCTGTAAATTGTAGCCCCGAGTAACCAACAGACAAATAAGAATGGCAAACATGCCATGAGCAGAGAGAAGCCCTGCTGACCAGATGCTTCAGTGATGATCTCCAGACTAGGTTCTGCATCATGGTTAATCCATTTACTGCTCACCACAGGCTGTTGTGAGTGTAGGTTTTTCTCATAATATATGTGTGTGTTTGTTGTGCTGTGGTTGGCCGCTGGCGCTGGTTCTGTGTCTCTGGCCTAACAGACAAAAGGTTAACTGGGTTTGGTTAGCATGTAATTGATGGATCCTTTTTCTTTATGTGTTTATGTATGAGTGTGTGTGCACTGGGTCATAAAGCAAACCGTGTCATACGTGCACCCTGGCACAGGTTTGAAGTATCTCTCTTCATTCTCTCTCCAGCTTCTTACATTAAGGCAGTGGAAAGACAAAAGTAATGAAATGTCTTAAACAAGTGTTGTGTTATAGTTTATTTTAAAATGTAAAAATAGCATCTTATGTTGAAATACACCCGAGTTATAACATGGCTTAAATACATTTAGATGGGACAACACAAAATATTGTGCAATATTTTAACTCATCTTTGACTTCCAATTAATAGCTGCAATTCACAGACTTATTTAGTTGAATCCAAAATTATTCCTACCCTTGTCAGATTTGGATTTTAAATGTTTTTCCTTCAACGAAGAAGTTTTTTTTTTGTTTGGAAATGGCACAGGTCTCCAAAAAGACAACAGGCAATATGCAAGGAGTTTCATGGTGGAAAAAAATATTTCATTATTTTTATTTACATTTAAACAAAAAAAAAATGCAATGTCCAAAAATATTAATGCCCTTCTCAATAACCAAAGAAAACTCTTTCTTATATAGCAGAGAAACCAAATCCTTCTTATAATTGCCAACAACCTTTTTGCTTGTCTCATTGACCATGAGCTCCAAGTCTTTAAAGTTGAAAGGCCTCCTTGCCATCATCATCAGACCTCTCTGAACAGATTCTCTGTCAGATTCATATTAGGATTCTGCTGGGCCATTACAAAATATTAACTATTTCTTCTTCTTCTCCGCTGCGGTCCTTCACCTTACGTCACAGCCACATCCAGTCCCTGATTGGTTGACGCGACACGTCCATCTCCTCCGCGCCGCGCCGCTCCTGAACACGCCTTCTACATAGGGATAACATGTAAATCGGCCGCCCCCATCGCAGAATCCGCGTTCGGTGTGAACGCACCATTACAGTACAAATGGATAACTAGACAATATATAACTCCAGTTAGATTACACCATTTTAACCCTAATACTCCTGACTCTTGCATCAAATGTAG
Source organism: Crenichthys baileyi (assembly GCA_036173005.1). Classification (NCBI taxonomy): domain Eukaryota; kingdom Metazoa; phylum Chordata; class Actinopteri; order Cyprinodontiformes; family Goodeidae; genus Crenichthys; species Crenichthys baileyi. The sequence goes on from JAHHUM010000603.1 coordinate 215,726, forward strand.
TTCCCAGAAAGGATCCTTTTTTCAATGTATGTGGGGTTGTCCTTGAATATTAGCTTTTTGGAGGGCGGTATTGGGGGTGATTAGCAAGATGATTGGTAAGGAGGTTCCTTTAAATCCAAAAATGTGCATCTTAAACATCTATCCTGAAGACTTTTTTACAAACAATCTAAGACCTCTGCTGAATATTTGTTTTTTGGAAGCTAAACGCTGTATCGCATCCAACCAAAGGTTAAACTTTTAACAAAAGAAAATACTCCTTCTCATACTCGTACTCGTCGTCTTCCGCTTTATCTGGGACCAGGTCGCGGGGGCAGAAGACTCAGTAGAGACACCCAGACTTCCCTCTCCCCAGACGCCTCCTCCACCTCCTCTAGGGGGAGCCCAAGGCGTTCCCAGGCCAGCAGAGACATAGTCCTTCCAGCGTGACCTGGGAAGTCCCCTGTGCCTCCTCCCTGTGGTACGTGCCTGTAACACTTCCCGAGGGAGGCGTCCAGGAGGCATCCGGTAAAGACCAGGACTGGTGACAAAGGGCAGCCCGCCGTAGTCCAACATGCACCGAGAACAGATCCGACTTAGTGCCGGCAATGCGGACCAAACTCCTGCTCCGCTTGTGCAGAGCCCTAGTAAAGGGCCCCCGACTCCGTTCTCCTGAAGCACCCCCAAAAGGCCACCATGAGGGCTACAGTCGAATGCCTTCTCCAGGTCCACAAAACACATATGGACTGGTTGGGCAAACTCCCAAAAATTGTACATTGTACAATAATTTTTCTGTGCTTAATGTTTTTCTTATGCACATATGGAAGTGCACCAATACTCACATTATATATATAATATATATATATATATATATATATATATATATATATATATATAATATAATAAAATAAAGTTGTAATAAATGAATCCGTTAACTTTGTGCTCTGATGTTGCTGGCTTGCTCTTTGCAAAAAAAAAAAAAAAACCTGAAAGCCCTCAGATAATGTTCAACTAAAGAACCAAAGAAGCTAATGCATAACTTTGCATTTTTAGAACTACACTGCTTAAAAAAAATAAAGGGAACACTTAAACAACACAATATAACTCCAAGTAAATCAAACTTCTGTGAAATCAAACTGTCCACTTAGGAAGCAACACTGATTGACAATCAGTTTCACATGCTGTTGTGCAAATGGAATAGACAATAGGGGGAAATCTTTGGCGGTTAGCAAGACACACTCAATAAAGGAGTGGTTCTGCAGGTGGGGACCACAGACCACTTCTCAGTACCTATGCTTTCTGGCTGATGTCACTTTTGAATGTTGGTGGTGCTTTCACACTCGTGGTAGCATGAGACGGACTCTACAACCCACACAAGTGGCTCAGGTAGTGCAGCTCATCCAGGATGGCACATCAATGCGAGCTGTGGCAAGAAGGTTTGCTGTGTCTGTCAGCGTAGTGTCCAGAGCCTGGAGGCACTACCAGGAGACAGGCCAGTACACCAGGAGACGTGGAGGAGGCCGTAGGAGGGCAACAACCCAGCAGCAGGACCGCTACCTCCGCCTTTGTGCAAGGAGGAACAGGAGGAGCACTGCCAGAGCCCAAAATGACCTCCAGCAGGCCACAAATGTGCATGTGTCTGCACAAACGGTTAGAAACCGACTCCATGAGGATGGTATGAGGGCCCGACGTCCACAAATGGGGGTTGTGCTCACAGCCCAACACCGTGCAGGACGCTTGGCATTTGCCAGAGAACTCCAGGGTTGGCAAATCCACCACTGGTGCCCTGTGCTCTTCACAGATGAAAGCAGGTTCACACTGAGCACATGTGACAGACGTGACAGAGTCTGGAGACACCGTGGAGAGCGATCTGCTGCCTGCAACATCCTTCAGCATGACCGGTTTGGCAGTGGGTCAGTAATGGTGTGGGGTGGCATTTCTTTGAAGGGCAAGAACCAGGTGAAACGAGGAGACTGAATGCTAGGTGCAGGGGAACCGAATGAAGATGATTGAAGACAGGAGAGAACAAAACGTGGCTGGAGCAAAACAGAGACTCTTGAATTCAAACTTAAACACAACTAGTAAACCATGAAACTAAAGCATAACCAGATCCAAAAAACCTAACTTGACAAAACATGAACTAGAAGACAAAAACTAAAGCATGACCAGGAAAATAACAGAAGCATGATTCAAAACCTATCAAGAATAATAATAATAAGAAGAAGAAGAAGAACCCAAAAACACCCACAAATCATAACAATTAGGTAACGAGATGAGATCCTCAGACCCCTTGGGAGACCATATGCTGGTGCAGTTGGCCCTGGGTTCCTCCTAATGTGGGACGATGCTAGACCTCATGTGGCTGGAGTGTGTCAGCAGTTCTTGCTAGATGAATACATTGAAGCTATGGACTGGCCCGCCCGTTCCCCAGACCTGAATCCGATTGAGCACATCTGGGACATCACGTCTCGCTCCATCCACCAATGTCACGTTGCACCACAGACTGTCCAGGAGTTGGCAGATGCTTTAGTCCAGGTCTGGGAGGAGATCCCTCAGGAGACCATCCACCGTCTCATCAGGAGCATGCCCAGGCGTTGTAGTAAGGTCATACTGGCACAAAATCCTGAGCCTCATTTTGACTTGTTTTAAGGACATTACATCAAAGTTGGATCAGCCTGTATTGTGTTTTTCCACTTTAATTTTGTGTGTGACTCCAAATCCAGGCCTCCATTGGTTAATAAATTTGATTTCCATTGATAATTTTTGTGTGATTTTGTTGTCAGCACATTCAACTTTGTACAGAACAAAGTCTTCAATGAAAATATTTCATTCATTCAGATCTAGGATGTGTCATTTGAGAGTTCCCTTTATTTTTTTGAGCAGTGTATATCATAAGTCATCTTTGATCTGAAACAAAATCTGACATCAAACAACAAATCACCAAACAAACATGGCTGTGAAGTTTGCGGACAACACCACTGTGGTGGGTCTCATATCCAACATTGATGAGACCCACTACAGACAGGAGGTCCACAATCTGACTCAGTGGTGCTCCAAGAACAACATCATCCTGAACACCAGCAAGACCAAGGACGTGATAGTGGATTACAGGTCTAGGAAGACTGAACACACTCCTCTCTGCATTCAGGGGGAGGTGGTGGAGCTTGTAGACAACATAAAGTTCCTGGCCGTTCACATTTCCTCTGACCTCTCCTGGAATGAGAACACCTCCCACCTGGTAACAACGGCTCTTCTTTCTCAGAAAGCTGAAACAGACTGGACTCTCTACTCAGCTGCTCACAAACCTTTACGGGGCCACAACTGAAAGCGTCCTGAGAAAGGACTTAGCACGGGTGTTGAAGACAGCACAGGGGATTGTGGGATGTCGTCTACTGGATCTGTACTCGATTTATGCTGCACGAGTCCAGAAAAGGGACAGACACCTTGCTATAGACCACACCCATCACCCAATGCACTGTTTGTCCCACTTCTGTGAGGAAAACGATTTAGAAACATCACATGAAAAACAAATAGATTCCGAAAGTTTCTTTCCTAAAGCAGTGATGGTGATTGTCCCCCTTCAGACAGACACTAAACATCCCTGCTGACAATGAAACAAACCACCAGCCCATCTTAGACTGTGTCAGCACAAGCAACACTTTATGTAAATACTACATTCAATGTACATATGTTCTCTTTTTCTATAAGTGTTTTTTTTTATTTTGTAAATGTTGTAAGTGTCTAAAGCCTACATGTGTATCTTTTGAGCCGGGTCTGAGCTAAATTTCATGGTCACATAATGACAATAAATAATATTGAATCTTGAATCAAAGCCAAAGGGGTATGTAGTTTATTCTTCTATATTTTATGCAAATTATACATTTTCTTGTGGATGTGTGGAAATGAACTTTAGGTTAGGTTCTTGAATACAGCAACAGATGACAGCAAGATAATATTATCAGCTGTTTTAACTGATTCTGCCCTCTATTTATCATCTGGAGCTTCTGCCCCCTGCTGGTCAAAAGGGGTATCGCACTCTGACCCAGCATTTGATGGGATGGTCTCCTCCTTTGTAACCAACATGGAATAATTGATTTTCCTTATCCTCTTCAGAATTTGGCCTGAGACAATCAAATCCTCCTCATTGTTCTGTTAGCATTTCAAATGCGCAGTGTGAGATGCAGTGAAAGTACAGTGTGTAAAATAGGGGAGAAATAAAAATAAAACATTGACCTCACTTCTTTAAAATAACAATCAGGCAGTGCTGAGGAGTCCTTGGGTTAGAACCGTGAAGTACAAAGATTCAACATGGGGTGTAGCGGGTAAAACTCACTTTCTTCTGAATTTTTAAACAGACCCTGTAGAACCATCTTGTTTCATGTTGGCGTCTGAAAAGAGAGCGGGTATGTGTGTGTGTGTGAGCTCTTGTGTGTGATCAGGAATTCATTAGTTGAGAGGAAGCTCTCTGTCGCAGTCTGCTTTTTGTCAGTCTGTCCCACTCTGATTTTTTTTTCTTTTCCCAAGGCCAGGAGGATATCCTGCGCACAAACACACACACACACACACACACACACACGCTGGAACTGGCAGTGGAACAGCGACATGGAAAATAGAAATAAGACTCGGAACACAAACAGCAGAAACAGATAAGAAGAGTTTACCACCAGCAAATCCCCCCAAAAAAATCTACTTATTTCAATAAAATTTAGCTGGAATTTTAGCTGGAACGTGTGGAACTTGCACAAATGGTCACTCTCAAAAGAAAAAGAGGCTAAGAGCCTTGCAGCTATAAAGTGAATCCATGGATTAGAGGCTACATAAATCCTGCAATAACAGCTCAGTCTGATGCTTGCCAATTTGACACATAATTTAGCGTTTCTCACTTAGGCTTTGATGTCATGAAACAGACTGAGGCCACCGTGGCTCAGTGGGAAGAGAAGGCCGCCTTGCAATCCGAAGTCCGATGTGCCGCTGGGCAAGGCACTGGAAGTCGCCTACTGATCTGTGTGTCGACGTATGAATGTGCGCGTTTGTTAGTGCGATTTGGTGACTAAGGCTCAAGTGTAAAGCGCTTTGAGTGGTCAGCATGACTAGAAAAGCTCTATATAAATTCAGTTACCATAACAGATACATTATTAAAATGAATTTTGAAGGGTATTAAATATTAGCCATTATTATCATTCATTTGTTTTTGCTTTTTAATCAAGTTGGCTAAATTTGTTTTCTAAGCAGAATTTTTAATTAAATTCTAATGACTTTGGCATTATTCTGTAAACAAATTCAACCTAAACATTTAGTTTAGGTGTTGGTTGAGTCTATTGTTATTCTCATTCATGGAGCCTCCAGGAGGGGACTGCACGGAATCTAAAGTTTTTATGCAGCTTTAAGTAGTTTAGCAAAAGCACTCATACCAAAGTCCGTCATGCAAGCAAGCTAGGTTCATTCACCCTGAGGCAGTCGTTGCCAGGGAACAGCGCCTCTGGGTTTCAGGGTCTATATGCCAAATAGTGTAAATTGATTTAAATTTTTTTACTATTTCAGTAACATTTTATGATTAAATAAAAAAATCAGATCTTATTTTTTGTTTATATTTAATGCTGAAAGGCAAACTTAGAAAACATTATGTTAATAATTGATTAAAACTCAGTTAATATAGTTGAGTGGGTGAATTTTAGTTATTTACTCTACAGGATTTCTACTCAGGAATAGTGATAAAAACCTACCCAGATAAAATATATGCATATTGGTACATCAGTTTTAGTGACTGAATTCTAAGATAGTTTTAAGAGTGATGCTCTGCTCCTATCAGTCTTTGTTTTGTTTTTTGATAACAAACATTTAAAACCAAATAATGAGAAATTGAAAATTCTTAAATTTCACCTATCACGTATTTTGTAGATTTTTTTTGAATCTCTAAAATTCTGTGATTTTTCTCGACTTTGCTGGTTTAATAAAACATCACAAATAGTTAAAATAACTGGCTGTGATATTTTTTTTTATATAGAACAAAATTTTTCTCTGCAATAATTGGATCCTCCTTAAAATATGAACCGTGTGGATTAGTTTTTTGTTCCGTTTAGTTTATTTACAGGTTGTTTAGCGCCAAGAAAATAACAATACTAACAAATCCAGTTACATGCAGTTTGAATAAGGCCAATTCAGAAACATTCAAATCAGTCCAACAGTCTACAATTAGATTGTCTGTATTTACAACTGGATCCATTCTGAAAGCGGAAAACGTGTCTTATTTTTGTTGCATGCAGCTGCAGAGTGCAGGAATGGAACCTGTCATTTAATCCGGAGCCAGCTAAAAACCAGACGTGTTTAAACACCAGAATCCGCGTACAGTAAGGCTGCTGCATAACTCACACCCTGCTTGTCCGTGTTCACTCAGACCAGGCGGTGGTTTGTCTACGAAGAACCGAACACTCAGGGTTTTATATATACAGAGGTCCAAATCAAGCATTTGGAGGCCCGGAGCTTTCTGTTCGGGTAAGTCCCTGCTGCATGTCAGCAGCATCAAACTGACTGCAGCGCTCATGTTCTCTAATGGCTCGAATGTAAGCAACTATTAAGGTTCCGATTCATTCATTTCAACGCGATTATTTGACAGAGAAGGAGGAGGCGACGCGGTGCGTGCATGATGAATAACAGCTTAAAAGTGCCCTAATAACTAAATAGCTCCTATTAAGGGTTTAGGCAGGGCCGCGGGAACGCGCCTGGCTGCAGAGAGGCTGCAGAGCTCGGAGGAAAGCATCAACCAAGCCTTGCAAATGCGCCGTCCTCTCATACTAAGAGCAAAGCGCGATTCCATTGCACCAAACAGTCGGCACCGCTTTTATTATTTAATGTCTTTATAATGGTTGTAATGGACACCTCGGATTGTTGTAATAATAATAATAATAATAATTAGCCATGTTGGAATAACCTAAGATCAGCAGTGTCCTTAAACAGCAGTTCTTTATCTCCAATCAACTGTTGTTCCGTCAAATCATTTAATGTAAAGTTCTTACAGGGTGACGGACTGACATACATCGCATTATTTATTTACTTCTTTATTTCTTTATTCTTTTTAAATGTATTTATTTATTCATTAAATTTCCATGTATCCACTATTTTTACCCTTTTATCCATCCCGGAGTTACTGGTGCTATAGCGATCATTGGGCGAGAGGGCATAATAATGATAATAATAATAATTATTATTATTGTTATTATTAGTTGTTGTAGTAGTTCTATTATTATTATTATTATTGTTCTTGTTGTTGTTGTTAATTTTTGTAGTATTATTAGTAGTAGTAGTATTCAAAGCTAAAATCTTTTCTAATTTTCCCTCTGTTCTACAGACAGGACATGTCTGTAGTCTTCCTCGCCTGATTCTGTTTGGAGAAATCAATGTTGAATTTTTTATAATAGATTAAAACAGAATAGAAATAGAAATATGATTTATTCTGGTGTGTCTGTGGCAAAGCGAAAAGGCAAATGGAAGGATACAGGTTCACACATCACAGTAACATAAGCGGCCTAAGTTCAAGGATTCTGGACGCGTTTCACCGACAGCGTCTGAATACAAATAAAAATTGATTACATTACTGTGTAACACCAGGACTAAGGATCATAATTAACAATAGAAACTGTCCGAAAATAAAATAATACTTCTTTAATGAACAAGTCTTTTCATTTTCCAATATAGTATTACCTTATTAATGTTATATTAATTGCAAACTTTTTATGATATTCCCCTGCTCTTAATGTATTGGTGTTAGAAAATTACTGGTTAATATCATTTCTAGAATTTTTTGTTAGTATCTTATATTAACAAAAATATCAGATAGATAGATAGATAGATAGATAGATAGATATAGATAGATAGATAGATAGATAGATAGATAGATAGATAGATAGATAGATAGATAGATAGATAGATAGATAGATAGATAGATAGATAGATAGATAGTTTTTACACTTTGTATATTGTTATTTTTAGTGTCCTATTTTTGAGTTTTATTTATTTTTTATTAGATTTTTTTCCGTATTTCCATAAACTTTCACATTGACCATTTTATAATAATAAATCACACTAATCAAGATCAAGAGCTTAATATAATATAATATAATATAATATAATATAATATAATATAATATAATATAATATAATAGTTACTTTTTACTTTCATTCTTTGGTGTTTTACAACAAGTGGAACTAGAGCAAAAACAAACAAAAAAAACTAAACTGAAAACCAAAGTAAAACTAAGTTAAAAAAAAACGAACAAAATAAAAACATATTAAGGTTATTAAAATAAGCCTGTTTACCTCAGGCTTCGGCTCTAGCGGTCCGGCAGACTTTACACCGTTATCTTTTGTCTGGCTGCAGGATAATCAGGGCGTTCTTGTTTGAAATATTAAAGTGATGGAAAGTTTGTGTCACTGTGTTGATTTTCACATTATATCGTGATGATGTTAATGGCGCCTGTAATTAGAGCAGGTTAAGTGCTTGACCTTGTCTCTGTGTATGTCTGTTCATGTGTCTGGGAGGGGGTTTAACCTGCGATGATCTTTAAGATGATGAGTGGTTCATGATACTTGAAGCCCTCACCAACTGAAACCTCTTTCTGTATGCTTGGTAATGAACACATCAGCAACCACGCGGAAACACACAATCCATCACGCCTGCAGTATGGTTCTCCTCTTGCTATGCTTTTTTGCAGGTTCTGCTCGCTTGGTTGTGTTCGGACTCATTACCTGTGAAGTGGAGGGAGTTTTGGTATAGCCGACCTGCTTGTTGTGAATTTAAAATCTTCAGTTTCAGTAAGACTTAGGAAAGGAAAGTTGCAGCATCTGCACTGGGCAACAAAAACAAAAGTATTGTGATGGTTTATAAAGTCAAAACTGCAAATAGAGAAGCATACAACTGATGTAATCATTTACAGCCCCAATCTTTACCATCTCTAATGGAGTTATGTTCAAGTCAAATTCATGCAATATTCAGTAAATAATCATTTTAGACCAGAAGGAAGACCGTTATTATGTAAAACACTGGAACAATTTCTGTGCAGATCATTCTGACGACAAGGATTAAGGAATCAGATATTTAAATTACCGATAACCCTAAATTGTTTAACAAAGTCTTTAAATGTGTGTTTTAAAAAATATGTGGGAAAACTGCACCAAATAATAACTATTCTCTGTTTTTCATACATGTACATATGTCTTTCATAAAGCAAGGAAGAAAACAAGAATTGTTTATGTATCTATTTAGTAAAAAATAAATGTCCAGTTAAAGTATCAGCGTGGTTTGGGCCGTTTGCAGTCTGCCTCTTTGCATGTGAAACATTTTGACAAATTTGAGAAAAAAGGAAGAAGTCCTGCTTTATTTAGGAGCAGCAGAGTCAGGGAGGGGGTCTGGATTGTGGTAGAGATCTACAGTTTAATTTACATTTAAGGTTTTTTTCTGTTGTCTTCTCGGGGTGTTTAGTTTAAATTTGGCCACTGACAAAATATACTTATGATAAGTTTTTGTTAAATTGCTGTTTTTTGATTTAGGGGCCCTTTTAAATTTTCCTCCAAATATAAACCCTTTTAGAACATCTAGGGGTGGCTTGCCTGAAACTACTGAGTTTTTCCCGATCATCTTCTTTCATTGTAATTTTATTCGAACTAGGATTCTGAGACACCTGATTGTATTTTTCAACTAATAATTCATCTACAGGAAGAACACAGACAGAGATATTCTGTGAGTAGGTTGATATATAGTAATTTTAGTACTGCATTTTTTTTTTGCTGCATTTGCATGGAGGGTGATAAAAAATGTTTAGAAAAAGTTTTCATAGATGAGGAGATGTTTTTAGTGTGTCTGTCCAGACATGGCAAAAGAAGATTCAGAGAAAGTGATGTGGCGACATCTCTATCTTCTATGCTCACTAATGCTTTTAAATTCTTGTTGCCATGGCTTGCCTGGTGTTTCTTTCAGCTGTTGGTTTTACACATAGCTGACATTCACGCTAATTCTGTCATCATTTCTTTTATTATTTTCTGACAGTGACCTTCAGCTCTGTTCTTACTAAGCAGGGACACTCATGCACTCAGCAGTAAGTCCTCTCACTCTGCTCACTATACAGTGAAAACGAGTGCTCTGATTGGCTAAAAGACAGATGACTTTAAGCTGAGCCATACCTTAGTCATCCATTCATTTTCATTAGCTAGTATTTTCTGTTTATATCTAAACGTGTGACTTCTAAAGGTGTTGGGTTGGACCGGATTGTATTTATGGATAATAGATCAAAGGAGGGCTATATACAAGTGTACATAACACTTGTCAGATTTTTATTAACAAATAATGCAAAACCACAATTATGCACTACTTTGAAAATCTTTTTTTCAAGGTTTTGGCTGTAATTTGGCTATGTTTGGCACTGTAAGGCCTGAGAGATGCCACTCGGTGATCCAGTGATCCAGGTGATGCAGTCCTTACTATATTAATCCTGCAGGTCTTACCTTATTACAAATATACAACACAGGTACAATTTTTACCAATTTACATTGGCAGGTTACCATATTTTAACATTTTGTGGGTTTCCAACTTTATGAATTCATAAAAAGGAAAGGTTTTGTTTAATGTTTACCTTAATAACACTAAGGAAATGCTAGGCTTTGATCCGGTGGAGCTTCCTGAGTTATCAGAAATATTAGTTTCATCTAAACCTTCAACTTGTATGTTAGACCCAATCCCAACCAAATTATTTAAGGAAGTGTTCCCTCTGATTACCAGCCCCATTTTAGATATGATTAATGTATCTTTAGTAAATGGGTATGTACCACAAGCTTTTAAGGTAGCTGTAATTAAACCTTTGCTTAAGAAACCTTCGCTTGATCGAGATGACTTAATAAATTACAGACCGATATCCAATCTTCCATTCTTATCTAAAATTCTTGAGAAAATAGTTGCTAATCAAATTTGTGAGCATTTACACAGCAATGACCTGTTTTTAAGAGTTTTCAGTCAGGCTTCAGAGCTCATCATAGCACTGAAACAGCTCTGCTGAAAGTCACTAATGATATTCTTATTGGGCCCCAGATAATGGACTTGTGTCTGTACTGGTTCTGTTAGATCTCAGTGCTGCATTTGATACAGTCGATCATAATATTCTCTTAGAAAGGCTGGAATATGCTGTAGGGATCAGGGGAACAGCGCTAGGCTGGTTTAAATCTTATTTGTCTGACAGATTCCAGTTTGTTCATGTAAAAAAAATATAAATCATCTTTAAACTCCAGGGTTAATTGTGGAGTACCACAGGGTTCAGTACTTGGGCCAAATTCTCTTTATTATTTTATATGGTTCCAATAAGTAAAATTATCAGCAGCATAGAAAAAATTTTCACTGTTATGCTGATGACACTCAGCTTTATTTTTCCAAAAATCCTGATGAGCCAACCAGTTAGATAGACTAAAAGCATGTCTTGAAGACATAAAAACTTGGATGATTTTTAAATTTTCTGCTTCTAAATTCAGACAAGACAGACGTTGTCGTCTTTGGACCGGAGTCTTTAAAAAAAAAACTGCTTAGTCAATCACTTCACCTGATGGCATTTAAATTGACCTCCGTAAAAAATTAAAAAAAACCTTGTGTTATTTTTTGACCAGGACATGTAAATTTAATCCATATTAAACAGGGTTTTCTAGGATTTTCCTTCTTTAATCTCCGAACATTGCCAAAAATTTAAAAATCCTGTCCGGATTGATGCTGAAAAAATGTCCATGCATTTGTTACTTCAAGGCTGGACTATTGTAATTCTTTCTATCAGGATGTCCACAAAATGCAGTTAAAAGCCTTCAGCTGATTCAAAATGCTGCAGCAAGAGTTCTGATAAAAATTAAAAAGAGAGACCATATTTCCCCTACTTTAGCTTCCCTTCATTGGCTCCCTGTTAAATCCAGAATAGAATTTAAAATTCTCCTCCTCACATATAAAGCCCTTAATGATTTAGCTCCATCATACATCAGAGATCTGATTGTTCCATATGTTCCTAACAGAGCACTTTGTTCTCAGACTGCAGGTTTACTGGTGGTTCCTAGAGTCTCTAGACGTAGAATGGGAGGCAGATCCTTTAGTTATCAGGCTCCTCCCCCTTGGAACCAGCTCCCAGTTTTAGTCCGTGAGGCGGACACCCTGTCTACTTTTAAGACTAGGCTTAAAACTTTCCTTTTTGATAAAGCTTATAGTTAGAGTGGCTTAGGTTATCCTGAGGTATCTTCCTTATTTTACCTCCGTCTTCTTCTCCCATTGTTGGATGGAGTAAGGGGGAGTCAGGTTTAGCCTAAACCGGCTCAGTTACGGTTGAGGTGCAAACACACCCTCCATTTCTGCTACCTGTATGACCCCCTCTCTTTTCCAATGGTTATGGTCAATCTGACAGAGAGAGGTATCCCAGTCGTTGTTGTTTTTAGTATAACAATGGCCATCAGTGGGCTCTAGATGGACAAACTGTCTACTTTTAAGGCTAGGTTTTAAAACTTTCCTTTTTGATAAAGCTTATAGTTAGAGTGGCTTAGGTTATCCTGAGCTATCTCTGTAGTTATGCTGCTATAGGCTTAGGCTGCTGGAGGACATAATGACCACTTTCACCCTCTTCGCTACTTTCTCACACTACTCTTCAATTTTGTATTATTTTCTGTTATTTCAGCTTTTAACTTTGTTCTGTCTCTTTTCTCTTCCTAGAAGCTACACCTGGCCTGACTTTGTGTCTACCTGTAACACCTTTCTGGAGAGGGGACCCCTCCAAGCTTCTGCTGGCAACAACTTAATGCTCACCTTCTACCGATGATCCACATGGCCCTGTCTTTCAGTGTTTAACCCTTTCTCTCTCCTAGACATGGCTACTGACTGAGCTTTTACTGTGACTAACTCTATGTGCTCTCTTCAGACTCTAAACTTGAAAACTGGCTCAGAGTTTCACTGTTCCTTCTTTCTAGGTGAAACGACTAAAGGAGCTACATCCATTAACATTTACCTTTTCCTTCCCATAGAAAGTACTCCTGTGAATTGGCACTATATAAATAAACTGAATTGAATTGAACTGAATTGAATTACTGTTTTAACTCTAAATTACCAGTTACACATATTCAGTTTTAAAAAAAAGGGCTTTTGATGTCCGTGAAACACAGTATTTCAGATGCTTCACCACAGATGCATGCAGAACTGCTAAATATTAAATAAAACTGTATTTTGGACTTTACAACTGCACAAGGAAGGCTGTTTAAGATGATTTTGTCCTCATATGCAGAAGGAACTGACACAAGTCATCTTTCTGCAGCCTTACAGCTAACATAGGGTAAGCTAACTTTTAACAGCATGTTTGCAGCCTTCAGAAATCCAGTTTTCTCTGTTTAACTTGTCCGTTTGTCAGGTTTCTTTTATTATCAGCAACTAAAAGAAACAATACTATGGTATTATTATGATATGATATTATATATTGTTCTAAAACAGTATAAATACTATAGTATTTAGGCATATGGCTGTAGGTGGTTGTTGGTTAAACCGTCACTACAGCAGGTGCTGAGACACAACTTCCTTTAAACCTTCACAGTAAAAGCCTTTAAGAAAACATAACGCACTCTGAACTTTAAACAAAGCAATTTAAAGCTCATTTAAAAGGTTTACGAACTAGCATCACAGTGTCCTGCTTGTTATACGTTCTGCATACTTTCTACACATTTTTTAAAAATCATCATGATGCAATGAACTTGATAACTGTAATAAACGTGCACACAGTTATTATAACACAGTTGTCATATCATCCCATATACCTTAATGAAAGTAAAATTTTCTCTGTACAAACATATTTTAAAGGGATTGTTCAGATTTTTTAAAGGTGTGCTTCTATGAAGTTATTATCTGTAAGAGTTCCATCACATAGAAACACTAAAGTTTTATGGCAGAAACAGACAGCACCAAATATAACAAAGGTCTCTAGTCAAATGGTAGGCTGGTAAAATCTCATTTCTTTCTATCGTAATGATATAAACTATTTTAGTATGAAATGTTTTGTATTGTCATATAGTCAGCTAAAACAGATGGTGTACGTCTGACTGGCTGTTAGTTTACAGAACTAGGAAAAAATAACTTGTATCTGTGTAAACAAGATAAATATCACGCATATGTATGTTCAACAAATAGTGGTTGGTGAAAATGGTATGTTGTGGTGGTACCTGTCCGTTGTTGTTGGTTGTCCTCTGCCTTCAAACCCTCCTTTTGCTCTAAAAAACCAAGGACTCTTCCAACCTGAGCCACAAGTGCTCCAGTTAGATAGACAATTGCTCCTGCAGGGTTTTCACAGTAAAGGATGGAGCTTTAGGAAACAGGGATTAGAGTAATGCTGGTGTTGTAGCAGTGTTTCATAGGTCATTATGTAAGCTACATCTTAACTCCTTGGCAGTCTCTGATAAGGTGATATCACTGAGCTAAAATTTGAAGAGAATAACATGACACATTTGTCAATTTTAACATTTATATAACTATAATATAATAAGGATAATATAATATTGGTATTATACAAATAATTAAGACAAGAAAACAGTCAATTCTACTGAAGATGTAGGGCTGCTGAGAACACAGTATCAATCTGAAGCTTCAGTGAGTGTTCTCATAAAGCACCTCTGCACCACTTAGCCCCCCCTGCAGGTCTGGTACTGGGCCTGACAGAGTCTGAGAGCAGTGCAGAGACATTGGAACACACAATTCCACAGCTGGGTAACAGATGGTCAGAGCACACTCTCAATAACATCCAGGACTATTTCTCATCTGTGGCTAGGACCACTAACATTTGGAAGCATGTTTGCTCGTATCTGATTGGCTATGGACATTTGGCCGTGTGTGCCGTTCATGTTAACATGGACGAGTGAAAGCACTTTCTTTGTGAACTTGTCAAAATAAACTCATGTTTTTCAATATTCCAATTTTTCATTCTTTAACCTTTCAGTACTGTCAGGATTTGTTTGGACTGATGCTTAGTCTTAGCAATGGTACTGATGCATCTCCAGGAATGGCGTTTTTTGGGACTTAAACATAAGGTAGCCTCCCTGACCCTAGAGTGGCTTCAGGCCTTTTTTTGCTTGTTTTTTATTGGTGTTTCTAATCTCTAAGTAATTGTTTGTTTCTTTCTGTTCTTGACCTCCTGTTATTATTTTTTTCATACTACACTCTTAAAACCAAGCCATTTTTTTTTATTACACAGCACCAAGTGGTGTACATGTCAACTAAAGCTTTTGTTCAGCTTGCAGATGATGCAGTGTCTCACATGGAGAAACAGCAAGGGGGACTGGTCGTTTTATGGTTGGTTGAACTCAGCCCTGCCAGTAACACCATCTCTTTGAATCCTCAGCACCAGTACACCAATCCCATTTCACTACTTCTGTAATGGAAAGCCACAATCTGGAGGAATTCCATCTCTCTCTTTCTTGGAAAGTTAGACTTATGAATCTGATCCAGTTTAACACATGTTTTGGCTCTGATTTGAAGCCTTTGACTGAAAAAGGGTTCTCTATTGCAGTTACTTTAAGTAGTTACTTGGTATTTAACCCCAATTTATTTTTTTTTTTTTTTTCTTGTTTTGCAGAATCTGTGTTAAAACAACCATGCTGAGGCCCATTTGGATCCTTTTTGGGCTCCTAAAACAGACATTTCTAGTCTGCCACTGTCTCTTTCTTCCTTAACATTTCTGTTTCCACCTCTTTACTTCAAAAAACACATTTTTCCATTCACAAAATACTCAGGATTCACCTTGTTCAATTTCCTCCTTCCTTCCTGTCTGTGAAGGAAACATAAGAAACAGCTCTCTGATGTCTGGCAGCAGTAAATCTTCCAGGAGACTGAATTATACAGACAGAGAAAATGTGATCTAACAGTGAGCGGTTCCCTAGTTTTGTTCAGCAATAATAAATCCTTGTTGAGAGGATTTCTGTTCGTGCAGCATGGCTCTGCCAGCTGCTGCCGAGTGTTGCACAAATCTGACAAGAACTGAAACATAAGCAGCCTAGTCCAAAGTTGGGCACTGGACCCCTGGGCAGCAGCTGCTTAGAAGGGTCTGAAACAAAGCCCACACTAAAAACTGATGGTCCTGTCAGAGAGCTTTTGCTTATAAACATTTCTGAACATTGTGAGCACTTTAATATTCTTGTAAAATCCGTTTGGGTGGAAGTTGTAATTTAAAAGTAAAAAATAAAATAGTTTAGTTCTCAAATGTGTTGGTTATGTATCAATGGGCTATTACTGGAGTACCTACAAGGTATCTATAAGGTACTAAACGGGACCTTTTATAATATAAAATATATATATATATATATATATTTTATAAAATATTTTATATAATAAAAAATAATATATAATTTTTTTTTTCTAAAAAATATATATATATAATTAAATATAAAAAATTTTTTGTTAGTTACTTCCGGGGAGTTATTTCCTGGGGAACAAGGAAGGCGTATTGCATGTTTTTCTTCTTTCCACCTGTCCCTACATTAGCAGAGTTGCAAGTTTTTCTTGGTTTGTTTTTTAAGAAAAACCCAAAAAAAAAAAAAAAAAAAACAAAAAAAAAAAAAAAAAAAAAATTTTTTTTTTTAAAATTTTAGAAAAAAATTTAAAATTTTTGGACAAATCTAAAAAAAACATACTTAAATTTTTTTTAAATAATCAGAATCAACCGCTACTTCTATCTTCTACTTGCATTAACTTCTGCATACTTCTGGTGTCCTGTTAGCCTTACTAATATTAACTAAAGACGTTTTCTGTTTGTTTTATATGCATAAGTGCTCCTGTGATAATTTGAGTCATAAACTACATGATGTATTCTACACTGCATCTGACCCTTCTTTTATCATTTTACTCTTTGTGTCAGAGGAAAACACACTAAGAAGAGCCAAGTATATTTGGATCAGCTTTACTATGCAGCAACATAAATGGAAGGCTTAATAAGATAACGTAAAACTTTTTTCTATTTACTTAGAACTTAAATAAACTATTATTTCTTACATTTAATTTCAGATCATCAAAGGTAAAATGCAAAAAAAGAGTTAAATCAGAAAGTAAGGAGGTTGTAACCGTTTGGTTGGAATACCCTTAAAATGTTTTAAGGCTAAGAATAGTTTAAGTATACTGCTATTGTTTTTAGCATCAAGATGAAATGATTAGTTCTAAATTTTGTGTGGACACCGATTAAATAAACCTTTCTCACTGTGAAGATGAAGCAGTCTGCAGGACAACACATTACTGTGCAGTTCTTGTTGCTAGGAAGACAAGACTTTTGGTCAAATAGCTTAGGGTATTTTCGAAAAATGAATTCCTTATTAACTATTTGTCTAATACTTTTAATAGAAGAAAAGGCTGGAACAGTAGCCAGAATGTCTGAGCATGGATTGGAGATGTATAAAAAGTGGAATTCCTAAAAATCTCAGAACAATCCAGCATCCACAGAGCCGTAGATTGGATGTTAGTTACTCAAACTAAAACTAATTATGGTATTTTTAGTAATATTAAAAAGTCCATATCTTAAAATATGTGAACATTATTTAATATTTTTGATACATTGTGACTGATCCTGGTGTACCACAGCTGCCTGAACATTCTTAGGCTACTGTTACATCACTATGGTGTGCTTTGCAAACTGTTTAAATCCAGTTTAATTCAGTGCATAATATTCAACCCATGAACCACTATGCAAATGAATTGTGGTATCAAGTTGCCACATCCATTGATACTGCTGTCTGAGGCACACTGACCTTACTGCAGTCTCCAACAAGCCCCAGATCCTAAGGGAGTTCTAGAGGGAACCGCTGAGAGCTTTCAGACAGTTTCCCTCACAGCCTGGTGCCAAAGGAACTCTAACTGGGTTTCAAAAAGGACATGTCCTCTGCAGTACATTCTGATGAAGAGCAGAGAAAATTCACCAGTCCTGCACCAGAGACAAAGGAACAAGCTTTATGATTACAATACACAGCATAAAGCGGCTCATAACAATGTAATAACAGGCCACAATACTATCCCAACATACCTTTCCTTCAGTTTATACATTCATTATCATTTGAAACTTCATTATGCTTTACAATTGCTTGCACACATACAGTTGAGCCCAGAATTATTCATACCTCAGCAGGTATACACTTAAAGTAGACTTTTAATTTGGCCATCGTGTTTCTACAGACTCGAGGTAACATTACGGTCTTGGAGCGGCCCAGCCAGAGTTTCAATTTGAATCCGGTAGAGACTTTATAGAGGCAGTTTAGGATGAGGGTGATGGCAAGGAGACGTTCCACCATTAAAGAATTGGAGCTTATCGTCAAAGACAAATCGCCAAAAATCCAGTGACAACATACAAAAAGTTTCTCAGCAATTATAAGAAGAGTTTAAATGTTGTAATACCAGTAAAGGTTTCTTAACTGATTATTGGAACAAATATATATCTACAATATATAGGTTGTAACTCTAAATCAGACGGGAATTAATTTTGGGCTTAATTGTATGCATTGTTAAACACATACATCTGATTGTTTTGCTTGTTTTTAAGTTTTAATGTTTCTCAGTATCCTTCCATGTCTGTCCTTCCACTCTGGCAGTAATATTATATATTATATTTTATTAGTCACATTTAAACTTTAAACTGTTTAGACTCTTTTTTGCTATTATTGTCAGAATCTGAATCAAGATATTTTCAACTTTAAGGGTTTTTTCATGATACGGCAACCAGACTGTGTCAAAAACAGAAACTCTTTTGCCCTGCATATTGAAACGTTTTTTATCCTAAATATAAATGTTAGATAAATTTTTTTCTACAAGCTCACATATATGTGAATGCTAAAGATAACAAGTGGCAAGTCTTAGCGAGGAAGAGGAGGAGACTAAAACAAACACAATATAGAGACGAGGCAGCACCTTATCTCCTCAGGTCATCATGTTTAGGAAACTTTGAGGGATCTGAAAGAGACTTACAGATATAATATAAACACAGTTTATAGTAACAGTGGAGGCAGTGGGGAGAGTGTCTCATTGTTATTGTACCTTTAACATGGAAGACAAAAGGTTAGTTCAGTACTATAACTTAATATCCAAAGGCGGGTTTTACTGCGTAAAGTTGGGCTTAATTTGAAACATTGGTGGTTTTAACACATGCACCTATATTTTATAAAATAAATAAAATACAGGGACACAATACTGAGGGTAAAATATAAGATTTAATTTGCCTTTATTAAATATTTCTTTATTCTATACTAATCAATTCTCTGTTTTAGTCAGAATTGTGGGAATAAGGGTAAAGCAAACTGTAATAGTCCTTTCAATAATAAATGTTTAAAATTAATTTCTGGTTCTTACATCTTATTAGATGTGTTAACTGTACTTCTTACGCATAAAATTCAACTTTATTTCTGTTCAGTAAAATTCTGCTTGTCTTTATCTGACTATTACTTACAAAATAATCACATCCTAATTACCTTATTGTTCCTAAGATCACATTAATGTATAATAGTAAAAGGTATGAAGAGGAATGTATGTGAACAGTTTGAAGCTGTTGGGGCTTCAGTGACTAAGAGTGCAGTGAGAGCTGCATAGTGAGAGACAGAAAGCAGGAATGGTATAAATCGTGGGGGGGGGGTGGATT
Source organism: Crenichthys baileyi (assembly GCA_036173005.1). Lineage (NCBI taxonomy): Eukaryota > Metazoa > Chordata > Actinopteri > Cyprinodontiformes > Goodeidae > Crenichthys > Crenichthys baileyi. The sequence continues at coordinate 235,345 of JAHHUM010000603.1, forward strand.
CTGTGGTTGTAATGGCCCTGTTTCAGGGGCTTTAGCTTTGCTTTAGCTTCCAGCAACAGAAACAGCCGTCAAGAGGCCTAAGGTTTGTTTACAGCTTGAGAGAAATGCTGTGTACCCCGACGACCTGCTGAGATTTATCATATTACTTCATCATGAGCTTGACTTGCAAATAGAAAAAGGTCGGTTTTACCTTACTGAAACTATGTCTCAGCGCTGTGCAGCGTAGGTTATTCTTAGAGCGAGAGGTGATAGTATTTCAGTTTACTTCTCAGCCTGCAAGTGATGTAGTGGCATCAGCAGCTAGTATGCTTTCTAAAAGCATTCATTTTGTTGCATTTGTCTAGCTGTTAATGAAAGAGTAATTTCTTCATTAAGAGGTGGCATGTTTTCGTTTTTAACTTGGACTAAAAATTTTACTGTGAAGCTTTGAACAAATAAGGCAATTCTGGTGAAACCTTTTTCAAATAGAATTTTCTCCAATTTGTTTAGCCCTGTTTTTATTGACGATATTTTTTTCTTTGTAAGTTATCTTTTGTTGTTGAATTGTAACTATATAAAAATATGTAATAATTTGGTAATAAATTCTAAAGGTATGTGTAATATTTGGGTAATATGTTAAAGACTCATTAAAAGATCTTTTTAGTTTTAGATGTGTAAAGATTTTTTCTAATCTCTGCAGAAGCAAAGATTCAGTTTTTCCCCTAACAATAAATAGGTATTTAAAAAAAAGAGCCACAGCCGTCCTGATGATTCTGTGTTTTACGCACCTCAGTAAAGCTGGGTAGCAACTTCTAAACGATCTTTTAAATAATAATAAAAAAAGACTTAAACAGGCAAACAGAATCAGCTTTTTGCTCACACAGGACTTCAGCTCCATGTGTTTCTGTGTTTAATAACACACTCATATACCATCCAATCCACTGTTTATAGAAGTATGCAACAGAGATCCGTGGCATATTTTTTGTTTATACATATTGTGCATGTGGCTGTGTACATGTTGTATATATTATAGTAATATGTTAACTCTGGACATTAAGCCATTTTATGCGATTCAGGGATAATATTTTCCTTTTTTAAATGGGAAAGTTGTGCTTATTTTGTTTACATGAATGCATTAAACAGACACTGTTGGACTCTTTCATAGATGATTTTATTTGAACAACCATCCCCTTGTTCATTCAGCTTCATTAGCATTTATTTGTGAGTTTCTGGCTTGTGCTGCATGTCTTACTTGGAATGTTTTCACAGTGCCAGTATTCCTTTATTTACTTATAAGGCCAATTTATGATTAATCTGAATAAATTCTTGCTCTTTTGTCTTTATTTTTTATTATTTTGTGTCATTCAGAACTGTTTTCTTTGTCTTTAGTCCCATCATCAGGACTACAGACAAAGACACTAGGTGGTGTACTGTTAACTAGTACACCGCCTATCATTTTCTTGCCCGATTCTCAGTTTTTTTTTATTTGGGCTTTAACTGACTCCCCATCTCTGCATCTTCAGGCTGTGTTTGGCGTTTAGAACCTTTCCATCAGCTGGTTGTTACAGACACGTGGAGGAATTCTATTAAATCCAGTCAAATCTGATGTGGCACTAAGAAAATTCTTAGTGCCTTAACGGACACTGTCCCTACTTTTAGAAAAGCTGATCAAATGAAAAAATTGTTTTTTGGGCATTTCAATCAGTGCAGTTGAGTAATAATAATAATTCCAATTTGCTCCTTCTAGATTTTGGTTGCCCTAAAATGTTTCATTCAGTTTAATCCAGTTAATTTCTAAAAAACTGAAGTCACTTCGGGTGAGGGGTTAATATGATAAAAAGTTAAAAAGGTCTAGTCTGAAAACGAGTATAAAAAGTTAGTTTATAATACAGTTGCTCTCATTGGCATTAAAGCAATTCAGGACAAACTAAAGTACAGGGGAATCAACACTGTCCGTTTTATTTTACTGAGTCTTCTGAACATCACATCTTAACACAAACAAAACAAAAACAGCTTCTGCTCCATCCAGGCTGTTGCATTAGTTTTCTGAACACTCAGTTCGGGGTTTTCTCCTATTCTTTTCATTTTATTAGTTTTTTAAAATTCATTTGGAATCCTCCTATAACTAATACAGAACAGGTCCATGCCTTTTGTTCTAAAATTCTTGTAATATAAAATAAGCCCAGTAAGTTTTTCTAAAAAAAAAAAAGAAAACACTAAAAGAAGGAAACTTGACAACATCAGCAGTACCTGCTAAATATACACTTAAGACCAACATTATTCATATCCCGGATTGATTTAAGTTGTTTTTTTTAGTTAACCAACATTTTTCTTCTGACTTAAAGTAATAGTATCATCTTGGAGCAGCCCAGCCAGAGTCCTGACTTGAATCTGATAGGGAATCTATTGAGGGAGCAAAAGATTAGGTTGATGGCAAGGAGGCCTTCCAACCTGAAAGACCTGGAGCTCATCACCAAACAAAAGTCCTTAAAATTCCAGTGGAAAAATGGTTGTAATCTGAAAAAAAAAACATTAATAATTGAGAAGGGTTTAAATATTTTTTTATGAATAAAAATAAAAACGGATAAATAAGTTTTTCAACATTGATTATCATTTTACTCCATTTTACACAGTTTTATATACCTGTCTCATTTCCAAGAAACATTCTTGGCTGAATGAAAATCATTTTAAATCTACCAGAAGTATGAATAATTTTGGGCATACCTGTATGATCTGTCACAAAGCAACATCTCTCTCTCTCTCTCTGTATGTGTGCTGCAGTGTCAGCTGAAGGAACCGCTCCTGCTGATGCAGTGCAGAGGCTCTGTGGCCCAGGGGGCCATCCATCATCTCCATCACTCTTAAGTGAGGCTCTCTGGAACGGAACGGCACCAGGCTACAGCAGCCCGGGCCCACCAGTCTGACTCGGACTAAATAAACACCAGCCCCTTCATCATCATCATTATCATCTTTCTCTTGAGACTAATTTAGGGTCAACATCATCAGCAGCAGTAGGGAAAGAAAGCTGGTGGGTTACATGGCTGCAGCATTCCTTTGTCAGTAACACAACATTATACATGTAGACGTTTATATTCTTGTATCACTTGATCACATCACACCTTAGTCAGTATTTAACTGGTGTTAAAAGGCTGCATTTATTTCAAATGAGGAAGATTTAATAACAAAATCATATTGTGTCATACATGTGAAATGCAAATCTTTAGGACCTCGGTGGTAAGCATTTTACCAAACAGCATGGCACATTTATACTACTCTTACCACTAAAGTGATTAAACTCTAATAAAATAAAATCTGTTCATTCATCCACTCCTGTCAGTTGTTGAAGATTTGGGAAGGGACGATTTTTGGTGATTTCTAAAATCCCCATCAGCAAATTGCTTTGGTTGTGTTGAAAATGTAATAAATAGCAATAATTGTTTTGCAGCTTAAATAAATATTTATAATTGTGTGTACCGTTACAGGTATAAACACCAAGATTAAAACAAGATTTAAAGGGATATTACAAGTGGGGTTTTGAGGAGCGTTTATGAGCTGGTAAAATCTTATCTCTGGTATTTTGCAATCTCCACCTTGAGTAAAACAGTTCAGTTGTCCTCTGAAGTTAAAATTAACAGCTGTTCTGAACAAGGCAAATTTCAAAGAAGTTTTGTTATCTTTTTTAAAACAAACAGTTTAAAAATGTACAGAATTTCAGTTTTGGACTATGAATGGAAAATTTTATTTAAATTAATATTAATACTTTAATATTTTATAAAATAATATTTCGGTCGAAAGGGTTAAGGTGCCTGTGAATACCAACCAAAGGAGAGGAATTTGGAAAAAACTAAAAGGGGGATGACCCAAGCTCTGACATTTTAAAAGCAAAACTTGCACACACATGGAAGAATACAACTTTTTTTTAAAATAAAAGAATTTATTCCCCTTTTCTTTAAAATTTTTTTTCCCCCCGCGGCTGAGTATACGGCGAGGTTGCCTAGAACCGCCCCACTCAGAAGCTTTGAGAAGGAGAATGGGGCACCCTAAAATGGTTTCTAAAGGGATTTTTCTGTAAGAGGCATTGGAAAGCTTAAAATTAGAGATAATGATTCTGGGGGGGAGAGGGAAATTTTGACGGCTCTTGGTCAGCATTAAAATTCCAGTGACAGCGGGTCAGAGAGTGATCCCCCCCGGCTAAAAAAAAAAGAGTCCCATAGCAGGAGGTTTTGGGCATTATTTTAAGGTAGTAAAAGCTAGCTATGTAATGATATTTTCATATTTGGCTATAGTTACAGATTTGTAAAAATAAAATAATAAACTATAGCAACAGTGCCGAATCACACATGTTCAGAGACGGGGAGAGCGAGGGCCCAGCCCAGCTAAAAACCCAGCCATCCGCTCCCTGCAGGAGAGAAACTACAAATCAAAATACGATAAAGAAAAAGAAAAAAAACAATAAGTTAGGTATAGATAGATAAGTAGCCCAGTAACAACAATCATTCGCGCTTACAGGTTTTCATCCAAGACGAGCCCCCAAAATTTGGAAGGAGGAGGAAATGGGAAAGGATGGCACTTTTTGGGGAAATTTGTAGGGGAGGAAAAAAGCGAGTGAGGGCCCCGGCCCTTCTTGGTGTCCCTGTCGGGGGTGTGGATATGCCCCTCCCGGGGACTCCATATTTGCTGGGGACTTTAAGCCCAGGGGGAAATACATGACACCGGAGGGGCGTGATCGGGAGGAAGGCTTCCCTTTTGAATCCGAGTGGTGTTTTGATTGGACTTTGTGCTAGTCATGGATTGTCCATAAGAAACCATGTTCAAACATAAGGGTGTCCATCAGTGCATTGGGGCACCAGGACACCCTGGCAGGAGGTCAATGATCAAAATTGTTGTCGTATATAGATCTTCGGCCGCAGTTTGGAAAAGGGGAAGAGGGGGGGCTGAGCTGCCCCTGATCACCCCGGTGGTGATTTGGGGATCCGCTGGGGATGAGAAACCCGGACAGACTTGGCACCCCCAAAGGCATAGTGAGGGTTGTGGGAACGCCTGGGGGGCCCCTGGGCCCCAGAGTGTATTAAAACCCCCACCTCCGGGAGAGCTTTGCCCCAGTTTCCCCGGGGGATTGGAGACATAGAGTCGAGTGGACCCTGTTCCCGCATCTATTGTCGAGCTGCTGCCGTAGCTGCGGCCATAAGGCTGCGGTTCCTGTCTGGGCGGCAAACCAGAACCCCGGGGGTGGGCAGGGAGTAAGGGGTGCTGTCAAGTGAAGAAGGAGTCCTTGGTTGGGGTTGGCTTGGGGGGATCCTGAGGCGGCGCGGCTACGTAAGCCAAGCTGCTGCGGCCCGGGCTGTGGCAGAGGCAAAAACTCGGGTTGCTGCTGGGGTGGTGTTTCGGCCCCCTTTTCGGGATCCTTGGGGTTCCCCCTTTGGGTTCCGGCCCGGTTTTTGGGCCCTGGTCTGCCGGCTGGGGGGGGGGGGGGCCCCGGTTAGGGGGGACTTTGCCCGGGTTTTATTGGGTGTGGCCCGCTCAGATGGAGGGGCTGGCCACCCGGACTACTTGGGGGGGGCCCTTGGGTGCGCCCCTGCGGGGGTGGGGTGGGGGGGGCGGTGGGGCAAAATTCCCCCGGGTTTGGGGGGGGGGGTTAGGGGGGTGCCCGGAAAAATGGGGCGGCCGTGGCCTTCTTCACTGCTTTTTGTGGTTTTGGCCCATGTTGGGGGGCCGGGCTTCAGGTTTTCCGGTCGGGGGGTGGGGCGGCGGAGGGGTCTTGGGGAATGCACCGGGGGGTGGTGGGCTTTTGTTTTGGGTTTTGGGGCGGGGTTTTCCTTTCATGGCCCCCGGTAAACCCCGGGTCGTGGGGGCTCGGGGGCGGGGCGCTGGCGCTGTCGGGGGGATTGGGGGGGGCTTGGTGGTGGGCTGCTCGCTCGGTGAAATTTTGTGGGGGGGGGCACGGGGCGGTGGGTGGGGGGGTGTCATGGAGGGGCTGCAAACCCGGGGGTTTTGGGGGGGTTTTATCACTTCTGGGATATGGAGTCGCCCCGGGGTTTGGACGGCTGGGGGGCGATGGGAGGAGCTGGAAATGTTTCTCCCTGGGCCCGTGGAAAGGAAAAATTGGGGGAAAAAAAATTTTTTTTTTTGGGGTGAAATGGGCATTGTGGGGGGTGGTGGGGGACACTGACCCCGGGGGGGTCGGGTGGGGGGTCTGTCCCGGCATGCTGCCGGGGCGGGGGGGGCCCGTTTTTGGGTGCGGTGCTCGGCGGGGTCTTTCCCTGTTTTCGCCAGTGGGGGGGGGGGGGTGTTGCGCGGGGGCCCCCCCCTTTTCTGTTTCGGGCCCCTGTGTTTGGGGGGGGGAGCGGGATGCGGCGGGGGTGCTTTAGAACCCAGGCTGTATGTAGGAGCTTGCGCCGGGTGCGGTGTGACCTCATCGCCTCTCGGATATAGAGTTCACTGTGGGGGTGTGCCCCTGTGGGGGGGGATTCGTGGCGTTTGGGTTCGGGACCGTGTGTTCGATATCGTGGTCCCTGTTGGGGGTGGCCTGTGGCGAGGTCATGTTGGGGCTTCACTGGGGGTGGGAACTCATGGGGTCGGGATCGGAGCTCTGTTGGGGGTGGGACTGCTCCGTCCGGGCCAGCTCTGCTGGCGGGTGCTTGGGCCATGGACCCCTCTTTTGACATAGCCCCCTCTCCGGAGGTGGCTGGGGTTGGTGGGGACTGGGTTATGGCGGGGGGCCGGGCGAGACCACCCGGGTATGCGGCCTGTCTGCCTGTCCTCTGCCCTGGAGAAAGGGGCCACCTCCTTGGTCCGTGGGCTGGTTGCCCCTAGGGGCTGACGGCGCCCGGACCTTGGAGTATAAAGTATTCCATGGGCGTGTGAGTGAGTGTAGGACGTCCATTGTTGTTTGTCTTACGTTGGGAGAGAGTGATTGTTATTGTGTGTGGATGAGGGTTGGGAGTGCATGTGGGGCTTGGGGGGTCGGCGGGCTGGGGGGGGGCGGGTGACTGTGACGTGAGGCCTGTTTTTTTTGTGGACAGGTAGGGGTCTTGGACTGCTCCCTCTTCCTGGATAAGCTAGGCCCCCCAATACTTATGGGGGACTATTTCCTCCCGCCCACCCTGCCTGCGGTGGGGGGGAGTCTCTTGCCCGCTGGTGTACTTGTGGTTCTCGGTGGTCCGGGCTGATGCTTCGGTTGTGTCGCTGGCTCACTCCCCCGGTGGCTGCGGGCCCCGCCGGGGCCTGGAACCCTGGGTATGTCGCGGCCTACTGTCTTGGGGTGAGTACCTGTCCCGGGGTCGTGCGTCTCTGGGCCCGTGGATGGATCTGCTCGGGATGTGGACGGCTGCGAGCGGGCCTGTCGGGCCGCGCTAGTGGTTCCCTGGGGCTTTCTGCACTGTCGCGCTGGGTGGCTCCCCTGGGACTCTCCACTGCTCTTCTCTGGGGGTTGCGGTAGTCCCAGGCGGTGGTTATCATGGGGTCCGGGCTTTGGGGGCCTTTGGCTGTCTGTTGCTCGGATCTCCTCAGTGTCCGGCCCGGGGACCACGGGGCAAGCTTCGGTGGGTCCTCACACACGCTATTGCATTTCTGTGGAGAAACCTTGTATACAAGGTGTTGGATATATACAACAGATGATCTATATTGGGCTGCACTCTCACCAAGTACATTGTACATTCATAAATTACCGTGTGTTATTTGCGTATAAGCAAGCAGGGTGTAAACCTTTATTCTCTTCATCCGTCTTTCTCTCCTCCACTCTCTCCTCCTTTTTCCCCTCTTCCTTTGCCCATGCCCTCTCTCTTTGTCAAGCTCTGTTTTCCTTTTCATTTCAGTCTCCGTTGTCCGTAACAATCGAAATATTCCCAAGAAGTTAATAAATAAAGTATTCTTTTATAAATATCAAATGCAGAGCCTTAAAGCAATAGCTGTGATGCTTCCACTTGTGAAAGTAAATCTAGTGCGGCAATTTCTTGGCACTCAGACAACAAATTCTTGAGTGCTACTCTGCCTGGACAGGACACCGGTCAAAGAGAGAGAGAAAGCCCTCACCTATCGGTCGGACTCGAAAGCGATTCTGGCAAACCGTTCTCCGGCGCCTCAGGAGGGGAAGCAGTGCTCACCAACACTGTTATAGTGGTGGTGGGAGGCTCTGACCTCGACAGGGACATTACCGGGCGGTGGAAGGAGTACTTCGAGGGGGATCTCCTCAATCCTGCCATCACGCATTCCCTGGTGGAAACAGAGGCTGGGGACTCGGGGTTGGACTCTTTCATCACCCAGGCTGAAGTCACCGAGGTGGTTAAAAAGCTTCGCGGTGGCAAGGCTTCGGGGGTGGATGAGATCCGCCCTGAGTACCTCAAATCTCTGGATGTTGTGGGGCTGTCATGGTTGACACGCCTCTTCAACATTGCATGGCGGTCGGGGACAGTGCCTCTGGACTGGCAGATCGGGGTGGTGGTCCCCCTTCATAAGAAGGGGGACCGGAGGGTGTGTTCCAACTACAGGGGGATCACACTCCTCAGCCTCCCTGGTAAGGCCTACGCCAGGGTATTGGAGAGGAGAGTCCGGCCGATAGCCGAACCTCGGCTTCAGGAGGAGCAGTGTGGTTTTCGTCCCGGCCGTGGAGCACTAGACCAGCTCTATACCCTCTACAGGGTACTCGAGGGCTCATGGGAGTTTGCCCAACCGGTTGACATGTGTTTTGTGGATCTGGAGAAGGCATTCGACTGTGTCCCTCGTGATGCCTTGTGGGGGGTGCTCAAGGAGTATGGAATCGGGGGCCCTTTATTAGGGGCCATCCGGTCCCTGTACGAGTGGAGCAGGAGTTTGGTCCGCATTGCCGGCACTAAGTCGGACCTGTTCCTGGTGCGTGTTGGACTCCGGCAGGGCTGCCCTTTGTCACCGGTCCTGTTCATAACTTTCATGGACAGGATTTCTAGACGCAGCCAAGGGCCGGAGGGGGTCTGGTTCGGGGACCAGTGGATTTCATCTCTTCTTTTTGCAGATGACGTGGTCCTGCTGGCACCCTCTAGCCAAGACCTACAGCATGCGCTGGGGCGGTTCGCAGCCGAGTGTGAAGCGGCTGGGATGAAGATCAGTTCCTCCAAGTCAGAGGCCATGGTACTCAACCGGAAAAGGGTGGCTTGTCCTCTTCAGGTTGGAGGGGAGTTCCTGCCTCGAGTGGAGGAGTTCAAGTATCTCGGGGTCTTGTTCACGAGTGAGGGAAGAATGGAGCGGGAGATCGAGAGACGGGTCGGTGCGGCTGCCGCAGTAATGGGGGCGCTGTGCCGGTCCGTTGTGGTGAAGAGAGAGCTGAGCCGAAAAGTGAAGCTCTCGATTTACCGGTCAGTCTACGTTCCTACCCTCACCTATGGCCATGAACTTTGGGTCATGACCGAAAGAACGAGATCCCGGATACAAGCGGCTGAAATGAGCTTCCTCCGTAGGGTGGCCGGGCACTCCCTTAGAGATAGGGTGAGGAGCTCGGCCATTCGGGAGGGGCTCGGAGTAGAGCCGCTGCTCCTCCACATCGAGAGGAGCCAGTTGAGGTGGCTCGGGCATCTATACCGGATGCCTCCTGGACGCCTTCCTCGGGAGGTGTTCCAGGCACGTCCCACCGGGAGGAGGCCCAGGGGACGGCCCAGGACACGCTGGAGGGACTATGTCTCTCGGCTGGCCTGGGAACGCCTTGGGCTCCCCCCGGAGGAGCTGGAGGAGGTGTCTGGGGAGAGGGACGTCTGGGTGTCTCTGCTGAGTCTGCTGCCCCCGCGACCCGGTTCTGGATAAGCGGAAGACGACGAGTACGAGTACGAAAGTAGAGGGAGGCGTCAGAGCCAGAACGCGTTGACCGAGCGCCAGATCCAAGATGCCGAGACCGCGTTCCTCTGCTTGGTGGATGCCGAAATGCTTATCCACGTTCAGGGCTGCAGGGTGGCTAAGGCCCGCAGAGTTTTAGGAGATGATTCCTCCTCGGACATGAGTGTGGATGAGCTGAAGGCATTTTTAGTGCTAGTTTATGTCCGCGAAGTGAAAGGGGGGCGTAACATGGAGCTGTCCAGCTTTTGGTCAGATTAGTAAAGCTTTTTTTCTTAAATTTACCCGATACTCTGTATTATTTTTCAGTACTATGTATAAATAACAATAAAACATAATAGGTTTTGATCAAATACTATTATTAATTCTTGTCAAAACCATAATTTTATAGCGTTAATGCGATGACGTCATCACCGTCCTCGCATCCAGAATGCTCGCCGTCAAATTGACAGGCTTGGTAGTTCTAGTAGTGTTAGAATTCTGGGAGTCCTAGTGTTAATGGTGTTTACTTAGTTATCAAATTTAGTAAAATAATTTTTAGGGAACTATTATTTACCAGCTTGAAAACTAACAACCTTTCTGGGTAAATATTCTTTAGCAGGCAAGGACGTGTTCTTACCTGTTAGCAGTTAAAGCTAACAAAAGAAGCTGATAGCTTAGTACCAGAATCAAACACACACCTTTAAAATACCGTTAATAAAAGGGTTAAAATGCATAAGCGTGGACGGCGGTTTATGGCCGATCTCCTGTGTTTAAAATCACCCTTTAAATAAAGTTTGTCTTAACTTTAAAAACACAAACACAAAACTGAGCACGTGCTGAGCAGATAATCTGCTAGCACCAAGTTAGCTGAGTTCAACACAAACAAAACCAAACTTCATAAAATAAAAAAACGTTTAGATCATTTCATCCTAAATATCTCTCTGCCCAAACCCTAACCTCGTATGTGAACCGTGCTGAGGAGAAGTGTCCGGGCGACGACGAAGTTTGAAGAAAGCTCTGTGAACAAAAGGGTTGGCCTCGAGCTAACCTCCGTAGCTGTTTGATGGCGCGGCTCGCTCTGTCCGCTGACCACACTGCACGTTAACTGCCGTAACCACGGTGATGTGTTCCGTTGTCCTTGCTTTGGGAAACTGCTCCACTCGGCGTCGTGCTGGGAACTCTCTAGAAACTGTTAATCTCTGTAAACCTCAGAGAGAAAAGTCAAGCCACGCTTGTACCTTAATTATCCCGTCATGAATGAATCTACCGGATACACAAACGGGGTTAAGGCGTATTCGTCACTTCCTGTTTTGCACTTGGTGGATTGTTTGGTGTGTGAAGGCTCTCTCGTTTCATCTGATTTCTCTCTACTTTGATATCTCTTACTTGTTATAATACATAAGCACGTTAAAACACATACTTTATTTTGCTGTATTTAACGTTTGGCGACTCTCCGTGTTTTACACGGTTTTTTCTAGTAGTGGTAAGGGGTCGCTAGCTTAGCGTTAGCTTTAGCTCCACCATGGCTACCCGTTCTGCTGTTTCTCTTTCTGAGTCTCCTCCTCTCTCTTGCTCTCTGTGTCAGATGTTCAGTTACTCCTCTGCCTCCTTTAGTGATAATGGTACGTGTAATAAATGTAGCATTTTTGTAGCTTTGGAGGCGAGGGTGTCGGATTTGGAGGCCCGGCTCCGCGCTGTTGAAAAACCAGCAGATAGCCGAGGCCCCTTAGCCAGCGCGGAGCCACCGAGGGTAGCTCCCGTAGCAGTCCTCCGGCAGAGCCCGCGCAGCCGGGATCTCAGGCCGGCTGGGTGACGGTACGTAGGAAGCATAGTCTTAGATCTCAGCCACAGGTCACCACCAACCCGTCTGCGTTTCTAATAGATTTTCCCCGCTCAGCGACACACCCGCTGAGAAGCCAACTCTGGTAATTGGCAGCTCCATAGTCAGAACCTTGCACTAGAGACACCAGCGACCATAGTCAAATGTCTGCCAGGGGCCAGAACGGGCGACATCAAATCCTACCTGAAACTGCTGGCTAAGGATAAGCGTAAATACAGTAAGATTGTTATTCACGCTGGCGGTAATGACACCCGGTTACGTCAATCGGAGGTCACTAAAGTTAGTGTTGCTTCGGTGTGTAAGTTTGCCAAACAATGTCGGACTCCGTAATTTTCTCTGGTCCCCTCCCGATCTGACCAGTGACGACATGTTTAGCCGCATGCTGTCATTCAACCGCTGGCTGTCTAGGTGGTGTCCAGAAAACGATGTGGGCTACATTGATAATTGGCGAACATTTTGGGGAAAACCTGGTCTGATCCGGAGAGACGGCATCCATCCCACTTTGGATGGAGCAGCTCTTCTTTCTAGGAATCTGGCCGAATTTATTAGTTCTCCAAACCTCTGACAACCCAGGGTTCAGACCAGGAAGCAGGGTCGTAGTTTACACTCCTCTCTGCAGCTTCTGTACTGCTACCCACCCATTACCCTATTAAGACAGTGTCTCGCCCACGGCCAAAATTGAATAGATTAAAAAATAATCTAAAAAGGAAATCAGGAAATCTCATAAAAATAAACACAACTCAGACTAAAAATAAAAAAAAACAATTAAATGTGGCTTACTGAACATAAGATCTCTCTCTTCAAAGACTTTGCTAGTTAGTGACCTGATTTGTGACAATCAGATTGATTTATTTTGCTCACAGAAACCTGGCTGCAGCAAGAGGATTATGTTACTATAAATGAGTCAACTCCTACTATTATTTAAATTTTCACATTCCTCGAAATACTGGGCGAGGAGGAGGAGTAGCAACCATCTTTCAGTCCGATTTATTGACTAGTCCCAGACCAATCAATAGCTACAACTCTTTTGAATATTTAATCCTCAGTTTTCCTCATCCAAATTTGCAAAGCACTAAAACCACTTCTGTTTGTTGTTTTGTACCGTCCACCAGGCCCTTACTCTCAATTTATAGATCAGTTTTTCAGACCTTTTATCTGATTTAGTGTTAAATACAGATAAGTTATTATAGTGGGGGATTTTAACATTCATGTTGACACTGAAAGTGATAGCTTAAATATAGCCTTTAATGGTATCTTAGACTCAATTGGCTTTACTCAAAACATTAACAAACCTACCCACGTTTGTCTTCATTCTCTGGACCTTGTGCTGACATATGGCATTGAGTGTAAAGACATAACAATATTTTTCTCACAACCCTGTGCTGTCCGACCATTTTTTAATAACCTTTGAGTTTAATTTAACCGAGTACTCCACACCTGAAAGAAAATTTCATTATAGTAGATCATTATCAGACGATGCTGTAACAACCTTTAAAGAATCTGTTCCACTTTTAATTTGCTCATTATCACAGAAAAACACAGTGGAGGGCAATAATTTTGTTTCTTCTCCTTCACAAATTGATTCTCTTGTTCAGAGTGTTACTTCATCATTGCGTGGTGCATTAGACAATGCAGCCCCCTTGAAAAAGAAGGAAATTATTCATAGGAGGCAGCTCCCTGGTTTAATTCAGAGCTGCGTACTTTAAAGCACAATGTTAGAAAATTGGAGCGAAAATGGCGCTCTAACACACTAGAGGATTCCTACTTTAATCTGGAAAAATAGCCTACTGTTGTATAAAAGACACTTCACCAAGCTAGAACAGCTTATTTCTCATCCTTAATAGAAGAGAACAAGAATAATCCTAGGTTTCTCTTTAGTACAGTTGCTAAACTTACACAGAGTCATAGCTCTGTTGAGCCATCCATTCCCTTAGCTCTCAGCAGTCATGATTTTATGGGATTCTTCAAAATAAAATTGATTCTTTAAGAAGAAAATCTTTTGACAATCTCCCAGAGATGATTACTTCATCCTCACAAGTGAGACAACATTGGAAAATAACTGTAGAACCTGATCTGTGTTTTGGACTGTTTTGATCCTGTGGAGCTTCCTGAGTTATCAGAAATATTAGCTTCATCTAACCTTTTCAACTTGTATGGTAGACCCAATCCCAACCAAATTATTTAAGGAAGTGTTCCCTCTGATTACCAGCCCCATTTTAGATATGATTACTTTTATCCTTAGTAAATGGATATGTACCACAAGCTTTTAAGGTAGCTGTAATTAAAACTTTGCTTTTAAGAAACCTTTGCTTGATCGAGATGACTTAATAATTACAGACCGATATCCAATCTTCCGTCTTTATCTAAAATTCTTGAGAAAATAGTTTGCTAATCAAATGTGTGAGCATTTACACAGCAATGACCTGTTTGAAAGAGTTTCAGTCAGGTTTCAGAGCTCATCATAGCACTGAAACAGCTCTGCTGAAAGTCACCAATGATATTCTTCTTTGCCTCAGATAATGGACTTGTGTCTGTACTGGTTCTGTTAGATCTCAGTGCTGCATTTGATACAGTCGATCATAATATTCTCTTAGGAAAGGCTGGAATATGCTGTAGGGATCAGGGGAACAGCACTAGGCTGGTTTAAATCTTATTTGTCTGACAGATTCCAGTTTGTTCATGTAAATGATAAATCATCTTTAAACTCCAGGGTTAAATTGTGGAGTACCACAGGGTTCAGTACTTGTGGCCCATTCTCTTTACTATATATATGCTTCCAATAGGTAAAATTATCAGGCAGCATAGAATAATTTTCACTGTTACGCTGATGACACTCAGCTTTACTTATCCATAAATTCCTGATGAGCCCAACAGTTAGATAAAAAAGAGACTACAAGCATGTCTTGAAGACATAAAAACTTGGATGACTTTAAAATTTTCTGCTTCTAAATTCAGACAAGACAGAAGTTGTCATCTTTGGACCCGGAGTTTTTTAAAAAGAAACTGCTTAGTCAATCACTTAACCTGGATGGCATAAATTGACCTCCGATAATAAAGTAAAAAAACCTTGGTGTTATTTTGGGTTGACCAGGACATGTCATTTAAATCCCATATTAAACAGGTTTCCAGGATTCCTTCTTCATCTCCGGAACATTGCCAAAATTAGAAATATCCTGTCCAGGATTGATGCTGAAAAACTAGTCCATGCATTTGTTACTTCAAGGCTGGACTATTGTAATTCTTTTACTATCAGGATGTCCACAAATGCAGTTAAAAGCTTCAGCTGATTCAAATGCTGCAGCAAGAGTTCTGATGAAATTAAAAGAGAGATCATATTTCCCTACTTTAGCTTCCCTTCATTGGCTCCCTGTTAAACCAGAATAGAAATTTAAAATTCTCCTCCTCACATATAAAGCCCTTAATGATTTAGCTCCATCATACATCAGAGAGCTGATTGTTCCATATGTTCCTAACAGAGCACTTCGTTCTCAGACTGCAGGTTTACTGGTGGTTCCTAAAGTCTCTAGAAGTAGAATGGGGGAGCAGATCCCCTTTAGTTATCAGGCTCCTCTCCTGTGGAACCAGCTCCAGTTTTAATCCGTGAGGCGGACACCCTGTTCTACTTTTAAGGCTAGGCTTAAAACTTTCCTTTTTGATAAAGCTTATAGTTAGAGTGGCTTAGGTTATCCTGAGCTATCTCTGTAGTTATGCTGCTATAGGCTTAGGCTGCTGGGAGACATAATGACCACTTTCACCCTCTCGCTACTTTCTCACTACTCTTCAATTTTGTATTATTGCTGTTATTTCAGCTTTTAACTTTGTTTCTCTCTCTTCTCTCTTCCTAGAAGCTACACCTGGCCTGACTCTGTTTCTACCTGTGACAACTATCTGGAGAGGGGCATCGTCCGAGCTTCTGCTGGCAACAACTTGGTGCTCACCCTCTACCGATGATCCACATGGCCCTGTCTTTCAGTGTTTAACCCTTTCTCTCTCCTAGACATAGCTACTGACGGAGCTTTTATACTGTAACTAACTCTATGTGCTCTCTTTCAGACTCTAACTTGAAAACTGGCTCAGAGTTTATCTGTTCTTTCTTTCTAGGTGAAACAACTAAAGGAGCTACATCCATTAACATTTAACTTTTCCTTCCCATAGAAAGGACTCCTGGATCAGTGCTTCTTTGTTCTCTGTTTGTTCTCTGCTCTGTTCTCTCTACCCCAGTCGGTCGTGGCAGATGGCCGCTCACACTGAGCCTGGTTCTGCTAGAGGTTTCTTCCTGTTAAAAGGGAGTTTTTCCCTCTCCCTGTCGCTACATGCATGCTCAGTATGAGGGATTGCTGCAAAGTCAAACGCCAGTGACTGTCCACTGTCTCTACATGCTCATCCCAGGAGGAGTGAATGCTGCAAGTCACTGACTGGATGCAATCTGCTGGGTTTCCTTAGATGAAAAACTTTTTTATCCAATTTGAATAAATACAGAATCTGACTGCACTGTTCAGTGATTTTGGATTAATTGTAATGCATGTACCTGACTTTTGTGAAGTGCCTTGAGACGACATGTGTTGTGAATTGGCGCTATATAAATAAACTGAATTGAATTGAATTGAAATAACTTGGTGAGTTTAGGTCCTATCAGGGTGAAACACATATGGTTCTGTTCAGGGGAACCAGTACTTTCTGATGGGATGGAACCAGTTTGGAGATCTTTAGATCTTTTCCATTCATTAGTTATGACAAGAATTCACAGCAACGGGAGACCCGACATTAAAATATTAAAGTACTCTGATTAAGTGTTGAAGCTTAAGCCTTCATAACTTGTTTAGTTAGGTCTTATCAGGGTGAGACACATATGGTTTCTGTTTTTAATAGACCAGTACTTTCGATGGAACAGTTTTAAGATCTTTAGATCTTTCCTTTTCTTTAGTTTTCTGACAAGAAATGTACAGCAACGGGAGACCCGCCATTAAAATATTAAAATAGTCTGATTAAAGTGTTGAAGTTTAATCCTTCATAACTTGGTGAGTTTAGGTCCTATCAGGGTGAGACACACGTGGTTCGGCTCAGGAGAACCAGTATTTTCCGATGGAACCAGTTTGAGATCTTTAGATCTTTCCTTTCTTTAGTTTTGACAAGAAATGTACAGCAACGGGAGACCCGCCATTAAAATATTAAAATACTCTGATAAAGTGTTGAAGTTTAATCCTTCATTACTTGGTGAGTTTAGGTCCTATCAAGGTGACACATATGGTTCTGTTCAGGAGAACCAGTACTTTCCGATGGGACCAGTTTGAGATCTACAGATCTTTCCATTATTCAGTTATGACTAGAAATGTACAGCAACGGGAGACCCGACATCAAAATATTAAAATACTCTGATTAAAGTCTTGAAGTTTAAGCCTTCATAACTTGGTGAGTTTAGGTCCTATCAGGGTGAAACACATATGGTTCTGTTCAGGGGAACCAGTACTTTCTGATGGGATGGAACCAGTTTTGAGATCTTTAGATCTTTCATTCATTAGTTTATGACAAGAAATGTACAGCAACGGAGACCCGACATTAAAATATTAAAGTACTCTGATTAAAGTGTTGAGCTTAAGCCTTCATAACTTGTGGTTTTTAGGTTCCTATCAGGGTTGAGACACATTATGGTTTGTTAATAGAACCAGTACTTTCCGATGGAACCAGTTTTGAGATCTTTATATCTTTCCTTTCTTTAGTTTATGAGACCAGAAATGTAACAGCAATGGACCCGCCATCAATATTAAAATACTCTGATTAAAGCCTTGAAGTATTAAGCCTTTATTAACTTGGTGAGGTTTTAGGTCTTATCAGGTGTGAGACACATATTGGTTCTGTTTTAGTAGAACCAGTACTTTTTCCGATGGAACCAGTTTGAGATCTTTAGATCTTTCCTTCTTTAGTTTATGACAAGAAATGTACAGCAATGGGAGACCCGCATTAAAATATTAAAATACTCTGATTAAAGTGTTGAAGTTTTAAATCCTTCATAACTTGGTGATTTTTTAGGTCCTATCAGGGTAAGACACAGCGGTGTTCTGTTTCAAGAGACCAGTACTTTCTGATTGAACCAGTTTGAGATCTTTAGATCTTTCCTTTCTTTAGTTTCTTGACAAGAAATGTACAGCAATGGGAGAACCCGCCCATTAAAATATTAAATACTCTGATTAAAGTTTGAAGTTTAATCCTTCATACTTGGTGAGTTTAGGTCCTATCAGGGTAAGACCACGTGGTTTCTGTTCAGAAAACCAGTACTTTCTGATGGGACCAGTTTGAGATCTTTATATCTTTCTATTCTTTAGTTATGATCAGAAATGTACAGCGACCGGAGACCCGACATTAAAATATTAAAATACTCTGATTAAAGCCTTGAAGTTTAAGCCTTCATAACTTGGTGAGTTTAGGTCCTATCAGGGTGAGAACACATATGGTTCTGTTTAATAGAACCAGTACTTTCCGATGGAACCAGTTTGAGATCTTTAGATCTTTCCCTTTCTTAGTTATGACAAGAATGTACAGCGCAATGGAGACCCGCCATTAAAATATTAAATACTCTGATTAAGTGTTTGAAATTTAAGCCTCATAATTGGTGAGTTTAGGGTCCTATCAGGGTGACACATATGGTTCTGTTCAGGAGAACCAGTACTACCTTACGGATCCAATTTGAGATCTTTTATCTTTCATTTTCCTTAGTTATGACCAGAATGTACAGCAACGGGAACCCCAACTTACTGGTTAAAATACTCTGATTAAAGTCTTGAAGTTTACAACTTCATAACTTGGTGAGTTTAGTCCTATCAGGGTGAAACACGTATACGTTCTGTTTCAGGGGAACAGTACTTTCTGATGGAACCAGTTGAGATCTTTAGATCTTTCCATGCATAGTTTATGACCAGAATGTACAGCAACGGGAGACCCGACATTAAATATTAAAATACTCTGATTAAAGTCTTGAAGTTTAAGCCTTCATAACTTGGTGAGTTTAGGTCCTATCAAGGTGAGACACCATACGGTTCTGTTCAGGAAAAACAGTACTACCTGATGGGACCAGTTTGAGATCTTTTATATCTTTTCTTTCTTTAGTTATGATCAGAAATGTACAGCGACCGAGACCCGACATTAAAATATTAAATCCTGATTAAAAAGCTTGAAGTTAAGCTTCATAACTTGGTGAGTTTAGGTCCTATCTGGTGAGACACATATGGTTCTTGTTTCAGTGGAACCAGTACTTTCCTGATTGATGGAACCAGTTTGAGATTCTTTAGATCCTTTCCTTTCTGTTAGTTATGACCAGAAATGTACAGCAACGGAACAGCCGCATAAATTATTAAAATACTCTGATTAAAGTGTTGAAGTTTAAGCTTCATAACTTGGTGAGTTAGGTCCTATCAGGGTGAGACACATACGGGTTCTGTCAGGAAAACCGTACTACCTGACGGATCCATTTTTTGAGATCTTTAGATCTTTCATTCCCTTAGTTATGACCAGAAATGTACAGCAATGGGAGATCCGGCATTAACTTGTTTTAAATACTACTCTGATTAAGGCTTCGAAGTTTAAGCTTCATTACTTGGTGAGTTATTCCCCTTCAGGGTGTGAAACACATGGTTCTGTTTCAGGGACCCGTACTTTCTTGATGGAAACCATTTTTAAGATCTTCAGATCTTTTCCATTCCTTTACCCAATGACCAGAAATGTACAGCAACGGAGACCCGACGATACATGTTAAAAAATCTGATTAAACTCTTGAAGTTTAAGCCTTCATAACTTGGTGAATTTAGGTCTTATCAGGATGAGAGACATATGGTTCTGTTCAGGAGAACCAGTACTTTTTGATGGAACCAGTTTGGGATCTTTAGATCTTTCCTTTCTTTAGTTATGACCAGAAATGTACAGCGACGGGAGACCCGACATTAACCTGTTAAAATACTCTGATTAAAGTCTTGAAGTTTAAGCCTTTATAACTTGGTGAGTTAAGGTCCTATCAGGGTGAGACTCATATTGTTCTGTTCAGGGGAACCAGTATTTCTGATGGAACCAGTTTGAGATCTTTAGATCTTTCCTTTCTTTAGTTATGACCAGAAATGTACAGCAACTGGAGACCCGCCATTAAAATATTAAAATACTCTGATTAAAGTGTTGAAGTTGAAGCCTTCATAACTAGGTGAGTTTAGGACCTATCACGGTAAAACACATATGGTTCTGTTCAGGGGAACCAGTACTTTCTGTTGGGATGGAACCAGTTTTAGATCTTTAGATCTTTCCTTTCTTTAGTTATGATCAGAAATGTACAGCAACGGGACACCCAACATTAAAATATTAAAATACTCTGATTAAAGTCTTGAAGTTGAAGCCTTGATAACTTGGTGAGTTTAGGTCTTATAAGGGGAAGACATACGTGGTTCTGTTTTCAGGAGAACCAGTACTTTCTGATGGGACCAGTTTGAGATCTTCAGATCTTTCCATTCTTTAGTCATGACCAGAAATGTACAGCGATGGGAGACCCGAAATTAACTTGTTAAAATACTCTGATTACAGTCTTGAAGTTTAAGCTTTCATAACTTGGTGAGTTTAGGACCTATCAGGGTGAAACACAAATGGTTCTGTTCAGGAATACCCATACTTTCCGATGGAAACAGTTTGAGATCCTTAGATCTTTTCTTTCTTTAGTTATGACCAGAAATGTACAGCAACGGAAGACCCGCCATTAAAATTTTAAAATACTCTGATTAAAGTGTTGAAGTTTACGCCTTCATAACTTGGTGAGTTTAGGTCCTATCAGGGTGAAACACAATTTTTTCTGTTCAGGGGAACCAGTACTTTCTGATGGGATGGAACCAGTTTGAGATCTTTAGATCTTTCCTTTCTTTAGTTATGACCAGAAATGTACAGCAACGGGAGACCCGACATTAAAATATTAAAATACTCTGATTAAAGTGTTGAAGTTTAAGCCTTCATAACTTGGTGAGTTTAGGTCCTATCAGGGTAAGACACACGTGGTTCTGTTCAGGAGAACCAGTACTTTCTGATGGGACCAGTTTGAGATCTTCAGATCTTTCCATTCTTTAGTTATGACCAGAAATGTACAGCAACGGGAGACCCGACATTAAAATATTAAAATACTCTGATTAAAGTCTTGAAGTTTAAGCCTTCATAACTTGGTGAGTTTAGATCCTATCAGGGTGAGACACATTTGGTTCTGGTCAGAAGAACCAGTACTTTCTGATGGAACCAGTTTAAGATCTTTAGATCTTTCCTTTCTTTAGTTATGACCAGAAATGTACAGCAACGGGAGACCCGACATTAAAATATTAAAATACTCTGATTAAAGTGATGATGTTGAAGCCTTCATAACTTGGTGAATTTAGGTCCTATCAGGGTAAAACACACGTGGTTCTGTTCAGGAGAACCACCACTTTCTGATGGGTCCAGTTTGGGATCTACAGATCTTTCCATTCTTTAGTTATGACCAGAAATGTACAGCAACGGGAGACCCGACATCAAAATATTAAAATACTCTGATTAAAGTCTTGAAGTTGAAGCCTTCATAACTTGGTGAGTTTAGGTCCTATCAGGGTAAGACACACGTGGTTCTGTTCAGGAGAACCAGTACTTTCTGATGGGACCAGTTTGAGATCTTCAGATCTTTCCATTCTTTAGTTATGACCAGAAATGTACAGCAACGGGAGACCCGACATTAAAATATTAAAATACTCTGATTAAAGTGTTGAAGTTTAAGCCTTCATAACTTGGTGAGTTTAGGTCCTATCAGGGTGAGACACATATGGTTCTGTTCAGGGGAACCAGTACTTTCTGATGGGATGGAACCAGTTTATCAGAATATACATATTTACAATGTACAATATACACATATATAAATAAAAAGGTGCATTTGCAACATCTGTATGCTGTTGTTTTGTATTTTATTGAATGTTCAACAGAGAAACAGCCTGGGGGAAGAAACTGTCTCTGTGGTGGCTGGTTTTTTTGAACAGCGCTCTGTAGCGTCGGCCTGAAGGCAGAACTCTAAACAGTTTATGTGCAGGGTGTGTGGGGTCTGCAGAGATTTTAGCAGCTCTTTTCCTGACCCTAGACCTGTATAAGTCTTGGATGGAGGGAAGGTCAGCCCTGATGATTCTCTCTGCAGTCCTGATTGTTCATTGCAGTCTGGACCTGTCCTGTTTTGTGGATGAACCGAACCACACGGAGATGGATGAAGACAGGACAGACTGAATGATGGCAGTGTAGAAGATGACCAGCAGCTCCTGTGGAAGGTTGTACTTCTTGAGTTGCCTCAGGAAGTACAGTCTCTGATGGGCCTTCTTCCGAACAGTGTCTATGTGTGAAGACCATCTCAGGTCCTCAGAGATGGTGGTTCCTAAGAACCTGAAGTGATCCACAGCCGACACGGTGTTGTTGAGGATGGTGAGGGGGGTGTATGGAGGTGGTGTTTTCCGAAAGTCCACTACCATCTCCACAGTCTTGAGTGGGTTTAGTTCCAGGCAGTTCTGACTACACCAGTGTACCAGCCGATCCACCTCCTGTCTGTATGCAGACTCATCACCGTCCTGGATCAGTCCAATGACAGTGGTGTCATCTGCAAACTTCAGGAGTTTCACGGACGAGTCCGCTGAGGTGCAGTCATTTGTGTACAGGGAGAAGAGGAGTGGGGATAGAACACACCCCTGGGGGGCACCAGTACTTATTGATCTGGTTCGGGAGAAGATGCTCCCCAGTCTCACCTGCTGCTGTTGGTCCGTCAGGAAGCTGTTGATCCACTGACAGGTGGAGGCTGGGACGTTGAGCTGGGTGAGCTTCTGGTGGAGGATGTCTGGTATGATGGTGTTGAAGGCCGAGCTGAAGTCTACAAACAGGATGTAGACCCAAGTTAACAGTATCATCTGCCGACCTGTTTGCTCGGTACGCAAACTGCAGGGCGTCCAGTAGAGGGCCTGTGATGTCTTTCAGGTGCTTCAACACCAGCCGCTCAAAGGATTTCATGACCACAGACGTCAGGGCTACAGGCCTGTAGTCATTTAATCCTAGGATGGTGGGTTTCTTGGGCACTGGGATGATGGTGGATCGTTTGAAGCAGGAGGGGACCTCACACTTCTCCAGTGACTTGTTGAAGATCCGGGTGATGATTGGAGCGAGTTGATTTGCACAGGGTTTCAGGCATGATGGGGCGACGTTATCAGGTCCTCCAGCTTTCTTTGTTTTCATGCGCTGAAAGAGCCTGTTTACATCATCCTCAGAGATCTTTAGTGCAGGCAGAGGATCTGAAGGTAGGGGGTTGGTTGCTTTGCTGGTCAAACCTGCTCCTGAATGGGATGTGGAGGAGTTGGTTTGAGGTGTGAATGGATTCTTGTCATGTCTGCAGTAGAAGCCATTCAGACGGTTGGCCAGGCGAGGACTTTGTTCAGGAAGGGTGGTGGGGCTTCTGTAGGCAGTCAGGTTCCTCAGACCAGTCCATACAGCCGAAGTGTCACCAGTAGAAAGGCTGTTTTTCAGCTTCTCACTGTAGCTTCTCTTGGCTGCTTTGATCTCCTTTGTTAGTCTGTTCCTGGCCTGCCTGTACCGCGCCCAATCTCCATTTGTTGGAGCTTCTTCCTTGTCCCTGCACAGATTCCTGAGGTGTGGAGTGAACCATGGCTTGTTGTTCCCAAAGGTGCAGAAGGTCTTGGTCTGCACACACATGTTCTCACAGAAACTGATGTATGATGTCACCACATCAGTTAGTTCGTTTAAATCCGGGGGCTGAGGTTTTCAAAACAGTCCACTCTGTGCATTCAAAGCAGGCCTGTAGCGTCTGCTTTGATTCCTCAGTCCACTTTTAACAGTGTGAACCACGGGTTTGGAAGCTCTTATTTTCTGGCTGTAAGTTGGGATGAGGTGGATAAGGCAATGATCCGAAAGTCCCAGAGCAGCCCTGGTAACAGCATGGTATGAGTCCTTAAAAGCTGTGTAACAGTGGTCCAGTGTGTTTTTGTCTCTGGTGGGAACATTAATATGCTGTCTGTATTTTGGGAGCTCATTAGAGAGATCTGCGCTTTTTAAAATCTCCAGTATTATGATGAAAGAGTCAGGGTGTTTTTTCTCCACGTCTGTAATCAGCTCAGCAAGATGTTTTTCCGCGGCAGAAGTGCAGCCATGCGGAGAAAATATGAGCCGATTATTATGAATGAGGAAAACTCTCTCGGTGAGTAAAACGGTTTACAGATTATGGAAAATGACTCCAGATCCTGCCACATGTTTTCCTCAGCACTTTTATGTCTCTGCACCAACCTTCGTTTATATAAAAGCAGATTCCGCCTCCTCGCTTCTTCCCTGATAGCTCCGCGCTGCGATCCGCTCTGAACAGCTGGAAGTCCGGTATCAGCAGTGCGCGGTCCGGGATGTTGTCACTCAGCCATGTCTCGGTGAAGCAGAGAACCGCTGATCTGCGGAGGTCCGAGTTTTTACCGGTAAGAAGAAGTAGCTCGTCCATCTTGTTGCTTAGAGAGCGGACATTTGCCAGATGTATTGAAGGCAGTGGTGTGCGAAGTCCTCTTTTGCGGAGCTGTACCAGGGCGCCAGCCCGCTTTCCCCTCCAACGCCTCTGGCGCAGTATCCCTTAGAGTGCCGCCGCTCCGCTTGCCAGAAGCTCAGTGAACCTTGGATGGATGAAAGATGGTGAAAAAATCCCAAGAGAGGACTCTCTGATGTTGAGAAGTTCCTCTCTACTGAAGGAGACCACCGAATTGTGGCCCGAGACCACAGTACTGTGGCTCGAAAAAAATATAAACACACATAATACAAAAACAAGGAGAGAGCGAAGCTCCGAGGCTGCTATCGTCGGCGCCATCTTGTATGTCAATACCTTATGCTGCTATAGGCTTAGGCTGCTGGAGGACATAATGACCACTTTCACCCTCTTCGCTACTTTCTCACGCTACTCTTCAATTTTGTATTATTTGCTGTTATCTCAGCTTTTAACTGTGTTCTCTCTCTTTTCTCTTCCTAGAAGCTTCACCTGGCCTGACTCTACCTGTAACACCTTTCTGGAGAGGGGAATCCTCCAAGCTTCTGCTGGCAACAACTTAATGCTCACCCTCTACAGACGATCCACCTGGCCCTGTCTTTCAGTGTTTAACCCTTTCTCTCTCCTAGACATAGCTACTGACTGAGCTTTTACTGTGACTAACTCTCTGTGCTCTCTTCAGACTCTAAACTTGGAAACTGGCTCAGAGTTTATCTGTTCCTTCTTTATAGGTGAAACGACTAAAGGAGCTACATCCATTAACATTTACCTTTTCCTTCCCATAGAAAGTACTCCTAGATCAGTGCTTCTTTGTTCTCTTTGTGTCTCTGCGCTGTTCTCTCAAACCCCCAGTCGGTCGTGGCAGATGGCCGCTCACACTGAGCCTGGTTCTGCTGGAGGTTTCTTCGGTGATTAAAGTCTTGAAGTTTAAGCCTTTATAACTTGGTGAGTTTAGGTCCTATCAGGGTGAGACACATATGGTTCTGTTCAGGGGAACCAGTACTTTCTGGTGGAACCAGTTTGAGATCTTTAGATCTTTCCTTTCTTTACTCATGACCAGAAATGTACAGCGACGGAGATCCGAAATTAACTTGTTAAAATACTCTTATTACAGTCTTGAAGTTTAAGACTTCATAACTTGGTGAGTTTAGGTCCTATCAGGGTAAATAAGTATGTTTCTGTTCAGGAGAACCAGTACTTTCTGATGGAACCAGTTTGAGATCTTCAGATCTTTCCATTCTCTAGTTATGACCAGAAATGTACAGCAACGGGAGACCCGACGTTAAAATATTAAAATACTCTGATTAAAGTCTTGAAGTTTAAGCCTTTATAACTTGGTGAGTTTAGGTCCTATCAGGGTGAGACACATATGGTTCTGTTCAGGGGAACCAGTGCTTTCTGGTGGAACCAGTTTGGGATCTTTAGATCTTTCCTTTCTTTAGTTATGACCAGAAATGTACAGCAACAGGAGACCCGACATTAAAATATTAAAATACACTGATTAAAGTCTTGAAGTTTAAGCCTTCATAACTTGGTGAGTTTAGGTCCTATCAGGATAAGACACATATGGTTCTGTTCAACAGAACCATTACTCTCTGATGGAACCAGTTTGAGATCTACAGATCTTTCCATCCTTTAGTAATGACCAGAAATGTACAGCGACGGAAACCCGACATTAACTTGTTAAAATACTCTGATTAAAATCTTGAAGTTTACGCCTTGATAACTTGGTGGGTTTAGGTCCTAATATAGTGAGATACATATGGTTCTTTTCAGGAGAACCAGTACTTTCTGATGTACCCAGTTTGAGATCTTTAGTTTTCCCAATCTCTAGTTATACCCAGAAATGTACAGCAATGAGAGACCCGACATTACAATATTAAAATACTCTGATTAAAGTCTTGAAGTTTAAGCCTTTATAACTTGGTGAGTTTAGGTCCTATCAGGGTAAAACAAGTATGTTTCTGTTCAGGAGAACCAGTACTTTCTGATGGAACCACTGTGGGATCTTCAGAACTTTCCATTCTTTAGTTATGACCAGAAATGTACAGCAACGGGAGACCCGACGTTAAAATATTAAAATACTCTGATTAAAGTCTTTGAAGTTTAAAGCCTTTATAACTTGGTGAGTTTAGGTCCTCTATCAGGGTAAAACAAGTAGTTTTCTGTGAGGAGAACCAGTACTTTTCCCGATGTACACCATTTGAAGATCTAGATCTTTCATTTTTTATTTATGACCAAAAATGTACAGTAAAGGGAGACCCGACATTAAAATATTAAAATACTCTCTGATTACAGTCTTTAAGTTTTTAAGCCTTCATAACTTGGTGAATTTAGGATCTTATCAGGGTAAAAGAGAAATATGTGTTCTGTTCAGAAGAGAACAGTACTTTCTGATGGAACCAGTTTGGATCTTCAGAACTTTCCATTCTTTAGTTTTACCAGGAAATGTACAGCAACGGGAGACCCGAACGTTAAAATATTAAAATACTCTGATTGAAAGTCTTGAAGTTTAAGCTTTATAACTTGGTGAGTTTTAGGTCCTATCAGGGTGAGACACATATGGTTCTTTTCAGGGTGAACCAGTACTTTCTGGTGTGAACCAGTTGAGATCTTTAGATCTTCCCTTTCTTTACTCATGACCAGAAATGTACAGCGACTGGGAGATCCGAAATTAACTTGTTAAAATACTCTTATTACAGTCTTGAAGTTTTAAGACTTCATAACTTGTGAGTTTAAGGTCCTATCAGGTCACAATATGTTTTCTGTTCAGAGAACAGTACTTTCTGATTGACTAGTTTGGGGATCTTCAGATCTTTCCCATTCTTTAGTTATGACCAGAAATGTACAGCAACGGGAGACCCGACGTTAATATTAAAATACTCTGATTAAAGTCTTGACGTTTAAGCCTTTATAACTGGTGAGTTACGGTCCTATCAGGGTGAGCACACTGTATTCTGTTCAGAGAAGGAACCAGTGTGTCTTCTGGTGGAATCAGTTTTGAGATCTTCAGATCTTTCCATCTCTAGTTATGACCAGAAATGTACAGCAACGGGAGACCCGACGTTAAAATTTAAATACTCTGGATTAAAGTCTTGAAGTTTAAACCTTTATAACTTGGTGAGTTTAGGTCCTATCAGGGTGAGACACATATGTTCTGTCAAGGGTAACCAGTGCTTTCTGTGTGGACACCAGTTTGAGATCTTTAGATTTTTCTTTCAAAACTTCTTTATTTATGATCAGAATGTACAGCGATGGGAGACCCGAAATTAACTTGTTAAAATACTTTTTGATTACAGTCTTGAAGTTTAAGCCTTCATAAATTGGTGAAGTAAGTTCCTATCAGGGTAAATACAATATGGTTTTCTGTTCGGAGAAAACCAGTACTTTCTTATGGAACCAGTTTGGGATCCTTCAGATCTTTCCCATCTCTAGTTATGACCGAGAAATGTACAGCAACGGGAGACCCGACGTTAAAATATAAAATACTCTGATTAAAGTCTTGAAGTTTAAGCCTTTATAACATGGTGAGTTTAGGTAATTTCAGGGTGAGACACATATGGTTCTGTTCAGGGGAACGAGTGCTTTCTGGTGGAACCAGTTTGAGATCTTTAGATCTTTCCATTCTTTAGTTATTATCAGAATTGTACAGCGATGGGAGACCCGACATTAACTTGTTAAAATATTCTGATTAAAGTCTTCACGTTTAAGCCTTCTAGGTGAGTTTAGGACCTATCACGGTGAAACACACATGTTTCTGTTTGGGAGAACCAGTAGTTTCCGATGGAACCAGTTTGAGATCTTCAGATCTTTCCATTCTTTAGTTATGACCAGAAATGTACAGCAACGGGAGATCCGACATTAAAATATTAAAATACTCTGATTAAAGTCTTGATGTTTAAGCCTTTATAACTTGGTGAGTTTAGGTCCTATCAGGGTGAGACACATATGGCTCTGTTTAATACAACCAGTACTTTCCGATGGAACCAGTTTGAGATCTTTAGATCTTTCCTTTCTTTAGTTATGACCAGAAATGTACAGTATGGGAGACCCGACATTAAATATTAAAATACTACTCCCTGATTACAGTCTTGAAGTTTAAGCCTTCTAAACTTGGTGATTTAGGTCTTATCAGGGTAAAAATATGTTTCTGTTCAGGAGAACCAGTACTTTCTGATGGAACAGTTTGGATCTTCAGACTTTCCATTCTTTAGTTATGACGCATAAAATGTACAGCAACAGGGAGACCCGACGTTAAATATTAAATACTCTTGATTAAAGTCTTTACTTTAAGCCTTCATAACTTGGTGAGTTTAGGTCCTATCAGGGGTGAGACACATATGGTTCTGTTCAGTGGAACCAGTACTTTCTGGGTGAACCAGTTTGAGATCTTTAGATCTTTCCTTTTCTTTACTCATGACCAGAATGTACAGCGACGGGAGATCCAAAATTAACTTGTAAAATACTCTTATTACAGTCTTTAGTGTTTAAGACTTCATAACTTGGTGATTTTTAGGTCCTATCAGGGTTAAAACAAATATGTTTCTGTTCAGAAAGAACCAGTACTTTCTGATGAACCAGTTTTGGGATCTTCAGATCTTTCCATTTTTTGTATGACCAGAAATGTACAGTAACAAGGGAGAACCCGACATTAAATATAAAATACTCTGATTACAGTCTTGAAGTTTAAGCTTTATAACTTGTGAGTTTTAGGTCCTATCAGGTTCAAACAATATGTTTCTGATAAAAGAAGTAAACCAGTACTTTCTGATGGAACCAGTTTGTGGATCTTCAGATCTTTCCATTATTTAGTTATGATCAGAATTGACAGCGATTGGGAGACCCGAATTAACTTGTTAAAATACTTTGATTAACAGTCCTTGAAGTTTAAGCCTTCTAGAGTTGGTGAGTTAAGTTCCTATCAGGTTAAAGACAATATGGTTCTGTTCAGGAGAACCAGTACTTTATCTTATGAAACCGTTTGGGATCTTCAGATCTTTCCATTCTCTCTAGTTATGACCGGGAAAATGTACAGCAAACGGAGACCCGACGTTAAAATATTAAAATACTCTGATTAAACTCTTGAAGGTTTAAGCCTTTATAACCTTGGGGTCCTATCAGGGTAGACACACGTGTTTCTGGTTCAGGAGAAACGGGCTTTCTGATGTAACCAGTTTTGAGATCTTTAGATCTTCCCACTCTAGTTATACCCGAAATGTACAGCAATGAGAGACCCGACATTACACATATTAAAATACTCTGATTAAAGTCTTTAACGTTTTAAGCCTTCATAACTTGGTGAGTTAGGTCCTATCAGAGTGGACACATATGGTTTCTGTTCAGGGGGAACCAGTACTTTTCTGTGGAACCATTTTTTGGATCTTTAGATCTTTCCTTTCTTTACGCATGACCAGAAATGTACAGCGACGGGAGACCCGAAATTAACTTTTTAAAATACTTTGATTACAGTCTTGAAGTTTAAGCCTTCATAACTTGGTGAGTTTAGGTCCTATCAGGGTGAGACACATAGGGTTCTGTTTAATACAACCATTACTTTCCGATGGAACCAGTTTGAGACTTCAGATCTTTCCTTTCTTAGTTATGAACAGAAATGTACAATAACGGGGGACCCGACATTAAAATATTAAAATACTCTGATTACAGTGTTTAAGTTTAAGCCTTCATAACTTGGTGAGTTTAGGTCCTATTTATGTGTAAAACAACACTATGTTCTCTGTTCGGAGGAACCAGTACTTTCTGATTGGAACCAGTTTTTGGGATCTTCAGATCTCTTCCATTCTTTAGTTATGACCAGAAATGTACAAGCAACGGGCCCAACATTAAAATATTAAAATACTCTGATTAAAAGTCTTTACGTTTAAGCCTTCATAACTTGGTGAGTTTAGGTCCTATCAGAGTGAGACACATATGTTTTCTGTTTCAGGGGAACACGTACTTTTCTGGTGGAAACAGTTTGATATCTTTAAGATCTTTCCTTTCTTTGACTACTCTCATGACAGAATAGTAATGTACAGCGGATGGAGACCCGTAAATTACTTGTAAAATACTCTTATTACAGTCTTGAAGTTTAAGCCTTCATAACTTGGTGAGTTTAGGTCCTATCAGGGTAAAACAAATATGTTTCTGTTGAGAACCAGTACTTTCTGATGGAACCAGTGTGGGATCTTCAGATCTTTCCATTCTTTTGTTATGACCAGAAATGTACAGCAATGGGAGACCCGACGTGAAAATATTAAAATACTCTGATTAAAGTCTTTACGTTTAGACTTCATAACTTGGTGAGTTTAGGTCCTATCAGGGTAAAACAAATATGTTTCTGTTCAGAAATACCAGTACTTTCTGATGGAACCAGTGTGGGATCTTCAGATCTTTCCGTTTTTTTTCATTCTTTTTATGACCAGAAATGTACAGCAATGGGGCCGACACTACATAAATATTAAAATACTCTGATTAAATCTTTACGGTTTAAGCCTTCATAACTTGTTGTTTAGGTCCTATCAGGTAAAACAAATATGTTTTCTGTTCATAATCCAGTACTTTCTGATGGAACCAGTGTGGATCTTCAGATCTTTCCATTCTTTTGTTATGACCAGAAATGTACAGCAATGGGAGACCCCGACATTAAAATATTAAAACATACTCTGATTACAGTCTTTAACGTTTAAAAGCCTTCATAACTTGGTAAGTTTTAGGTCCTATCAGGGTAAGAACAATATGTTTCTGTTCATGAGAACGGAGAACCAGTACTTTCTGATGGAACCAGTGTGGGATCTTCAGATCTTTTCCATTCTTTTGGTTACCAGAAATGTACAGCATGGAGACCCGACGTGAAAATATTATAAATACTCTGATTAAAGTCTTTTACTTTTAGATCTTCATAACTTGGTGAGTTTAGGTCCTATCAGGGTAAAACAAATATGGTTTCTGTTCAGAAATACCAGTACTTTCCTGATTGGAACCGTGTGTGGGATCTTCAGATCTTTCCATTCTTTTGTTTATGACCAGAATGTACAGCAATAGGGAGACCAGACATTAAAATTTAAATACTCTGATTAAAGTCTTTACGTTTTAAGCCTTCATAACTTGGTGAGTTTAGGTCCTATCAGGGTACAACAATATGTTTTCTGTTCAAACTAACCGTACTTTCTGATGGAACCAGTTTTTTGTGGGATCTTTCTAGATCTTTCATTCTTTAGTTATGACTCAGAATGTACAGCAACGGGAGACCCGACATTAAATATTAAAATACTCTGATTAAAGTCTTGAGTTTAAGCCTTTATATACTTGGGAGTTTTAGTCCTATCAGGGGTGAACCATATGTTCTGTTCAGGGGAACCAGTACTTTCTGTTGGTAACCAGTTTGAGATCTTTAGATCTTTCCTTTCTTTACTCATGACCAGAAATGTACAGCCGATGGGGACCCGAAAATTAACTTTGTGTAAAAACTAATTAGTCTTGTGTGAAGTTTAAGCCTTCCTAACTTGGTGAGTCTTAGTACCTAGACGGGTTAGAAACATATGGTTCTGTTTTATAAGCCAGTAATTTCCGATGGAACCAGTTTTAGAGATCTTAAGATCTTTCATTCTTAGTTATGATCAGAAATGTACAGCAATCGGAGACCTGACATTAAAATATTAAAATACTCTGATTACTCTGAGTGTTTAAAGGCCTTCATAACTTGGTGAGTTTTAGGTCCCTATCCGGTAAAACAAATATGTTTCTGTTCAGGAGAACCAGTACTTTCTGATGGAACCAGTGTGGGATCTTCAGATCTTTCCATTCTTTTGTTATGACCAGAAATGTACAGCAATGGGAGACCCGACGTGAAAATATTACAATACTCGGATTAAAGTCTTGAAGTTTAAGCCTTTATAACTTGGTGAGTTTAGGTCCTATCAGGGTGAGAAACATATGGTTCTGTTCAGGGGAACCAGTACTTTCTGGTGGAACTGGTTTGAAATCTTTAGATCTTTCCTTTCTTTACTCATGACCAGAAATGTACAGTGACGGGAGACCCGAAATTAACTTGTTAAAATACTCTTATTACAGTCTTGAAGTTTAAGACTTTATAACTTTGTGAGTTTAGGTCCTATCAGGGCAAAACAAGTATGTTTCTGTTCAGGAGAACCAGTACTTTCTGATGAAACCAGTTTGGGATCTTCAGATCTTTCCTTTCTTTAGTTATGACCAGAAATGTACAGCAACGGGAGACCCGACATTAAAATATTAAAATACTCTGATTAAAGTCTTGAAGTTTAAGCCTTTATAACTTGGTGAGGCTAGGTCCTATCAGGATAAGACAGACGTGGTTCTGTTCAGGAGAAACAGTACTTTCTGATGGAACTGGTTTGAAATCTTTAGATCTTTCCTTTCTTTACTCATGACCAGAAATGTACAGCG
Organism: Crenichthys baileyi; assembly: GCA_036173005.1. Classification (NCBI taxonomy): domain Eukaryota; kingdom Metazoa; phylum Chordata; class Actinopteri; order Cyprinodontiformes; family Goodeidae; genus Crenichthys; species Crenichthys baileyi. Next base: position 267,900 of record JAHHUM010000603.1, read on the forward strand.
ATGGGAGACCCGAAATTAACTTGTTAAAATACTTTGATTACAGTCTTGAAGTTTAAGCCTTTATAACTTTGGTGAGTTTAGGTCCTATCAGGGTGAGCAACATATGGTTTCTGTTCAGGTGAACCAGTACTTTCCTGTAGGAACCACTTCGGAAGATCTTTAGATCTTTCCTTTCTTTAGTTATGCTCAGAAATGTACAGCGATGTGGAGACCCGACATTATAAACTATTAAAATACTCTGATTAAAGTGTTGAAGTTTAAATCCTTATAACTTGGTGAGTTTAGGTCCTATCAGGGTGAGACACATGTGGTTCTGTTCAAGGTGAACCAGTTACTTTCTGGTGGAACCAGTTTGAGGATCTTTTAAGTCTTTCCCTTTAGGTTACTCAATACCAGAAATGTACAGCGATGGAGAACGAAAATTAACTTGTTAAATACTCTCATACGTCTTGAAGTTTAAGCCTTTCATAACTTGGTGTGATTTTTTAGGTCCTAACATAGGGTTGAAACATATGGTTTCCTGTTGTTGAATAGAACCAGTACTTTCCGATGAACCATTTTTGAGATCTTTCAGATCTTTGCTCTTCTTTAGTTTGTAGTCAGAAATGTACAGCACGGGAGACCTGACATTAAAATATTACAAATACTCATGTATAAACTCTTGAAGTTTAAGCCTTCATAACTTCTGTGAGTTTAGGTCCAATCAGGGTGGTACACATATGGTTCTGTTTAATTACAACCAGTACTTTTGCGATGGAAACTAGTTTGAGATCTTTAGATCTTTCCTTTAGTTTAGTTGACAAGAAATGTACAGCAATGGGGTACCGCCATTAAAATCTTAAAACACTCTGATTACAGTCTTTAAGTTTAAGCCTTCATAACTTGGTGAGTTTAGGTCCTATCAGGGTAAAACAAATATGTTTCTGTTCAGGAGAACTAGTACTTTCTGATGGAATCAGTGTTGAGATATTTTAGATCTTTCCATTCTTTAGTTATGATCAGAATTGTACAGAGATGGGAGACCCACATTTAACTTGTTAAAATATTCTGATTAAAGTCTTCACGTTTAAGCCTTTACTAGGTGAGTTTAGACCTATCACGGTGAAACACATGTTTCTGTTTGTTAGGAGAACCAGTAGTTTTCCGCGATGGAACCAGTTTGAGATCTTCAGATTTTCCATTCTTGGTTTATGACCAGAAATGTACAGCAACGGGAGATCCACTAAAAATAGTAAAATACTCTGATTAAAGTCTTGATGTTTGAAGCCTTTTATATAACTTGGTGATGTTAGGTCCTATCAGGGCGACACATATGGTTCTTTTTAATACAACCAGTACTTTCCCGATGGAACCAGTTTGGATTCTTAAGATCTTTCCTTTCTTAGTTATGACACAAATGTACAGTAATGAGACCCGACATTAAATATTAAATACTCTGATTAAAGTCTTGAAGTTTAATGCTGTTATAACTTGTGATTTTGGTCCTATCAGGGTGATACACATATGTTTCTGTTCATGGGAAACCAGTACTTTCTGTGAACTGGTTTGAAATCTTAGATCTTTCCTTTCTTTACCTCATGACCGAAATGTACAGCAACGGGAGACCCGACATTAAATATTAAAATACTCTGATTAAAGTCTTAAAGTTTAAGCCTTTGATAACTTGGTGAGGTTAGGTCCTATCAGGGTAAGACACACGTGGTTCTGTTCAGGAGAAACAGGACTTTCTGATGTACCAGTTTTGAGATCTTTAGATCTTCCCAATCTCTAGTTATACCCAGAAATGTACAGCAATGAGAGACCCGACATTACAATTATTAAAATACTCTGATTAAAGTCTTGAAGTTTAGCCTTAATAACTTGGTGAGTTTAGGTCCTATCAGGTAAAACAAGTATGGTTTTCTGCTTGAGGAGACCAGTAACTTTCCGATGTACCAGTTTGAGATCTTTAGATCTTCATTTTCTTTTAGTTATGACCAGAAATGTACAGTAAAGGGAGACGCCACATTAAATATTAAATACTCTGATTACAGTCTTGAAGTTTCTGCTTTATAACTTGGTGAGTTTAGGTCCTCTATCAGGGTGAGACACATATAGGTTCTGTTCAGGGGGAACCAGTACTTTCTGGTGGAACAGTTGAGATCTTTAAATCTTTCCTTTCTTACTCATGACCAGAAATGTACAGCGACGGGAGATCCGAATTAACTTGTTAAAATACTCTTATTACAGTCTTGAAGTTTAAGACTTCATAACTTGGTGAGTTTTAGGTTCCTATCAGGGTCAAACAAATATTGTTTCTGTTTCAGATACACCAGTACATTTCTGATGGAAACCATTTTTGGATCTTCAGATCTTTTCCATTCTTTGTTATGAACCAGAAATGTACAGTAATCAGGAGACCCGACATAAAATATTAAAATACTCTGATTACACGTCTTTAAGTTTAAGCCTTCATAACTTGGTTGGTGTGTTAAGTCCTTATCAGGGTGAGACCACATATGGTTCTGTTCAGGGGACCCAGTGCTTCTGTGTAGGTAACGGATGTTGTGGATCTTCAGATCTTTCCATTCTCTTAGTTATGACCAGAAATGTACAGCAACGGGAGAACCCGAACTTAAAATATTAAAATACTCTGATTAAAGTCTTGAAGTTTAAGCCTTTATAACTTGGTGAGTTTAGGTCCTATCAGGGTGAGACACATATGGTTCTGTTCAGGAGAACCAGTACTTTCTGATGGAACCTAGTTTGAGATCTTTAGATCTTTCCTTTCTTAGTTATGACCAGAAATGTACAGTAACGGGTAGACCCGAAATTAAAATATTTAAAATACTCTGATTACAGTCTTTAAGTTTAAGCCTTCATACTTTGGTGAGTTTTAGGTCCTATCAGGGTCAACAAATATGGTTCTGATCAGAAGAACCAGTACTTTCTGATGGAAACGTTTGGGATCTTCAGATCTTTTCCATCTTTAGTTATGACCAGAAATGTACAGCAAAACGGAGAGACCCGACGTTAAATATTAAAATAACTCTGATATAAGTCTGAAGTTTAAGCCTTTATAACTTGGTGAGTTTAGGTCCTATCAGGGTGAGACACATATGGTTGCTGTTCAGGAAACCAGTGCTTTCTTCTTGGGGAACCATGTTTAGATCTTTTAGATCTTTCCTTTCTTTAGTTTATGATCAGAAATGGACAGCGAATGGGAGACCCGCATTACTTGTTAAAATACTTTGATTACAGTCTTTGAAGTTTTAAGCCTTCATAAATTTGGAGGTTCAGTGTTCCTTATCAGGGTAACAATATGGTTTTCTGTTCAGGAGAACCAGTACTTTTCTTATGGAACCAGTTTGGGATCTTCAGATCTTTCCATTCTCTAGTTATGACATAAATGTACAGCAACGGGAGACCCGACGTTAATTTAAAATACTCTGATTAAACTTGAAGTTTAAGCCTTTTACTTGGTGAGGTTAGGTCCTATCAGGGTAAGACACACGGGGTTCTGTTCAGGAGAACAGGCTTTCCGATGTAACCAGTTTGAGATCTTTAGATCTTCCCGATCTCTAGTTATACCCTAAAATGTACAGCAATGAGAGACCCGACATTACAATATTAAAAAACTCTGATTAAAGTCTTGAAGTTTTAAGCCTTTATAACTTGGTGAGTTTAGGTCCTATCAGGGTAAATACAAGTATGTGTTTTCTGTGCAGGAGAACCAGTACTTTCTGATGGAACCAGTTTGGGATCTTCAGATCTTTCATTCTTTTAGTTATGACCAGAAATGTACAGCAACGGGTGACCCGACATTAAAAATATGTAAAATACTCTGATTGAAGTCTTGAAGTTTAAGCCTTTATACTGGTGAGTTTAGGTCCTATCAGGGGAGGACACTATGGTTCTGTTCTAGGGAACCAGTACTTTCTGTTGGACCACTTCGAGATCTTTAGATCTTTTTCTTTCTTTAACGCATGGACCAATGTGCGCGCGGAGACCCGAAATTAACTTTTTAAAATACTTTGATTACAGTCTTGAAGTTTAAGCCTTCAAATCTTGGTGAGTTTAGGTCCTATCAGGGTGAGACACATAGGGTTCTGTTTAATACAACCATTACTTTCCGATGGAACCAGTTTGAGAACTTCAGATCTTTCCATTCTTTAGTTATGACCAGAAATGTACAGTAACAGGAGACCCGACATTAAAATATTAAAATACTCTGATTACAGTCTTTAAGTTTAAGCCTTCATAACTTGGTGAGTTTAAGTCCTATCAGGGTGAGACACATATGGTTCTGTTCAGGGGAACCAGTGCTTTCTGGTGGAACCAGTTTGGGATCTTCAGATCTTTCCATTCTCTAGTTATGACCAGAAATGTACAGCAACGGGAGACCCGACGTTAAAATATTAAAATACTCTGATTAAAGTCTTGAGTTTAGCCTTTAAAACTGGTGAGTTTAGGTCCTATCAGGGTGAGACACAGATATGGTTCTGTTCAGGAGAACCAGTACTTTCTGATGGAACCAGTTTGAGATCTTTAGATCTTCTTTTCTTTAGTTATGACCAAATGTACAGTACGGGAGACGCCGAAATTAAATATTAAAATACTCTGATTACAGTCCTTTAAGTTTAAGCTTCATAACTTGGGTGGTTTTAGGGTCCTATCAGGGTGAAACAACATAATTTTTCTGATCATAAGACAACCAGTACTTTTCTGATGGAACCAGTTTGGGATCTTCAGATCTTTCCAATTCTTTTAGTTATTACCTCGAAATGTACAGCAACGGAGACCACGACTTTAAAATATTAAACTACTGCCATTATTAAGTCTTGAAGTTTTAAGCCTTGATAACTTGGTGAGTTTAGGTCCTATCAGGGTGAGACACATATGGTTCTGTTCAGGGGAACCAGTGCTTTCTGGTGGAACCAGTTTGAGATCTTTAGATCTTTCCTTTCTTTAGTTATGATCAGAAATGGACAGCGATGGGAGACCCGAAATTAACTTGTTAAAATACTTTGATTACAGTCTTGAAGTTTAAGCCTTCATAAATTGGTGAGTTAAGTTCCTATCAGGGTAAAACAAATATGTTTCTGTTCAGGAGAACCAGTACTTTCTTATGGAACCAGTTTGGGATCTTCAGATCTTTCCATTCTCTAGTTATGACCAGAAATGTACAGCAACGGGAGACCCGACGTTAAAATATTAAAATACTCTGATTAAACTCTTGAAGTTTAAGCCTTTATAACTTGGTGAGGTTAGGTCCTATCAGGGTAAGACACACGTGGTTCTGTTCAGGAGAAACAGGGCTTTCTGATGTAACCAGTTTGAGATCTTTAGATCTTCCCAATCTCTAGTTATACCCAGAAATGTACAGCAATGAGAGACCCGACATTACAATATTAAAAAACTCTGATTAAAGTCTTGAAGTTTAAGCCTTTATAACTTGGTGAGTTTAGGTCCTTTAGGGGGGAAACATATGGTTCTTTTGGGGAACCAGTACTTTCTGGGGAACCAGTTTGGATCTTCAGATCTTTTCCTTCTTTAGTTATGACCAGAAAATGTACAGCAACGGGGACCCGAATTTTTAATTTTTAAATACTCTGATTAAGTCTTGAGTTTAAGCCTTATAACTTGGTGAGTTTAGGTCCTATCAGGGTGAGACACATATGGTTCTGTTAAAAACCATTTTTTCGTGGAACCCTTTGAGAACTTTAAACTTTCCTTTTTAGTTATGACCAGAAATGTACAGCGAAAACGGAGACCCGGGAAATTTAAAATTTAAAATACTTGATTACAGCTTTAAGTTTAAGCCTTTAAACTTGGTGAGTTTAGTCCTATCAGGGGAAAACATAGGTTCTTTTGGGGAACCAGTACTTTTTGGGGAACCAGTTGGACTTTCAGATCTTTCCTTTTTTAGTTATGACAGAAATGTACAAACGGGGAACCATTAAAATATTAAAATACTCTGATTAAAGTCTTGAAGTTAAGCCTTTATAACTTGGTGAGTTTAGGTCCTATCAGGGTGAGACACTATGGTTTTTTTAGGGAACCAGTACTTTCTGATGGAAACCAGTTTTGGGTCTTTAGATCTTTTCCTTTCTTTAGTTATGAAGAAAAATTTCATAAAGGGGGGACCCCCAAAATTTAAAAATTAAAAATACTCTGATTACAGTCTTTAAAGTTTAAGCCCTTTATAACTTGGTGAGTTTAGGGCTATCAGGGCAAAAAAAATGTTTTGTGCAGAAGAACCAGTACTTTTTATGGAACCGTTTTGGGGTTCAGATCTTTCCATCTTTAGTTATGACCCAAATGTACAGAAAGGGAGACCCGACTTAAAAAAAATTTAAAACTCTGATTAAAGTCTTGAAATTTTTAAGCCTTTATAACTTTGGTGAGGTTTAGGTCCTATCAGGGTGAGACACATATGGGTTTGTTCAGGGGAAACCCGTGCTTTCTGGTGGGGAACCAGTTTGAGATCTTTAGATTTTCCTTTTTTTGTTTGATCAAAAAGGCAGCGATGGGAGAACCCCAAAATTTAAATTGTTAAAATACTTTTATTACAGTCTTGAAGTTTAAGCCTTCATAAATTGGTGAGTTTAGGTCCTATCGGGTAAAAACAGAGTGGTTTTTTTCAGGAGAAACAGTACTTTCTGATGGAACCAGTTTTAGATCTTCAGATCTTTCCTTTCTTTAGTTATGACAGAAAATGTACAGCGTGGAGACCCGAAATTAAAATATTAAAATACTCTGATTACAGTCTTGAAGTTTAAGCCTTTATAACTTGGTGAGTTTAGGTCCTATCAGGGGAGACACATTGGTTCTGTTCAGGGGGGAACCAGTACTTTCTGAGGAAACCAGTTTGAGGGTTTCAGATCTTTCCCTTTTTTATTATGACCAGAAAAGTACAGCGGGGAGACCCGACATTAAAATATTAAAATACTCTGATTAAAGTCTTGAAGTTTAAGCCTTCCAAAATTGGTGAGTTTAGGTCCTAAAAGGTGAGAAAAATATGGTTTTGTTTTAAAAGACCAGTACTTCTGATGGAAACCAGTTGAATCTTTAGATTTTTCTTTTTTAGTTATGACCAGAAAATGTACAGCAAGGGAGACCGAATTAAAAATTTAAAAAACTCTGATTAAAGTCTTGAATTTAAGCCTTTTAACTTGGTGAGTTTAGGTCCTATCAGGGTAAAAAAATATGTTTTTGTTCAGGGGAAACCAGTACTTTCCTGTAAACCAGTTTGAGATCTTTAGATCTTTCCTTTCTTTTTTATGACCAGAAATGTACAGCGGGGAGACCCGAAATTAAAATTAAAATACTCTGATTAAATCTTTAAGTTAAACTTTAACTTTGGGAGTTTAGGTCCTATCAGGTAAAAAAAAACTGGTTGTTTTAAAGAAACAGTACTTTCTGATGGAAAACCAGTTGAGATTTTAGATCTTTTCCTTTCTTTAGTTTATGACAGAAATGTACAGCGACGGGAGACCCGAAAATTAAAATTTAAAATACTCTGATTAAAGTCTTGAAGTTTAAGCCTTTATAAAACTTGGGGAGTTTAGGTCCTATAGGGGGGGAAAAATATGGTTCTGTTAAACCAGTAATTCTGATGGAACCAGTTTGAGATCTTTAGATCTTTTTTTTCCCTTTTTTAATGACCAGAAATGTACAGCAAGGGAGACCGAAAAAATTTTTTAAAAATCTTTTATTTACAGTCTTAAGTTTAAGCCTTCATAAACTTGGTGAGTTTAGGTCCTATAAAGGGGAACAATATGGTTCTGTTAAAGAACCAGTACTTTTGTGAACCCTTGAATTTTTAGATCTTTCCTTTTTTTAGTTATGATCAGAAATGTTTAAACGATGGGAACCCGAAAATTAAATTGTTAAATACTCTGATTACAGTCTTGAAGTTTTAAACCTTTTATAACTTGGTGAGTTTAGGTCTATCAGGGTGAGACACATAGGTTCTGTTAGGGGAACCAGTACTTTCTGAGGGAACAGTTTGAGATCTTTAGATCTTTCCTTCTTTTCTATGACCAGAAATGTACAGCGAGGGAGACCCGAAATTAAATTTTAAAATACTCTGATTACAGTCTTTAAGTTTAAGCCTTCATAACTTTGGTGAGTTTAGGTCCTATAAGGGTGAGAAAAAATATGGTTCTGTTTAAGAAAAATACTTTCGATGGAACCAGTTTTAGATCTTTAGATCTTTCCTTTCTTTAGTATGACAGAAATGTACAGCAACGGAGACCGACATTAAAAATATTAAAATACTCTGATTAAAATTTTAAGTTTAAGCCTTCATAACTTGGTGAGTTTAGGTCCTATCAGGGTAACAATATGTTCTGTTTTAAAAACCAGTACTTTCTGAGGAACAGTTGAGATCTTTAGATCTTTCCTTTCTTTATTTTGCCCAAAAAAAATGTACAGAAGGGAGACCGCCATTAAAAATTAAAATACTTGATTACAGTCTTGAAGTTTTAACCTTAAACTTTGGGGGTTTTGGTCCTTCAGGGTAAAACAAAATATGTTTTTTGGAAACCAGTACTTTTGTGGAACCAGTTTTAGATTTTAGATCTTTTCCCTTTTTTTAGTTATGACCAGAAATGTACAGCGAGGGGACCGAAATTAACTTGTTAAAATACTTTATTTAAATCTTGAAGTTTAAGCCTTTATAAAATTTGGGGAGTTTAGGTCCTATCAGGTAAAAATATGGTTCTGTTCAGGGGAACCAGTACTTTCTGGTGGAAACCCCTTGAGATCTTTGATCTTTCCTTTCTTTTGATGACCAGAAATGTACAGCACGGGGGACCCCAAATTAATTTTTAAAATACTTGATTACAGTCTTGAAGTTAAGCCCTTATAACTTGGTGAGTTTTGGTCCTATCAGGGTAACAAATAGGGTTCTGTTAAAAACCATTTTCTGATGGAACCAGTTGGACTTTAATTTTTTCCTTTTAGTTATGAACAGAAATGTACAAAACGGGGGACCCGACATTAAAATATTAAAATACTCTGATTTGGTTTTAAGTTTTTAAAGCCTTTATAACTTGGTGAGTTTAGGTCCTATCAGGGGAAAACAAATATGTTTCTGTTCAGGAAACCAGTACTTTTTGATGGAACCAGTTGAGATCTTTGATCTTTCCTTTCTTTTTATGACCAGAAATGTACAGAAGGGAGACCCGACATTAAAAATTAAAATACTCTGATTAAGTCTTGAAGTTAAACCTTTATAACTTTGGGGAGTTTAGGTCCTATCAGGGTACACATATGGTTTTTTTTAGGGGAACCATACTTTTGGTGGGAAACCAGTTTGGATCTTTAGATCTTTTTCCTTCTTTACTATGACCAGAAATGTACAGCAGGAGACCCGAAAAATTAATTTAAATACTCTTATTTAAGTCTTGAAGTTTAAGCCTTTTAAACTTGGTGAGTTTAGGTCCTATCAGGGGAAAAAAATAGTTTTTGTTCAGGAGAACCAGTACTTTCTGATGAAACCCCGTTTGGATTTTCAGTCTTTCATTCTTTGTTATACCAGAAATGTACAGAAGGAGACCCGACATTAAAAATATTAAAAAAACTTGATTAAATCTTTTGTTTAAGCCTTTAAACTTGGTGAGTTTTGGGGCTATCAGGGTAAAACAAAAAATGTTCTGTTCAGGGGGAAACCATACTTTGATGGAAAAACCAGTTTGAGATCTTTAGATCTTTCCATTCTTTAGTTATGATCAGAAATGTACAGCAACGGGAGACCTGACATTAAAATATTAAAATACTCAGATTAAACTCTTGAAGTTTAAGCCTTCATAACTTGGTGAGTTTAGGTCCAATCAGGGTGAGACACATATGGTTCTGTTTAATACAACCAGTACTTTGCGATGGAACTAGTTTGAGATCTTTAGATCTTTCCTTTCTTTATTTATGACAAGAAATGTACAGCAATGGGAGACCCGCCATTAAAATATTAAAACACTCTGATTACAGTCTTTAAGTTTAAGCCTTCATAACTTGGTGAGTTTAGGTCCTATCAGGGTAAAACAAATATGTTTCTGTTCAGGAGAACTAGTACTTTCTGATGGAATCAGTTTGAGATATTTAGATCTTTCCTTTCTTTAGTTATGATCAGAAATGTACAGCGATGGGAGACCCGAAATTAACTTGTTAAAATACTTTGATTACAGTCTTGAAGTTTAAGCCTTTATAACTTGGTGAGTTTAGGTCCTATCAGGGTGAGACACATATGGTTATGTTCAGGGGAACCAGTAATTTCTGGTGGAACCACTTCGAGATCTTTAGATCTTTCCTTTCTTTACGCATGACCAGAAATGTACAGCGACGGGAGACCCGAAATTAACTTTTTAAAATACTTTGATTACAGTCTTGAAGTTTAAGCCTTCATAACTTGGTGAGTTTAGGTCCTATCAGGGTGAAACAATATGTTTCTATAGTTTTGACTCAGGCAATTTACATCAACGGAGACCCGGCCATCTAAAATCTATTAACTATACGTCTATAAAGTCTCAAAGTTATAAGCCTTCACTCCTTGGTAAGGTTTTAGGTCCTCTCACCACATATCGAGACCATATAGTTCTGTTCTAGGAGCACCAGTACACCTTGGTGATGTGAAACCAGTTTGAGATCTTTAGTCGTTCCTTTCTTTATTTATGACCAAAATTTACAGCACACTGGGAGACCCGACATGTAAATATAACACTCATGATTAAAGTCCTCAAAGTGTTTAAGTCCTCACACTTGTTGGGTTTAGGTCCTATCAAGGATGATACCCCATATGTTCTGTTCAGGAGAAACCAGTACCTTGTGATGAACCAGTTTGAGATCCTTTATTTGTTCCTTTCCTTTGGTATGACCAGAAATGGTACAGCAACGGGAGACCCGACTTAAAATATTAAACACTCATGCAGTTAAAGTCTCGAAAGTCTGAACCTTCACTAACCTTGGTAAGTTAGGTCCTACATCAGGATGAACACCATATGGGTTCGGTTCAGGAGAACGTACCTTGGTGATGGAACCAGTTTGGGATCTTTAGATTTTTCCTTTCTTTAGTTATGACCAAAAAATTACGGGAACGGGAAAAACCCGGGAATTAAAAAAAAAATTTTTTTTTTTTTTTTTTTGATTAAAGTTTTGGGAATTTAAAAAACCTTCATTTTGGTGATTTTAAAATCCATCAGGGGGAAACAATTTGGGGGTTCTGTTCAGGGGGCCCCAAGACTTTCTGAGGGAAAAACCAGTTTGGGATCTTCGGGTCTTCCTTCTTATTTTTGGGACCAAAAATGTAAAAAAAAAAGGGAAAAACCGACAAAAATTTTTAAAAATTTTGATTAAACCCCTTAAATTTTAAAACCTTCAAAAACTGGTGATTTGGGGTCTATCAGGTAAGACACATAGGGTTTCTTTCGGGGGAAAACCAGAAATTTTGAGGGAACCCAAATTTGAAATTTTTAGATTTTCCTTTTTTTAGTTATGACCAGAAATTTTAACACCCAACGGGGGCCCCGGGACTTTTTAAAACTTTTAAAATCTTGATTAAAGTCTTGAATTTTAAACCCTTCATAAGGGGGTTTGATTTTAAAAGGTCCTATCGGGGTTTGGAAAACAAAGGTTCGTTTCAGGGGACCAAAGAACTTTCGGGAGGGAACCAGTTTGGGATCTAAGATTTTTCCTTTTCTTTAGTTTTTGACAGAAAGTCCCACCAACGGGAGAAAATTTAAAATTTTTTAAAAATTTTTTTGATTAAATCTTAAAGTTTAAACCCTTTCAAAAACGGTGATTTGGGACCTATAGGTTGGACCTTTAGGGTTTTCTGTTCGGGGGGAAACCATACTTTTTAAAGGGAACCATTTTGGGATCTTTAATTTTCCTTTTTTTTGTTTTTTACCGAATTGTAAAACCGGGAAAGGAGACCCGACAAAAAACTTTTAAAATACTTTAAATTAAAGTCTTAAGTTTAACCCTTCATAACTTGGTGATTTTAGGCCTATCGGGGGTGAGACCCCCATATGGCCCTTTCAGGAAAACCCCGTACTTTCTGAGGGAAACCATTTGGGGGGATTTTTAGATTTTTTTTCCCTTTTTTTGTTATTCCCGGGAATTTTTAAAGCGAGGGGAGCCCCGACTTTAAAACTTTAAAAAAGACTTTGATTAAATTTTTGACGTTTAAGCCTTCATAATTTGGTTGAGTTTGGGGACCTTTTCGGGGTTGAAAAAAAGGGCAGGGTTTTCTGTTCAGGGGAACCCAGTACTTCTGAGGAACCATTTTGGGCCCTTTAGATTTTTTCCTTTTTTTATTTTCCCCAGAAATGTACAGCGACAAGAAGCCCCAAACTTAACTTTTTAAAATACTCTGATTAAAGTTTTTAAAACTTTAACCCTTTCATAACTTGGTGAGTTTGGGAAACCTTCAGGGTGGGGGACACACAGGGTTTCGTTCAGAGGAACTAGAAACTTTCAGTAAAAACCAGTTTGGAATCTTCAGATCTTTTTTTTTTAGTTAGACCAAAAAAGTACAGCACGGGGGGCCCCGAAAAAATTAAAAATTTCTCTGATTAAATTTTGAAGTTTAACCCTTCAAAAATTGGGTGGGGTCCATGACCAAAAGGGGTTTGAGACACATAGGGTTCTGTTCAAAAAAAAACCAAAAACTTTTGAGGGAAAACCATTTTGGGGAAATTTTTTAATCTTTCCTTTCTTTAGTTATGATCAGAAATGTAAGGGCAAAGGATTGACCCGACAAAAACATTAAAATGTTTTGATTAAAGTCTTGAATTTAAAGCCTTCAAAAATTTGGGTGAGTTTAGTTTTCCTAAATTAAAAAAGAGGAAACAATAGGGGTTCCCCGGGATAAAAAGAGCCCCAAGTATTTTCCCTGAGGGAACCCAATTTTGGGGATTTCAGTTTATTCCTTTCTTTTAGTTAGACCAGAAATGTACAGCGAGGGGAATGCAACTTTTCCCTTTTTTAAAAATTTCTCTGTTTAAACTTTGACTTTTTAAGCCTTTAAAACGTGGTTTTTTAAAATCCTTTTAAGGTTAAGCACATATGGTTCTTTTCGGGGGAAACCCAGTATTTTCTGATGGAACCAATTGACATCTTAAATTTCTTTTTTTTTAAACTTTATTTATGATCAAAAAATGTACAGAAAACAGGAGCCCGACTTAAAAACTTTAAAAAATTGTTTTGTTTAAAAGGGTCTTAATTTAAAAGCCTTCATAATTTGGGGAGTTTAGATCCTATAAAGAGGGGAGACGAATAGGGTTTCTTTCAGGAAAACCCCGTATTTTTTCTTACGGAACCAGTTTGGGATCTTTAGATCTTTCTTTCTTTAGTTTTTACCGGGAATTTGGTTTACAGCGACAGGAGCCCCGACTTTAAAACATTAAAATACTTTGTTTAAAAGTCTTAAATTTTTAAGCCTTAATAACTGGGTGAGTTTAGGTCCTATAGGATGAGACAAATATGGTTCTGTTAGGAAAACCCATTTACTTTCTGAGGGAAACCCTTTTTTGAGATTTTCCCAAGGTCCTGTCCTTTCTTTAAATTTATTCCCAGAAATGTACAGCGAGGGGAAAAAAGACTTTTCCCAAAACCATTCTGATTAAATTTTGAAGTTTAACCCTTCAAAACTTGGAAAGGCCGGGGCCCTATCAGGGTGAGACCCCCATTGGTTCTTTTCGGGGAAACTAGTCCCCTTCTGAGGGAAAAACCAGGGGGGATTTTTTAGATTTTTCCCATTCTTTAGTTATGACCAAAAATGACAGCAACGGAGCCCCGACATTAAAATTTTTTAAAAATATTTGTTTTAAAGTCTTGAAGTTTAACCCTTCATAACGGGTGAGTTTAGGCCCTATCAGGAGAGACCCCTTGGTATTTGTTCAGGAGCCCCAGTACTTTCTGAGGGAACCTTTTGAGATTTTTTCGGGGTTTGTCCATTTTTTAATATTCCCAGAAATTTTTACAGCGAGGGGAAAACCCGACTTTAAACTTGTTAACATTCTCTGTTAAAAAGTCTTGAATTTTTAACCCTTTCATAATTTTGGTGAGCCCAGGCCCTATCAGGGTGAACACATATGTTCTGTCAGGAAACCAAAACTTTCTGAGGGAAACCCCCATTTTGGAGATCTTCAGATCTTTCCCGTTTTTTGGGTTATGATCAGAAATGTACAGCCCCAGGAGACCCGACTTTAAAAACTTTTAAAATGCTTTGATTAAAGTTTGAATTTAAAAGGGGCCTTTAAACTGGGGAGTTTAGACCCTTTATCAAGTGAGACGAATATGGTTTCTGTTCAGGAAAACCCCGTATTTTCTAAACGGAACCATTTTGGGGATTTTTAGATCTTTCCTTTTTTTAGTTTACCAAAAATTGTACAGCGACAGGAACCCGTTTTTAAAAACCTTTTTAAAAGTTTTGATTAAAGTCTTGAATTTAAAAGCCTTATAACTGGGTGATTTTAGTTTTCCTATCAGAGTGAGACAATATGGTTCTGTTCAGGGGGAACCCGAAAACTTTCTGACGGAAACAGTTTGGGATTTTTAGATTTTTCCTTTTCTTTATTTTATTCCCAAATTGTACAGCGACGGGAGCCCCGGGACTTTAAAACTTTAAAAATATTTTGTTTAAAAAGTCTTGAAGTTTAAGCCTTCTAACTTGGTAGTCCAGGACCTATCGGTAGACCCCTTAAGGGTTTTGTTTTTCCCGGAAAAACCCGAACTTTCTGATGGAACCAGTTTGAGATCTTAAAGATTTTTCCCATTTTTTGGTTAGCCCAGAAATGTCCCCAGCGACGGGAAAACCCGGCCCTTAACTTTTTTAAAATTCTCTGATTAAGTCTTGAATTTAACCCTTCAAATTTGGGATTTTAGGTCCTATCAGAATGAGCCCACATATGGTTCTTTTCCCGGAGAACCAGTGCTTTAGAGGAAACATTTTTGGGGATCTTCAGGTCTGTCCATTTTTTATTTTATTACCAAAAATGTAAGCGCCCAGACCCAAACATTAATTGTTAACTTTTCTCTGGTTAAAGTCTTGAATTTTAAGCCTTCATAACTTGGTAAAGTCTAGTCCTATAGGATGAAAACCTATGGTTTTTTTCAGGGAACCAGTGCTTTCTTGGAAAACATTTTTGGGGATTTTTAGGTTTTGTCCATTCTTTATTTATTACCAAAAATATACAGCGAGGGAAACCCCACATTAACTTTTTAAAACATTCTTTTTGATTAAAGTTTTTGGAAGTTTAACCTTTTAAACTTGGTGAGCCCAGGACCTATCGGGGTTTTGAGACACATATGGTTCTGTTAAAGGAGAACCAGAACTTTCTGAGGGAAACCGGTTTGGGGATTTTTAGATCTTCCTTTTTTAGTTATGACCAGAAATGTAAAGAACGGGAGACCCGCATTAAAAACCATTAAAATGCTTTGTTAAAGTTTGAAGTTAAACCCTTTCATAACTGGGTGAGTTTAGTTTTCCTATCAGAGTGGAGAATATGGTTCGGGTTCAGGAGAACCCTTTACTTTCTGACGGAACCATTTTGGGGATTTTTAGATCTTTCCTTTTTTTTTAGTTATGCCCGGGAAATTTTTACGGGGCGACAGGAGACCCGACATTAAAACTTTTAAAAGGGCTTTAAATTAAAGTCTTAAATTTTAAAGCTTCAAAAACTGGGTGAGTTTAGTCCATCAGAGTGAGAGAATAGGGTTTCTGTTCAGGGGGAACCCCCGTACTTTCTAAAGGAACCATTTGGGATCTTTAGATTTTTCCCTTTCTTTAGTTTTTAAACCAAAAATTGTACAGCGACGGGAAAAGCCCCGAAAATTAAAAAACTTTAAAATTTACTTTGATTAAAGTCTTGAAGTTTAACCCTTCATAACTTGGTGAGTCCGGGGCCCTATCAGGTGAGACACATCGGTTCTGTTGGGGGAGAACCAAAACTTTCTGAGGGAAACCCAGTTTGAGTTTTAGATCTTTCCATTCTTTTGTTATGACAAAAATTACAGCGACGGGAGCCCCCGCCCTTAAAAACCTTTTTAAAAATTCTCGTTTAAAAGTTTTGAATTTTAAACCCTTTCATAACTTGGTGAGTTTTGGGCCCATCGGGAAGGGAGCCCATTTTGGTTTGTTCAGGAAACCAGGGGCTTTTTGATGGAAACATTTTGAATCTTCATTTTCTGCCCTTCTTTAGTTATTCCCAAAAAAAGGGTACGGGCGACGGGAGCCCCCGACTTTAAAATTTTTTAACATTCTCGGGTTTAAAGTTTTGAAGTTTTAACCCTTCAAAACTTGGTGAGTTGATTCCTATCAGGATGAGACACATTGGTTCTTTTTCAGGAAAAACCAGTGCTTTTAGGGAAACAGTTTGGGGGGTTTTCGGGTTTCTGTCCATTTTTTGGGTTATTCCCAAAAATTACAGCGACGGGAAAAACCCGACTTTAAAACTTTTTTAAAATTCTTGATTAAAGTCTTAAAGGGTTTAAGCCTTTTCATAACTTGGTGAGTCCAGGCCCTTTTATCGGGTGAACAATAGGGTTTTTTCAGGAGAACCAAAAAATTTTTCTGAGGGAACCATTTTGGGATTTTTAAAGATCTTTCCATTTTTTAGATGACCAGAAATGAAAAGCAACGGGAGCCCCCGACATTAAAACATTAAAAAGAAAATTTGATTTAAAAATTCCCTTTAAATTTTTTAAACCCTTTCAAAATTTGGTTTATTTTTAGGACCTATCGGGGTGAGACCCATGGTTCTGCCCCAAGGGGAACCAGTAATTCTGAAAAAACCCAAATTTTGGGGCCTTTATTTTTCCCTTTTTTATTTTTATGACCAGAAATGTACGGGAGGGGAGACCCGACATTAATTTTGTTAACATTCTCTGATTAAAGTTTTGAATTTTAAGCCTTCTAACTTGGTGGTCCATACCTAACAGGGGGGAACACATATGGTTCGTTAAAGGAAAACCAGAATTTTTCTGATGGAACCATTTTGGGATCTTTAGATTTTTCCCTTTCATTAGTTATGATCAGAAATGTAAAAGGAAACAGGAGACCCGACATTAAAACTTTAAAAAAATGCTTTATTAAAGTTTAAAAGTTAAAGCCTTAAATAACTTGGGTGATTTTTAGATCCTATCAGAGTAAAACGATAGGGGGTTTCTGATCGGGCAAAACCAAAAATTTCTGATGGAACCATTTGGGGATCTTAAGATCTTTCCTTTCTTTAGTTTTTTCCCAAAAAAATGTACAGCGAGGGGAGATGGGGACTTTCCTTTTTAAAAATTTCTCTGATTTAAACCCCTTGGGACGTTTAAGCCTTAACGGGGTGAGTTTTTGACCCTATCGGGTTTAAAAGACCCATTTTGGTTTGATCAGGAGACCGTATTTTTCTGAGGGAAACCCATTTTGGGGGGAATCTTCAGATCTTTCCTTTTTTTTTTTTTATGATCAGAAATGTACAGCAACAGGAGCCCCCGACTTTAAAAACTTTAAAATGCTTTGTTTAAAAGTCTTAAATTTAAACCCTTTTCATAACGGGGTTTGATTTTGTCCTACCCGAGTAGGACGAATATGGTTCTGTTCGGGGAGAACCGTATTTTCTGACGGAACCATTTTGGGATCTTTAGATTTTTCCCTTTTCTTTAGTTATGACCAAAATTTGGGTACAGCGACGGGAGACCCGCCCAAAAAACTTTAAAATACTTTGTTTAAAAGTCTTGAAGTTTAACCCTTTCAAACTTGGTGATTTTTGGGACCTATAAAGGGTTTGGGGAAAGCAGGGTTTTCTGTTCGGGGGAACCATATTTCAGAGGAACCATTTTGGGGATCTTGGGATCTTTCCTTTCTTAGTTATGATCAAAAAAGTACAGCAACGGGAAAACCCGAAAATTTAAAACTTTTAAAATTTCTTTGTTTTAAATTTCTTGAAGTTTTAACCCTTCTAACTTGGGGGTTTTTAAGACCCTTTATCAGGGTGAGACAAATTTGGTTCTGATCGGGAAACCAAGTACTTTCTGTGGAACCGGGGTTTGGGGACCCTTCCCCAGATTTTTTCCCTTTTCCCTTTAGTTATGCCGAAATGTACGGGGCGACGGGAGTGCGACTTTAAACTTTTTAAAATTCTCTGTTTAAAAGGGTTTTGACTTTTAAAGGCCCTTCAAAAACGGGGTTGAGTTTTAGACCCTATCAGGTTAAACACATAGGGTTTTCTGTTCGGGGGAACCCTTCTTTCGACGGAACCAGTTTGGGGATTTTCCCGTTTTTCCCTTTTCTTTAGTTATAATCAAAAATGTACAGTGAGGGGAGACCCGACTTTAATTGGGGTTAAAATACTCTGATTAAAGTCTTGAAGTTTTTAAACCTTCATAATTGGTGAATCTAGGCCCTATCAGGATGGACACATAGGGTTCTTTTAAAAAAGAACTAGTATTTTCCCTATGGAACCCCAGTTTGATCTTTAGATCTTTCCTTTCTTTAGTTATGATCAGAAATGTACAGCAAGAGATGCACCATTAAAACATTAAAATGCTTTGATTAAAGTCTTGAATTTTTAACCCTTCAAAATTTGGTGAGTTTGATCCTATCGGATGAGCCCAAGGGGTTCTGTTCAGGAAAAACTGTACTTCTGAGGGGAACCATTTTGAGATTTTTAATCTTCTTTCTTTAGTTAACCAGAAAGTCAAAAAAGGGAAAACCCCGCATTGAATATTAAAATTTTTGTTTAAAGCCCCTTGAATTTTAAACCTTCAAAACTGAGGAGTTTAGGTCCTATCGGGATGAACACATAGGGTTCTGTTCAGGAAACTAGTTTTTTCTGAGGGAAACCATTTGAGCTTTAGATTTTTCCTTTCTTTAGTTATGCCAAAATGTAAAACAAAGGGAAACCCGACTTGAAAAAATTAAATATTTTTGATTAAGTCTTGAAGTTTAAACCTTCATAACTGAGTGAGTTTAGGTCCTTCGGATGAACACATATGGTTCTTTTCAAGCCCCTATTTTCTGATGAACCTGTTTGGATTTTCAGGTCCATTTGTTTGCCCGAATGTACAGCTAGGGGGAGACCCACATTAACTTTTTTTAAAATTCTCTGATTAAAGTTTTCAATTTAGCTTGATAACTTGTGAGTCCAGTACCTTCGGTGAGACACATAGGGTTTTCTGATCAGGAACCAAGTATTTCTGAGGGAAACCAGTTTGGGATCTTCAGATCTTTCCTTCTATATTTATGACCAGAATGTACAGCGCGGGGAGAGCGACATTAACTTTTAAAATTCTCTATTAACTCTTGACGTTTTAAGCCTTCATAACGTGGTGATTTAGACCTATCGGGTTTAAGACACTATTTTTTCTTTTCAGGGGGAACTATACTTTCGAGGGAAAAACCGTTTTGAGATCTTCAGATCTTCTTTTTTTTGTTATGACCAAAAATTCACTACGGGAGCCCCGCATTAACTTTTTAAAATTCTCTGTTTAAAAGCTTGAGTTTAACCCTTCATACTTGGTGGTCCAGGCCTTCGGGGTGGAACAATTGGTTTTCTGTTCAGGAAACCCCGTACTTTCTGAGGGAAAACCAGTTTGTATCTTTAGTTTTTCTTTCTTGTTTTTACCAAAATTTACAGCGGGGGGGAAGACCCACATTAAAACATTAAAAGACTTTGATTAAATTCTTGACGTTTAAGCCTTCAAATTTTGGGTGATTTAGGACCTATCGGGGGAGACTTGCAGGGTTCTTTTCGGGGAACCTGTACTTTCTATGGAACCATTTGGCTTTTTAAATTTTTTCCTTTTTTTAGTTATGACCAAAATGTACAGCGACGGGAGATACCCATTAGCTTGTTAAATTTCTCTGTTTAAACTCTTGGCTTTTAAGCCTTCATAACGTGGTGAGTTTAAGTCCATCAGGATAGACACTATGGTTCTTTTCGGGGAAACCAGTGCTTTCTGAGGGAAGCTTTTTGAGTCTTCAGTCTGTCCATTTTTTATTTATTACCTGTGTACAGCGCGGAAGACCCGACATTAACTTGTTAAAATTCTCTGTTTAAAACTCTTGACGTTAAGCCTTCATAATTTGTGGTTTAGACCCCTATCGGGGTGACACATAGGGTTTCTGTTAAGGAGAACCAGATTTTCTGATGGAACCATTTTTGAGACTTCGATCTTCCATTCTTTTGTTATGCCAGAAATTTTCGCTACGGAGACCCACTTTAAACTTGTTAAAATTCTCGTTTAAATCTTAGTTTAGCTTCATAACTTGGTGATTTAGGACCTATCAGGGTGAGACTTGCATGGTTCTGTTCGTGGAACCGTACTTCTGAGGAACCTTTTGGGCTTTTTAGATCTTTCCTTTCTTTATTTATGATCAAAAATGTACAGCACGGGGAAATACACTTAGCTTTTTAAAAATTTCGGAGAACCATACGTCTGAGGGAAACCCTTTGGATCTTCAGATCTTCCATTTTTTAGTTTGACCAAAAAGTACGCGACGGAGCCCCGACATTAACTTGTTAAAATACTCTGATTAACCTCTTAAATTTCCCTTTCATAATTTGGGGTGGTCTAGGTCCTATCAAGAGACACATATGGTTTTTTTTTCGGAGAACCAGTGCTTTCTGAGGGAAAAACATTTTTGAGATCTTCGGGTCTGCCCCTTTTTTTTTTTATTCCCTGAAAGGGACAGGAGGGGGCCCCCGACATTAACTTAACATTTCTCTGATTGAATTTTTGAATTTTAAACCCTTATAACGGGGGGGTTTTTTAGGCCCCTTGGGGGTGAGACACACAGGGTTTTCGCTCAAGAAAACCAAAAATTTTTCTGATGGAACCTTTTTGGGGTTTCTTTGATCTTTCCTTTTTTTATTTATGATCAGAAATTTTACGGGCAACAGGAGACCCGACTTTTAAAACTTTTAAAAGGGTTTGTTTAAAAAGGTTTAAAGTTTAACCCTTTCCCATAATTGGTGAGTTTAGGTCCTATCAGGGGGAGACACATAGGGTTTCCCCTTTCAGGGGAACCGTACTTTCTGTGGGAAAAACCAATTTGGGGATCTTCAGTCGGCCATTTTTTATTTAAGACCGGGAAATGTACAGCGACGGAAACCCGACATTAACTTGTTAAAAATTTTTTCTGATTAAACTCTTGACGTTTAAGCCTTCATAACGTGGTGATTTTAGATCCTACAGGGTGAGCACATATGGTTTTTTCCCGGAAAACCCCGAAACTTTCTGACAAAACCCCTTTTGGGGGATCTTTAGATTTTTTCCTTTTCTTTATTTATGATCAGAAATTACAGAAAGGGGAAAGACCCGACTTTAAAAACATTAAAATGCTTGTTAAAGTCTTGAATTTTTAACCCTTCATAATTTGGTGATTTTTAGGACCTATCGGGGTGGGACACGCAGGGTTTGTTCGGGGGAACCAACTTTCGGGGGGGAAACCCATTTTTGGGATCTTTAGATCTTTCCTTTTTTTTGGGTTATGCCCGAAATGTACAGCGACGGGAGAACGACATTACCTTTGAAAAAAATTCTCTGTTTTAAAAACCCTTTTGACGTTTAAGAATTCATAACGTGGTGATTTTTGGGTCCTATCGGGGTGAGACACATAGGTTTTTCTGTTCGGGGAAACCAGTACTTTCTGAGGAACCGTTTGAGATTTTCAATCGTCCTTTCCCTTTATTTTAGACCAGAAATGTACGCGAGGGGAAAAAACCCCAACTTTAAACTTTTTAAAAAATATCTGTTTAAAAGTCTTGAAGTTTAACCCTTCAAAACTTGGTGTTTCCCCAGGACCCAGGGTGAGACCCTATGGTTCTTTCGGGAGAACCCGAAACTTTCGGGAGGGAACCCCAGTTGGGATTTTTAAATTTCTTTCCTTTTTTTGGGGTTATTACCAGAATTGTAAAACGAGGGGAGCCCCCAAAATTTAAAAAAATTTAAAAATTCTTTGTTTAAACTTTTGGGGGGTTTTAAGCCTTCATAATTTTGTTTAGTCTGGTTCTATCAGGATGAGAACATATGGTTCTTTTTCAGGAGAACCAGGGGTTTTTTTGAGGGGAAAAAATTTTGAGATTTTCCCGGGGTTTGCCCATTTTTTTATTTATTACCGAAATGTACAGTGACGGTAGACCCGACTTTAAATTTGTTAACTTTGTCGGGATGAAGTTTTTGAATTTTTAAGCCTTCAAAACCCCGGGGGTGAGTCCGGGACCTTCGGGGTTAAGACGCATATGGTTCTTTTTCAAGGGGAACTAGTATTTTTCGAGGAAACCCATTTTGGAGATTTTTGTAGATTTTTACTTTCTTTATTTATGATCAGAAATGTAAAAAAACCCGGAGACCCGACATTAAAAATTAAAATACTCTGATTAAAGTTTTGGGAGGTTTAACCCTTCCTAACTTGGTGGTTTTAAAAACCTACAGGGGGAGACAAACAGGGGGTTTTTTTTTTCGGGGGAACCAGTACTTTCTGATGGAACCATTTTGGGATCTTCAGATTTTTCCTTTCTTTAGTTTTTACCAGAAGGTACAGCGACGGGAGCCCCGACTTAACTTGTTAAAATTCTCTGTTTAAAACCCCTTGAATTTTTTAAGCTTCATTAACTTGGTAAGCCCAGGACCTATCAGGGAAAGGGACCAAAATTGGTTCTGTTAAAGGGAAAACCCAAAACTTTCTGAGGGAACCCAAAGTTTGGGACCCTTTTGTTTTTTTCCCTTTTCCCCTTTAGTTATGTCAAAATGTACAGAAAGGGGGGCCCCGACATTAAAACATTAAAATCCCTTCAAATTAAAAGTCTTGAATTTTAAGGGCCTTCATAACTTGGTGGGTTTAGGTCCTACGGGGATGAGACCCCTTGGTTCTGTTCGGGGCCCCCCCCCCCCGGGGCTTTCTAAAGGGAAAAAAATTTTCGAAAACTTCAGGTCTTTTCCATTTTTATTTTATTACCAAAAATTTTACAGGACGGGAAAACCCGACATTAAATTTTAACTTTCTCTTTTTTAAGTCTTGAAGTTAAACCCTTTCCATAATTTGGGTTTAGCCCAAGGACCTATCGGGTAAACAATAGGGTTTCTTTTTCGGGAGAACCCAGAATTTTCTGAGGGAACCCCCATTTTTGGGATCTTTAGTTTTTTTCCCTTTTCTTTATTTTAGACCAGAAATGTCCCGAAAATGGGGGGGACCTAAGCCACAACCAGACAAGCAGGGGCAAAAAAGGGCAGACCCCACCCCAAACACCGGGGGCCACCAATAAAAAAAAACCCACGACTCAAAATGGCAGGCCCACCCAAATGCAAGCTCTCGGCCAGCATAGGTACATGCACCCCCCACAGACAAACAAACTTAAACCCCTAGGGCCAGCTAGGTAGTAAAGCAGAGCCCGCGATGCACCACCCCGCCCACCACCGTGGCCAAGCGAAAGATGCCAGTCCAGCAATCCGAAGGGTGCCACAGAAAGGCCACAGCACGTAAACAAAGAGGCTGCACTCCCCCCCTGAGACGCAGAACCACCAACATCCATGCCAGCCAACCAAAAACAATGAACCCCAACCCAAAACCCGGGGTTTCCCCCCAAAAAGGCCAGAGCCCCCAGAAAACACAAAAATACTTACATACTTTCGTTAGGGGCAGGTGAAGACCCCCAAACCCACAAGCACACACCACCCCCCGGGAAAACCACCCAGCAGACAAGCAAACCCCCCCTTACCCTAAGGTGAGAAGCCCGCTGCAAACCGAAAAACCCCAGCGCGTCCCCCCTCCCGCACCCACACCGGAGGCCCAGGCTGCCTGCACCGACCATGCCCCAACACCACGGGGAGTTACAGGGGAGGCCCAGAACGCATCAAAAGACCCCCAAAAGCAAAAGCCATGCACAAAGCCCACAATGTACAAATGCGCCCCCACCGTCCCACGTCGTCCCACAGACCCTCCTCCCCGCCAGCAGAATGCACTCCTTGAAGGAGAGAGCTCCTGCAATGAGATGGTACCTATCTGCCAGTTTAGGATGCCCCTAAGCCCACCGATGCACCGAAGGCCCCCAGGCCGGTGCCGGGTGCCAAAGCATGCGCCAGCCCAAAACCCCGGCGACATACCCGCCCGGACCCAAGCCCCCCTGGCGCAGCCAGGACCCCAGCCCGGGGGAAACATGCCCCAGGAACCCAGAGCCCCCAAGCCCACCCCAGACCCGCCCAGGAACAGCACAGGTACCAGCCCAGTAACCTATGTCCACCGGCAAAGGGCTCCCCAAAAGCATCGCATGCAGCCACCAGATGCCGACCCCGAGAGGCACTAAAGCCCCACCCTGGTTGGGGCCACAGACCCTGTGCAAGACCCCCCAGCGACCCCAGCCTAGGGACACCCCAATGCCCCCAAACCGAGACATCCCCCCGTATCCGCCACAACGCCCTATAGGACGAAGCCAAAGGTTCCACACCCCCACTAGGTGATGGATTAAAGGAGCCCAGAGAGATTGATCTGAGGTCTAAACCAGCTCAGTTATGGTTGAGGTGCAAACACACCCCCCATTTTCCCCTCCTGTGCGCCCCTTCTCTTTTCAATGGTTTAACAGCCTGACAGAGACCTTTTAAAAAAATTAGTACACTTAATGGCTTTTGAACCCAATTTTTTTAAGCCAAAATAAATTTTTTTTTATAGATTTAATTTTTTTGATATTCTAAAAATGTTTTCTTGTCCACCCAATTTGTTAATTAATCTGTTAAATGGGATAAACTGAATTTCCTTAAATATACTTCAGGTTTTAATTCCTTTACTTCCAATCGGGAAAGTTTTTTGTAGGTGTAGGGTTGTCCCAGATGGTGTACCTCTGAGGAATTAGGAAGCCCCTGTATTTTAAAATTTTCCCCCACCACGCTGCATAGAGGTGCTGATATTTAAGTTTTAAACATATATGATTTTATATTTGAGCTAATAAAGGGTAGATCTAAAATCTTAATGTTATCGCATAATGTCTGTTCTATGTCAAGCCGGGTTTTTATAGGGCACGTTTTTTAAACCACTTTGAGTGTATTAAAGCCGTTGGTTAGAAGAAATTCTCCCGGTAAAAACTCGGACCCCCAGATAGCGGTTCTCGTTTAAAACCGAGACAGGGGGGGTGAAAACTCCCGGACGCGTACTGTGATAGGATTCCCAGCTGTCAGAGCGGACGAGGCGGAGCTATCGGGGAAAAAGGAGGGGGCGGAATCTGTTTTTATAAAAACGAAGGTTTGGTGCAGGAAAAAAAAGTGTGGGGGAAAACATGTAGTCCGGATCTGGAGTCATTTCCATAATCTGTAAACCTTTTTTTTACCACGAGAGAGTTTCCCTTTCATAATAATCGGTTATTTTTCCCCCGCAGGCTGCACTCGCCGCGGAAAAAAAAACATTTTGTGAGTGTTTACAGACGTGGAAAAAAAAACACCCGACTTTTTATCATAATACTGGGAGATTTTAAAGCGCAAAATCCCCAAAAAGCTCCCAAAAAACAGACAGATATTAAGTGCCCCAAACCAGAGAAAAAAACACACTGGACCCACTGTACACAGTTTTTAAGGACTCATACCATGCTTTTCCAGGGCGCTCTGGGCTTTCGGATCATTCCCTTATCCACCTCCCCCCCAACTTACAGACAGAAACTAAGAGCTTCCAAACCACGGTTCACACTGTTAAAAAGTGGATGGGTTCGAAGAGATAAAAGGGCCCTGCTTTGAAGCACAAAAGGGGACTGTTTTTGAAACCTCAGCCACGATTTAAACGAACTAACGATGTGGTGACATCATACATCAGTTTCTGTGAGGACATGGTGTGCAGCCCAAGACTTCTGCCCCTTTTGGGAAAAAAGCCATGGTTCACCCCCAACCCCTCAGGAATCTGGCGGGAAAGGGAAAGAAGTCACAGCAGGGAGATGGGGGGGGTTTTCAGGCAGGCCAGGAAAGACTTACAAAGGAGATCAAAGCAGCCAAAAGAAGCTATAGGAGAAGCTGAAAAACAGCCTTTTTGGGGAACTTCGGCTGTATGGGTGGTCGAGAAACCTGACTGCCTACAGAAGCCCACCCCCCTTTTCCCGAACAAAAGCCTCGCCTGGGGCCCCAACCGTCTGAAGGTTCTACGCAGAATGAAAGAAGCCATTCAACCCCAAACCAACTCCCACATCCATCAGGAACAGGGTTTGACCCGCAAAGCAACCAACCCCTACCTTCAGACCTCGCCTGCACTAAAAATCTCTGAGAAAGATGTAAACAGGTCTTTAGCCATGAAAACAAAGAAAGCGGAGGACCTGATAACGTCTCCCCATCATCGAAAACTTTGCAAATCAACCGCTCCATCTTCACCCCCGGGTCTTCAACAAGTCACTGGAGAAGTGTGAGGTCCCTCCCGCTTCAAACAATCCCCATCATCCCAGTGCCCCAAGAAAACCCCCCACCTAGGGTTAAATGACTACAGGCCCCGTAGCCCCGACGTCTGTGGTCATGAAATCCTTTTAGGGCCCGGTGTTGAAACACCGAAAGAATCACAGGCCCTCACTGGACGCCCTCAGTTTGCTTACCCGGGAAACAGGTCGGCAGATGATGCTGTTAACTTTGGTCTACCTTTATCCCGCAACACCCCGGACCGCCAGGGACCTACCCAGGATTTTCCCTTTTTTTTTGACTTCAGTCGGCCTTCAACACCTCAACCAGAATCCTCCACCAGAAGCTCACCCGCTAACGTCCCCGCCCCCCCGTCATGGATCAACAGCTTCTGACGGACCGACACGCAGGTGAGACTGGGGAGCATCTTCTCCCGAACCAGATCAAAAGTACTGGTGCCCCAAGGGGGTGTTCTATCCCCACTCTCTTCTCCCTTACAAAAAATGACTGCAGTCAGCGGACCGTCGTGAAACTCTTAAATTTGCAGACGACTGGATGATCCCGGAGGTGATGAGTTGCAAAGACTGGAGGTGGGTCGGCTTGTACACTGGGGTAGTCAGAAAATTCCTGGAGCTAAAAACCCCCTCAAAATGTGGAGAGGTGGTGGACTTTTGGGAAAAAAAACCCCCTCCATACCCCCCCACCCCTCCCAACAACACGGTCGGCTGTGGATCCTTTAGGTTTTTAGGAACCAACCATCTCTGAGGACCTGAGAGGTCTTCCACATAGACCAATGTTCGGAAGAGGCCCAGCAAAAGAGTATTTTGAGGCAACTTAAGAAGACAACCTTCCCCAGGGCTGCGGGCATTTCCACTGCCATCATTCAGTCTGGCCTGTCTTCTCCATCTCCCGGGGGTTGGTTTTATCCACAAAAAAAGGGCAGGCCAGACTGCAACGAATAATCAGGACTGCAAGAGAATCATCAGGGCTGACCTTCCCCCCATCCAGGACTTTACAGGGTTGGGTCAGGAAAAGAGCTGCTAAAACTCTGCAACCCCACAACCCGCAATAAAATTTTAGATTCGCCTTCAGGGCGCGCTACAGAGGGGTTTTCACTAAAAACCAGCCGCCACAGAGACGTTTCTTCCCCCCAGGTGTTTCTTGTTTAACATTCAATAAAAAACAAAAAACAGCATACAGTTGGCCCCAAAATGCCCTTTTTTTTTATAATTTTTGTATATTTTACATTGTAAATATGTATATTCTGTAGTGCAAAAACAAAAACCAAAGAGCAAAGTGTACCGGAGTCAAATTCCTTGTTTGTATGTACAAACTTGGCAATAAAGCTGATTCTGATTCTGATTCTGAAAGTTAGGCAGATCTAGTCCTCCTTTATCTTTGGCCTTTTGTGGCATTTTTAAGCTAATATGCAGGGGTTTAGCTTTCCAAAGAAATTTAGTGATGGAGGAGTCCAGAGATCTAAACCATTCGGATGATGGTTTATTTGGGATCATTGAGAATAAGTAATTGATTTTTAGCAAGACCATCATTTTTATAGAAGCAACCTTGCCCATGAGTGATATGGGTAGAGATTTCCATCTAGCGAGATCATCTTCCACTTTTTTTTTAAAGTGGGATGTGGTTTAGTTTTGTTAAGTCTGCCAATCTAGGAGAAACATTAATACCCAAATATGTAATATTCCCTGACTGTAGTTGTGTATTAATGGAATTGTGGAAAGAACAATTAATTGGTGTTACTTTGGACCAGGACATGTCATTTAAATCCCATATTAAACAGGTTTCTAGGATTTCCTTCTTTCACCTCCGGAACATTGCCAAAATTAGAAATATCCTATCCAGGAGTGACGCTGAAAAACTAGTCCAAACATTTGTTACTTCAAGGCTGGACTATTGTAATTCTTTATTATCAGGATGTCCACAAAATGCTGCAGCAAGAGTTCTGATGTAAATTAAAAAGAGAGATCATATTTCTCCTATTTTAGCTTCCCTTCATTGGCTCCCTGTTAAACCCAGAATAGAATTTAAAATTCTCCTCCTCACATATAAAGCCCTTAATGATCTAGCTCCATCATACATCAGAGATCTGATTGTTCCATATGTTCCTAACAGAGCACTTCGTTCTCAAACTGCAGGTTTACTGGTGGTTCCTAGAGTCTCTAGAAGTAGAATGGGAGGCAGATCCTTTAGTTATCAGGCTCTTCTACTGTGGAACCAGCTCCCAGTTTTGGTCCGTGAGGCGGACACCCTGTCTACTTTTAAGGCTAGGCTTAACACTTCCTTTTTGATAAAGCTTATAGTTAGAGTGGCTTAGTTTATCAAGGAGGGAGCCTTCCTCCCTCCCTGTTGGATGGAGTAAGGGGGAGTCCGGTTTAGCCTAAACCGGCTCACTTATGGTTGAGGTGCAAACACACCCTCCATTTCTGCTACCAGTATGACCCCTTCTCGTTTCCAATGGTTATAATCAGTCTGACAGAGGGAGGTATCCCAATCCTTGTGGTTTTTAGTATAACAATGACCATCAGTGGGACCTTTTGTGGGGTGCCTTGAAATGACATTGTTGAAAATAAGCGCAGTTTAACTAAATAATCTGAACTGAAACTTTCTGTGTAGTTATGCTGCTATAGGCTTAGGATGCCACTTTCACCCTCTTCGCTACATTCTCAGACTACTCTCCAATTTTGCATTATTTGCTGTTATTTCAGCTTTTAACTTTGTTCTCTCTCTTTTCTCTTCCTAGAAGCTACACCTGGCCTGACTCTGTGTCTACCTGTGACACCTTTCTGAAGAGGGGCATCGTCCAAGCTTCTGCTGGCAACAACTTAACGCTGACCCTCTACCGATGATCCACATGGCCCTGTCTTTTAGTGTTTAACCCTTTCTGTCTCCTAGACATGGAGATTGACTGAGCTTTTACTGTAACTAATTATATGTGCTCTCTTTCAGACTCTAACCTTGAAAACTGGCTCAGAGTTTATCTGTTCCTTCCTTCTGGTGAAACGACTAAATGAGCTACATCCATTAACATTTACTTTTCCTTCCCATAGAAAGTACTCCTGGAGATTTGTGTCTCTGCTCTGTTCTCTCTAACCCCCAGTCGGTCGTGGCAGATGGCCGCTCACACTGAGCCTGGTTCTGCTGGAGGTTTCTTCCTGTTAAAATTTCCTCTCCACTGTCGCACATGCATGCTCAGTATGAGGGATTGCTGCAAAGTCAACACCAGTGACTGTCCACTGTCTCTACATGCTCATCCGGGAGGAGAGAATGCTGCAAGTCACTGACTGGATGCAATCTGCTGGGTTTCCTTAGACAGAAAAACTTTTTATCCAATTTTAATAAATAACTAACTCTGACTGCACTGTTCAATTGTTAGGACTAATTGGAATGTATATACCTGACTTTTGTGAAGTGCCTTGAGATAGCGTGTTGTGAATTGGCGCTATATAAATAAAACTGAATTGAATTGAATTGAATTAATTGGAAGAACTGTCGATTTCAACCAATTTATAGAATAATCCGAAATTCTTGAGAAGGAATTTATCAATCAAAATTACCTGAGAGACAGAGGTTTGCGAATACTGGAGAAAGAATAATACATCATCTGCATAATGATTGATTTTATGTTCAATATTCATGCATTTTATGCCTAATATCTTTAGTTTGCCTGATTGTTGCCGCTAGTGGTTCAATGAAAATAGCAAATAATGAGGCGGAAAGTGGGCATCCCTGCCTGGTGCCCCTCTGAAGATAGAAGCTGGAAGATGTTTGGTTTTTTGTCCTGATACATGCTGCTGGGGAACTGTATAATATTTTAAACCAGTTTATGAAAGAGTTTCCAAAACCAAATTTAGTCAAGGTTGCAAACAGACTTTTCAGTTAACTCTATCAAATGCTTTTTCTGCATCTAGAGATAATATATTGGTCTCAATATTTTTACTGTAGGAATAGTCTATTAAATTAAGTAATCTGCATGAATTTGTGGATGAATGCCTCCCTTTTATAAAACCAGTTTAGTTAGGATGTTTTATGAGAGGAGTTACCTTTTCTAGTCTTTTTGCAAGGGCTTTACAGATTACTTTGAGATCAACGTTAATAAGGGATATGGGACGGTAGCTGGTGGTAAGTACTGGGTCTTTTCCTGGTTTTAACAGGAGAGTGATGTTGGCAGGTTTTATATTTGGCAGAAGTATGCAATTTTCTTCGGTTTCCTGCAACATTCTTTGGAATGTTGGAGCCAAAATATTCCAGAATTATTTGTAGAACACTGTTGGGAATCCATCTGGGCCTGGAGCCTTTTTATTGGGCATGCTTGTGAGAGCTTCTTTGATTTCGGCTGAAGTCAGTGGTCCATCCAGGGCCATCGCTTGATTGTCTGATAATTTAGGAAGTGTTACTTAATCCAGAAATTGACCAATGTCGTTATCTGACGGGTCTATCTGTGGTGAGTATCAAGCTTGGTAGAAATCTCTGAAAGTGCTGTTTATTCTTTCGGGATCATAAGCTATATTCCCTGTCAAGTCTTTAACAGCAAATATAGTTGTGTTTTCTTTCTTTATTTTTAGCTGGTTAGCTAAAAAGCTACCTGATTTATTGCCATGTTCAACGTTTTCTATTCGAAGTCTTTGCACTTAGAATTGGGGTTTTTTGGCAATAATTTCATTTATTTCTAGTTTGGGTTTACATAGTTTGCTCAGCATTTCCTCTTCCTGGGAAGCTTCTTACAGTTTAATGGTTTTTCTAATTCCTGAATATATTTGTTTTCTTTTTCTTCTTATGTGATGAGAATGAGATTATTTTACCTCTCATCACTGCTTTCCCTGCCTCCCAGAGAACAGATGTTGATGTCCCCGGGAGGTCATTAAACTCCAAATATAAGGTCCACTCTTCTTTAAAATATTTGATAAATTCTTCATCCTTTAGCAATGGTGTATTAAACCTCCAGTTTTTGCTTTGTGGGTTTTCTTTCTTATTTACTAGAGTTAAGGAGATGGGAGCATGATCCATGGTAGCTATAGGGTGTATTTCAGTGTCTGAAATGTCAGTCAACAACGAGCTGCTGACTAAGAAATAATCCAGACGAGAGTAAGAGTGATGGACATGTGAGAAGAAAGTATATTCTCTGTGATTAGGGTGAAGAGATCGCCATGCATCGCAAAGTCCGTAATCACTCATGTACCTTTTAACTATATTTATTGATTGCCAACTGCGCTGAGTCCCTGTTGTGCTCAGCCTGTCTAATCTTCATTTAGACCAAAGTTGAGATCGCCCTGAAGAGGAAGTGAGCAATCCAAGTGTTTAGATAAAAAAAGAGTGGAATGGAAAAAAAGAATGGAACAATGGGGGGACATATATACTGACTATACATTTCTTTTGGTTATGTATAGATATTTTTATTATTATAAAATACCCTCTGGATCTGTAACTGTGTCTAATACTGTAAAGTTAACAATTATGTGAATTAAGATTGCTACTCCCTGTGCCTAGAGTTATAGCAGGCAGAAAACACATTAGGAAACTCAGGTGATTTAAGATCATTTGCAGCTGTGGCAGATTTATAAATCTCTTGTAATAAGACGTCTCTTGTAATAAGCTGAATAACATTTTTTAACTTTTTCTCTCTGGTGCCGGCTCCATGCACATTCCATGTGACAAACCTTAGTGTACCCATAGTTGTGCGTGTGTGGCTAAAGTTGGAAAGCGCATGTCACCACAGAAACAAATAGACCCAAGTGAAATCATAGTTAGTGCTTGGGGTTGCCTGATATGAAGTCCAGAAGCAGAGATATAGCAGAGAAAAGACAGAAAATTAAGAAGGTGCTGGGGGTAAGAAGGGGTGAGAGATATAAGGTTATGTTAAGAAATTTTTGTGTGTGACAGAAAGAAAAAAGAGTGACAGAGAGGTGCTGTAAGGAGAGTAAAATGAGAGGTAGATGAGAGGAGAAAAAAGGGAGCAGAGACCCCTAAGCCCAGAATTGGCCCCACCCACATCAAACAATGTAAACATCATGCTGAGCTGTCCTTTACATTAGATGACATTTGCCAGTTATCTAACCTCTTATCTAACCAGTGTAACAGGTTTAGACTGTATGTATGTACCTGACTTTTGTGAAGTGCCTTGAGACAACATGTGTTGTGAATTGGCGCTATATAAATAAAACTGAATTGAATTGAATTGAATAGACTAACCTGCTGTTGCTCCTAATAAAGCTACGGAGTGATCTCCCGGTCCCTGAGCAACTGACCATTGACATAAAGTTTATTTACAGCCACTGTAGCTCTGATGCCTTCGGTGATATATTTCTTCCTGATTGGGAATAAAACTCGCCTCCTATCAAGGATCTCCTTTGGGAACTGGTCATTAACACTGAGGTTCTTTTCCAGCAGCTCTCTGCCCCTATTTCTGACCTGCTCTTTTTGCTTATAGTGCTCAAATTTTACTACAATTGGCTGAGGTAGGTTGTGATCGGGCTTCTTACCTCTGATCCGGTGAACACAGTGGAAAGTGATGTTTTTTACCTCGTCATTTAGGAGTTTCAGCTGACAGTGGAGAAATTCACGGACCATGTATTCAGCGTACTCCTCTGCCCGTTCTGGGATGCCGGAGAAGAACAAGGTTGTCCCGCATGCCCCATGCCTGTATATCCAGGATGGTCTCCATTTTTATATTTTCTCCAGACAGCTGCGTCATTCCATCAGTAAGTGTTTTCACGCCATCCCTCAGCGCTTGGTTCTCAGCTGTGAGCGAAGCAAGTTGTTCCTGGCTAAACTTCAGAAACTCCCTCAGAACTTGAAGTTCCCTGTGGAGAACTTCCACCAGGGCGAGACGAGCGTCCAAGCTGGTTAATTTCTTGTCGATAGAGTCCAGGACATCAGCGTAGCTTTTCTCTGGAGAGATAGTGGAGGTGCTGGCCGAGCACTCTGAACAGGTGCGTTTTGATGTTGGTGTGGCCATAGGTGGAGATTTTTGTGGCTTGCCCATTACAATGTTATCAAAACATTCGTCCACGTAGCTCTCCAGGCTGTCCAAGGTTTCCTCGTCCAGTTTGTTTTATTGGGAAAATATGAGACAGTGATTGGTATTTTACATGTTTATGTGTTCGGCTTGAATTTATTGGCTTGTCTTACATGTGTGTTTGTTTACCAGTATACCGCCATATTACTGACGCACAGCTCTTGTGGGATCTCAGCTGCTCATCACCTCCTTGCGGTTTCAAATTTACCGACGTTTTATATTTAAATCAAACGTCTACTAAAAAACATCACCATGGAGACTCTAAACACATGTTCTTGTGTGTCAAATTGTAAGTTGTGGGTTCAGTGGGTAATATCTGTGAACTTTATATGACTTTGTTAGTGTTAGGAATAACCTTTATTAATATCACTCATAGCTGTGTTTTCCATTTATACCATAATGATATAAAGCATAAGTTCTAATGTTTCCCTTAAGAATGCTCATCGACTGTTAGGATTGCGAGATAGAACCCCAGAATGCAGACGAGCAGGCAGCGTGATGGTAGGTGACAAAAAGATTTAATAACAAAAAACTCACTCAAAGGAAGAGGCAGAAACAAAACAACAAACGGGCAGGCAAGACAGGCATGGCATGATCGAAAACAAGACATGAACTGAACTACTAGACATGAGCATGATCTGAGAAACATGACATGAGCATGATTTGGAAAATGTTTCCGCGACGAACAACTGAACAGGTGCATATAAATGGAGTGTGAAGCAGGTGAAGCAAGACAGATTAACTAGGTGCAGGTGAACCGAATAAAGTTGATTAACAGAGAACACAACGTGACAGGAGCAAAACATGGCTTGAACAGAATGCAAATCCAAGAAAACAAACTAATAGAACTATAACTAGAAAAACATGAAACAAAAGCATAAACAGGAAAATAATAAACAGAAGCATGATTCAAAACTTGAGCAGTGAAAAACATAAGGAAAAAACCCGAAACCAAAAACCAAACAACATAACATAACATAACATCGACACGCAGTACAAGGATAAATGGCCCAAGGTTTGTCATGAATGACCTGAGGCTGGGGCACTGGGTTTGATAGTGGAGCAACTGGTATAACTGGTTTGATTAGAAAGCCACAGCACACTTAGATTAAGGATGGACACCCGCTACTACACAACCTAACAGATAGACACCACAATGGTGACACATATTCTATTTGTAATCACTGAGGGAGTGCACATCCATTGCATTGGAGTTCCAGATATAAAAACTGTATGTGACCTTCTATCGAGGCTCTTCGTCATGCTCTAACAGACTCCGTTTGGCTATAGCAGACCGGCCGTGTATATTGACCCTGTGGAGCTCCCGACGGACAGTTCTGGTGGAAACAGCAGAGTTGAGGTGCACATTTAATTCTGCCGTGATTTGGGCAGGCGTGGTTTCATGTTTTTTGGATACAATCCGGGTTAGCAGCCAAACATCCCTTTCAGACAGCTTCCTCTTGCGTCCACAGTTAATCCTGTTGGATGTGGTTCGTCCTTCTTGGTGGTATACTGCTATTACCCTGGATACCGTGGCTCTTGATACATCACAAAGACTTGCTGTCTTGGTCACAGATGCGCCAGCAAGACATGCACCAACAATTTGTCCTATTTTGAACTCTGGTATGTCACCCATAATGTTGTGTGCATTTCAATATTTTGAGCAAAACTGTGCTCTTACCCTGCTAATTGAACCTTCACACTCTGCTCTTACTGGTGCAATGTGCAATCAATGAAGACTGGCTACCAGGCTGGTCCAATTTAGCCATGAAACCTCCCACACTAAAATGACAGGTGTTTCAGTTTCATTGTCCAACCCCTGTATATATATATATATATATATATATACATTTACAGTACAGACCAAAAGTTTGGACACACCTTCTCATTCAAAGAGTTGTCTTTATTTTCATGACTATGAATATTGTAGCTTCACACTGAAGGCATCAAAACTATGAATTAACACATGTGGAATTATATACTGAACAAAAAAGTGTAAAACAACTGAAAATATCTCTTATTTTCAAGGTTCTTCAAAGTAGCCATCTTTTGCTTTGATTACTGCTACGCACACTCTTGGCATTCTGTTGTTGAGCTTCAAGAGGTAGTCACCTGAAATGGTTTTCACTTCACAGGTGTGCCCTGTCAGGTTTAATAAGTGGGATTTCAATCCTTATAAATGGGGCTGGGACCATCAGTTGAGTTGTGCAGGAGCTGGATGCAGTACACAGCTGATAGTCCTACTGCATAAACTGAAAAAAGCAGCTAAGTAAAGAAGAACGAGTGGCCATCATTACTTTAAGTAATGAGGGTCAGTCAGTCCAAACAATTGGGAAAACTTTGAAAGTGTCCCCAAGTGCAACAAAGAAACTGGCTCACATGAGGACCGCCCCGGAAAAGGAAGACCAAGAGTCACCAGCGATAAGTTAACGATAAGTTTATCCGAGTCACCAGCCTCAGAAATCGCAGGTTAACAGCAGCTCAGATTAGAGAATAGGTCAATGCCACACAGAGTTCTAGCAGCAGACAAATCTCTAGAACAACTGTTAAGAGGAGACTGTGTGAATCAGGCCTTCATGGTAAAAGAGCTGCTAGGAAACCACTGCTAAGGACAGGCAACAAGCAGAAGAGACTTGTTTGGGCTAAAGAACACAAGGAATGGACATTAGACCAGTGGAAATCTGTGCTTTGGTCTGATGAGTCCAAGTTTGAGATCTTTGGTTCCAACCACCATGTCTTTGTGCGGCGTAGAAGAGGTGAAGGGATGGACATGCCTGGTTCCCACCGTGAAGCATGGAGGAGGAGGTGCTGGGGGTGCTTTGCTGGTGACACTGTTGGGGATTTATTCAAAATTGAAGGCAAACTGAACCAGCATGGCTATCACAGCATCTTGCAGCGGCATGCTTTTCCATCTGGTTTGTGTTTAGTTGGACCATCATTTATTTTTCAACAGGACAATGACCCCAAACACACCTCCAGGCTGTGTAAGGCCTATTTGACCAAGAAGGAGAGTGATGGGGTGCTGCGCCAGATGACCTGGCCTCCACAGTCACCGGACCTGAACCCAATCGAGATAGTTTGGGGTGAGCTGAAGGCAAAAGGGCCAACAAGTGCTAAGCATCTCTGGGAACTCCTTCAAGACTGTTGGAAAACCATTTAAGGTGACTATCTCTTGAAGCTCATCAACAGAATGCCAAGAGTGTGCGGAGCAGTCATCAAAGCAAAAGGTGGCTACTTTGAAGAACCTAGAATATAAGACATATTTTCAGTTGTTTCACACTTTTTTGTTCAGTATATAATTCCACATGTGTTAATTCATAGTTCTGATGCCTTCAGTGTGAAGCTACAATATTCATAGTCATATATATATATATATATATTCACATCACACTGATGGACTTTGACTGCTACATGCTAAGCTAACAGACCCTAGCTCACTGAATAAACTATGCTGTGAATAAGCTTTGGTGTCTGAGAGACAACGAAATAAGCTTTCATTTGGACCAGGAAACTGTGCTGTACCGCCTGGTTGGCCAGAGTGTGTGAAAATGTGTGTGATTGAGAGAATGACTGAGACATCACTAGAAAATGAGCTCCCTGCTTGATCTCTAGGAGCAGGCTTGGAGACAGGGAGGAGAAACATATTACCAAGTTTCACCCAGAAGATGCTTTAACAAGTGAAAACAACAGTTTGTTGGAGCTTGTTTGGGTCCCGAAATAATTGTCGACTCACCAGAAAATGGTAAGAAATTTTTTTTAACCATTAAGTGATACATAGTGGTTCCACTCTAAAATTTGGTATTTACAGGGTAATCGGACTTTTATGTGGCCAATGTCTGTCCATGTTTTTGTGAAATGAATGTCTGTTTCATGTTATGTAAAAATTATGGTATATGTGGCAGGACACATTTAATTTAAATAAGCTTTTCTGATATGAAACTAATTGGAGTTTTGAGTTTTTAGGTCTGGGGAAACAGTTCAAACAAGACTTAAACTGGGGAACCAGTCCAGACCAGGCCATGGACCGTCTGCTTGAAGGGTAAAAACATTTTAAACTGTCTGATGCTCAGTGTTATTTATTAAATAAGGTATTATCTATATGCCACCTAAGGGTTGCTACAATAATAATTAGAGACTACAAGAGCAGGTCTGATCCTCAACAGTACCATACTAATATTAGGTCAGTTCTCTATGATAAAACCAAAGGAAGTGGCAGAAAGGGCCAATCTCTCCTCTCTAAACATGATTTTAACAGATGTTTGGACTTTTTCCAGTCAGCTTCAGAATGATCAAATTAGACTCAAATTTAACACAAGATGAAATGCACCTTAACAGAATTACTGGACTGGACTGACAGTTAACTGAACAAATAACATAACATGCCCTTCATTTAAGCCTTCTAAACTGATGAGGAGTGAGTTGTTTCCACAGGACTCAGTTACAGTTAAATGGAATTGAACCACATATTGAAAATGGTATTTTAGGAGAGGGCGGTCTTATCACTGAGCTAAAATAATTAACACAGAACTCAGCGAAATCTCTATTCCCAGTCTCCACGGGGGGAACTTTTATTCTTTCACAGCGCACAAAAACATCATCAAAAATTCCAGAAGTCTCCCTGCTTTTCAGTCTTTACAGGGCAGTTTTATACAGATACAAAGCATTGCTGTGTATTGGGGTCCTCTTGACCAATTGAAATCATCCTACTCATTTACGTCTGGGTATCACAAGATTTCCTGGCTGAACTGCAATAACAGGCCCATTAGTCTTTCCTCTCGCCAAGAACTTTTCCCTAATGTAATCTGTTTCCAGACACCTTGCATGTTTACTCAGAGTGAACAATTCTTCACAGAAATCATCTTATAATGGTAAAAACAATAATAACACTTTTTAATCTAATCAAACAAAGCTTTATGCTTCCACGGTATCTATGGTTGAGATACTCACATTCACAATTTAATGAACACTGAATGAATACCCTGACCCTTTTTGAATCCTACACATAAAAAAAGATCAATTGAGGTATGGAAAGACATTAAAATAAGCCCTAGAGCTAATGAAACCTAAACTAAACCAAGTATTATTAAAATAATAACAACTAATAAAAACTAGTGACCCCATGCATTAGAATAATAAAGAGACATCTAAATACAGCTAGATTAGAATAAAACATTCAGAGCCGTTA
Source organism: Crenichthys baileyi (assembly GCA_036173005.1). Lineage (NCBI taxonomy): Eukaryota > Metazoa > Chordata > Actinopteri > Cyprinodontiformes > Goodeidae > Crenichthys > Crenichthys baileyi. The sequence goes on from JAHHUM010000603.1 coordinate 306,443, forward strand.
TAATCTTGCTGATAAATACCATGAAAATTGTTATGGAACCAGAGCAACTTTATCATGGCCAAACAGAAACATTTGCAGGGAAGATCCAATGTCTTTCAACCTGATTGTGACTTTATTTAAGCCTAACTATTACGAAACCATACCAGTAGTGACAGGTCTTATTAACATCTTGGATGGCACATATTATGTATGGAAAGAAATAAAAGGTATAATTGGCAGCACTGACAACTAATTATTTCAAGGGTAATCCCTTGAGATGTACCATCTCATTTTTGAGAGGGTCCTTGCAGAACATGAAAATAAACAACAGTAATACGAATCAAACAAATATGAAAAAATCACACAGAAATACCTACAACATTCTCAAGGACACACAAACACACACTCTCAAAACACACACTCACACACTCTCAAAACCACCAGCATAGCAACTGCATGGCACATACACTTAAAATCAAGACACAAAATAAGACAACATACAGATGCAGAGTTCATGTGCATATCCTTGTGAGGATTAAGTCCAGAATAAATGAACCTTTGTTCTTACTGAAAGCAAGATCAAGATGTTTTACAATAAAGTAAGTAAAGGCAACTTAGAAATATGAATAACAGTGATACAGCAAGTAAGTAAGTGAGGCAAAGTATTCCAGGCTGATGGAGCTTTAGACTGAAATGCAAAATGTCAAATTTTTCCTAATTCTTGGTGTAAAACACATAAAGATAAATGATCAGTATTTCTCAGGCCATATAGTGAATTAAATTGGATTAAGTATTTCTTAATACAAAGTAATTTACAGTTTGAGGGGATGAAGATTAGTTTCTGTGGCATGGCCATAAATAACATCTTGTTGGGATTATGATTATTGATTAATTAATATTTATCAAGAATTATTATTAAATATAATAATTTGGCAAAATTAATTTCTTAACCAAAAATCTTCATTTATGAATCGAAACCAGAGATGTCCTCTGGTGTTGTAATTGTGGCTCAAAGCCCTTGATAATTACAATTATTAAATTCTCAGTAATAGTTGATAACTATTATTAGATGTCACTGTTTAAGCGTTTCTGCTGAAACGTGGGGAATTTTACCCTTATTTTGACTGACAAATCACTCTTGCACAAAATAAACACAAACGCCTTCTCTTTATCTACATGAATATTTATTAAATCAACAGCCCTGATACAACTCGCTCTTCCGATTCGATAATCTTCACCTAATCAGACATGCAAAGTTCTAAACAAAATAAAACAGCATTGAGTGTGTATGAAACCAAGCCAGCAGTTATGGCAGTTTTGGCAAAATTACAAGAGGAATATTGTGGGAGCGCCCCCCCCCCCCCCCCCCCCCCAAAGTGTAGCTCAGTGGGACACAGGCAGGACGGGGGGTTGATTTTCTCAATAAGGTTATTATAGCAGTCCAGTTTCACAGCGCACCTGCGTTCAGATGTCCAGACAGTAAAACACTACCTGTGAGACTCGGCGGCCTCCGAAATTCAACAGCAATCAAGTTTCAAAAAAACAATGGCATGCACATACAATTCAGAACACATTAGACTATAAGTGGCGATTCTAAATCGCACTAAAATCCCACTTTACCTTGCCAAAGCTCTTCCTAATAAAGAAATAAAAGAAACAAACGGACTTTACTTGTTGAAGTCTTCTTTGGGGCAGAGAGGCAGAGAAAGGAGGGGGAAGAGTTTCCACGCGTCCGTGGATAACTCAGAGTAGAACGGTCCGTTTTGGTTCTGGCTTCCTTGGCAGAAAAGCAGTATCGCGGACCGTCAAGTCGACTAGAACAAAACAAGGGTGGCGATTCCATCTCCTTGAAACCGCCATTTTTGGTTACGTGTTAAATCCACGTTTCCGATCGGCAAAGTGAAATTTCTGGTCTTCTTATCCCAGAAACTTCTTTCATGAATTTCTTCTCGTTGGCCAACAGGGAGAATGAATGAAAGTCCACGTCGGATTTTCTTCTCCAGAGTGATGCTCCAGTTGCGTGGTAACCGCGTCTCGGTTGTTTCCAGCCGTGAAAGCAATGGTACTGTGGGCGGTTCAAGAGTATGTTTATATAGCACACTGTGAAAAAAAAACTACTCAGAGCTGCGACGTGCCCCCGTCCTATAAGCCCGCGGTGCCCACTGGGATTTGTAGTAGAGGACTATCCTGACAGCGTTACAAAATCGCTGATGACGCCGGGAAGAAGGCCTACTGTGGCGTCCAGCAAAGCTGCCAAATGTGTCAGGTTCATGGATTATTGTGTGTTTCTGTTGGTTGCATTCACTGTGTTCAGGACTCTAGATAGCGTGGAAACCTGGAGGAGATGGTGAAAGGTGTTCGCTATTCCCCTGATTACCTGCTAGGGGACTATTTAAAGGAGGAGGCTGCCAGCTAACTCACTGCCAAGTCAGGTTGCCCTCTAGTGGTCAAACTAGCCACATAATCTGCATTTTCCATGTCCTTGTTCCTCAAGTAATCTTGTAATTTTTGTATCCTGCGGTTTCCTGAAACCTGGAACTGCCTTAAATAGAATCCCTCCTGGAATAAACCATTCTAAGAAGGAAATGTCCTGTTTCCAATTGAACCAAAGATTCAAGTCCTTCATGACTTCGTTGGATTCACACTGTTGGGCAGCCTCCTGGTTCTGTGTACCTCGGACCATCCATCTGCGAAAACCTTGTCAACCCTCCTCCTACCTCGCTTCACCTTGGATACAGACACTCCTTGCTTACCATATCCCACCAACCCCCAGTGATTATCCTGGTGAACCGTTACCTGCCGTTTCACCCCACTTCCACCCTCTGGCGGATTCCCCTCCACCATTTCTTGTAAGACAGGATTATTATCTTCATGTTCCAGTCCTTAGTTACCTGCTACCTCTTGGTTTATTTTTTACAGTTCGCATCTGGTTCCAGTTCCCTGCCAACCATTTTTCTCACTGTTGTAAATAAACACGTAACGAACATTACCGTCCCCCTGGATTGCTGTCTGCATGTGGGTCAAATCCGTTTAAATACAACTATGACAGAACACTCTGGAGCAAATCTAAACCAGCAGAAGCATTCAGCGAGAACCTTATCTGGACAACCATCACCAGATCGCTACTCATGACTCTTCTCTCCGCTCTCTTTTTGAAACAAACAGAAAACAGACCAATCAGCAGATCGAACAATAGAAGGCGCTTTTCTTTTTTTTTTTTTGCCGCCTCTCCTGTTTCCGAGCAACCTCCGCACTCATGTGAGGTCATTTCCCCGAACCCAGAAAGATCTTCTCAGGTGAGAATGGAGGTTGTAAGTGGTTTTCTTCCCCAATGCACCCTAGTATTTATATCGCTCCCCACAAGTCTCTTCCCCTCACGATTGCAGTTAAGGTTTCTTTTGTTCTTGGGTTGTAACCGGAACCGGGCCTGCAGTGTGGGCAGAGCAAGCCCGTTTACTCTAACTGTTTTGACTTTGGTCTGACCTTGTGCGGACTTGAGGAGGAGTTTCAGCAGGCTTTGATCTTGTGAGCTAGATTGACTGCCAATGCCCTAGCTTATGGTCAATAAAAACAGAGAAGAAAATCAGGCTACAGTTTAATCTGAGTGTTCCATCGATTTCGTAACCCTCGCTGCCGCAATCTGGATGGAAGAATCGCTTTAGAACCGCTTTTCAGTAACTAGAATGATCCATTAAAGGATGCATTAGCCTTAACTGACGAAACCTAAGAACTCTGAATGGACTAACAAGTTAGCCATTAGTGAGTTGTAATCCGCAGATGAGGAGAGAAAAAAAAGACTAAGTTCGCAACATGGTTCTCCAGGAGACCTTTCTCTCCGCCCTGTCACGAAAACTGTTCGCCCCACACACCGCTTTAGTCAATTCAGGGGGGTAGTGAACCCATGCAGATCGGGTCGAACCAGTTTCTACGAACTGAAAGATTAAGACGTCGGCCAGCCTAATCAGTGTTTGTACTGTGGATCACCGGAACACTCCACCTTGCTAAAATGTCCATTCACCCTAGGGCCAAAAAGGCCAGTGTCAGCCAGTAGATGAGGCGGGTGGAACTGACGGATCCTGATTCTTTACCCCCAGACTTAGTTAACAGGCACGTTTAATTTCTCACCCGTCCCATGTCCAAACCTGATCTATTGACTCGGGTTAGGACCAGAACCTAATATAGATCCTAGGTTAGTTAAGAAGAATAGATTGAGCCAAAGCCACTTTTTACACTCAAGCTGTTTTTCTTTGCGAGGCAAGAAATTACTCGAATACTCATCAAAACACAGAGACTTTGACCATTAATTCTGGCCAGGTTAAACATAGGCGAAGGAGCATCCATTTTTTGTGTTTCCCCATGAACCTGTTTAATTCAATCGTGTTAGGTTTCCCTTGGCTCAAGAAAGCACAACCCCCACATTAACTGGAACTGTGAAACCAGGTGAATTCCTGGTCCACCAACTGTCATTCCTCCCTGTTTGGCAATCAGCCATTGTTTTCTCAACCCGCGAATTAGCTCACTACCGTAACTTGAGAATTTTGACCTCACTAGCGTACCTTCCGCAATACCCATCGATCTCCGTTTGGTTTTAGTAATCTAAGGCCAGCATTGCCTCACATAGGCCCCTACCGATCCTGTGCGCAAGACTTGCTTTCTTGGTGCCCACTGTACCTACCAGTAGACTGTTATGCAAATTTCTCGGTCCTGAAAGAAAAGTAATGGAAGACTACATTAATGAGTCACAGTAGTAGCAGGGCTTATCCGGCCATCTTCCCTTCTCCACTCGGACGCTGGGTGTTTTCTTGGTGGGTAAAAAGGATGTTCCACTCCGCACTCTGCATTGATTATAGGGTGTTTCTTAAGACCAAAAACTTTTACCCCTCATCTAAAAAACAAGTACCCTCTTCCACTCCTTTTCCTAAGCTTTCAGAAACAAGAGTCACGGTTCCACATATCTTCCTCCAAGCTAGATCTTCGTAATGCTATCATTTAGTTAGGTATCGCCAGGGGGACGATGGAAAACCGCCTTCAAACCCCCCGTTTAGGTAACTGTGAATACTCATCATGCCTTTGAATACCAGTAACGCACCAGCAGTATCTCAGAAGTCATTAAAGACCTCTTAAGGGATCTTTTTGAACGCTTGTTTTTTTACCTTGATGACATCTTGATCTCATCAAGGACATAAAGAACACATCCGTCACGCCGCCTGGCTGTCAAAAAGACTTTGGAAAACAAACTCTTTGTTAAAGCTGAGAAAATGGAATTTCACGAGAAATCTCAGGCACATTCTTAGGATACATCCTGGAGGGTGGAAAGGTTCAGCCCGACCGGAGAAGATCAGGCGGGGTTCTGGAGTGGCCTGTCCCGACACTCCCAACAAGCAGCTTCAACGGTTCCTCGGATTTGCACATTTCTAGAGACGTTTCATAAAGAACTGTAGTCGATCAGCCGCACCCTCACAGCTTTAACCTCTACTAACATTGTATTTTCCGGACACCGAAGCCCAACAGGCTTCAGGACTTTGAAGGAAGAAGTTTTCTCAGGACGACCATATTGCGTCACCCTGACTCCTCAAGGCAATTCATTCTGCGAGGTCGATGCCTCAGACACCGGAGTCGTGCGTGCTTTCCCAGCAGTGCTCTACTGAAGGAAAGCTCATCAGTTTGTGCTTTTTTCTCTCGTCGTCTAACTACCACACCAACAAAAACTATGATGTGGGGACAGAGAACTCTAGGAATAAAGCCCTAGCACTCGAAGAGTGGAGACATGGCTGGAGGGTGCTAAAACACCTATTTTAGTAGGACCGGTCCATAGGAATCTGGCCTAACTTACGGCGTCAGCAAAGAGGGTGAACAACACGACAGTCCGATGGTCACTGTTTTTATCTCTCGTTTTGACCTTTCTATCTCTTACAGGCAGGTTCCTAAGAAGCGGCAAGCCGGACGCTCTTACCCGACTTTATTTTTCGACACCTCACGAGGAGATCAGAACCATAGTGCACGTCCCTTGGACTTTTTGAGTGGACCTAGTTGTTTGAAGGTGGAAACCCTCGTAAATAGTGCCCATACGGAAACGAACCGGACCCCATGGTACTGGTCCCCTAACTAAGAAGTATGTTCCAACTTCCGTGAGTGTTCAGCTCATCTGCTGGTTCACACAGCCAAATTCCTCGAGGTATCACCCCCGGCAGTCAGCAGAAACCATGCAATCATCTCCAGAAGATTTGGTGGACGTCCGTCCACAAGGACGGTACTCAGTATGTTCGGGGCTTGTTTGGTTTGCGCCCAGACAGAAAATCGAGTAAAGATGTAAAACAGCCCGACCTGATGGGTTACCAGCAACTCAGCTACACCTTATAAACGCCCTTGGTCTCATATCCGACTCTGGACTTTGTAACCAGGTTACCTAGAGATCCAAGGGGAAATACAGTCATTACTCACCATAGTAGTACTCGGATATTCTAAGTCTATGTCATCTTGTGCCACTAAAGAAACTTCACCTCTGCCTATTCAGACTGCCCAAGCTGCTGGTTCAACACGTGTTCGCCTTCATGGCCATTCCCCAGGACATCTTGTCAGATCGTCGTTCCCCAATCCGCATCTCTCAGGTTACGGAAGAAGTTTCCATGTTTTTTTAAGCTTTAGGAGCCAAGGTTCTCCCCTGTCTTCTGGCTACCATTCCCCAATCAAATATGGTCAAAACTGAACGTATGAACAGCAGATGGAGTTCCATTCCTCAGATGCATGGACCGCTACCGAACCTCTTGACTGGAGCATTTATCTTCCTGGGGTAGAGTATGCAGTAAATCACAAACCTCATCTGCTACTGTTCTTTCTCCATTTGAGAGCTCCCTCAGTTTTTCAAACCCTCTGTTTGCAGCTGAAGAGAAGGACATAGGCGTTACATCCACGTGGCGCACCATATACGCCGTTGCAAGCGGATCTGGACAGAAGCTACCAGAGCTCTCTTTCTTTACAGCAAACCGAACAAGAAGTATGCTGAACCGCAAACGATGGCCGGGCACCTACATACATAAAACCTGGCCAAAAGCTTTGGTCTGCTTCTTGAGACGTACCCTTGAAAAGGCTATGTCAAAGAAACTGTCTCCCCATTTCATTGACCTTACCCGTTTGACTCAGTCATCGATCCGTCGGCTCTTGGCCATACGCCTGCCTTCTCCTCTACGCATCCACCCTATGTTTCATGTTTCTCAGGTTAAAAACCTTTGTTCCAGCAATTCAAGTCCTTCATGACTTCGTTGGATCACACCTGTTGGGCAGCCTCCTGGTTCCTGTGTACCTCAGACCTCCATCTGCGAACCTGTCCAACCCTCCTCCTACCTCGCTCACTTGGGATACAGACACTCCTGGCTTACCATATCCACCAACCCCAGTATCTCGGGTAAACAGTTACCTGCTTTTCACCACTTCCCCCTCTGGTGGATTCCTCCCACCATTTTTGTTAAGACAAGATTTATTATCTTCATGTTTCCAGTCCCTCAGTTACCTCTGCTTACTCTCTTGTTTATTTTTACAGTTTGCATCCTGGTTCCAGTTCCCTGCACATTTCTCACTGTTGTAAATAAACACGTTAACGAACATTACCGTCTCCTGGATTGCTTCTGCATGTGGGTCAAATCCGTTAAATACAATATGACAAAATGGTCCAATATTCAGCAAAACATGGTCCAACATCAGAATCAGAATCAGAATCAGCTTTATTGCCAAGTTTGTACATACAAACAAGGAATTTGACTCCGGTACACTTTGCTCTTTGGTTTTTGTTTTTGTACTACAGAATATACATATTTACAATGTACAAATATACACATACAGGGGTTAGACAATGAAACTGAAACACCTGTCATTTTAGTGTCGGAGGTTTCATGGCTAAATTGGACCAGCCTGGTAGCCAGTCTTCATTGATTGCATATTGCCCCAGTAAGAGCAGAGTGTGAAGGTTCAATTAGCAGGGTAAGAGCACAGGTTTTGCTCAAAATATTGAAATGCACACAACATTATGGGTGACATACCAGAGTCTAAAAGAGGAAAAATTGTTGGTGCATGTCTTTGCTGGCGCATCTGTGACCAAAGACAGCAAGTCTTTGTGATGTATCAAGAGCCACGGTATCCAGGGTAATGTCAGCATACACAAGAAGGACGAAACCACATCCAAACAGGATTAACCTGTGGACGCCAAGAGGAAGCTGTCTGAAAGGGATTTCGGGTGCCACCCGGATTGTATCCAAAAAAAACATAAAACCCACGGGCTGCCAAATCATGGGCCAGAATTAAATGTGCACCTCAACTTCTCCTGTTTCCCCAGAATAGTCCATCGGAAGCTCCACAGGGTCAATATACACGGCCGGGCTGCTATAGCAAACCTTTGTTCACTCATGCCAATGCTCAACGTCGGTTTTCAACGGTTGCAAGAGCGCAAATCTTGGGCTTGTGGACAATGTGAAAACATGTATTGTTCTCTGATGAGTCCACCTTTACTGTTTTCCCCCAAAGACGGGAGAGTTACAGTGTGGAAGGCAAGCCCCAAGAAGCGTACCACCCAGGACTGTTGCATGCCCAGAGTGAAGCATGGGGAGATCATTGATGGTTTGGGCTGCAATATCATGCCCATCCCTTGGCCCAATACTTGTGCTAGATGGGCGCATCACTGCCAATGACTACCGAACCATCTTGAGGACCATGAGCCTCCAGTGGTTCAAACATTGTTATCCTGAACCGCGGTGCCGTGAGTATCAGGATGACAATGCACCAATACACACAGCAAGACTGGTGAAAAATTGGTTGATGAACATGAAAGTGAAGTTGAACATCTCCCATGGCCTGCACAGTCACCAGATCTAAAATATTATTGAGCCACTTTGGGGTGTTTTGGAGGAGCGAGTCAGGAAACGTTTTCCAGACTCCTCCACCAGTGTCACGTAGTGACCTGGCCAACTATCCTGCAAGAAGAATGGCTTAAAATCCACTCTGACCACTGTGCAGGACTTGTATTCGTCATTCCCAAGACGAATTGACGCTGTGTGGCCGCAAAAGGAGTCCTACACCATACTAATAAATTATTGTGGTCTAAAACCAGGTGTTTCAGTTTTATTGTCCAACCCCTGTATATAACTAAATAAAAAGGTGCATATGCAACATCTGTATGCTGTTGTTTTGTGGTCTATTGAATGTTCAACAGAGAAACAGCCTGGGGGAAGAAACTGTCTCTGTGGCGGCTGGTTTTAGTGAACAGCTCTCTGTAGCGTCGGCCTGAAGGCAGAACTCTAAACAGTTTGTGTGCAGGGTGTGTGGGGTCTGCAGAGATTTTAGCAGCTCTTTTCCTGACCCTAGACCTGTATAAGTCCTGGATGGAGGGAAGGTAAGCCCTGATGATTCTCTCTGCAGTCCTGATTATTCGTTGCAGTATGGATCGGCCTGTTTGGTGGATGATCCAAACCACACTGAGATGGATGAAGACAGGACAGACTGAATGATGGCAGTGTAGAAGATGACCAAGCGCTCCTGTGGAAGGTTAAACTTCTTGAGTTGCCTCAGGAAGTACAGTCTCTGCTGGGCCTTCTTTGAAAGATTGTCTATGTGTGAAAAACCATCTCAGGTCCTCAGAGATGGTGGTTCCTAAGAACTGATGTGATTCCACAGCCGACACGGTGTTGTTGAGGATGGTGAGGGGGGTGGTATGGAGGTGGTGTTTCCCAAAGTCCACCACCATCTCCACAGTCTTGAGTGGGTTTAGTTCCAGACAGTTCTGACTACACCAGTGTATCAGGCGATCCACCTCCTGTCTGTATGCAGACTCATCACCGTCCTGGATCAGTCCAGTCGTCTGCAAACTTAAGGAGTTTCACGGACGAGTCCGCTGAGGTGCAGTCATTTGTGTACAGGGAGAAGAGGAGTGGGGATAGAACACACCCCTGGGGGGCACCAGTACTTATTGATCTGGTTCGGGAGAAGATGCTCCCCAGTCTCACCCGCTGCTGTCGGTCCGTCAGGAAGCTGTTGATCCACTGACAGGTGGAGGCTGGGACGTTGTGCTGGGTGAGCTTCTGGTGGAGGATGTCTGGTATCTGGTAGTGTTGAAGGCCGAGCTGAAGTCTACAAACAGGATCCTGGCGTACGTCCCTGGACGGTCGAGGTGTTGCAGGATGAAGTGTAGACCTAAGTTAACAGCATCATCTGCCGACTTGTTTGCTCGGTAAGCAAATTGCAGGGCGTCCAGTAGAGGGCCTGTGATGTCTTTCAGGTGCTTCAACACCAGCCGCTCAAAGGATTTCATGACCACAGACGTCAGGGCTACAGGCCTGTAGTCATTTAATCCTAGGATGGTGGGTTTCTTGGGCACTGGGATGATGGTGGATTGTTTGAAGCAGGAGGGGACCTCACACTTCTCCAGTGACTTGTTGAAGATCCGGGTGAAGTTTGGAGCGAGTTGATTTGCACAGGCTTTCAAGCATGATGGGTAGACGTTATCAGGTCCTCCAGCTTTCTTTGTTTTCATGCGCTGAAAGAGCCTATTTACATCTTCCTCGGAGATCTTTAGTGTAGGCAGAGGATCTGAAGGTAGGGGGTTGGTTGCTTTACTGGTCGAATTTGTTCCTGAATGGGATGTGGAGGAGTTGGTTTGAGGTGTGAATGGCTTCTTGTCATGTCTGCAGTAGAAGCCATTCAGACGGTTAGCCAGGCGAGGACTTTGTTCAGGAAGGGTGGTGGGGCTTCTGTAGGCAGCCAGGTTTCTCAGACCAGTCCATACAGCCGAAGTGTCACCAGTAGAAAGGCTGTTCTTCAGCTTCTCACTGTAGCTTCTCTTGGCTGCTTTGATCTCCTTTGTAAGTCTGTTCCTGGCCTGTCTGTACCGCGCCCAATCTCCACTGCTGTGAGCTTCTTCCTTGTCCCTGCGCAGATTCCTGAGATGTGGAGTGAACCATGGCTTGTTGTTCCCAAAGGTGCAGAAGGTCTTGGTCTGCACACACATGTTCTCACAGAAACTGATGTATGATGTCACCACATCAGTTAGTTCGTTTAAATCCATGGCTGCGGTTTCAAAAACAGTCCAGTCTGTGCATTCAAAGCAGGCCTGTAGCATCTGCTTTAACAGTGTGAACCACGGGTTTGGAAGCTCTTAGTTTCTGTCTGTAAGTTGGGATGAGGTGGATAAGGCAATGATCCGAAAGTCCCAGAGCAGCCCTGGTAACAGCATGGTATGAGTCCTTAAAAGCTGTGTAACAGTGGTCCAGTGTGTTTTTGTCTCTGGTGGGACACTTAATATGCTGTCTGTATTTTGGGAGCTCATTAGAGAGATCTGCGCTGTTAAAATCTCCCAGTATTATGATGAAAGAGTCAGGGTGTTTTTTCTCTACGTCTGTAATCAGCTCAGCAAGATGTTTTTCCGCGGCAGAAGTGCAGCCATGCGGTGGAAAATATGAGCCGATTATTATAAAGGAGGAAAACTCTCTCGGTGAGTAAAACGGTTTGCAGATTATGGAAAATGACTCCAGATCCGGACTACATGTTTCCCCCAGCACTTTTATGTCTCTGCACCAAGCTTCGTTTATATAAAAGCAGATTCCGTCTCCTCGCTTCTTCCCCGATAGCTCCACGCTGCGATCCGCTCTGAACAGCTGGAAGTCCGGCAACAGCAGTGCGCGGTCCGGGATGTTGTCACTCAGCCATGTCTCGGTGAAGCAGAGAACTGCTGATCTGCGGAGGTCCGAGTTTTTACCGGTGAGAAGAAGTAGCTCGTCCATCTTGTTGCTTAGAGAGCGGACATTTGCCAGATGGATTGAAGGCAGTGGTGTACGAAGTCCTCTTTTGCGGAGCTTTACCAGGGCGCCAGCACGCTTTCCCCTCCGACGCTTCCGGCACAGTATCCCATAGAGTGCCGCCGCTCCACTTGCCAGAAGCTCAGTGAACCTCAGATCAATGAAGGATGGTGAAAAAAACCCAAGAGAGGACTCTCTGATGTTGAGAAGTTCCTCTCTACTGAATGAGACCACCGAATTGTGGCCCGAGACCACAGTACTGTGGCTCGAAAAACATATAAACACACAAAATACAAAAACAAGGAGAGAGCGAAGCTCCGAGGCTGCCATCGTCAGTGCCATCTTGGAACATGAAGGAACATTCCCCCCTAGGTTCAAGGGTGAGATGAATCGCAGTCTTTGAAGCTACTGGGACCATTCTGTCCTTGGCTGAACAATCTGTGATCCGTGGCGAAGCAAAAAAAAAAAAAAAAAATGTCTCTGTGTTCCTCAAAAGCCTATGACTGGGCAGGATAGAGGTTAGCCTGGGCAGGGCTAAACTCTGACTCATAAATTTCTATGTTGTTCAATGAGAAAATACAAGACAATACATTCACATCATCATTACATTCTTTTGGTCATCAGCTTTGGTAACCCTGAGACAAGTGAAACAATGAATAAAAGATACAGTACATATATATGTACAGGGGTTGGACAATGAAACTGAAACACCTGTCATTTTAGTGTGGGAGGTTTAATGGCTAAATTGGACCAGCCTGGTAGCCAGTCTTCATTGATAGCACATTGCACCAGTAAGAGCAGAGTGTGAAGGTTCAATTAGCAGGGTAAGAGCACAGTTTTGCTCAAAATATTGAAATGCACACAACATTATGGGTGACATACCAGAGTTCAAAAGAGGACAAATTGTTGGTGCACATCTTGCTGGCGCATCTGTGACCAAGACAGCAAGTCTTTGTGATGTATCAAGAGCCACGGTATCCAGGGTAATGTCAGCATACCACCAAGAAGGACGAACCACATCCAACAGGATTAACTGTGGACACAAGAGGAAGCTGTCTGAAAGGGATGTTCGGGTGCTAACCCGGATTGTATCCAAAAAACATAAAACCACAGCTGCCCAAATCACAGCAGAATAAAATGTGCACCTCAACTCTCCTGTTTCCACCAGAACTGTCCTTAGGGAGCTCCACAGGGTTAATATACACGGCCGGGCTGCTATAGCCAAACCTTTGGTCACTCATGCCAATGTCAAACATCGGTTTTAATCGTGCAAAGAGCGCAAATCTTGGGCTGTGGACAATGTGAAACATGTATTGTTCTCTGATGAGTCCACCTTTACTGTTTTCCCCACATCCGGGAGAGTTACGGTGTGGAGAAGCCCCAAGAAGCGTACCACCCAGACTGTTGCATGCCCAGAGTGAAGCATGGGGGTGGATCAGTGATGCCAAGGACTACCGAACCATTCTTGAGGACCATGTGCATCCAATGGTTTAAACATTGTATCCTGAAGGCGGTGCCGTGTATCAGGATGACAATGCACCAATACACACAGCAAGACTGGTGAAAGATTGGTTTGATGAACATGAAAGTGAAGTTGAACATCTCCCATGGCCTGCACAGTCACCGGATCTAAATATTATTGAGCCACTTTGGGGTGTTTTGGAGGAGCGAGTCAGGAAACGTTTTCCCCCACCAGTATCACGTAGTGACCTGGCCACTATCCTGCAAGAAGAATGGCTTAAAATCCCTCTGATCGCTGTGCAGGACTTGTATATGTCATTCCCAAGATGAATTGACGCTGTATTGGCCGCAAAAGGAGGCCCTACACCATACTAATAAATGATTGTGGTCTAAAACCAGGTGTTTCAGTTTCATTGTCCAACCCCTATATATAAAAGACAAAAAAAAATCATGGTTCATAGCTTTTTCGTCCAACTTCCATTAGGCACTGGAACCTGACTGTCATTGGCAAAGGTGGTGCTATGAACCGTTGGGAAATGAATGTGAGGGAATCAATCCTGACTTGTAAACGCTTAACCTGCTTATATGCGGTGTGTTATCTTTAACAAAACCAACGTTTAAAACAGGTTTAGGCTTAAACCATTAGCTCTTCCAAAAGATGATGGGGTTTAATATAACTCCTGTCTCTAAACTATCTAGATCGGAAAAGAGGGCGAAAAAGAATAATTGAATTGCAGTACTTAGGCTATAAGCCAGGTGTGTTTGTGGAGATTGAAATGTGTCTGCTGTGGTGGACTTAGGATTTTATCTACTAAGTTCAGCAGAACTAGGCCAGTAGGTATCTGTGCCTCGGTGGGACTGTCTACAGATGAACCAACCTTCTTTAATAAGTTAGTTAAGTTAAGGGAGTGCTGTTTGATGCCAATCTGCACACTGGAGGTGCACACTCTGTCTGTCTTAAGAAGAGGACAGAGCCCGTCTGCTAAAGGGAGTGTGTGGCTGTGTTGTGCCTCAGTTAAAAGGGGATCTTTTTGGCACAAGCGGTCATACAGCTCTCAACTGGTTAATGATTTTCTAGCCAGAATGCTAGAAGCACTTCTGCTATGAACATGGTTTCCAGGTGTACACCTTCCACCACTTTGGGGTTGTAAGTTTTCACATCTGGGTTCTTTAAAGAGCAAAGCAATGCATGACTGCATCTGGGAGGAGTTTTCTGGATGGCTGGGTGCAGCTGTGTCTCAGAGGTGCCCATGACCGGCTCTGACGAGGGCCTGAGAGGTTCTTTGGGATCCTCTAAGCTGGTGACCTGGTTGGTCACGAAGGATGGTTTGCTGCTAGCACCCAGTGGTTTTGGCACTTCCACCTGGATCCAGAGTTTGTTGTCGTATCGTCAGACCTTCGGCCACATGTTTTGGACACTCGGGTGAAGAAAGGGGCTGAGCTGTGTACTGATCACCACCTGGTGGTGAGTTGGATCCGCTGGAGGAGGAGAAAGCCGGACAGACTTGGCAGGCCCAAGCACATAGTGAGGGTCTGCTGGGAACGCCTGGCGGAGCCCTCGGCCAGGGATGTATTCAACTCCCACCTCTGGGAGACCTTTGACCAGATTCCGGGGGATGTTGGAGACATAGAGTCCTAGTGGACCTTGTTCTCCGCATCTATTGTCGATGATGCTGTCCGTAGCTGCGGCCGTAAGGTCTGCGGTGCCTGTTGCGGCGGCAATCCCAGAACCCGGTGGTGGACACCGGCAGTAAGGGTTGTCAAGCTGTCAAGCTGAAAAAGGAGTCCTATTGGCTGTGGTTGGCTTGTGGGACTCCTGAGGCGGCTGAAGGGTACCGTGAGGCCAAGCGTGCTGCAGCCCGGGCTGTGGCAGAGGCAAAAACTCGGGCCTGGGAGGAGTTCGGTGAGGCCATGGAGAAGGACTACCGGTTGGCCTCGAAGCGATTCTGGCAAACCGTCCGGCGCCTCAGGATGGAGAAGCAGTGCTTCGCCATCACTGTTTATAGTGAGGGTGGGAGGCTGCTGACCTCGACTGGGGACATTATCGGGCGGTGGAAGGAGTACTTCGAGGATCTCCTCAATCCTGCCATCACGCATTCCCTGGTGGAAACAGAGACTGGGGACTCGGGGTTGGAATCTTTCATCACCCAGGCTGAAATCACCGAGGTGGTTAAAAAGCTCCAAGGTGAAAAGGCTTCGGGGGTGGATGAGATCCGCCCTGAGTACCTCAAATCTCTGGATGTTGTGGGGCTGTCATGGTTGACACGCCTCTTCAACATTACGTGGCGGTCGGGGACAGTGCCTCTGGACTAGCAGACTGGGGTGGTGGTCCCCCTTCATAAGAAGGGGGACCGGAGGGAGTGTTCCAACTACAGGGGTATCACACTCATCAGCCTCCCTGGTAAGACCTACGCCAGGGTACTGGAGAGGAGAGTCCGGCCGATAATCGAGCCTCGGCTTCAGGATGAGCAGTGTGGTTTTCGTCCCGGCCATGGAACACTGGACCAGCTCTATACCCTCTACAGGGTACTCGAGGGTTCATGGGAGTTTGCCCAACCAGTTCACATGTGTTTTGTGGACCTGGAGAAAGCATTCAACTGTGTCCCTCGTGATGCCTTGTGGGGTTGCTCCAGGAGTATGGAATCGGGGGCCCTTTATTAGGGGCCATCCGGTCCCTGTACGAGTGGAGCAGGAGTTTGGTCCGCATTGCCTGCACTAAGTCGGACCTGTTCCCAGTGCGTGTTGGACTCCGGCAGGGCTCCCCTTTGTCACCGGTCCTGTTCATAACTTTTATGGACAGGATTTCTAGACGCAGCCAAGGGCCGGAGGGGGTCTGGTTTGGGGACCAGTGGATTTCGTCTCTTCTTTTTGCAGATGATGTGGTCCTGCTGGCCCCCTCTAGCCAAGACCTACAGCATGTGCTGGGGCGGTTCGCAGCCATGTGTGAAGCGGCTGGGATGAAGATTAGCTCCTCCAAGTCAGAGGCCATGGTACTCGACCAGAAAAGGGTGGCTTGTTCTCTTCAGGTTGGAGGGGAGTTCCTGCCTCAAGTGGAGGAGTTCAAGTATCTCGGGGTCTTGTTCACAAGTGAGGGAAGAATGGAGCGGGAGATCGACAGACGGATCGGTGCGGCTGCCGCAGTAATGGCGGCACTCTGCCGGTCCGTCGTGGTGAAGAAGCTCTCGATTTACAGGTCGGTCTATGTTCCTACCCTCACCTATGGCCATGAACTTTGGGTCATGACCGAAAGAACGAGATCCCGATACAAGCGGCTGAAATGAGCTTCCTCCATAGGGTGGCCAGGCACTCCCTTAGAGATAGGGTGAGGAGCTCGGCCATCCGGGAGGGGCTCGGAGTAGAGCCGCTGCTCCTCCACTTTAAGAGGAGCCAGTTGAGGTGGCTCGGGCATCTATACCGGATGCCTCCTGGACGCCTTCCTCGGGAGGTGTTCCAGGCACGTCCCATCGGGAGGAGGCCCAGGGGACGGCCCAGGACACGCTGGAGGGACTATGTCTCTCGGCTGGCCTGGGAATGCCTTGGGCTCCCCCCGGAGGAGCTGGAGGAGGTGTCTGGGGAGAGAGAAGTCTGGGTGTCTCTGCTGAGTCTGCTGCCCCCGCGACCCGGTCCCGGATAAGCGGAAGACGACGAGTACATAAATTATGTTGTGTTCAAACCAACAACAGCCCTTGTAAAAATGTGTGCAATTTCAACACTACATAGATCAATGTGTAAAGTAGAAAAATGCCAAACATTCAACATTTTAAACGCAGAAAACCTATGTGTTGTAATGAACAGATTATTTCTATGTGCAAAGTTGATGTTCAGAAACAACGTTTGTAAGTAAGATTTATTGAAGCTTTAATGCGTAATCAAAGCAGCATAAGATACCTAATACAAACAGGTCAGAAAGTTAGTGGCCTGACTACATGTGATTTAATTGAGAACAGTTCATCATATAACAGACTGCAGTGGCAAAACACTCTTCATAAGTCCAAGCCCACTGCCATGGATAAACACATATGCCCCTTTTCCACTGGCTCGTTTTAGCCGGCGCGGCTCTGCAGCACTCGGTTTTGCTCTACTCGGTATGGTAACTGTTGTGTTTCCACTGACCACCCAATGGCTAAAGCTATGGCGACTGAAGCCCCACCCCCAGCCCTGAGTGTAGTGCGCTGAACTGCTATAAGCGTCACTGTGTTACAATGTCACATTAAAGTAATCTGCGTGAAGTGATAAAAAATAAATAAAAAACAAAAACATAAATAAACTAAATACTAATAACGTTTTTATTAATGTTTATGCAAGAATGTTTTATTTATGTTTTTATGTCTAAAATGACTTATATAAAAAAAACTTATAAAATAAGGCTCAGGGGTTCTGATGTGAGGGAGTGGGCCAGGAGAAGCAGAGAGGAGAGACGCTGCTGTCTGGATGGTGAAGCTTCAAAGTGTCCCTGAAGAAGTTACAATTTTGGGCTTTATGAAAAAGGTTTTGTCTCAGCCATGGCAAGAACGAGGACAAGGCCTTAAAAGGGCAAAAGCGTGGACTTTTGACCTTCGAAGTTAGTTTTAGGTTGGATATTGCATATTCCTGTTCCACAGATTCAGCTTGCATGTAATTCAGAAAGGTGATTTGTCCTTTTTCTTTTCTGTCAGCTTTCAGGCATGATTTATGACCCGTAAATGGTAAAATTACATGTTTGACCTGCTCCGGCCACTGTGGTCCTTAATATTATTGTAGTTGCTCTTGAGTATTATTAACTTTTCCCTGCACTGTCTCAACGAAAATCTTATCATTTCTCCTCCTTCCACGGTCAATCAGTGAAAAGCAGTCTGGTCACATCACATGTAGTCCCTACTCAGCCCCGGTCGTACCTGCTCAGGAGTAGTGACCAAAAAAGCAGGTACAGGTACAGAAAAAACTGTTATGGAGTGGAGTCGAGTAGGGCCAATTCGAGCCAGTGGAAAAGGGGCAATAGATGAGTAAGAGCACAACACCACGAAAACATGAGTGACTGACTATTTGATGTGTTACATCCAGCATCTTTTAGAGTGTGCACAAATGCCCAAAATACATATTCAATAGTTGTTTTGAGTTGTTCCCTACTTCAAAACGTTAACTTTAAAGTCAGTCTATACAGCAACATCTAAACAGTCTGGCATTTTAATGGTATTTTCACAGTTATGGTCTTGACTGGTCTTGAAACAAAGCCAGAGTTCTTAGTGTCTGAAACAGATTCAAGACCAAGTACAAATACAGTTAAGTTCAAGACGAGATCAAGCCCATCAAGAAGTGGTACTACAATAAAGAGTACAACACTAATAGGCAGTGACACTATGATGACTAAAATTGGAGTAAAGATGAACTATGACAAAATAAATAAATCTTCTAGATGGATGTGGGAGTAAGCCAACTGGGCTATTTATCCAAATATATTTGCAGTAAGATGTAGGAATATCAATTATTTGTGTGGCAAACTAAACGATGTTGTAGAGGACCGCACTGGGTTAACTCGGTGAATTTCGACTGTCAGACGCGTGCTTGACATACTCTCCAGGCCGCTTCTTGTATGTTGCAACCATCAATTTATTCCACTTTAACTGCCATACCTCTCTTTACAGGACTGACACATACTGACCAGGCTAAACCATACAACGGTGCCAACAATACAACGAAGTCATGTCACGATCAACAGAAATTACGGCCAACACCGGCGCACCCACTTCCTCATACATACAAACCAGCGCGCCAGTATGGCTCCCATTCATACTTTAGTGACAGTCACGCCCACCTCGACACACCCACCACCCAAGTGTCAAAGCCATGTGCTTCTGCCACATCAATAATTACTTATTTCAATCATACGGCTCTTACATCAATGATTTTTACTTGATGGAAGTAAACAAACTAAATGAAAGTTAGTCAATTAAATAATTCAGTCTGCAAAAGAAACAATACCTAAAACAATGGAAACCTAGGTGGCTAGAGTACCGTGGTGGAATAATGACTGCAGGGATGCCATAAAAACAAGAAATAAATAATTATTCAGGAAACTCAAAAAATGTAATACACCGTTAAGCACTAGTAAGGAAAACCATACAAATTAAAATAGCATATTTTGAAGGCAAGACTGTGTCATGCCCAGCTTATGTCTATGTTTTGTGCTTGTGTTTTTGTTTATTTTTACTTAGTCTGGTCCTTTGTTTACCTTATATTCTGTTTATTATGTTAATTGGTCTCACTCCAGCTGTCTCCCTGCCGTCTGTTACACACCTCTTTTTAGTTTCCCCTGATTACCTGGTCTTGTGTTCATTGGTTCTCCCTGCATTTCCTGTTTGTATTTAAGTTCCTTAGTTGCCTTTGTTCCCCACTGTGTCCTGGTAGTGTTTTCTATGTCCTGGCCTGGTTCTGGTTTTCCTGCCTGGTCTGTGAGTGAGAACAATAAATCTCGGACTTTATTCATCGGACTCCTGGCGTCTTCTTCTCTGCCCTCTGGTCCAACGCAAATCATGACAAATAGTATTGGTAGAGGTGCTGTTATCAGAGGTCTCTGATCCTTCTTATCCTGTAAATATAAACGCCAGCCACCCAATAAGAGAAATAGAACTGCAGACCGCACTAATTCATAACAGATCAACTGTGCTGAAAAGAGATCTGATATTTTTCTGATAAATTTCATATATTCTGCAGCACTTAGTGTCAGTGTTTGCTTCTGTAATCATCTCAATATTAATTTTAATGTCTTTAAACTCAAAAGCAGAGAAAAAATACACAATAACTGTCTGAAAAAAGTGAAGACCGACATGCAATTTTGAAATCCGAGTTGTACCTGTAATACTTTTCACCTCCACCAGATGGCACTCGCACGGGAGCTAGTCCACAGAAAGAGCTATCTGTGGACATTGGTGGTGGTAATGTTATTAAATACAGGAAAATAAATCTTGTATGCTGTGTTTGCTGTTATTTTTCTATCAACAATCACTAGAAAGATTTTTAATCTATGAGTTGCCATGCATTAAGGACTGAACAAGAACCCTAAAATAGAAATTTTCTTTCTAATTATTTTGTTTTTTGTACAACTCAGAAAAGGTCCTAATAAAACGATCAGTACAACTATCTAATGTTCAATAACACAACTATTTTTTTTATATTTTGTCCTAATATAATCACAAATTACCCTATCTCATTACTGGAATTATCATGTTACATATTTTCAATCAAAACATACTGCCCAAAAAGGCATACACCTGTTGTTCCTCCTGCACGTGACAGCCCTAAATAATTATCCAAGGGCTCTTTATCATTACTCATACATGTCTCTCAAAGTGCAAATACAATACAGTACAGACATCTTTTTGTATTGATTATAGGGGTTTAAATCAAATCACCGTTAAGAATAAATACCCACTTCCTCTCCTCACCTCTGCCTTCGAACCGGTTTATGGTGCCACTATCTTTTCCAAGTTAGATCTTCGTAATGCTTACCATCTGGTCAGGATCCGCCAGGGGGATGAGTGGAAGACGGCTTTCAAGACACCATTAGGTCATTTTGAATACTTGGTTATGCCCTTTGGACTATGTAATGCTCCTGCTGTGTTCCAGGCTCTAGTCAACGACGTGCTCAGACTTTTTGAACATTTTTGTTTTCGTATACTTGGACGATATATTGATCTACTCGAAGGACATTCAGGAGCACCGCAGACACGTTCGCCAAGTACTGCAGCGCCTGTTGGAGAACCGCTTGTTTGTCAAAGCCGAGAAGTGTGAGTTCCATCAGTCTTCCATCACATTTCTGGGTTACATCCTTGAGGGTGGACAGGTACGCTCTGATCCAGTGAAGATTAAGGCAGTACTGGAATGGCCGGTGCCTGACTCCCGTAAATCATTACAGCGGTTTTTGGGTTTCGCAAACTTTTACAGACGTTTCATTAAAGACTATAGTCTCATTGCTGCACCTCTGACTGCACTAACTTCCTCTAAGTGCTCTTTTTCCTGGTCATCTGAAGCTGAAACAGCCTTTCAAACCCTCAAGGAGAGGTTCTCTCAAGCCCCCATCTTAGTCCATCCGGATTCCTCAAGACAGTTCATCCTGGAGGTCGACGCCTCGGACATTGGAGTCGGAGCAGTGTTGTCTCAGAACTCAGAGGATGGGAGGCTTCATCCTTGTGCCTTTTTTTTCCCGTAGGTTCAACAACACAGAAAGGAACTATGACGTGGGGGACAGAGAATTGCTGGGCATCAAACTGGCTCTTGAGGAGTGGCGCCACTGGCTTGAGGGGGCTGAGCATCCCATTCAAGTCTGGACTGATCATAAGAACTTGGCCTATCTACAGTCTGCCAGATGGCTTAACCCACGCCAATCCCGGTGGTCTTTATTTTTCTCTCGTTTTGACTTGTGTGTCTCTTTCAGACCCGGGCCTAAGAATACTAAGCCGGATGCCCTCTCCAGACAGTTTGCCACTGATGATTCCGAGAAGGAACCTGCTCCTATCTTGCCACCCAATTGGACAATTGGAGCACTCAGGTGGGAGATGGAGGACACTGTTCTTAGGGCCCAACAACAAGAACCTGATCCTGGCAATGGACCACCAAACCGCATCTATGTCCCATCGAAGGTACGCTCCCGACTAATCGATTGGTTGCACACAGCAAAAGTTTTCTGCCCATCCTGGTGTTAGACGAACTATTGCTCTAGTTCAAAGGAGGTTTTGGTGGCCCTCGTTGCATAAAGATGTGAAGGAGTTTGTGCAGCCTTGTGCTATTTGTGCCAGAAATAAGTCCAGTAACCAGTCACCCGCAGGTGTTCTCCAGCCCCTCAGCTTCCCAAACCCTGGTCTCACATAGCATTGGATTTCGTTACTGGACTTCCCCTTTCCTCAGGTACGACAACAGTTCTCACAATTGTGGATCGGTTTTCTAAGGCGTGTCATCTCATTCCGCTCAGGAAACTTCCATCAGCTCTACAGACTGCCAAACTGCTCACTAAACATGTATTTCGCCTTCATGGTATTCCTCAGGACATTCTATCCGACCGTGGCCCACAATTCATCTCGCAGGTTTGGAAACAGTTTTGTTTAGCCCTAGGAGCTAAGGTTTCTTTGACCTCAGGTTATCACCCTCAGTCTAATGGCCAAACTGAAAGACTAAATCAGCAGTTGGAGTCCACCTTACGATGTCTCACGTCCACAAACCCCTCAGATTGGTGGAGTACGCATTAAACTCGCATGCTTCTTCAGCTACTGGACGTTCACCTTTTGAAGCTTCCCTGGGATATCGGCCACCCTTGTTTGCTACCGACGAAAAGGACATTACGGTTTCTTCAGTCCACCAACATATTCGCCGCCGCAAGTCTATCTGGACCTCCACCATTCAGACCTTGAACCGCACTGCTGTCCAAAATAAACGTTTCGCTGACCGGAAACGTAGACATGCACCTGCATACCAGCCTGGACAGAAGGTATGGTTGTCATCACATGATATACCCCTTAAAGCTATGTCTATGAAGCTTTCGCCTTGTTTAATCGGTCCCTACGAGATTGAAACTGTGATTAGTCCCTCTGCTTTCGCCTTCGGTTACCTGCGAGTCTTCGTATTCATCCTACATTCCAAGTGTCTCAGATCAATCCTGTGGTCTCCAGTGACTCGTTTGGATTCACATCTAGCTGGCAGCTTCCTACTATCTTCGCTTCCTCGACCAAGCCCCAAGCGTACCCTGTTACACCCTCCAACATAAGCATCTGCACACCGAACTCATTATTGCTCCGAGCTCACACTGAACAATACCTGAAGAGAACTTCTGCAAGGCTGGATCCTAAATGCCTCTTCCCCTGGCGACCTGACCACGCCTATTTAGTAAGCTGCCTTTGTTTCTGTGTTAAATCCCTGCTCTTCGTTAAATATTATTTAGTTCCCTGTTCTCACCGTTTATCTTCCCTTCTTTCCATACAGTGGGAGAATCATCCATTACATCAAATGATTATCTTTGTCACAATAAAAATCTTATTTATATATATTCTGTTCTCCGGAGTTCTCTCTGTATGTGCGTCAGATCTATTATGAAAATGACACTGATAGGTTTTTGAGATTGGAGTTTGTAAATGACCAATAATATCCCAAGGTATGGACATTACCATCTTCATGCTGAAACATGGGGGTGGTAGCATCATGCTGTGGGAATCCTTTTCTTCAGCAGAGACTGGGAAGCTGGTCTGAGTTAATGGAAGATGGATGGAACATGTGGGAGGCAGCAATAAGCATGAGACTGGCGAGGACATTAACCTTTCAGCAGGACAATCAACCTAAAGATCCAGCCAGAAGCTTCATGGGGAAAGGGTTTTAGATCAAAGCATATGTATGCATTCCAGTGGCCCAGTCAAAGTCCAGATCCACAGCTGTAATTATTTTACAATGAAATAACTGAGTAGCCTGAGTACACATGAATGAATGCCACGTTTTTATTTTTATTTGTAAACAAAAATAAACATACCAATGACCTACATATCTTTAGCCTCCACTTTACAAATTAGGCAGTACTTTGTTCTGGGCTATGACATAAAATCAGAATAAAACACGTTAAAGTTTGTGGGTTGATGTAAATACATTCGAGGCTTATGAAGACTTTTGCAAGGCATGGTATGCTACATTAATGTATAACTTCATCTATTAAGTGATGAGGGGGAAACTCAAGATGTTTTATCTCAACTTTATTGTCTTTACTACTGTAGTTATTCTTTATAGTTTCAATAAATGCTCTCATCACTTAATAAACAAGATGACCATGAAAACCTGTCTGTTGTTGATGTTGTAGAGTGGTCTGTACATTGTTCAACAAATCCAACTACATTATTTCATCTGCAGACCTTGAAAACCCTGAATATTCAGGACGATGTCCACTCCAGCTTTGCCCTGCTGCTGAGGGAGCTTAACAAGCCAGGTGCTCCATATGCCCTGAGTGTCGCCAACAGACTCTACGGCGAGCAGTCCTACCAGTTTATTCAAGTATGTATGGAGGTTTCCTCTCAGCAATAGTGTGTGTCTGTGTGTGTGTGTGTGTGTGTGTGTGTGTGTGTGTGTGTGTTGTGTGTGTGTGTGTGTAAATGTTCATGAGCGTGTGTGGCTTTGTCTACACATTACGACAGATTGAATGAAAGGAGAAAAGAGGAGTGCTTAAGCCCTTTGAACAGTGGAGTAGGCACCAGATCAGGATACGAGTCAAGCAGTGATTGTGGGAATAATTCATAATTCCAGCTGCTTTGTTTCAGGATTTCCTTGAGAAAAGTAGGAGGCACTACGAAGCAGAATTGGAGACGGTGGACTTTTCCAAAAACTCCGAAGCAGCCAGGGTCAACATCAACAGCTGGGTGGAGAAGCAGACACAAGGTGGATCAGACACACTCCTCATTGTGTCCCTAATCCTAAATGCACTAGAATAAGAAATTAACGTTTAGCCTGAACAAAGCATAAAACAATGAATTAATGATTTTATTTGAACAAATTAAATTAAAACGACCAGTTAAAACAAGTAAAAATAAGATCCATTCCGTTCAAAAACAACAGGAGGAAGGTTGAGCTGTTCTAATACCCTTCCAGTTTACCATATTTAGTCATAACAATCTTCAGATTACTTCTTTTTTATGTTTCCTGTTATTTAGTCCTACCTTTGCAGTTTTTCCATCATTACATTAATTTTCATATTTAATTACTGTTGAAAGTTCTAAGCAGATATTATTTATGCATCTATTCCTTTTGCTTTTAGGAAAAATGCTGTTGGAATGAAGATAGTTTTTTAAAATTTGTGATCATTTATTTTCTTTTTTCTGTATTTGTATCTTTTTGTTTGTTTCTCATATCGGCTTAATTATCTATTTGTTTTTTCTATATTTTATTGATGTTTGTTTGTATACTTATTTTTTAATTTTGTTTATCTACGTGCTTCATTAATGTGCTAATATGTTTGCGTATGTCTTTTCTTTGCATTTGTTTGTCACTAGGTAAAATTACGGATATCCTGGGTGAGGATGCAGTGAGCGGGATGACCAGGTTGGTGCTGGTCAATGCAATCTACTTCCAAGGCACCTGGAACAGGCCTTTTCTGGAGATGTTCACCTGCGAGGCTCCGTTCAAAATCAACAAGGTAACGCTGCTGCTGGACAAGCCTCTTCTGTTCAGTAACCTGACCTCAGTCTGTGTGGAGGAGAAGGACCCATCAGCTCAGTAGACTAAATTTGTTTTCTTTAGAATGCAGAAAGAAAATTTCAAGTTAATATGTTTTCTTTGTATGTTTTCAACATTTAGAAGGTTTTTTTTGTATACTCTATATCTTATGTAAATATAATCAGCAGCTTTTTTACTGAGCTGCAAGCATACAATGTCTTGTTCTTTCTCTCCTGTTTTTAGAATGACACAAAGCCGGTGATGATGATGTACGAAGAGTCAGTGTTTCCCCTGAACTTCATCTCTGAAGTCAACTGCCAGGTAACTGCAGAGAGTTACAGCTCATGTGAGGCAAGGCAACTTTGTGCAAAGTGGTCAGAACATGCCCACTTTCGAATGAGAGCCAACCCAGCAGAAGTCCTATTTGCAGCGATTTATGCAAGAGAAACGGCAAACATGGAAGAAGCCCTGGTCAGATGAGACCAAACAAAAATGCTACATGTGGCAGAAAGCTAACAATGCTCTTTATTAAGCATAAACCCTCACTGGAAAATATGGTGGTGGCAGTATCATGCTGTGGTGATGCTTTTCTTCAGCCCGGACAGGGTGTTGTTGATCTGTTGTCTGTTGTCAATCCAAAAAATTACAGTTTGAGGTTCTAATGTCAGAAATTTAAAAATGCTTAAGTGGTAGACCTATTGAAAGGCATTGTATACAGATCCAAGGATATCAAAGACAGTTTACTAAGAACTAGTAAGTTAGTTATCTATAACTAAATACTGAATAGGGGTTATAATACATTAATACTTAAGTTAAAATAGGAGTTGACATCAGCTGGAACACCCCTTTACTTCTGGGTGTTTTACTATAAATTTTTAAATCCCCTGTTTTTACAGATCTTGGAGATTCCGTACAAAGGGAAGGGCTGAGCATGCTCGTCTTTTTACCCTCTGGCATGGAGGGTACAACTGGTCTGGAGAAGGTATGACTTTGGCATCCGAACCCAAACCCAGACCCAAAAGAGCACAAAGAATTAACCAATTTGTGTCCAAACTCAGCTGGAGCAGGTTTGACGTATGACAACTTCATGGAATGGACCCGTCCAGACATGATGAATGAGGTCATGGTCCTGGTGCACCTGCCTCGGTTCAAGATAGAGGAAAGCTATGACATGAAGAACATCCTGATGGGCATGGGCATGGTGGACGCCTTCGCCCCAAGGAAATAGTGACTTTTTCCGTGGGAAAAAACGGTTTTCTAGATCTTCCACTCACAATGATCCAGCATCTATTTTTTTTTTCCGACTCCTGTATTAGTCTGGTATCATCTAAACGTTTCTGTCCCTCTCTGCTCTTACGGGATGTCTCCTGCCAATGACCTGTTTGTGTCAGAGATTTACCACAAGGCTTTGTGGAAGTAAACAAAAGGAACTGAGGCTGGTGCTGCCACCAACTATAGCATGAACCTGAGCTCCAGGGAGACTGCAATTTCAACGCAGACCATCCTTTCCTCTTCTTCATCAGACACAACCCCTCCATGACCTTTTCTTCGCTGGTCGCTATTGCTCACCCGTATGAGCCCGGGTCTTTTAAAAAGAACGTTCCTGATAGGGGGGATTACAACACAGTTAAAACGCAGTGAAATTGATTGGACCGAGGAGCAGAGTTGGTTCAGAGCTTCCTCTTGCTAACCCCTCCTCTGGTTTTCCATCCTGTAATTTAACACTGGTGCATACAAGTTGATTTTTTTCCCCCCCTTTTTATGTGCCTTGCTAAAATGTCAGTTTTTCACACTGTTTAAAAACCCCAACATTATCCTTTGCAGGTTTTTTTTGTCCATGTTTTTAATACCTGCATAGCCCTATTTGCTGCAGCTAGTTATATTATTTTCCCTTTTTTTAAGAATTGGCTTTTCATCAACTGGCAGCATAAAAAAACTTCCCCATGGTTGCAACATTATTTGCACTTTATCTTAAAAAATATTAGAATAAATAATCGTTTACACTTGATGCAAAAACCAAAAAGGAGGTGATACTGTGCATGAAGCTTTTCTGGATTTTAAATGACAAAAAAAAGTTAGACTTGCAAAACTGTTGTCTCATATAGTTTATTTATTAATATTTGCATGCAGATCTTGTGGAATAGAGTAAGATGTGGTAAATGTGACGTCAAGGATTTTTTCGCCACTGGGGGTGAACAGCATGAGATTCTCACTGTATAAGAAGCTTAAATTCTGCAGTATTCATACAAAAGATTCAAACAATGTAAAAGGGTGAAATTGCTTTTATTTAAGGCAGAGAAACAAGTTATTCCAACTGCTGCACAAATAATGTAACATTGATGTTAAATTATTTAAATTATTATTTTTTAAATTATTTATATAGTTAATTATATTTATATAGTTTATTATATTAAAAAGAAAAATGGATGATATGTTGCAGAAAGAAAAGTGGTCATACTCTGTACAACTAAGCCAAAGATTATTCATACCCCCAGCACATTTAGATGTATATTAATCTATTAATTTTTACTGACATATTTCTGCTGACTCAAAGTAATATTAACATCCAGCTCAACAAGAGAATTGACTTAAATCTGTGGATAGAGCTACAGATTAGGGTGATGGCCAGGGGGCCTTACAACCTCAAACATTTGGAGTTCATCACCAAACATCAATTGTCAAAAATACCAGTGAAAACTTGCATGGTCAGCAGTTATTCATAGAAACATGTTAATCATTTTAAGATCATTGTACGTTGCTTGATTGTTTTTTGAGAGACACCAATCCCATTTCCTGTCAGAAACAAACTTTTTGGTTGAACTGAAATAAATTTAAATCTAAATCTACCAGGGGCTTTGAATAATTTTGGGCTTAGTTTAAGTGATTGTCATTGTTCCATGTGTCCCAAGGTATGGGACAAGCTCCACCAGAGCTTTTGAATCTAATAGATGATGAGATGAGGGGAGCAATTGATTATGTTTTTGTTAAAGCTGCTAGCCAGACCTTTCTGTACAATTAAAGTTGCTTTAAACATAGTTTTTACTTATAAAACAGCATGCCACGGTCAACTTTTTTTATAAATTTGCTTTTTTTGTTGCAAAATACTCAATTGAAATAAAATCTAACCTCCTAAAAACAAACTTCCACATGCATGTCTCTCACATAAGGTATAATGCAACTCTACAAAGTTTTTCTGAGTATGTCAATTTGCATAATCCCTGTTCTTGTTCTGCCAGTGAATGCTGCTCGAAAATGTAGGAAATCTATGTTGAAATGTGTCAAAAGTCACTCATCCACCATAGTGTTTACTAATCCCAGCCGATGAGCTCGATTCTTCAGCGTCTCCTGATGTCCTTGACCCGAAAACACACAAAGCAGATTTTTTTCCATGTGCTTTTTTAATTTAATTTTATTGTATTTTAATTTACCACACAGTTGTGTTTTACTTTTGTTAGCTGTTTGAAGTTATGGTGGACCAGTGAGGACAGTAAAATCTATGTTGTAGTATTTATCCAAGTCCAGAAGATGGCAGCAGAGCAGTCGTGTACTTCACCGCCATAGTCCTGTCCTGGTAGTCTCCATAAACCACCAAAGCCAGTCGGATTACAAAAGAGGCCGGGAAAAGGACATGTTTTGTCGGTGAGTTTGGACCGAAGCTTCTCCAGCAACAGACGGAGAAACGTGTGTTACTTAACAGCAATGAATGACCACAGCTCAAACATGACAACCCGTTGTGGACTGTCGGAGCTGATTGGAGGAGATCCCTTTCTCAGACAATTGCAGCTGCTGAAAATAACAGGCAAGCAGAAAACCTGATTCTAAATTTTTGCACCTTAGCTAAACGCCTGAGGAAGAGTATTCTCTAATCTTTAAATGGTTCATCTTTTCTGAGTCAAATCCTGTGAAATGCTTTAAGTTGTTCAATGACCACATGTAAAGTACTAAGCACATAGTCTCAGTGAGGGAAAGAAATAAGTATCCTAGTGTCAAATAAACTGGCGAGCATAAAATCGATTTCCACCGCGCTAAAGCAGTTGAGATAAGGTTCCTCCTGTGAAAAATAGACAGTGGAGATGCTGTTCCTCCCGTCCACCCACTAAGCAGTCGAGATGATGGCCCCAGATGTCCTGCATAGCTCCTGCAACAACAACATGGCTGGGATAACAAAATGGATCATAAAGGGAGCTCACCACAGATAGTTCTGAAGCTCAACGTGTTGCCTTCAACTCACCACTCCATTCCAAGTGCTCTTTTCAGAGGAAGCTGGTCCCTGTCCAAATCCGTTTCCCTTATGTCTGCTGCTCTGGTATCACTTGGAATTAATGGCAACACTTCATGACTGTTAGTGACCCATTTTTGAAGATGGAAGCTTTTCACCCTTAATTTTTACAGAGTGAAGTTAATCCATGTATCAGTTGTACTGCATCCTCTTCTGTAGCTGTAGACTTAACACAGTCATCCACATAAAAGTTGCACTTGACAGTATTGATAGCTTTAGTTGAGTTCTCACATGCATTGTCCTCAGTGTCCTCCTCACATGTGAGAGGCTACTTGAGCACTAACAAGTAGAGTTCAGTTGCGGGTTAAATTTACTTTGGATTGGTACAAAATGGTCAGCATTAGGGTCCAGTGTAACATTTTTTTGGCCTTTTCAACGTAAAAGTTCATGCCATCTGATATTTTTGAGCCACACTTTGAACTTAGCTCCAAAACATCAAGTTTAGCATTAGTCTCTTTTATTTCAGTTTATTTTCAGTTTCCAGCACCAGTTGTTCCTTTTCTCTTCTTTAATCGCTCCTGTTCCCTCCTGAGATGTTCCTTTTTTAGCTGAATTGGTAGATGTTGATAGTTTAGACTCAGAGCTCACTCTGAGACCAGATACGTTTGACGCATTGTCTTCAGTCCTTATATCATTAATAATATTTTCGTATTCAGCTGCATTGTCATCATTTCATGGTTCATATGGGTGGCCAGCTTTAGACATCCAGTTCTTTAATTCCTCAATAAAGTTGGAAAATAGTCACTTTTTGTTCTAAATATTTAGTCTGCTTGTCTACTTCATTCTCTGGCAAATCTAATGACAAAAATGACTTGAGCATCAGTTTACTCAGGGCAGAATTTACATTGTCCATTGTTTGCATCACATCACTAAAAAGATTAATGTACCTTTTGGCCAGTTTGCATTTAATATCTCTTTTCTTGACAGGTTTGTAAAGAAAACATCTTGCGTTCAGCTGTGTGACTAAAGCAGCGTTTAGACAAGGGCGCAGACTGTACGTCACCAGCTGTCCCCTGTGGCGTTTCATTCACAACTTTTGATGCAGCGTCGGACTTTGTCCCTCCTCTTTTCTGTGTACTACACAAACTTTGAAAGTGATTCTCAAACAGTGTAAAGGTGCGCCACAGAGCACACAATATCTAACCACAACGTGGCCTGTCTCTCTGAGCCCAGTTTTAGGTTCTGCTGAACAAGAGGATGAACTCACTTTGTTGTAGACACTTCACAAGCAAGAGGGAAGTATGATTTTCTAGGTGTTGCTAAAGGCAGGAGGGTTTTTTCTGCAGTAGCCTACCTAACGATCAGACTTAAG
Source organism: Crenichthys baileyi (assembly GCA_036173005.1). Classification (NCBI taxonomy): domain Eukaryota; kingdom Metazoa; phylum Chordata; class Actinopteri; order Cyprinodontiformes; family Goodeidae; genus Crenichthys; species Crenichthys baileyi. The sequence continues at coordinate 337,404 of JAHHUM010000603.1, forward strand.
ATGAACGGAAACTGCGTTTCTGTTTGACCTTTAATTTAATATGGATCAAAGGAACATTTCCGGCGTACGGAAGTATGAGTAAGGACAGAGAGCACTGCCCAGAAATTGTTGCACTATCATACAACAGTGTTATAATCTTTAGTAATTTCATCTGAACATAACATTGAACATTTAAAAGTCCTTGGCCTAGGCTGTTTTTCTCTTAAATGAATGCCAATTAAACAAAAATGTGTACAGCTATTTTACTTGCAGTAAAGGGCAAATAAAATATTTGCTTTGTAACATTTCTAAATTAAATCATTCCAACATTTTGTAATATTCTTTAAACATATTGTAAACAGAGTTGTTCATCCTGACTGACCAAGTGCTCTTAAACTTACTGAAACTATGCTACGTCAACCCTAACTTTATTTTACCTGATCTTGGGGAGATCAGATCCTACACAAATTATTTGGTAGTTTTATTTTTATTAAGATCTGGCCTAAATTTTGAATACAAATCAGCCTCTAAATATATTTAATCACTGATGAATAATAATTCATCAGTGATTATAATTTATTATAATTTATTTTTGCAAATTTTAGATACTTTCATGTTATATTTATCATTTAATTTATTCACTCACTCACTCACTCACTCGCTATTACAAGACTTTTATTCATGAACGGCCTGTTTCAGGATACGCCACAGCGTCTCAATCATATGAAATTCTCCAAGACCTTCATTTACTTATTTACTTAATGAGCCATTCATATGTAGGCTTGCTGCTTCAGATTATTGTCCTGCTGCAGAACCCAAGTGAGCTTGAGTTTGAAGTCACAAACTAATGCCCAGAGATTATACTTGTGGGTTTTTCAGTTGTAGAGTTCATGGCTCTATCAATTACTGCAAGTTAAAAAGTTATTTTTACACCAATTGTAACCACATACACACCTTTCAGAATGTTTCACTTTTTTCCTTAAGGTACCTGGGATCATCAAGATGTTTATTGCAGCCATGGTTTTCACCTTGGAATGTTAGTATTCTTGCCAAGCCCTTTTATTTTAAATCATGAACGCTGACATTACGCAGTTGAGACCCGCAGAGCTCTAAATTTTCTCATTTTTTTGGGACCTCCTTGATGAGCTGCAGTTACACTCTTGGAGTGATTTTGTACGGCTGCTGGGACAAAAAACTACGGTTCCATATTTTCTCTGTGTGTGATTATCACTGTGGTTCATTGGAGTCCCAAAACCTGGGTTTTAGGAACTGTTTACAGACATCGCTGACTTTGTCTCTTATCAATTCTTCATTTTCATTAGATTGGGACATGATGTGCGTGGTTTCATGCTGTCATAAAGGTTAAGAGATTATTTTGTTAATTTTGTGAGTCAAATAAGGATCATCCCTGGGAGAGGCTTGTGAAATCGAACCAAATATTGCATTTTCACACAGAGCCAGGCTGGTTTGGATAGCTTTTTTCCCTTAATAAATGAAATCACCATTTAAAAAGCTGCTCAGTTATGCTCTACTCTCTGACATTCAACAGGCAAAAATACAGATGTATGTTTTTTTTTTTTTTATTGAGGTGTGTTATGGTGCAAGAGAAATCTCTCTGTGTTAGATGCATGTAGTTTGTAGGTAAGGGAATTCAGGTAACATCCAAATGAAGTCTTGGATGCATGATTATTATGTAGTATTGTTGGTATCTGTAATTTTAATGACACAACTAATTGTTGCAAGTTATTAAGGATAAGTAACGATGAAGAGCATGGCCTCCTCTATTCATATCAGGCACAATGGCATCCTCCAACCCTCTATCCAAGGCCATCAGAACCTTCTCTCTGGCTCTGCTCAGTAAGCTGAGTGAGGAAAACAACTATGCAAATATCTTCTTCTCTCCTTTCAGGATCTCTTGAGTTCGGGCTGTGGTGCCAGAGGCAGCACAGCCAGACAGATGTCAGAGGTACACAGTGTTCAACCGCAGTGTGTCTATTTTAAATATAAAACTAAGTTGTAAAAGTAGGCATTTCCCTTAACTGATGAATAGAGTGCAGTATTTCTCCACCCTATCTTCGTGGATCTCCTACTCTGCATATTTAAATTTTTTCCTCCATTAATGAGCCTCTGTGCCACAGCTCCAATCTTCTTGGTGACCCTGCCCATGTCACACAATAATGATGAAGGAAATCTAAAGATCATGAACTCCTTCTGGCGTATCAGTGTGTTATTGTAATGCAGTCTGCAGTCTCTGTGGTGTTAGTTCTCACCTGTTCCTTGTTTCCATGTTGTCACCAGGTAAAATCAGAGATATGGTGGCTGAGGACAAGATGGACAACATGACCAGGATGGTCCTGGTTAATGCGTTATACATCTGGAGCTGCTTGGGATGAACCAGATGTGACACTAGGGGGTCTCAGTTTAGACTCAACAAGGTAACTATGAGCAAAACATGGAGCATAACAAACAGTTGTTGTTTTTTTCATTGTATTAATCATTAAAATGTAAAATATGTTCAAATCTTTTTGGTTTTCTTTAATTATGAGTGATTCTTTTATTTGTCTTAAGAACACAACAAAACCAGTAGGGATGATGGCTCAGAAAAAAAATGTCACCTTCATTCCTGAAGTCAGATATCAGGTAATGAATCACATGATCAGTCAGGTATTATATTCCTCATTGGATTCATCTACCTTTACATAAAAACGGTATGTACTGTATATTTGTTAGTGCTTTTCTTTGCTGTAATGTCTAAAACCTTTTGCTGGACAGATCCTGGAGATGCCTTACGATGGGAAGGAGCTGAGCATGCTCATCTTTTTTACCTGAAGAGATAGAAGACGATACAGGGTCTGGAGAAGGTAGGATTCTCTCAGTCACACAGGTTGATGAAACTCTTTATTCACACTGATACATCTGATGATTGATATATCGTCCATCAAGCTGGAAAAGCATCTAACCTATGAGAAATTTACAATATGGACTCGTTCAGACAAGATGAAACGCCGTGAGGTTGATGTGAGGTTTTCTCGATTCAAGATGGAGAAGAAGTTTGACCTGAACAAAGTCCTGAGAAGCATGGGCATGGTGGATGCTTTTAATGAGTCAAAGTGTGACTTCTCTGGTGAGACATGTAGAAGAAGGCCGATAAATGTTTTAGATTTAGGCTCCAGGATGCCAATTTATTGCTCTGTACTCTCTGAGGGAAAACTATAATTGAACTAAAATAAGAAGTCAGTTGCACTCATATTAATCAGCCTTTTACAAATGAATACTCTCAGATATTTATTTATTTCATTTGATTGTTCATTTGATAGGGACAACTATATACATTTTACATGACATATACTATAGCACTTGTAGCAGTGACTAATTTGCAGTGCTCGTCTCTAATTATATGTTTATAGATATATAGTTTGTAATCATACAATGTTTCTTGTCTTAACTGGGGCAGGTATGTCTGGCAACAAGGAGCTTTATCTGTCCAAAGTGTCCCACCAAACATTTGTGGATGTGTACGAGGAGGGAACTGAAGCTGCTGCTGCCCCCACTCCAAAAGGAATATATTACTGTATTACGTTGTGTTCATTCTTCAAAGCCGACCACCCTTTTCTCTTCTTCATCCCCCATAACCGCACCCTGAGTATTCTCTTTGCTGGCCCCTTCTGCTCCCCTTAGTGAGATTTGTGTCTGCATGATGAAAGGTTGCGTTTAATGCTGCTATTCTTTAGTTAGAAAGCGTAGAGGGCAGCAAAAGTTCATCCAGCTGGTCAAATATATTATTAGCAGAAATGGACCCTGCAACATGATAATGACCCAAAACATCCCAGTAAATCCACCAAAGACTGGCTGATAATAAGGAAGTTCTTCTCTTAAATTTGGTCTTTGGTTCTTTATTAAACTGTTTCATATAGTACCCTAAACAAACAGAGGATGCAACAAAAAGCTGTAGGAGCAATGATTGGACATAACTAAGAGTATCAATGAAATAATAAAACCTCGAACTGAGAAATCAATAGGATCAAATTAAAATTAGTAGTGAAATTGATTAATCAAAAACAATAATATCAAGCAAAAAAAGATCCAAAGATATAGTGTACACAAAAGTAATCTCAAACAGCGGTTTGAATTTCACAAATGATTAAATTAACTAATTTAATTATTAAAAGATGAATATTCTCAATATATAATATTACCAAAATCAATTTGAAATACTACAAATTTAACCTAAAATATAGTTAGCAAAAAATAAATGTAAGGCCTTAAATAATAACCAAAAGTACTTGTAACTACAGATCAAAGTTTTTCCTTCAGGACCTTGAACTAAACAAAGATTTGGATGGCTTTTGATACAGTTATGGCAAAAACTAAGTAGCAGTAGCTGCTTCTATTAGATTTAGGAGGGAAGGCAATTATTATAATAATATTATTAATCATCGGCAAGTATGACCACCTCTATATAACCCAATGCCAAGCAGGAAAGATGGCATCAGTGACTTTAGAGATGTGGCTTTTGCTGCTCATCATTCTGGAAAGGGTCAAAATGTCATTACCAAACAATTTGGAACAAAGAACAATGAAAGAACAATGTTCTTTGGACTGATGAGAACACACTAGAGATGTTTGGTCATAACACACCCCGCCATGTTTAACAAAAGCCAAACACGTCATACCAGCTCTAATAAGCACGGTGGTGGAGGAGTGATTATTTTGGTTAGTTTTGAAGCTACAGGACCTGGGCACCTTGCAGTCTTTGAGTCTGACCTAAACTCCTCTGTTTACCAAAGCATTCTTGAGTCAAATGTGGCAGACTATACATTTTAAGCATTAGAAAAGGTGAAAAAAACCTTCATTTAACTCGGCTTCCTGCAGCATATGAAGCTGATCATTTAAACAGGATTAAAGCATCTCAGCCATTGATACATCCACTGTGGGCATCAAGGCCAATGAAAGTCTATGCAACAGGCCCAATATATTATTAGCTTGTAGAATTTGTATGCATGACACTTCCAATATTGCAGCCAACCAAATGTTGCATGCAAACAGCCATTTGAGATTGCGATTATTGCACACATGGATATTGCGACGACGGTCTGATCTGGTATAGCTCAGATCTAGTATCAACCTAAAATCAAACAGTTTTTACCTAAATTTCCCTGCTAAGTTTAGTGTAGTATCTGATGAGACTAAATTGATGTATACATGCATACAGCATAAACCCTACAAATATCACTTTAATTGTCTATTACTTTTTTTGTGGGGGGTGTTTCACAGCATTGGCTAACTTATGATTCTGCGTGAGATCAATACAGTTCCTTAAAAAAGTATTCATACCTTTCAAAAATGTTTTATTGGGAGTTGTTTGTGATCGATCATCAGAATGTAATATATAATTAACTGAAAGGACAGCCCCCAACGGTCGACTCTTTTTAGAACCCCCTCTCAGCTACATTGGTTTTAGGGTAGGTCTTTACTAGCTTGGCACATCAAGAAACATTTTTCTGCTTTGTAGTCAGCCAGTGGATATCATCTGTAAAAATGTCATACTGAGATTTTGCTACAAATGCTTAATTGGATTTAGGGCAGGAGTTTGGGACTTTCTAACACATTAATTTAATTTCATATAAAACCACCCATGGTAGCTCTGGTTGTATGTTTGCAGTTGTTGTCCTGTTGTAGCCTCAGGTCTTTTCCAGCCTTAGGTCTTTTCCCATTCATGTGTTGTGCCATATGCCTTCAGTTTGTGTATGATTGATTCAACACTGCTCACATTCAATGCTCAAAGCTAATGATAGTGTTTTATAACCTTTAAACTTCATCCCTTATCAGTCTGCTGTGCAAAACATTAGCCTTAGTAAAGCTGTTTGTTAGCTGATGTGTTTTCCTCAGAGCAACCCTCTGAGGACTTCCCAGAACTGCTATATTCATGCTCAGATTAAATAAAACAGAGGTGGACCCTATTTCCTAATTAGGCAAGGCAAGACAAGTTTATTTTATATAGCACATTTCAGTAGCAAGACAATTCAAAGTGCTGTACATGAAAAAAAGAAAAAGAGACATAATAGGAAAAGTACATTACAGTGGCATAAAGACAATAAAAAAAATAATTGAGGAACACAAATAATTGAAGAGGATCAAATTTTATAATCAAAATACGATGGTAATAAAAAGATAAAAAAATGTATGATAAATAATTGATAAGAAAATGAAAGGAATGTTGGACTGACAACAAAGTAACCACTAAAGGCAGTAGGTTGCACTTAATGTTATTTAGTTTATCAGAGTATTGGAGGCTGAATATAAATGCACTTGGATTTTTATTTATATATTTCCTTTCTCTTCAAAATAATGAACGTTTTTGTATTGGTCCTACCCATACAATTACTGTAATAATGAAGTTTAGAGCTGTAACCTGTAAAAATGTGAAAAGGTTCAAGGGGTTATAATAAGGCACTGTGGTTAGTCTTTGTGATTGGTAAGCAGGTAAATATACTTAAACAAGCTACAAGGACGTATTTTCCTCCAACATATACAGAAATGTATACAAACAACAAGAAAATGTTGTGAATGCCATGCAATCCTTGGTAAAAAGTCTTGCTTTCTGGACAGAAATCACGTGTGTAACCTGTCCCGCTGCGGTGCTACAGCGCCCCCGCGTGGTTGTCCTAAAACATAACTCGCCGCTGTTTGAATTCAAACAAGCTAACAGAACAAGGCAAGGGCGGAATGTTGTGGATAAATAGGACTATGATTAATGGCATTAGCCTTTATTAGCCTGATAAATGAAGCATTAAATTAGGGGTGAGAATGAGATTTCGTTTTGAACCTAAAGGTAAGTCCCATTTACTACGTATGTCAACCGTTGTCTACTCAAGCTATCCACTGTAGCTTGCTAGCCTGAGGTGAGGCGTGATGAGTAATAGCCTATCTTTTCAGTCTTGTCAGGGTTTGTGGACACACCGGACACTGTTCAAAATTAAGCCGCTTACACCTTACCCGTTAGCGTTTCACAAAATTGCTTCATAAAACTACATTAACCGCTCTATAAAGTAATTAAAATATGCTACGTAATTCGGCACCGCTCGGGCGACTTGGCTCTCATTACTTTGGGTTGCTATATTGACAAGTTTTCTTAGCCAGCCGGCGGCGATTTCTATTTTGCAATATTTTTGTTGGTAGTTGTGTCTCCTGTGAAAGTCAGGTGAACTCAGACTAAGGTTTGCACATTCTGATGGAGGTGATCTTCACATAATACCGAAAGGCTGTTTACGTCCTGGCTAATTTATTTGTTGAATATTAGATACGGTGTCACATATTTATGCTAACGTACGACTGCAAAGCTTGCAGACTGCTCGCGTTTAGCTAACACGTTGCATCCTGGCCACGTTTCACCAAGGTTTGCAGAGTGATAAATCACCATGGACGTGTTGTTTTTTTAATGTTTTGCGCCTTTTGTTTTTATGCATTTCTTCAGAATATGTTGACATATCAGGTGCTCTTACAAATGAGTGTTATAGTCAAGTCAAATGTCACTTCAAATCCCCCAGAGAAAATCCACACTATAATCTTGCTGAGAATTTCTTTTTATTGTGCCTTTGTTAATGGAAAAAGTACACCTCTGGATAATTTATGCTGTTATTGTAAAATTCATGAATTATCAATTACATGTGGCCATAATCAATAATTCATTTGCCTTTACAGTCTGGTGCCCTTATGCCAGAGTTAGCACATAGAACATATTACATTTTCATCAGTGAGAGGTTTTTCCTCTAAAATCTGGAGATTTATTATAAAATTATAAAATAATAATTATAAATTACAATACTTTAGTACTGTGTCTACAGGGCCCTCACAGTTAATGTCATCCTCCAGCTGAACATCACTGTTAGACCCCATCATCATACAACACTACTGAGGCCAGCCAAGGTCTGCGTTGGGTCCAGCTGCAGTTGCAGGGCGGCGAGAAGCATTAAACTCAGGGAGATGGCTTCACCCTTCGTGCCTGTCCCTGTCCCCATGGACAGATCTTTGTCAGGCGGCGGTGGCAAGCTGAGGCGGCCGCAGCGAGCTGCGTCGCTTGGAAGCGTCTCTAGCAGCTCGGAGTCCTCGTCCCCCATCACCAGGTCGGCAGGGGGGGAGCGGGGACGAATTGGTGAAGGATCGGGTTCACAGCATCAGTCACGCTGCACGGACAGAGCCAACCGCAGCCTGACCCCGCCGCCGCTGCAGAGCCCCGTGACACGGGCCAGGGTGAACGGGACGCTGGACACTTCGGTCCAGTATTCGGCATGCCCTCGGTCCGTGTCGGATCCTGCTGGGAGCCAGCAAGCGGAGGAGAGACCGATCACCCCCACAGTCCTGGGGTACGAGGTCATGGAGGAGAGAGCCAAGTTCACGGTAGCAACTTAAACATATAATTAATCTGAAACTATGGAAACATTATCTATAACTCTGTGGTTAGGACTGTGTACTGATTATCAGTGTACTTACACAGATAACAATAAAAATACAAATAGTCTTGTAATCCTGATAATCAGAGGTAACAATATTGTGTATTCATGTAAAGACTAGTGTGTCAATAAAAGCCAATGTACATGTTTCCTACACTTGTACTGGTTAAAGACGGTTTTTATCCTCTGCAGGTTTATAAGATCCTGGTCAGGAAGAGTCCAGATGAGAGCTGGGTTGTGTTTAGAAGGTACACCGACTTCTCCAGACTCAACGACAAGGTGGGTTTGGTTTTGCTGTGCTCGTATGCAACTGTCCCAGATGTCACAGACATTTTCTGCTCCATTTTTGTTATCTCCCACTGATGATTGCAAACACTCTTGTTATCAGCTGTTGGCTATCAGGCTGCTTTGCTTTGAGTGTGTGGTGAAAGCGGTCAGAGCTGCATGAAGCTTTCTGCAGTGGGGAGGAGGGAGAGGAAAGTAAAAGCTGATGCAAACACATTACTGTTCAGCCAAGAAGATTAAAGATAAGACAGGATAGATGTGCATCCTCTCTAACTTTCTTTAATCTTTCTCAGCAGACACCTCCAAAAACCATGCAGTATTTTTAACTGCTGAAGTATCACTGTTTGCACTGATTATTTACATGGAAACCATCGATATTTCCAATCCACTGCGTTATCAGCGTCGTATCTCCAGAGGAAGACTGCTTTATCCAGCCTGTGTGGAAGGTTAGCTAGCTAGCTAATGCCAGTGACTGTTTACAGCATGGAAAGTAGAGTTCATTACAGAACCAGCTTTCTACAGTGCTTTGCAAAAGTATTTATATAAGGAATTCATTGAACTTTTTTCACATTTTGTCACATTGCAAACATAAAGACCAGTTTATTTAATTGTCATTTTATCTGATAGGCCATTACAAAATAGAGCATGCATGTGACGTCGGAGTAAAATTAGACATTGTTTTTAAATTGTTTTACAAGTAAAAATCTGTAAACAGTGATATACATTTATAATGACCCCAATTACTTGACACCACTAAATAAAATCCAGCACAACCAGCTGCCTTCAGAAGTAACCTCATTTCTAACAACAGGCCATCTGTGAGTAATTTAAACTCAACATAAATACAGTTTTGCTGTGAAGGCCTCAGGTTTGTTAGAGAACAGTAGTGAGCAGAGCGGAGAGGTCAGAGAGAAAGCTGTGGAGAATTTTAAAGGTTCTAAAACACTTGAGCTTCAAACGTTGAACAAAGCAATCATCTAAAAACTGAACGCAAATGGCACAACTAAAAACCTGTCAGGACATGATGGGTCAAGGAGAGCATTCATCACAGAATTAGCTTGGGAAAAGCATGGCGATTCACGTAAAATCAAACCTTACCACGTTTCGGTACCTGAACGCATCATTGTGACGTTGAGGGAGTGGAAGAGTGGACGATTTTCCATGCCAAGCTTTGCATTCGTTAGCGACTCGTCTGCAGCCAGCAACATGGCTGGGTTTTAATTTGTGCATTACACTGCGTAGTCAATTAAGGGTTTTAATGTTGAAGAAATGTTTGAAACAACTGAGATGTTACAATACACACAGCTGGGTGTTGTTTTGATTTATTCATTAAAGTTTGTATATTGAGGAAAAAAATGTTATATGGAAAATGTTTGAGATTTTATTAATAAACGAATTAACATTACCACGTGAACACACACAAAAGTACTGAAAACTGGTACTGTTGAGTACCAGTATCGGTACCATACTGGTTCAAATGTGAAAGGTACCCATCCCTAATAAAACTAAATGATAAAGAGAATTACCCGTCCCTACGTCTATGGCAGGAAACCTTCAACATTGTAGGTCTGATAAACCTCACAGCAGGTTTGGTGTCAAAGGAGGAATTTGAGTCACTTTGTAGTTTGTAAGCAGAGAATAATTGCAGAGGCTGTATAGGTTATGTTCTTCACTACAATGGCTGTTTTTGAATAGAGGGTGTTCCCTTATTGTTGAAAAATTCAATGGGAAATGACCTGAACTTGTATAGCGATTTATCAAGTTCCCAGAGAGCCCAAACAGCTTCACACTACATTCAGTCATCCACCCATTCATACACACATTCACACATTGACAGTGGTGAGCTACATTGCAGCCACAGCAGCAATGAAGGAGACCAAGAGAGGTGAGGCTGCCATACAATCGGCACCACAGAGCCCTCTGACCACCATTAGCAGGTAAGACGAGTGAAGTGTCCTGCTCAAGGACACGACGACTGAGACGGATAGTTCAAACCGGCAACCCACTTTGGTCATTTTCCTGTAAATGTTGTTGCTTTGTGTGAGCATGATGCTTTGATACTAACCTTTTACTGCGTGTGTGTGTGTGTGTGTGTGCTCTCCTTCCAGCTAAAGGAAATGTTCCCTGGCTTCCGGCTCTCGCTGCCTCCTAAGAGGTGGTTTAAGGACAACTACGACAGCGACTTCCTGGAGGACAGGCAGCTGGGACTACAGGCTTTTCTGCAGAACTTGGTTGCACACAAAGACATCGGCAACTGGTACCTAACACAACTGGGATGTGGCTATTTCAATAATATTTGCTTGATCATTTGTTTTGGGATTAAACTCTAATTTTGATCACTTGAAAAAATATTGGCAGACACGGCTGATTCAATTCAATTCAGTTTATTTCAGTTTATTTATATAGCGCCAATTCACAACACATGTCGTCTCAAGGCACTTCACAAAAGTCAGGTACATACATTCCAATTAGTCATAACCATTGAACAGTGCAGCAATTTTTGTTATTTATTCAAAATTGGATAAAAGTTTTTTATCAAAAAAAACCCAGCAGATTGCATCCATCAGTGACTTGCAGCATTCACTCCTCCTGGGTAGCATGTAGAGACAGTGGACAGTCACTGGCGTTGACTTTGCAGCAATCCCTTACTGACATTGTAGCGACAGTGGAGAGGAAAAAACCCTTTTAACAGGAAAAAACTCCAGCAGAACCAGGCTCAGTGTGACGGGGATCTGACACAAGCGACTGGGGGGTTAGAGAGAACAGAGCAGAGACACAAAGAGAAAAAGAACACTGATCCAGGAGTACTTTCTATGGGAAAAAAAGTAAATGTTTAAGGGGTGGCTCCTTTAGTCGTTCACCTAGAAAGAAAAAAACAGATAAACTCTGACCATTTTGAAGTTTAGAGTCTGAAGAGAGCACATAGAGTTATTTTCAGTAAAAGTCAGTCAGTGCTATGCTAGGAGAGAGAAAAGGGGGAAACACTAAAAACAGGGCCAGTGGATCATCGGGAGAGGGTGAGATTTAAATTGTTGCCAGCAGAGCTTGGACGATGCCCCCCCCCAAAAAGGCACAGGTCACGAGTCGGAGGTGTACTTCTGGAAGAGAAAAAAAGAAGAACAAAGAAAAGCTGAAATAACAGCAAATAATGCTAAATTGGAGAGTAGTGTGAGAATGTAGCGAAGGGGGTAAAGTGGTCATTATGTCCCCAGCAGCCTAAGCCTATAGCAGCATAACTACAGAGATAGCTCAGGATAACCTAAGCCCTCAAAAATTAAACTTTTTCAAAAAGGGGGTTTTTTAACCTAGCCTTAAAAGTAGACAGTTTTTTCCATCTAGAGCCCCTGATGGCATTTTTTATACTAAAAACTAAACGATGGGATACCTCTCTCTGTCAGATTGACCAAAACCTTGGAAAAGAGAGGGGGGCATACAGGTAGCAGAAATGGGGGGTGTGTTTGCACCTCAACCATAACTAAGCCGGGTTTAGGCTAAACCTGACTCCCCTTACTCCATCCAACAAGGGAAAGAAGACGGAGCTTAAAATAAGCAAGATAGCTCAGGATAACCTAAGCGCACTCTAACTATAAGCTTTATCAAATAAGGAAAGTTTTAAGCCCTAGCCTTAAAGTAGACAGGGTGTCCGCCTCACGGACCAAAACTGGGAGCTGGTTCCACAGGAGAGGAGCCTGATAACTAAGGATCTGCCTCCCATTCTTCTTCTAGAGAATCTAGGAACCCCCAGTAAACCTGCAGTCTGAGAACGAAGTGCTCTGTTAGGAACATATGGAACAATCAGATCTCTGATGTATATGGAGCTAATCATTAAGGGCTTATATGTGAGAGGTGAGAATTTTAAATTCTATTCTTGGATTTAACAGGGAGCCAATGAAGGAAGCTAAGGGCTAGGGGAAATATGATCTCTCTTTTTAATTTTCATCAGAACTCTTGCGGCAGCATTTTGGATCAGCTGAAGGCTTTTAAACTGCATTTTGTGGACATCCTGATAGGGTGTGTCACATAGTGAATTACAAGATAGTCCACACCTTGAAGAAACAAATGCATGGACTAGTTTTTTTCAGCGTCACTCCTGGACAGGATATTTTCTAATTTTGGCAATGTTCCACAGAGTATGATGAAAGAAGGAAATCCTAGAACGCTGTTTATATGGGTTTTAATGACATGTCCTAGGTCAAAAATAACACCAAGGTTTTTTTACTTTATTACCGAGGTCAATTTAATGCCATCCAGGTTAAGTGATTGACTAAGGCGACAGTTTTCTTTTTATAAAGACTCCGGTCCAAGACGGCCCCCCCAAAAAAAAAAAAAAAAATTTCTGTCTTGTCTGAATTTAAGAAGGCGGAAAATGTAAAGTATTCCAGTTTTTATATGCTTCAAGACATGCTTGTAGTCTATCTAACTGGGTGGTGGCTCATCAGGATTTAGGAATAAGTAAAGCTGATATATCATGCGCCGGCTAACAGTGAAAATTTTATTCTATGCTGCCTGATAATTTTACCTATTGGAAGCATATATATAGTAAAGAAGATTGCCCAAGTACTGCGAACCCGGTGGTACTCCACAATTAAACCCTGGAGTTTAATAAAGATGATTTTCATTTATATGAACAAACTGGAATCTGTCAGACAAATAGATTTAAACCAGCCTAGCGCTGTTCTCTCCTGATCATCCTCTCAGCATATTCCAGCCTTTCTAAGAGTAGAGATGATGAACTGTATCAGATACTCTAAATGCAGCACTGAATTCTAACAGAACAGTACAGACACAAGTCCCATTATCTGAGGCTAGAAGAATATCATTAGTGACTTTCAGCAGAGCTGTTTCAGTGCTATGATTGAGCTCTGAAGCCTGACCTGAAGGGAACTCTTCTAAACAGGTCATTGCTGTGTAAATGACTCACACATTTGATTAGCAACTATTTCTCAAGAGTTTTAGATAGAACGGAAGATTGGATATAGGTCTGTAATTTATTTAAGTCATCTCGATCAAGCGAAGGTTTCTTAAGTAAGGTTTTTATTACAGCTACCTCAAAGCTTGGGACATATCTCTTTACTAAGGATAAATTAATCATATCTAAAATGGGGCTGGTTTTAATAAGAGGAACACTTCCTTAAATAATTTGGTGGGATTGTGGGTCTAACATACAAGTTGAAGGTTTAGATGAAGCTAATATTTCTGATAACTCTGGAGCCTCCACAGGATCAAAACAGTCCAAACACAGATCAGGTTCTACAGTTCCTTCCAATGTTGTCTCACTTGCTGAGGATGAAGTAATCATCTTCGGGAGTATATCAAAGATTTTCTTCTTAATAGAATCAATTTCAGCTCTTTATTGTCATTTTTGCCAACATATCTCAACTAAACAGAAAGTTAGCTTCAATATCCGACTAATATAAACAGTTTTTAGTGTCACATTTTCATTAATTTGGTCTAAACATTTATGCATGGTTATGTTTTTGTGTTTTCCTCTCATTGACAGCCTTCCAGTGAGGGAGTTTCTTTGCCTCGATGACCCGCCTGGGCCTTTTGATAGCCTCGAGGAGAGCAGGGTAGGAATGCACAGACTTAGAAGGGATAGAAATTATTACAAACCCTGTTACATCCCTTATTGGTGGTCCAGTTTGATGAGGGCCCACTTCCCCTCTCTAAATATACACATGGACTACAATCAGGAGGCTATTCTGTGCAAACGAACAGGAATTCAAATGTTATTATTCATAGATTTAGACATTAATGTATTTTTGAGCTGCTTGAGTCGTATTAATAGCTGGGATTATTTTTGAACACATTGTACGAAGCTGTAACACATAAAATGATAGATTTTGATGTTGGAGAACTCTGTGTTAGAGCAGTTTTGCTCTCCTGCTCAGTTTCTGATGGCTGGCTGGCAAGATAAACCCCAACCAGCACCATCCTTTTGCAAAGGAAGGTCATTCAGGAAGGATCCTGAAATTTAGCCAAGGACACTTTTTATTTGAAGCTGTCTATAAACGTTGTGTTCATCTGGAACCAAAAGGTGGTCTGATTGGATCTTATGGTTTTCCTGAGTCTAGAACTGAAAGGATCAGTAAAGATTCATCTTAAAGTCAACTGAAAGCTGAGCAGGGTCGTAGTTTCTGAATCTTGTGAATGAAACAAGACACAGCTGGCAGTAAGGTGCTGATACATGACAAGCCTCATGTTTGTTGGGATCCTGATTAAATGTTAACTTGTCAACCTCTGGTATCTTAATGACTTTACATATATGTTTTAACAGTGGCGGATGCTGGTCTTTCATGGAGGGGAAGCTCAATTTCAAGATCGCTGATTCGCTCATTTTGCTGTCAATCAAAAAGGGATTCAGCCTCAGACAGATCATCCAATCATCATGCAGAAGCTGAGCGTCCGTGCCAGCCGAGGCCAGCCCGCTGCCCCATAGACCCCCATAGACGCTGCAAGCGTCCGATGGGCGGGACAAAGCACGCTTTGCTTGCTATTGAACTCACTGTTTAAAGCACTGTGAAGCTGCGGGAATGAATGAGAGGAAAGCCGCGTCGTTACCAGTGATAAGAAGCTGATTCTGAACAAAAGTTGAGCGCGTTGTTGCGCATATTTAGTCAATGACATGTACACACAACAGTATATATTTGATCACTTATTTTTTGACATTTTAGGCGAAGCTGAGCTTCCCTTGCAGTCTTAGAGCAATCGCCACTGTGTTTTAAACTCTGATGGATGAAGTGGGTTAATAGTATTCAGGTTCCACGTGTTTCAGCTTTTGTTAAATTCACTTTCTGTTGGATAGTTGTTGAACGTGTTCACTGTTTGTTACGTAACAGTAATTTCGAATGTATTTCTTTGGGATTAATGTGATAGACCAACAAGTTTATGCACCAAGTAGTGCATGCTTGTGGAAGAGAAATAAAACAGTTTCCTAAACTTTGTACAAAACGTATCTGAAAGTTTTGTTGTGCATTTCTGCTAACTTTGCACATTTTGCCTCTGAAATTTTTGCCCATTTTGCTTTTCAGAACAGACTGGATAGAGATTTAGCTCTGGACTTTGACTGGGCCATTCTAACCAGTGAATATGCTTCGAATAAAACCAATAAATCCATGTAGCTCTAGCTTTAGTTTTGTGTTGTTGTTCTGCTAGAAGCTTAGCCTCTGCCCCAGTCTCAAGTCTTTTGTAGCCTAACAGGTTTTTTTCCTGTATTGTTCTATGTTTAGCCCCAATTATGTTCAAATCGATTCTGTTCCTCC
The DNA here is from genome assembly GCA_036173005.1 of Crenichthys baileyi. Classification (NCBI taxonomy): domain Eukaryota; kingdom Metazoa; phylum Chordata; class Actinopteri; order Cyprinodontiformes; family Goodeidae; genus Crenichthys; species Crenichthys baileyi. The sequence continues at coordinate 353,380 of JAHHUM010000603.1, forward strand.
TGGGGAGGTGTGGTAGAAGCAGCCTATCAAAAAGTTCACTTCTCCACAGCTTTATCCCTGACCTGATTTATGGGTGTTCATAGTGTGGCATCTATATGAATGCATATCACACTTTTCAGGTTTTTGTTGGTAAAACAAACTTTGTCTTGGTCTGTCATACATTAAACTTATAGATGTAACAGTCTAATTAATTTTCCTCCCTTCAGGCATTCTGTGAGACTCTCGAGGAAAGCAACTACCGTCTCCAGAAGGAGCTGCTGGAGAAGCAGAAAGAGATCGAGTCGCTAAAGAGGAAACTGCAGGAGAGGGAGCAGACCATCCTGATACTGGAGAAGCACGTCAAGTGAGTAGACGTGTGCAAACATTGACATCCTGAATGAATGCGGTAGTTGTTGGAATAAGGATGGGCGCACCTAGAGCCACATTATTTGCAGGAGGTTTTTATTGTTCCTTGACGATCGTTGTGTGTGCACGGCCGTTGCAGTGGAGGATGCGCGAGCCCGGGGTCTCCGTGTGGTCTGTCGGCTCAGGGAAGCGAGAGCAGTGCAGACGCTGATGTGGAGTCGTCCGCAGCAGAGGCAGATCAGGACATGCCTGACGACGCGAGGTAAATGACACACCCAAACAACAAATACTAAACAGATGTAAGAGTGGATGCTCCACTCTGTTGTATAGATGTTCATTCTAACCTTTTCTGCCTCTCCTGCTATAGACTTTATTCACTGCAGAATAAATGATGCAAAGTATTTTGACAAATTTGAATTAAAGCTTCATATTGGATTTTTCCAGTCACAAACAATGCCTTGCAAAAGTGTTGATGTACTCTAAAAGTTTTTACAATTTGTCACCAGAGAACCACAATGCATGCATTTATATTCAGCCCCTTTTTACGCCGATACCCCTAAATAAAACGCCCTGCACCCAATTGCTTTCAGAAGTCGACTAGTTAACAGAGTCAACCTGTGTGTCATTGAATCTCAGTGTAAATCCAGCTGTTCTGTGAAGGCCTCAGAGGTTAGTTAGAGAACAGTAGCAAACAAACAGCATCATGAAAACCAAGGAACACAGCAAGACAAGTCAGGGAGAAAGTTGAATGCAATTAAGACGGAAGCCTTTATTGTGGCTGCATGGTTAGCAGAGGTGGACGAGTTAAAAGTTGGGTTAGGTTATAAAACGTTGCACATCAATCAGAGCACTGTTGCGCCCATCATCCTGACATAGAGCGCGACACAGCTGCAGACCATCTGAATCATGGACCTCCACTTAAACTGACAGGCCATGCAAGGAGCGCATTATTTAGAGAAGCAGCCAAGAGGCCCCTGGTGACTCTGGAGGAGCTGCAGAGATCCAAAGCTAAGGTGTGACTATTGAAAGAAAAGACAGTTGTTAGCTATATTCTCCCCAAATCTGACCTCCATGGGAAGACGGGGAATAAAAAAGTCAATATTGAAAGAAAGCCTCAACAAGCCCCATTTGGTGTTCACCACAAGCCCTATAGGGGACACAGCAAACATGTGGAAGAAGGTGATCTGGACAGATGAGACCGGAACTGAACTTTTTTGGCCTAAATACCAAACACTGTGTGTGACAGAACACAACATCTCCACCGTGAAACATGGTGGTTGCAGCATCATGATATGGGGATGTTTTAACTCAACAGTACCAGAGAAGCTAGTGAAGAGTTGATGTAAAGATGAATGGAACTAAATACAAGACAATCCTGAAAGAAAACTAATTAGAGGCTGCAAAAGACTTGGGCCTGGGGCAGAGGTTCACCTACCAGCTGGAGAACAGGTCTAAACATTCATCCAGGGCTAGAACAGAACGCTTGAGATCAAAGCATGTTCCTGTGTGAATGAATACTTTTGCAAGGCACTGTATCCGTAAAGCTGAGAAGAAATTAAAGACATGTCTCCTTAATCCCTTTCTTGGCTTAGACCTTTCCTTGTTATCAACTTATCACTTAACTCAGTTGCATGGGAGTAACTATTGATTTCAAGCAGACTGATGTAGTCCAGGTTTTAAAAGCGTTCCTCACTGTAGTGAAAAAAGTGTTGAATATTTTCAGCGGAAGCACAAATACTCCAGTAATCCGATCTATGCTTCCTACAGACGAGGATAAAAATTGTGTTTTTCTGGTATCCAGAAAACCTTGAGAACGGGAAGCCGTTCTCGTTTGTTCCTTCCTTTGTACCAGTGATACTAACAATTTAAAGGGAGCTTTTGAAGGATGGCCAAACGCGCCATAAATGCGTTCTTGCCTTTTTACTTCGAACAGACAAAACAAACCCATTTACAAACACTCCTAATGTTCTTGTCAGCTGAATTAGAGTGGAAAAAACACACAACTGCTTGCCGAAGCTTTGCTCAAATATTTTAGAAAATTCACAGACCCTCAGGGACATGACTGTAGGTAGAGTATGCAGGGAGTATGACCTTGTTGGTGTCTCCCCTGCAGTCAAATATGATGGTGGAAAACATGAAGAATACCTCTAAGATATCAGGAAATAGGCTTCAGGAGGTGAACAGGAACTCTGTCAAAACCAATCTGGATAAATCTGAGCAGATTTGCTTAGAAGAATAGAAAACGGTTCCAGAAACAAGATTATAAGAGCATTCCTGGGGATGCTAGCTAACACTGCTGCCAAAGACACGTTTTAAGTCTGCCTTGTACATTTAAACAGTTTTAAAACAAGATTTGCTAACTAATCGGTAACTATTATTGTCATTATGGTTATTCCATAGTTTTTAAAGTGTTCTGCCTTGTGATGTTTTTTTTACCTGCATATTTCACAGCAGTGCGGCTGCAGTCTGAAAGCAGAGCGACCTTACTTGTCAGGTATTCTGAAAGCTAGCTCGTCAGGCGGCATACTTGTTCTCATTAGCAACATGCATCCCATAACCTGTGCTGTAAACATGCTGTGTAATGTGATGTCAGGGTGTTCAAACATGGACTCGGCTCTTTTGTTTTTTGTTCCACCTCTGTTTCCCTACAAATGCGGCATGCTAAATGTGCAGCTAACTGTGGCGTCTTTCCTGTCTGTACTAGCTGCAGGAAGTCTGTTTGTGTCGCTGTGGAAACGTGTTTGCCTCCTTGCAGATTTCTGCAGTTTTTGCTTGTTTTCCCACACTTTAATGCTTCAGATGTTCAAGCACATCTTAATAAAGATAAGAATGAATGCAAGAACTAGTTTTGTAAGGATGATTGATCTTATCAAGGGACGAGGCTATTCATACTAACCTGATATTAAAGTTAGGCTGGTTTGGATAGCTTTGATAGTATTGGTTTAATGATCTGAAACGGTTAAGTGTGAAAAAATGGCCAAAACATAAGAACTAAATACTTTCACAGCACTGTAAGTGTTGTTTATATGGAAACTGATTTTGAAGCTGGGATGAGTTTCTTTTTACCAGGCCAAGTTCAGCTATCTCCTCCCTCACATGATCACAGTGTCTGGACACGCTGACATCTTTCAAAGCCTGGTTTTATACCTCCAGAGGCTTGGCAGCCGCTGTTCAGCGTGAAAACATCGCTGCAGGCCACAGAAATGCATTGGAATACCAGGCTGATTTGAAGTTTCTCATGTGACATGAGGTGTTGAGTGACCTTAAAAAGACTCGGGGCCCCAGCTGTGGTGTGGATTTATGGTGCTGCCATGTTCTGGGCTTCTCGAACCTAAAACTAACACGTTCTCTAAATGCCCCTCACACGGCGATGTGTGTGCTCACTGTGTCGGTCTCTTCCAATGGCTGGTTCATAACTCTGCGGGTCCTTGCAAAAGTATTTACACCTCTCGGCCTTTCCCTGATTTAATCACATTCCAGCAACAAACTTCGATGGATTTTGTACAAGCCAAGAAAACCACAAACCTTCCAAGACATGGCCGTCCATTTAACTTTTAACTTTTTTACTGTTAAATTCAAATCCTACATAATTTTCTTTCCACTTCACAATTATGCACTACTTCATTAATCTATTACTTAAAATCCCAAAAAACTACGCTGAGCTTTCTGACAAAATGTGGAATAGTTCAAGCAGTATGAATACTTTTGCAAAGCACCATACATCTTATTTCTGCATTTCTTCTAAAATCCTGTCAGTTTGTCATTAGTTGTGTTGTCTGAGTTATAGATTACTCAGAGTTTTATTTGCAGAAATTCATGAAATGAACGGTGTGTCTCTGCAGTGACAGGTGTCAGCTCCAGCCGGTGCGGTCCTCTGCCTGTTGGTGCAGGCCATCTCTCAGCGCCTCTCCGCCGGTCATCCAGGTCACTCAGCTGCTCCACAAGAAAACTGAGGATTAGCACCAAGCCGTGTCCTTTCTCTCATTGCCCTCCATCGTCCACCTGTTCTGCCTTCACATCACATCGTCTATCTCCACTTTTCAGGCTGGAACGGCTGTTTGACATGAAAGAGCCCGAGTTTGATCCGACACCACGTTGAGTTGAGAGGAAATGGTTTCACACTGACACGTCATGTGGGTTATTTTATCTGGCACCTAAAACACTTTATAAAACCTGAGAACCTCAGACTGAGCTGACCTGTTTGCGCTCGAACTTCCTCCTGCGTTTGTCAGGTTGAGCGTCTGTGATTTTGCACCACAAACAACCTGAAGGCTTTGATGACAATCTGCAACAAAATGAACCATGACCGTCTCAGACATTTATTGGCTTTTGAGAAAAGGTCTTCTCCAAACAGAGAGACGGTGGCTGCGGCTATCTGAGCAGCTCTAAATTATTAGGTCACTGGTAAAGGACCAGGTGGGTTATGTTGTGGTCAGTATGCAGGTACTTTGTACTGACACTCACTGCTAGTGTAAAGAAAGTTTTTGTTATTGGTCAGTTTTCATCCAGAAGCCAACATTCCCTCTTGCTTTAAGTGCCAAGTGTGGTTTGGAAGCTGCAACGTACAGAACCAAGATGGAGACATGACATGCCATAGCTGATATGAACACAGATCATCATTTCATTGCATTTTAAACAGAAGAAAAACCTAAACCGGCATCTGATCCTGTTAGTAGGTTAGGCTACAATCATTGTGGTAATGTAGGTAACACTAAAGGAACATTTCAGCCAGTTTACTTAAAGCTTTTCCTTCTCTCCTCCATGCATCCATGTTAACATGCAGCTTTTGTTGAAGATTTTACATTACCATGTGCACTTTAAGACATTGGGCTCTAGATTATTGTGATAAAGGTAAAAATGATTTGCTCCTGGTGCTTAATATATTTAACTTGCTATGAAATATGTCACCACTAAGTCAGATTTGGTCGTTTTCCCAAGATAAACCACACACGCCTCGTTTTTTGTTCTTCCCACCTATCACAGTTGGCAGGATGTTCAGATGAGTTGTTCGTCCAAGTGGCCGGAGCTCCAGCATGCTGAAACTATGAGAGAAAGATCGGGTTAAGGTAAGAATTAGTAGAGAGATGTGAATGGAAGCCCATCTTTTACATCACATATGGTGCTACTTAGGAAAAATAAATACTCTAAAGCTGAAAGGCTAACAGGCCACCACTCTAAAAACATCACAACTCGACTGTTCCTGGTGAACAAGTCACCCATACAAGCCATATTTTTTTAATCTAAGCAACGCTCAAGAGGCAGATGAATCGCATGGTGGCCATGTGTGCTCACCATCTGTGGCTTTCGCTCTTTAATCATCAGTGAATGAGGGCTTTAATAGCTGTTGTCTCTTGCTCCGCCTGGAACAGGTCAGGTTTTGCACTTTATGGATGAATGGCGAACGATTGCTCAGATGTTGTTTTTACTATTTCTAAGACAGAAACATGCCTTTTTGATTACTAAAATCTGTTTTGATTTCTAACTGGGTCTAAAATGTTAATATTTGTTTTGTTTATGATCTGTGCTTTACTGTATATTTGCTTCTTGCATAATTAAGTGCCTTGAAAGGTTTTTTCTTAGCTTTTCTTCCGATGTGTTTGGATTGCTTTATAAATTTGTGCAGGACATGAAACATATCATCTCTCTCTGACGGAAAGGTTTTAAATAACACTCTCGTGTATGTACTATTGTTTTGAATAGACAAAATACCATGGTTTTGTAATATTACTCTAACTGAATCTTAGCTGATAGCCTGTGATTTCACTATAAAATATATACATGAATAACATTTGGTGCAACATGGCCCAAGAGTTGAAATGGATACTGTAGACACTGTTACACCCACTGCTTATCAGGTATAAAAAAATATATATTCACATGATTAAAGGGTGAGTAACGTTGAATACACACATTTGTTTTCTGTTTTTTTATGTTTAAAGTCTGTGTTACCATGGCAATAAATGGTTCCAGCTTTTTGTGAAATAAAAATTTGGATCTGTCTGCTGTGAAGATGGTGTGATTTAGACTTTTTAAGGGAATAAAAGGATAAATAGGATTCAGATCTTCATATGATTACTTTTTATCTGTAGTACAGCTGTATTACTGAGTGCTGTTCACTGGATTAGCGGTTTCTAATGGATTACTCATATGGCGCCCATTTTAGTCATTAAACTTATGACAGGCTTAATGTTCAAGATGATGGAGTTTGCCAACATTTTAATCTTTTATTATGCCTATAAAACTTTAATAAGGTTGGCCCTGTACACATTGTCGTGTTTTCGGTTTCTTTAATACGATCTTATGGGATCAAAGAACATTCTTTTCAACAGTACTGCACACAATAATACCACTTGAACTTTTCTCCTTTTTTCTTGTTAAAACCACAAACCTTAATGTATTGCATTGGGATTTTTTATGAAGGACTTAAACAGAATTGAACATAAACATGAAGTGGGGGGAAATGAGGCACGGTTTTCACATTTTTCTGCAAATATAAATTTAGAAACTTATCCCAGCCTTTGACCATCTACTGGAGCACTGTTAAGCTCATGTAATAAGTGGAAAGGGTATGGCAAAACTGCAAACCTATGAAGACATGGTTGTCCACCTAAACAGAGGCCAGGCTAGAAGAGGAGCAGCCAAGAAGCCCATGGTACCTGTGGAGGAGCAGCAGAGATCCACAGCTCAGGTGAAATTAACTATTAACAGGACAACTCTCAGTTGTGCACCCCACAAATCTAGAGGTCATGGAAGAGAAGCCAGAAGAACGCAATTGTAAGACATCCTGTTTGGAGTTTGCCACAAGCCATGTAGGAGACAGGAAACGTGCTCTTTTGATAAGACCACAATTAGACAGTTTGACCAACACATAAAATGCTATCAGTCGTGGAAAACAACGTCACACATCCACCTGAACACATTGTTCCCACAGTGAAACATCACGCTGTGATGATGCTTCAGCAGGTAAAACGAAAGCCTTTTTACCTTTGGGTGAACCTGCATGCTTTCATCTGCCTGTCACTTTGCTGCTGGTAGACCTGAATCTCCCCACTAAGGGACAATCAAGGATATTTCTATAATATTCTAACTACATAAGTAGGAACAAGAACATCCTGGGATTTTTACTGCGTAGCAGACTTGCGCACCCTTTCATTAAATTTTTCTAAACACAGCAAGTGACCCATATCCTGTTCTTGTTGTATTTTTCCTTTATTATATTCCAAATAAACACTCATTTACAGATTCATTTTCTACAAAGGTTTGACTACGTCGTTTGCTTTAAAATATTGCATGTTTAGTTGTTGGTGAGGTAAAAAGAAGAAAAAACTGTTTTGCATTTTTAATTTTTAAAAAGAAACATCAAATTTTTGTGACCTGTGAACACAGGTACATCAAAAAGTTAAATATTTTTTGTGACTCATTTCAGAAAGTGAAACTCCTATAGATTCATGACACAGAGTGAAATATTTCAAGCCTTTATTTCTTGTAAATTAGATGATTATGGCCTACAGATAATGAAAACCCAAATTTCAGTGTCCCAGATAACTAGAATATTGTACAAAAATTGGAAGCTCTTGGTGTCACACCCTCATCAGTTAATTAAAACACCTACAAAGCTTTCCTGAAAGCTTTCCTAAATGGTCTCAGTCTGGATCAGTAAGCGGCACAATCATGGGATACGATCCATGTCTTTTTCTAGTTAGAGAGTAATAAATACTGAAGTAAGTTTATTTTACAGACACTTGAGTCGTTTTTGACATGGATGAAGAGTAGGTGGGATGAGTCAAAGCTTCAGCCCCCTTTTCAGTCAGTGTTGTTGAAAACCTTGCTTGTATGGTATGTTCATCTTGAATCCTATGACATAAACTAAACCCGATTTATGAATGACAGTCGATTTAAACTTTGGATGATTTTAGTAAACATTATTGCCATATTTCTTTTAGTTCCCCAGCTTCTGTAAACTTTGCATTCAAGAAGGGCTGAATAGCTGATGCACTAAAGGACAACTTTGAAACTTGTCATTTGACACAAAGAACATAACGCAGGTTAAGGTTATTTTAACATATTTTTTTAAATCTAGATGAGAAGTTACCCAGCACACATTTTGTAAAAGGTTATTTCTTTTTTCTCCATCAGTTTTCTTCCTGTTTATGTTTTTCCTAATATTGCTTTTTCAGGAGTGTCAGGAACAGATGGAAGTATTGGGATTAACTTCAGTACCTATAGATATGATTAGGGAAATTATATCTGGCCTCTATTCTTACAAACCATAATTATCTTCATGCACCTTTGAATACTTTTCTTAGGATCATCAATTACAAGACTTGACGTGGAAAATAGGATAATTTGACTGACTATTGGAGCAGTTATCTATAGGAGGCTGTTTATTTCACCTTCTGTTACTAATGGAGGAAACTCACCCAGGGTTTGCACTGCAGTTAGGAGGGCTGCCTTTCCTGACTTGCCTGTTGATACTTATAAAGTAGTTAAATCATGTGACAGGGTGTACATATATAGAAGCTTCACACAGAGTTCAAATAATACAACCGTGCTAGAGGATCATTGAATTTGACATATACAGGCCCATTGAAAATGGATTATTATGGGCATATGCTGTCATAGGGATGCAATTATGTTTTATTACATTTTGTTACTGTTAGTGATGCACACCCATATGCCTGTGTTGTTATGAAAAGGAAAGGGTTTTCTACCATTATACTGTTATTGATTTCTTTATTTTTTTTTATTTTGCTTTATCAATTTTGCTTTTCCCAAATGTTTTAGACCTTTAACTGACTTGGTGAAAGTGTATTTAATAAAAGTTTTATCTTGCTGTTCTCTCACTTATCGGCTGTTAAACTGCAAAAACAAAATATTTTTTTGATATTATTGCCTCTAACAGTGTTCTTTTTTAAAACCATTGTTCTGAAAGTTCTACAATCAGCTGGTTTGAAGAACTCGACTGAAATGTGTAAGAACTTCCTCAGCTTTTTATTAACAAGGTTGCGAGCATTAGAGCCCTCCTTCTTATGACCCCTTCATCTCTATCACACACTGCTGACTGACAGGCCGACTCACTTCCTGTTTTTAAATCTCTTAAAACACTTTTTTTTTTCTTTTTGGCTTTGAGTTCAGTTTCAGATGTTGGTTTTTCATTTTTTATTAACTGGTTGTTATTGTTACTTTTTTGATTATTAAGTTGTTTTTATGCTTGCTAGATCTTTTTACTCTTCGTATTTTTGTGTTTTATTTAGTTTTTTTATCAGTGTACAGCACTTTTACTGGTTAGTAAAATAATCAGACTTTTTCTATAAACAGCTTTAAATACGTCCAGTTTATTGTGTTATCGTATTGCTGCGGTTTCCATGGAATGATAACTGACTTCATAGCTATGTGAATAAAAAGTGGATATTGCGAATTTCTCTATAATAGTGAAGCAGCCTAAACAAACTTTCTACCATCTTTAAAAAGGGTGCTAAAGCCTAGGGTGGTGCCAGCCCTAGTATGGACTGATGGCTCAGGCGGTCTGCCTTTCTCCACCCTGGAATGAAGGGGACCACCTCCTTAGTCTGCGGCTTCTTGCCCCTCTGGGGTATCGGTACCTGAACCTGGCAGTATAGAGTGTGTTTGGGGAGCGTGTGTGAGTGTACGCCGTCCAATCTTGTGTGTCTTTATGCTGGGTGTGTGGGCATGAGTTTGTATTAGTATGCATGAAGGTGGAAACGTGTGATTGTGACTGTGTGTTTCCCTTTTTTTTGTCATACACAAGCACGCTCACACTTTCACACACAGGTGTTTGGCTTCAGGTGTTTACAGATACAAAAGACAGTGATGTCACGGCAAAGAGTAACTTTCTTTTTCCTCATACAGCAGCACACTGTGCATTTTACAACCCCCATCCTAATGTAAAGGGACACATGAAAGTGATATAAACACATCATAGGTGTGACAGAACTTGAAAATGCACTTTATTACTTTAAATTTGGACCCACATAAAAACGGTTTTAGACAGGCCAACATACACAGCGAGATAAACTGTGATAGCGATTTAAAGAAGACATAGTTTCTTATCACACTTACCTGTTTAAAGGGCTAAGAATGAGAACAATAAAGCTGCAGACTCTTATTGCAAGCTGATCCATTATTCCAAACCCATTAGTTATTGTTGCTTTATGCTTCGCCACATTTGGAAAAGAGACATTCTAATCAAGAAACACAGCAATAACAGCATTATAAAGCCGGGGTAATGTTATGTAATGTTACTTCCTGCAGCATAGTCTCTGATTTATGAATGCTATCCAGACCTTCACTTTCTGACCAAAGACCATGGGCTCCTAAGCATATGCCTTGTATCTCGGGTTAGGTTTATTGCTTGGTTTTGCAAGCTGTGGTCACTAGAGACAGTTCTTATAGTTTCACTGATGAGCTGATGATTAATTTGGTTACATCCAACATTGTTTTCTGTATGGTTATACTCAAATATACTACATAACTACTGTACTATATAATACTATTAACTCCTTGGTGTATTGTTTAGAGTTTTAGGCTTACTAATTGTTTTCAGCTTCAGTCTTAATTCCTGTTTTATTTTGGTAGCTCAGCAGCTCTTATGTTCCATTTACCTCCTGTTTTCCTTTTCTCTGATTTTTTTTGTCACTTTTGGTCTTCTTATCCTAGCAACGCCCTGGTTTTGTCATGCCCATAGGTACTTCTTTGTATTTTATTTTTTTATTTTGTGGCACTGGTGGCCTTTATTTTGTAAGCTGACCAACAGAAAATTGGGTCGAGAGAAAGGGGAAGACACCCAGCAAAGGTCAACGGGCTGGGACTCGACGTCGAAAGTTTGCTTCGAGGACTGTTTCTTCCATACATGGGTCTGTGCCACTGCTGCACCCCTATTTATTTTTATTAAAATAAATTATTACATAATTCTGCCTACTTCCTGCTTGCGTACCTTTAACTCTGGCAGATTTTGATTTTATTTTCATTCAACCAACATGTTTTTTCTGATAGTAACTGACACATGCATCTTGCAAAATATGGTTTTATTTACGTTTTAACAAACAATGGCATGTGGAAATGTATCTGTATTATATGAAAAATGTATAAGAATCTTTTTTGGCATCAAAACAGTCAAATCCTTCTTACAATTGCTGACCAGCTTCTTGCATGTTTTAACAATTATTTCGATGATTTATCGTCGGTGAAGGGCTCCAAATCTTTGCCATCACCCTAATCTAGCTCCCTCCACAGGTTCTCTATTAGATTCAAGTCACCACTCTGACCACTCCGGAACATTAATATCACTTCTAGTCAGATGAAACATGTTGGTAAAATAAAAACATTACTTTCAGATACATAAAAGCAAGAAAACGTGGTCATTATTGCGTGATTAATAAGTGATCAAACAAAGAGGTGAGGTTATCTGTAGGGCAGATTACAAGAACCAGCAGCTGTATATTGGCTTGTAAAGTGTACGGATCTGTTACAATCTATGTTCTTACTTTATTCCCACAAAGCTAAAGAGATCACGAGACACTGAATGTATGTAACTCACTTAACACAAGACTTTAAAATAGACTAGGCTGGAGCCAGAAACATATTTTTGAAACCCACAAAAGAGTTCCTGTTCTGATAAATGTCAAGTACTACTTTTACACTTCTTGCTTTTTTTAGTCTTGGATAGTATATTTCTAGTTGTGGCTGCAGTCACCAGATAGCAGTTAATGTAATGAAGGCATGTCATGAAATATCAGAAAATGTCAAGCTTTTTTATGCAATCACATTACGTCACGTTACATCATCCACTTTAAACATATGATTTTTGTGTAAAAAGTCACCGGATGCTCAGGACCTTTAGGCTTTACAGAAAAACAATCTAGCGTAAATATAATGCATTAATCATCAAAGTTAAAAACATTCAAAAAACTTGCGTCCCCTGCAAATTCGGGTCGAATGCAAATGTGTCGATATTAGAACAGGGTTTTTTTTCTTGTTTAACACACTCAGTATATGACTGGTTTTGTTGGAAAGTGATAGTGGTGTTCCAGCATCTTCCAGTTAGTGATTGGTTTAATCCTACATGGGTCCTGGTTTGTTTCTGAATGTTCAAAACACTTTCCTGTCATCTGAGGGGGACAGTTTAGCTAAGATGTTTGGAACTTAGTGCAAAACACACATTCAACCTGGTTTTGGAGTGGATAATGAGCGAAGAAGGCTGGTCAAACATCCAGCCAGAGTCATGCCCGAAGCTGTTAATGGCAAAATTAAGCTTTTGGTGTCTTTGCAATTTATTAAAGGAGATTTATCCAGATATTACTGGAGGTACATGTATAATTTTTGATCCTATGTGGATTACAAAAAATGCTTTAAAAATGGCTAAAGTTGTATGAGCCTTCCTCCCTGAAGGGGAACAGCTGAAGTAAATCATGAAAGCCCAAATTCAATATGCCAGTCACGATGAGCAGATGGAAAGTTCTGACTGGGTCCGGTTTAAACAGTTAATCTCCTGGTAAGGTTAAGGCTTTCCTTTGTTGAGGAAATAATGAATACTTTTAAAAAATGGAAACATCCATAAGATCTACAATGTGATGTAAATTACACTTTTTCTTCATTTAACTGGTAAGATTTTTGTGTGTTGGCTGAAATCAGGCCTTAGGAAGCATTTCAGTGGATTTGTAGCCTAATCTGCTATGAGAGATACATGATCTTTTCCCACTTTTGTCTTTCTGTAAGTGTACCAAGACTGATAGCCCTAATTCACAAAAGGCCCACCTAGAAGACATATCTAAATTTAAACGTTTTACAACCACAATTCCTTTTTTTGTGATAGACCCCCACAAAGTGGTTCATATTTGTGAAGTTGAAGGAAAATTAATTTAGATGAAAATCTGAATTTTTGTTATACTTCCACAGTTCCCCACAAAGCAGTAGCAGCTCTTCTGGGGTATGTCTCTTCCAGCTTTGAACATATTCTTGGTTGAATTTAGGTGTGAATTTTGACTGGACCATTATATATGCTTTGATCCTAACCGTCCCATTGTAGCTCTAGTTAGATGTTAAGGACTGTTATTCTGCTGGAAGGTGAACCTCCACCCCAGTCTCAGGTCTTGCAGCCTCTAACAAGGTTTCTTCCTGGATTGCCCAATCTTCCTATCAACTCTGACCAAACTCCTTACCCTCTGCTTCATGTGGGATCCTCTTAAGCTTCATGGGATCCAATTCCTCATTTGACTTTCTCCTGTTCAGATATCCTCAGAGGTTTCTCCCTCTGAGCCTTCCTGCCTTAATCTCAAAGGAACTACAATAAAAGCTACTTCACTTTTTAAGTGAGGATTTATCGTTATCACCCTTGTGCAACACCTCCACGGAGTACCAGTCAGATAAAGTAAAAGTTCTAAATTATTCTGTGGGAACTTTGACATTTATCTGTGGATATCTACACTGTCCAATGGCCACTTTTCTCTGCGGTCTTTGCAGTTTTTCATGTGGAGGAGGCTTCAGATTCTTGCCACTGTGTGTCCTAAGAAGTGGAACTTCCTGTACTACTCCAGTGCCTCCTGACAGCCTTACAGCCAGACGAAAACAAAGGAGCATTTGTGTTTGCATAATCTCTCGGGATCATCCAGAATCCTGGATTCTCTCTTATGCTCTCCTCGGGTTTTCAATAGGGTTTAGGTCTGGGGACCGTGATGACGGTGTTATCCATTTTTGTTTTGATTTGCTTTTAGATTGTTATTCTGCTGAAAGACTTTTTCTGGCAGAGCCACCGAGTTAAAAGCAACTCCAAAGCTTATTAGACTGCAGCAAAGACTGGTATCTTGAGGTCACCAAGTCACCATAGCAACTATGTTATGTTTTTTAGCTTGTTGCACATCTTTACAGGGGCTGCACATAATTCTGGCAGGTGCTGTATTGACAGAAATAAAGAACTACACATACTAAAGGTAAGGGTGTGTGGCTCAGTGGAATTAGCATGTCAGTAGATGAAGGAGTGTAATAAAGTTTGTAGGGTGTTGAGTGCAGAAATAAAAGACCAACTGAACAAAACAGGGTTCCAGGAGGAGAGTCAGGAGGTCCTGGGAGGACAGGCCAGATGCTTTCATGACTGATTAATCCCACCGATCAGAACCTGCAGAGCCACAAAAACCCAACCTATACTCAGTGTGGTCACTGAGTATAGGTTTTGGGCCGACAGCATTTTTAATTTTCATTTGAAATTTTAAAAGGGAAAGTCTAATTCATTTTAAATTGGGACAATTGCTCGTTTATATGCAAAACATGCGGTTACATTGAAATTTCAGTCCTAAAAAAAAACCCTTGGTTCAACATAGGATACAATTTAAAAACTATTGAATTATAAGAAAACACAACACAATGCAAAATTTAAAGAAAATTTAAAGGGTTTTTTTTAAATTTAAAGGGGGTTGGTGCATCCCTAAGGGGAAAAAGGTGTGTGCGGGGCCCCGGAGGGCAAAATTACCTTTCAAACAGCTGCTAACATTTGTTTTTCATTTTTGGCTTTTTAAAAGCACTCAGATATTTTTTTAAGTTGAAAAAACTTTTTCTAATATTTTGCAGTATCTGAATAATTTAATAGTGTTTAGGGTATACTAAAGTGTCATGTTTTTGTCTTTCTACAAAACTTTAAAGCTCTCCAACACATCTGCCACCTAAGAGCATAACTAGTAATCTCAAGCTGGACTTTATACTAGTAACATGTTAAGAAATACTGTGTGTATTTAGCTGATGTCAAATGTTTAACTCCTAACTTGAAATTGGAAATCCCTTTCCCTTGGCAGTCTCGTTTTAAAAAGGGTTTTAATAACAAGGCACTTTCCGGGTTAAAAAAAGGGGTTTAAAAACAAAAAAAGGGTTTTTTGTTAATGATTTATTTTTTAAAAAACCTGAAAGGTTTCTCACTGGGGTCTTAAAATATTGTTTGGCAAAAGCTTTATTTTTAAGTTCTTTTGGGCATTTTTGGGATAATATAAATAAATATGATTTAGACAGTAAAACTCTTTATCCTTCACACAGCCATACACAGAATTATTACAGAGCCCCAACTTGACAAACAGTTTTTTTTTTAAAAAACATTTTACCCCTTATGCAAATTTTAAAAAAAAAAAAAGTAAAAAAAACGGGGTTGGAAAAGGGGTGTCCAAATTATTTTGTTTAAATAAGTGTTTGGGGTCTTTAACTGTAAACACACTTTCCCACGGGTTGTTTTTTTTTCTAAAGGGCATCCAAAAACAGGGGGGGGTTTTTGTATTTGGCCAGCGTGAGCCTGCCTTTTGTAATAGAAGCAAAAGCCCACTGGGGCAAGAAAAGGGAACAGGGGGCCATAAAACAAAACTAAACCCCGGGGTTTTTTCTCTTCGGGGGGTTTAAGGGCACGGGAAAAACCCTCCCCGGCCCATAGTCAGTATGAAGCTGGCAGTCCAGTTTTGTGTTTTCCTGCATTTTTGTTCTTTTCTAATTTTTGAGTGGAGACCCACCCTCCCTCAGCAAACCCTTTTACAGTAAAGGGTTAAAGGGGGGGAAAATTTTGGGGGAGAGTTTTTAAATTTCTTTTTCCTTTTATGTAGCAATAAAAAATAAAAGGGTTTTCTTAAAAAGGAAAAGCAATAGCTGCAATAAATTCATCGTATCTAGTCCTGAACAAGCCCATTACTACCAAAAAACAGATAAATTTCAAATAGGAAAAAGATGTCAATTTGTCCTTGATGTCCCATTTTTTTTAACTTATATTTTGGGGCCTGTTAAAACTGGCCCATGAAAACTGTTTTTAAACACAAAAACTAATTTGTAAATTACCAGAAAAGCTATGTTTAGGCATTTTAAAATGGACCCTGGTCACTGTTCGCAAGATTAGCAAATGTAATTCATGCGTTTGAATCTGCAAGTGAAGTTTTTACAGATTTTCAAAATGGACTTTGAGCGGATCTTCTTTGAGCTGATCTTCTTTATCAGAGCCAGTTATGATGAACCATACAGTTATCCCCAAATAATTTATATTCCTGGCAGATTCAAGATTCAAGGTTACTTTATTTGTACCTGTAGGTAGATTTAATGTGCAAGGCTTAAAGTAAACTTAACTGGAAAAGAAAGAAAACATTTTACATTACTAGAACCATAAAAAATAGCAGTACTCAACATACTCCACTAATCAAATCAAAGGACACAGAAGAGGAAAGCAAGGCTTAATGATCAAGACAAACAAATAATCTTAATGCTGAAGATTAAGCAAAATAAGTGAAAATGATAAAAACCAAACAAACTAAAAAGTGGTTGTCAATAAGATTTAAGTCAACTAAAAATATATACAACCCATTTAAAATTCAACTGCAGTCCACTGAGAGTGTCTGTCTCATTTCTGCTTGTTCATTTTATTTACAGCAGTAAAAACAAAGCTGTTTTTAAAACATCTTGTCCAATATTTTCAGACTCAGACTCTCTGACCAGAGTGCAGGAGCTGTGAACTATAAACAAAACCAGGTTATTTAAAAAAAATTAATGATACTCCTTTTACTTTGTGTTGTTATCTTTTGAGAGATGCCAGCAATAACTTGGAATCTAAATCTACCAGGGCAGGGGGATGATGGGTACGGGGGGACGGGGTATGGACGGACGGGATGGAGAATGGACGGGAGGGAAGGATTGATGGGATGGATGGAACGGAAGGATGGATGAATGGACGGGAGGGACTGGATGGGATGGATGGATGAGATGGATGGATGGATGGATGGAGATGACGGATGGATGGTATGGACGGACGGAGGAGGATGGACGACGGTACGGACGGACGGACGGAGGATGGATGGATGGATGGATGGCGGGATGGCATGGACAAGGAACGGACGGGACGGAGGGGACGGAGGATGGAATGGAGGATGGATGGATGGATGGATGGATGGATGGATGGACGGACGGATGGATGGATGGACGGACGGATGGATGGATGGACGGACGGACGGACGGACGGACGGACGGATGGATGGATGGATGGATGGATGGATGGAACATTGCAGACATGGCAAGAGCTCTGAGGTATGCTGCATAATGACCTCATTCTCTGGTGTATTGCTTGCTTTTATGGTTGCAGAAGTTTATGGCTGGAAGTGATTTGTGTTATTAATGAGACAGTTTTATGCACACCTTAATGTATTGGTCCAGAATGGACTATTTTCATTTCTGCCACAGACACCTGTTTGTGCAGATAGCATCATTATGTTTTTTTCATCTGAGAAGAAAAGGGAAAAAGAAGCCTCAGCTGTCAGGCTTATCTAAAGTTTGATCAGCACAGCATGATCCCAGTATCACATGGCCCAGTATAGCCAGCAACACCTCAGAAAATAAGCAATAAAACACACAGCCATGAAGGTTTATGAGGAGTGCACCTTTCCTATGTGTCCAGTACAAACTGTTCGCAACCTTACATAAAACCTCAGTGTTTTAAATACAACTGGCAACCCCTTTTACCGGCGTTTCCACCTTATAAACCCATATGACTGCATTATGATTCAGTCAAGCAAAACAAGAGGCAGCTAAACCTCTCCAAGCTCCTGTTGCCGGTCAGGAACTGAAATTTGAGACACAAGCAAAGCCATTAACTTGTCTGTCTCGGCCCCTCAGGCAGACGGTGTGATTGCGGTAGCATCAATCTTAAGAAGTTTTTAGGTGTTAACTTCTACTAAAGAAGTGACAAAGGTTAGCTCTGTATGAGGAGGTGTGATTTATTTCAGTGGTAAAATGCAAGGTTTGGCCTATTTCTAATTGGAACATTTTTGTTTAAATGTTCAAGCAAATGTCATCTGACAGGAAAATTGTCTTTGTGTCAGAAAAGCAGGGTAAGGGTTAGGGTTCCCTCCATGTTCCTGGATTGTTTCATTTCTGATTCAGATTAGAAGTTTTTTTTTTTGAAGTTACTTGTTGCAATCCTGAAGAGTTTGGGATTTGATTTTCTTTTGTGTTTGTATTTTGGCTATTTCTTTGTTCTTTATTATGCTCTTTAGGTCTTGATTTCTTAAGTTATTTCTGTATGCTAATTATTGTTAGACGTTTTTCTCAGTTATTTTGTGTTTTATTGTTCTTTCTTCATCTAGAGTTATTTCCTGTTAGATTTCTGTTAGATTCTTCCTTAGGTTTCTTTATGTTTCCACCTGCTCTGCTCCATTAAGTTAATCAGTTCTCCATCCTTCAGCTGCTCCGCCTCTCTCTCTGCCTTAGCTGCAGCTCATTCCCTCTGGTTAGTTCATTTGATTTGCCTGTCATCTCTCTACCCCTGCCTCAGTGTGTATACTCAATGATTCTCTTTGTTCTCCATTGGATTCTTCCTTTACCATACCTGGTTTTGTCCTCACTGTTCTACTTTCTGTCCATTCTCCATACCCAATGCCCAGTTCTCCTTGCATCTAATTGTATATTTTTGCATTTTATGTTACATATTTAAAAGTTGTTTCACCCACCATGCTGCTCCCAAATTTCTGTACACAACTTGGTCCAGTTAAGCCTCACAAAACCTGATGTAAAAATGGTGTAACGGTGCAAAAACGGTGGGACGTTTCAGCAGAAATGCTTAAGCCTAAATGGATTTTATTGGGATTTTATGTGACACACCAAGACAAAGTAGTACATACTTGTGAACTGGAAGGAAAATGATGCATGATTTACAAAACAAATTACAAATCAAAATCTGAAAAGTGTGGGGTGCTTTTGCATTCGTTCCTCTTTAATTTGATCCCCTCTAAATTAAATCCAGTGCAACCCCCTTCATAGGTAACCTAGCAAGTAATTTAACCTCAGAATAATACAGATGTTCTTTAAAGGCCTCAGATAGTGTTGTTCGAGAACATTAATCACCAAATTGGATCATGAAAGGATAACGATGTGGAGAACATTACAGCAGGGTCATAAAGCAAAAAAACAAGATATAATTAAACATCCCCCAGAGCAGTTTTTATCTATCATCCAAAAATAAAAACAGTATTGTACAAATACAATACATGGTTGCCCCCCCTACATTTACAGGCCAAGCAAGGAGAGTGTGAATTAGAGATGCAGCCAAGATCTCATCAATAATACTGGAGGAGCTGCAGATATCCACAGCTCAGATGGGAGAATTTGTTGAATTTATTTAAAAATATGTTGTGTCAGACAAGACCAAAATGTCTTTTTGGCTAAAACAGTGCAGATGATGCTGAATGCATCATTCCCACCTTTAAACATTGTGGCGGAAGAGATTCAGCCTCTAGCTGAATAGATGTGCCCCAAAAGGCTTGCAGATTTCATTGCAGTAAAAGAGGGATCTACAAAATATTGAATCAGGGAGTGAAAACACCAGACAGCCACACTTTTCAGATTTTTTTAACTGTAAAAGCAGCTATCCTTTGTGCTTTACTTCATGACTTTTTTTTATAAAAAATCCAATCAAGATTCAATAGGTATGATAACCTTTGCAATGTAGCTGAGTTCTGAAATTGTTTTGTAGTTTACACATAGATTCTGTAAACAACCTACCATACCTCTCTATGATATATATATATTTAGAAATTTTATTAAAACGCCCAAAACGAAAAATACAACAGTACCATGTTTCTTATGTGTTACATTACAAGCAAGATGGACCTGCAATGTACTCCTAACTTGTAAAAACATGTCAAAAATGTATTTTATATTTTATATATCTTTATTTGTAAAAGATTATAGAAACAAGCTATAAAATGGCTGCATGTCTTATTCAAATGCAACTCAGTGCTGCAATACAGTACATTTATTCAAGTGCTGCATCTTAGCTCAAATTAGAAGAATCATACTTGAAAATGTGTAAATTGTGCATTTTTTCTGCTTTGTAATCTACAACAAATAAGGGGCAGATAATAAAGATTTTAATTTTACAGTTTAATACGTGAGCTCAGTCAAAATCACACACAAACAATTCTTCCTGTTCTACATTTTCTGGTAAAACAAAGGAAATCTTACTGTTTGCAATGGAAACTGTCTCACGGAGATGAGAAAAAGCAGAAAGTGTTTTCACTGCTTTTATAATGTTTACAATAGTATCACAAGCTGATGCACACATTTTCAAATGCTCTTTTAGTTACAGAGCCTTCATACATCAGATTGGACAGAAAACTGTAAACTTTAGTTTTTAAACTCTTGCCACAAATTCTGAACTGGATTTAGGTGTGGACTTTGACTGGGCCAATTTGGACATGTGTTTCTTTAAAACAAATGTTTGCCACACTTTTTAGATTTGTATTAATAAAAATGTTAAAACCCATGTATCTGTTACAATTATACGCTCCTTTGTATTGGTCTGTTACAAAAAAATCCTATAGAATGAATTGAGGCACTGTGTTTTCAGCTGCTTGTGTGGTTGATACAGTTCAATCCAAGCATGCAGGATGGGAACGGCCACCCAGAATCTCACTCTGGGCTGAAATATTGTGAATTCTTTCACATAATTCGTGCATTTTACCTAAACATAATTAGCATAGAGCTCAGACAGTAAATTCTTCTAATAGCGTATATTTTGCCGAAGTAAGGGCTTAGTTTATGGTCTCACTGTGTAGCATTATTATTAATTTTTCTAGTTTACTTATCCTGGCCTTAACGTATTGTTCTTACATTGTTTCTGCAGGGTATGTCAACCAAGGCTTAAAGAGACCACTGTTTGCCAGGAGTGGACTGTATGAACAGCAGAGGATTCATGAGCCGGTGATTTGGAGATCTTTTGTTTATTCAGCTTGCTGACCATTTAACAATTCAGAGGATCATTGTGGTTTTTCAGCATTTTGTTTCTGAAATTCACATAATCTCTCTTAAACCTCTAGAAAAAGTCCAGGATTGTTTCTCCTCCTCAAAATGATGGTCCTCATCCCAAAGTGGCCCCAAACCCCATCATGCCCAAGTGCTCCCAGCTTGGACAGAGCTGCGTCCCGTTGTGCGGCTGCTGTGATCCTTGCGCAATGTGCCACTGCCGCTTCTTCAATGCTATCTGCTTCTGTCGGAAAGCCAAGTCACAGTGTGGGAAGAAAACGCTGAATAGTGTAAAGGCAAAAAAGACTCAAGGACAGAACCCCAAACATGCACTTGGCCAATGAAAAAAATTTAAGTGGCACTCAACATCTTCAAACCCTTTGAAAACACCAGCCTCTGGGCACAGTCTAATTCAATTATATCCCTCTTGTAGTAGGCAGCTGCTTGAATAAAGTTACCAAGATAAATAGGTTTCAATATCCTAAAATATTTACAGGGCATCGTCAGTAATATGGCAGTTGCGTGTCATTATTTGTAATTACATTGCTCTATTAGTTCAGTCTTCCAGTGAAAAAATGTCCTATTTGGTGTAACTGATATGGTTATGATCGGGTGTTTGTGTTTTGGTCACTTTTGAGTGCTTTATTATTGTTTAAAAGGTGTTGCTACGTTCTGTTCATTTCTCTGTGTTCATCATTGCTAGAAAGGTGTTGCCATACTAGCTCATTCCTTTGTGTTTTGTTTCTTAGTTTATTCTTGTGTTCTGTTCTTTGTGCACTTGGATTTATTTCTCTTAAATCATATTAGTCGTTTTCCCCTTGATTTGTAGATTTTTGTTTCTAGATTAGCTTCCTTTTTGTTAATTATTCATCTTCCTTCAGTCTGCCTGATTGCTCTCTTCCACAGCTGTTCCTAATCCCCTGATAAACTCACCTGCATACAGTGTGGTCCTTTACTCTTCCCTTATTAAATAAGCTCACTGGTTGTCACTGTTCTTTGCTGGTTGAGCTCCGTACTGCTCGGTCCTACTCTAGTCTGTGCAGTGTGATTTTGCCCTTATCGTCTTCCCTCCATGTTCTGGGATTCTTCTTGGATGTATTTAGTTTCATGATCTCAGTTCACATTTTTGGATTTTTGGACCTTGTTTTTGTAAGTTTCCTATTTGTGTTTTTTAACATCTTTCTTTTTAACTTCTCTGCCTCTGCCTTCCTTTTGCCTGCTTTTGGGTGCTTCACAACCACCAGCCCTCTTCATCATGGATATTATGTACATAGTTGTATAAGTTGACACCTTTATCTTAATAAAGAGCGATGTTTTGGGTTTTTTTGTTTACTCGTTTTACTTTCCAAAAAAACTGACATTGTCTGATCAATGACCATCACCTGTTTGGCTTTTTAAAACCTATTATTTCCAGTGGTGGATCTGACTGAGAACTGTGGAAACTTTACACTCCCACATGGTAGCAAAGTGTCAATCTCATGGAAGTCCCACTGTGAACCAAACCCTACGTCAGTCTCTGTTTTACTCCACATTGGTAGAACGTAGAGGCAAAAAGGCTTTGTAAGGAGCATAAATGCAGTATTTTGCTAAATCTATGGCCTTAATTGATTTTGGTGAAAATTACTTTGTTGACTAAGATTGTGTGCACAAACAGGGAATTTGACTTTGGTTTCAAGGGATCACAGCACACAGACATTAATAATAAATATATTAACCTTAGAGAAAATAAAATAAAGGATAAAATTAACAGTATGTACACCTATGTGTATGTGCACTCATAAATGCTTACTTTGTTTTACCGCAGGGTAGCTGGCTACTTAGGCTGTAAGATGTTCATCAGAGAGACAGCCTGGGGGAGGAAAATGTTTCTGTAGCAGCTGTTTTTTCCAAATAGCGCTCTGTAGCTCCGACCTGAAGGTAAAAATCTAAACAGTTTGTGTTCAGGATGTGTGGGGTCTGCAGAGGTGCTAGCTGCCCCTTTCCTGACCTTAAACGTGTGCAAGTCCTGAGTGGAGGGACGTTCAGCCCTAATGATTCTCTCTGCATACCAAATTGTTCATTGCCGTTTGGATCTGTCCTGTTTTGTGGATAAGCCAAACCACACAGTGATGGACGAGCACAGGACAGACTGAATCATGGCAGTGTAGAAGAGGACATGCAGCTCCTGTAGAAGGTTACACTCCTTGAGTTGCCGCAGGAGGCACAGTCTCTGCTGGGCCTTCTTCTGAACAGTGTGTGAGGACCAGTTCAGGTGCAGTCATTTGTGTACAGACAGAAGAGGAGTGGGGAGAAAAAACACAAACCTGGGGGGCACCGGTGCTGATGGTTCTGGTGCAGGAGAAGATGCTCCCCAGCCTCACCTACTACTGCCAGGAAGCTGTTGTTCCACTGACAGGTGGAGGCCGGCACTGTGAACTGGGTGAGCTTCTATTGGAGGATGTCTGGGTTGAATGTGTTTAAGGCCGAGATGAAGTCCACAAACAGAATCCTGGCGTACATCCCTGGGCGTCCATGTGGTACAGGCTGAAGTGTTTTCCCACATTGACTGCATAATCTGCTGACCTGTTTGTCTGGTAAGCAAACTGCAGGGGTTCCAGCAGGGGGGCCGTGATGTCCTTCAGGTGCTTCAACACCAGTCGCTCAATAGATTCCATGACCTCAGATGTCAGGGCGACAGGTCTGTAGTCATTTAATCCTGAGATGCTGCGTTTCTTGGGTACTGGGATGATGGTGAAACACTTGAAGCAGAAGGGCACCTCACACAGCTCCAGAGACTTGTTGAAGGCATAAGTTGCGATGTGAAGATTATTGTTAGTTTACAGTGATCAGATAAATAATAATCCATCACTAAGAGTTTTTATTAGTATAGAAAGTTTATTTTGTTACAGAAAAACATTTTTATTGTTTTTTGTTTCTGCCTAGATGCAAAGTGATCAGCTTCATTTCACTGGAATCATTTCCTAAATGACACAGTGGAATCCAACTGAAATCAATCTATCAGTTAATTGGCAGACTGATTGCTGTAACAGAGCGACAGATGAGCTTAAAGTGATTATCTTCTTGTGTTCTCAATGGTTAACATCACGATTTTCAAGGAGTGAATCCCTACATGTCAGGACGATCTTCTGCGGAATGTTCTTCAGACTCCTGTGCCACCAGTGCAGGGCTTGCTTGATATTGGAAGCAGGATGGCTTGAACTCATCTGCACTAGGTTTATGACTGTTGGATCGCAGCCTTCTGACATGAGGGACAGAAAAGAAGCCATTTCTGTCCGAAAAAATCATTAAGAAAATACTAAAATTCTGCAGGATGCACAAGAACAGACAGTAGAATGCAGGTACTAGGTAATTTTTCTCTAAAGGAATTCTCCTTCAGATTGTTTGCAGCATCTGGTAAACCAATGTTTCACAGAAGAAAAGACATGCACTACAATGAGTCCTCTGTGGCACCAACCATGTGGCACATGGTTCCTTTTGAGTGGGCTTACTCACAGTTCTGCCCTAGAACAGTGCCAGGAAAAAAGAGAGAAAAATGTCCTCTAAATGCACCACTCAGTTTTGATTGTGAATGGCATAATTTTCTTTGCCTGAACCAAAAGGAACAGTATGTATCATTTTTCCACTTCTCAATAATGAGCTATTTTGTGTTGGTCTATGGCATACATTAATACTTTTGAGAGTCACTGTAAGAACCATTTACATGCCAGAGGGCAGACTTTGTTGCCTATTACTGATATGCATTACCTTACTTGAAAATGGTAATGTGGATACTTTTGTAAGGTGCTACGAATAGTACAAATTGTTCTTCACTGAGTTTTACCTTCAGGTAATTGGCCCCATTGTCATGCAGCTGATCAGCCAAGCAACAGGGACTGATTGCTGGAGTGCTGCCATAATAATTATCCCTCTATAAATTGCCTGCCACTTCTCAAATGTACTGTGGATCTCATTCAGTGACTGTTATAAGCTTGATGCTCATCAGGTCTGAGTAGATAGTTGTCTAGGCGTAAAGATGGATTTAAGAGGTCTGTTGGTGGCTCAAAACCTCTGGATTTATTAACAATAGAGGTTTGTGTACTTCACGTGCTGCAAAGATGTTCTTCTGCCACCCTGCAGAAAAACTACTAAATAAAAAAAAATTATAACATTTTCTTTCTTTTCTAATATAAAGTAGAACATTTTGGCTGAAACATTCTGTAGTTTTGTCCTCCACTTCAATAAGGGTAAAAGGTTTCTCAGAAAATCTCTTCAATCCAATAAGATATTTGCTGTTATAGCAATGAAGAGGGGCAATGTGTTAGCCATGCGCTGTAATCACATCACAACACAGTGCAAGTACCATTACCTTTAGGTGTGTGAAGGATTTACTTCACCCCTGGTCCTGTTTGAACTCAGGGGCTCTACAAGCTCCAATTCTCACTGACAATACATTGTTTGTTGTTGAGGATCATAAGTTTATCAGAGGTGCTTGACTCCAGGGAAAATCCGCAACAAGTTCCAACACCCATGTACTCTTCTTTGGCACCTTATTGCTGCAGATATCACCGCATCCACTCATACTATGTTTGCAGACTTGTTGGTCAAATTGACAAGCAGGGAAGCGGGCTCTACTTCGTCCACACCCTAAACTCTTTCCTAATTTACCTACATGCTGCGGGGTTAACATTTTGTCATTAATGGGACCAGATGTCAGGATCTCTGCCATGGTTGTTTTTTGGGTGCTGCTTACTGTGTTTAGCCTCTAGATGGCGTCTGAACGTGGAGGTGTCCGACAGGTGTTTTCCATCACCCTGATCATCTCCAGAGGAGGATTTAAGGAGGAGGCTGCCAGCAACTCGTTGCCAGAGTGTTGCCCCTTAGTGGTACAACTCCAGCCACATTACTCTTGCCTAGTCTTCGTTTTTGCCTTTGCTAATCCTGCATGCTTTGCGTTACAGGTATACCTGAATCTGACCTCGCTTCAGCTTTGACCTTCTTGGATTATTGTCTTCTGGGAAGAAGTCGTTTCACCTCATGAACAAAGACTCAAACCTCCATTTGCTCCTGTGGATCTCACCGGCTGGCAGCTTCCTCTATACCTGGGATCCTCCTCAACGAACCCTGTCCACCCTCCCACGCACACAAGCTTCTACCACAGTAAACTCTGGACATTCTAACTTCCTGGCAGACCTGAACTCACCATCTCCGTTCCCACGGGTAAACAATCCTCTGGGTTTTTCTCCACCTCCCCCTCTGGCGGATCATCCCATTCTCCCCAGTAAGATTGAATCATTATTTATCAATTCCTATTTCGAGTTTATCCCTGCTTACCTTTTGCGTATTTTTTCTTACAGTTCATACTCCAGTTCCAGTTCCCATTTCTTGTCTTGCCTTGTAAATAAAACTTCCAACTACAAAACTCATCTCCTGACTTGCATTCTGCATGTGGGTCAAACTTGTTAAATCCATTATGACAGAACACTCTGGCCAATCTGACCCAGCAGAAGCATTCAGGAGAACTCTTTCTGACCAACAACACATAATCCAAACCCATGATTCTTCCCTTCGTGCCCTTGTAGAACAACAGAGACAAACGAACCAGCAGATCGAGCATCTAGCATCTTTAATTCAGCACACAGTGAGTAATTTCACCGCCCCAGCAATAGAGAGCGCTCCATCTCCTCCGGTCACACAACGGCTGCCTAATTCACGTGAGGTCACTTCTCCTACTCCAGAGAAATTTCGGGTAAAAAGGGAGACTTTAAGGGTTTCCTACTCCAATGCACCTTGGTATTCAATCGTTCCCCGCAATCTTTCCCCCTTGATTCTATAAAGATTTCCTATGTGTTAGGTTTATTAACCGGAAAGACACTTAAATGGGCCGAAGGGCATTTTTCCAGCTGTTCAGATTTTGGTTGTTCTTTCTCTGAATTTGAGGGTGAGTTTAGACAGGTTTTTCCATCCGAAATAGATCAGACCGCTTCAGAACGTAATTTATATTCTATCAAACAGAAAGACCAGTCTGTGGCTGATTTTTCAATTTATTTTCGCATTCTTACTGCAGCTTCTGGGTGGAATGAAGGTGCACTTTGGACAGCATTTGTTCAGTCACTAAACGAACCCTTAAAAGACGAGTTAGCTCTAATAGACTTCCCTAAGACATTGAATGAGCTAATCAATTTAGCAGTAAGATTGGACAATTGTATGAGAGAGAGAGAGAAATCCCGACTTAGACGCAGTACTGTTAGGACTCGTTTCTCGAGTCAGGCCACAGAAACAGTTCGTTCCCCTTGTTGTTCTCACAGTGCAGAGATAGAACCCATGCTGATAGGGAACACTAAACTTTCTCAGGAGGAGAAATTAAAACGCCGACAGAATAACCAGTGTTTCTACTGTGGCTCATCTGAGCATTTCCTTGCGAACTACCCTGTCCGCCCCGCTGGACCAAAAGGGCAGGTCCGTCGGTAAGTGAGGGCATACTAACGGACCGACCACCTGCCCCTAGACTTTGTTTACCAGCCACTTTAATTTCTAATCGCCCTTTTCAAAACCTGTTTGCTCTCATCGACTCAGGAAGCGACCAGAATTTAATCGATCCAGAATTTGTAAAAGAAGCTCAGATCAAGGTAGAACCTTTACCTGCACCTCAGTCAGCTTCCTCTTTAGATGGGCAAAGACTTCCTCAAATTACCCTTCGTACTAAACCAGTCACATTGATTCTTTCAGGTAATCACAGGGAAGAGATTTCTTTTTTTGTGTTTCCTATCGCTCTAAGTTCCATAGTTCTAGGTTACCCATGGCTTAAGAAACACAACCCTCATATTAACTGGGTTGAAAGCCGGGTAGAATCTTGGTCCACAAACTGCCCTTCTTCCTGTCTCCAGTCAGCTGTCGCCGCCTTGCCCTCTGAATCACTGCATACCGAAAATGAGATTGCAGACCTTTCCTGCGTCCCCACTGAATACCACGATTTAAGGTTAGTTTTTAGTAAAACTAAGGCCTCATCATTACCTCCCCACAGACCCTACGACTGCGCCATAGATTTACTTCCTGGCGCCCCCCTACCCTCCAGTAGGCTCTATCATATCTCTGGACCAGAGAGAGAGGTTATGGAAGACTACATAAATGAGTCATTGGTTGCTGGTTTAATCCGCCCTTCGTCTCCTTTAGGAGCAGGGTTTTTCTTTGTAGGCAAGAAAGATGGTTCACTCCGCCCCTGTATAGATTACCGGGGATTAAACCAAATCACTGTGAAAAATAAATACCCCCTTCCACTTCTTTCATCTGCTTTTGAACCCGTTCATGGTTCCACTATTTTTACCAAGCTTGATCTCCGCAATGCCTATCATCTAGTCAGGATTCGCAAGGGGGATGAGTGGAAAACCGCTCTCAAGACGCCGTTAGGCAACTTTGAATATCTGGTCATGCCCTTTGGACTAAGCAACGCACCTGCTGTTTTCCAATCCCTCACTAATGACGTCCTGAGGGACTTTTTGAACGTTTTTGTGTTTGTTTACCTTGATGACAATTTGATCTATTCAAAAGACTTAAAGGAACACACACGTCATGTCCGTCTAGTCCTACAAAGACTTTTGGAAAATAAACTGTTTGTCAAAGCCGAAAAATGTGAATTCCACAAATCTTCAGTCACATTTTTGGGCTACATCTTAGAGGGTGGACAGGTTCGCTCCGATCCTGAAAAGATCAAGGCAGTACTAGAGTGGCCTGTTCCAGACTCCCGCAAACAACTGCAGCGTTTTCTTGGATTTGCCAACTTTTACCGGAGATTCATCAAAAACTTTAGTCTCATTGCAGCCCCTCTCACCGCCTTGACTTCAACAAACATAACATTCGCCTGGACTCCTGAAGCAGACAAGGCATTCAAGACACTGAAAGAGGTTTTCACAGACTCCTATCTTGGTTCACCCAGACTCCTCAAAACAGTTCATTTTGGAGGTGGACGCCTCTGACACTGACACTGGCGTTGGTGCTGTACTCTCCCAGCAGGCCTCCACGGATGGAAAGCTCCATCCTTGTTCGTTTTTTTTCCGTAGGTTGACCAGCACGGAACAAAATTATGATGTGGGAGACAGAAACTTCTTGCTATTAAATTAGCACTTGAAGAATGGGGACATTGGTTGGAGGTGGCCAAACATCCCATCCTTGTGTGGACAGATCATAGAAACCTGGCCTATTAGCAGTCGGCAAAAAGACTTAATCCCCGCCAATCACGATGGTCCTTATTTTTTTCTCGTTTTGACTTATCCATCTCTTACAGGCCTGGTACTAAGAACTTGAAGCCGGATGCTCTTCCCCGGCTTTATTCACCGGATACTACCGAGAGAGAAGCAGAACCCATCGTGCCATCTCACTGGACCTTAGGAGCTGTGGTCTGGGAGATAGAAGACTTGATAAATCAAGCTAGACTGAAGGAACCAGATCCAGGTACGGGTCCTCCTAACAGAGTTTATGTGCCTACATCTGTTAGATTTAGACTCATTCGTTGGTACCACACTGCCAAATTCTCAGGGCACCCAGGGGTCAGCAGAACCATTGCCCTCATTTCCAGACGTTATTGGTGGCCTTCATTACACAAAGATGTAAAAGAATACGTGCAAGCTTGCTCTGTTTGTGCCAGGCAAAAGTCTGGAAATCAGCCCCCTTTTGGATTACTGCAACCATTAAACATCCCTAAACGACCTTGGTCCCACATTGCACTAGACTTTGTAACGGGGTTACCTGTATCCAAAGGAAACACAGTCATTCTCACCATTGTAGACCGATTCTCTAAATCTTGTCATTTGGTTCCTCTTAAAAAAACTACCATCTGCTTTCCAAACCGCTCAGCTGCTAGTGCAGCATGTTTTTCGCCTTCACGGCATACCACAAGACATTTTGTCTGACCGCGGCCCTCGATTTATTTCTTGTGTTTGGAAACAGTTTTGTTTAGCTCTTGGAGCTAAGGTCTCTCTCACGTCAGGTTATCATCCCCAATCTAACGGTCAGACTGAGCGAATGAATCAGCAAATAGAATCTACACTCAGATGTATGACCGCTACCGAACCCCTTGACTGGTCAGTTTATCTTCCCTGGGTGGAATATGCAATAAACTCTCAAATCTCTGCTGCTACTGGTCTCTCCCCATTTGAGGTAGCAATTGGCTACCAACCACCCTTGTTTCCTGCAGATGAGAAGGACATAGCTGTGGGTTCTGTTGGCCACCACATACGGAGATGTAAACGGATCTGGAGTGAAGCTACTTCAGCTCTCCTTCGTACTGCTGACCAAAATAGGAAATATGCTGACCGCAAACGACGACCAGCTCCTAATTACCTTCCTGGTCAGAAGGTTTGGTTGTCTTCACGGGAAATCCCGTTGAAGGCAATGTCTAAGAAACTTTCTCCTCGTTTCATTGGTCCGTATACTATTGACTCTGTTATCAGTCCTTCAGCTCTTCGTCTACGTCTGCCTTCCAGCCTTCGCATTCATCCAGTGTTCCACGTCTCCCAAGTCAAACCATTTATCTCAAGTGTTTCTTCCTCTGGCGGATCATCCCATTCTCCCCAGTAAGATTGAATCATTATTTATCAATTCCTATTTCGAGTTTATCCCTGCTTACCTTTTGCTTATTTTTTCTTACAGTTCATACTCCAGTTCCAGTTCCCATTTCTTGTCTTGCCTTGTAAATAAAACTTCCAACTACAAAACTCATCTCCTGAATTGCTTTCTGCATGTGGGTCAAACTTGTTAAATCCATTATGACACCATTAGGCACACCTCATTGCTGTCGGAGTTTTCTTTAATTGTTCTGTCATGTTTTAACAAAATAAATTATGTTATATTTAAACTTTTTAATTAAATAAAGTCCTACATTCGAGGACAGTCAACATATTTAAAAAAAAGCTTTGATTAGGGGGCCCGTCTAATTCACAAAACCCTTGCAAGGACAGATTTGCACCTGAAATTTTTAAAATTAAAACAGGACCGTGTCCCCATTTTAATGAGACATTGTGGAGAAAAATCTGTCCCTACCTATGTGTATTTGCTAGTGTTATTGATCATAGTTTTGAGGCCAGTTTTCAATCTCCAGTTTTTGTAATACTTTGATCTCCTGAGAGTTTTTAGCCCATTTGGGTTTCTGTTTAAGAACTATGAGTAACAACATTCAGAATGTTTCTTTCTAGGCTTCCTGCTGTTACAAACTATACATGATTTTTACAAAGTTGTCATTTTAAATAGTCTTTTCTTTTGAATCCTGTTTTAGCTGGATTAGCATTGTTGACCTTACTAACTTTTGACATCAGTCTCAAACCCTCACTCAAAGATTGTTTACAAGTGAAACTTTTCCAAAAGCATCATGCTCCTGTGTCTCCTCCATGACAGATATAGGTTGAATTAAATAAAACTGAAAAACTTTGTCTCTGATGACTCCGCAGTAGCTGGCCTTATCACAAATGGGGATGAAAGGAAGTATGGAGAACTGACTGAAGGGACTTCGTGGACTGATGCAGGCAGGACTACTTTCAGATAAATACTGGAAAAACCAAGGAGCTGGTGGTAGATTTCCGCAGGTACCAACATCCTCCATTGCAACCATTGCACATCCAAGGTACGGGCATTGAGAACTACAAGTACCTTGGGGTTCATCTGAATAATAAACTGGACTGGACTCATAACACCAAAGCACTTTACAAAAAAGGGAAGAGCAGGCTGTACCTGCTGCGGAGGCCCAGGTCTTTTGGAGTGCAGGGGTCACTCCTGAGGACATTCTATGACTGGTGCAGTCCGCTAGGGCAGCAGCATTTTTGCTGGGGACAGTAAGAGACTGAACAGGCTGATCCGCAGAGCCAACTCTGCTCTAGGATGCTCTGGACCCAGTAGAAGTAGTGAGTGAAGAATGATGGCTTAAACTCTCATCTCTGCTGGACAATATTTCCCACCCCATGCAGGGGACTCTGATGGCACTCAACAGCTCCTTCAGCTGTTCAGCTCCTGCTGCATCCATGTTGTGGGAAGGAGAGATTTAAAAGGCATTTCCTTCCAACT
Source organism: Crenichthys baileyi (assembly GCA_036173005.1). Classification (NCBI taxonomy): domain Eukaryota; kingdom Metazoa; phylum Chordata; class Actinopteri; order Cyprinodontiformes; family Goodeidae; genus Crenichthys; species Crenichthys baileyi. The sequence goes on from JAHHUM010000603.1 coordinate 385,510, forward strand.
GCTGTCAGACTCTACAACAAAGCGCTTGCAGCTGATCGCTTAAAGCATACTAAAAAACACTTGTATACATCAAACAGGGTAGCTTTCTGTTGTTGTGTAATATTTTGTGTGCAATTACGTTCACATGTACAAGTGTGTGTGTGTATGTGTATAGATGTACGTATGCATATGTGAGTGTTTGTATGTTTGTATGCATATATGTATATATAAATAGGTGTACTTATATGCATATGTGTGTATGTATGTATGTATATACACACATTTGTATTTTTGTATATATTTATTTTTAGTTAACTTGTGTGGTGTTCTTTATACGCTGTACTGTCCATTTTCCATTTTCTGCTCTAAATTTCCAAAATTTTCCTAAATTTCATTTTTGCTCTTTGTTCACAGGCACTGAAGGTATATTTTATCTAAATTTCCTGACCTTGATATATCTGTACCCTCCAAAGTTTACACCAAAAGCTATAACTCTACAGCTACTACAGCAACAATATGTCTCACGTTTTCTGCATGGTCATTATAAACAGCAATGCTTTATTGTATTGTCTATGACATGGGGGCTTGGAGAATTCTGACATATGTGTTTTTTGCTCAGTCTTTAAAATTAAATTTTAGAGTAATAAAAACTTTCCAATTATTAATGTGTCCTTTTCTGAAGCCAGACCTGACATAATATCATGACTAATGAGATACGCCTTCAACTGCTCACTTAAAAAGACTCAAAGGTTTCAGCAAGGACAGACAACTTCGATATAAGCCTGTAATTGTTTAGGTCTGCTGGATTACCCCTATTAATTAGCAGCAGAACAAAGGCAGATTTCCAAATGGCACAAATCTCATTTGTTTCCAATGAGAGGTTAAAAAGGTAAGTCAGAGGTTGTGAATCTCTTGCCCTTTTGGTTTCTATAAAACCAATGTTGAGTGCTTTGTTGGTTTAACAGCATGCTCATTTAAAGAAGTTAAATGACACCTCAGGCTCCAGAGCAGTGAAGAAAAAAGACGAAAAAGAAAACAGAAGATTAGGGAGAATTAGTAATGTCTCCATTGAGGAAATGATAAGCCCAAAATCTATTAATTTTACAGAGTACACATAACAAAAATATGAGTTAGGCCAGTGTGTCCATCTGTTTTTCTTACTTACTGACTTGTGAAGTTGAGTGAAGCTCAGGGGGAAACAGCTGGGGCATTTCTGCCTTGACTGTTCTCACTTTTGGCTGCGTAAACAAGTGTTCATTCTAACAGATTCCTCACAAAGGACTGAAATAGCCTGCTGCATCTCTGATTGCAAACACATGCATGACCATCAAATCTCTTGCTAAGCAAGGATACAGTTTTATTCTCCCACAAATTCTTCAGTTTCAGTGGCTGACCGATCAAAACTGCACATTTCAGCCGCAATCTCTGTTCTTCAGATGTGTATGTGTGGTTCTTCTTTAAAGTTGGTAATTGTAAACATAGAATTTGTTTACATATTTACAAGCCTGGGCTGCACGGTGACACAGTTGGTAGCACTGTTGCCTTGCAGATTGATTCCCAGCCGGGAGTTGAACCACAGTCCAAAAAATGTTAGATTAATTGGTCTCTCTAAATTGCCCTTAGGTGTGATGGATGTGTGCATATGTGTGTGTCTCTGTGTTGTCCTGTGGTCTGGCGAAGTGTCCAGGGTGTACCCCGCCTCTCGCCCTTAAATCGCTGGAGATGGGCACCAGCTCCTATGTGACCCTGTACAGAAAAGGGGGTATAAAAAATGGATAGATAGATTTACAAGCCTGTGTTATATACACATCTTTGGCGGGGTGGAGACTATGATCTTGAGTGGAGACTCTGATGAAGCTGTATAAAAAGCAGTTTGCACCTAAATTGAAATGACAGAGCAACAAAATTAACAGCAGAGAAAAAGTTTAAATGTGTGTAAATTTTGTATGTTTGATGTTTTTCAAACCAAATATAAAACTCAAAATTAAATGCCATTCAAGCCTTAGATTATTATGTAACCTGTTGCTTTAAGAAATGTAAAATAAAAAACTACATATGGCATCTCAAATTTAATATTTCTCTGCAGAGACCACTCATGGTATAAAGTCAAACTATCTTTACATATGGTTTTTATTCTGTAAGGACTGTAAGGTACATTCAGCAAAAAATAAGGCAGTGTGGTACACTAATATTCATTTTTACCACATCATCTGTATGTGGCTTTTGCTGCAGTTGACCCAAATAAATCCATCTACAATTTAGACAGAATTCACATGGTTTTCATTCGTGTCACGTGTGCCAGGAAAAAGATTCTGCTATCAAAACTTTGGCTTGCCAAAATCATGCAGTAAACAATGACTTCTTGTTAAAAAAGGTCCTTGGACAAACAAATCAAGGGCAAAAGTAGCAACATGACTAATGTTATCGAATCCCGGCAATGTTTTCTGCACACCCTTCCCCCACTCTCTCCACCATTTCCTTTCTGCTTACTGTCGAAAAATGATAAAGGCCATTAGTACCGCACAAAAACATAAACAAAAATAAAATAAAATAATGCTAGGTGCTGGGAAAATACAGAGTTTTGACAGGAGAACCTTAAAATGGAAACTATGGAGCTGGGAAATTGAAATTACCATTGCATTTTGTGTCTGAACAAAATAAGCAGCATTGGTTACATGACACAGGCAGTCAGGGAGCTGCAGCAGCCAATGCAGTCTGTCTTTCCCTGTGAACCCTATTTTAAAGAGTTAAAAACACATATTGGTAGGGAAATACCCAGACTCATTTTAACAAAATAATCTGCATGACCTCTGTTACAATTTTGCACACAAAAATAGACACAGAAAATGAATTCACATCTGTCCACAAGTATTATCTTAGGCCACTCTATGATTTAATTTTAGCCCCTCGCAAAAAAAAGGTCCTGCAAATAGTTGCTTTTATTATTGTTTTAATGAAATACCAATTTATGGTGCAGGACCAAACTTATTGACGAGTGTTTTGAAGCAAATCATTTCGTATTGTTCTGAGTTCCCTTTACATGCTTGCCCCTGGCCAGCACTGTTCTACTAGTGGTCAATTGATAGGTTTGTGCCTAAGAATAATTACGTTTTTTTTGTAAGAGGTCATGATCAATCACCATATTACCTAACGTAGATAGCTCTCTTTGCATCTTCACTTTGATGGAAAAAAGCTCAAATGGGAGGATCTTTGTTACAGACCCTGGTCCCTTAGAATAAACAAACAATTATGTAATGCTTTTGGCCATTTTAAATGTTATAAAGCCAGTAAGGTAATAACTTTTCTATAATTTACCAGTGTTTTTGAACCAATAATACTTGACTGTTATTAAGTTACGGGCTTAAAAACTTGAGTACATTATTGGCAAGTTATTACGTTTGTGGCTTTATTACATTTAAAATTGCCAAACTTATTACATTATTGGAAGGTTATTGGCAGTTATTACATTATCGGTTGCTACACACCCGCCATTGAAAATGTGGCAGCATTTTAAAGGTGTATCAGTTAGCTGAAAAACTTGTGTCTGTCTCCCCAATGCGAAGATGCGACTACAGGTATCTACTCTGGATAAAACATCGTCTAGCCTTAACATCTTTGCAGAACCCAACTAAAAGACTAATTAGGTGAACTGTTCCTTGAAATCAGTGAACAACTTTTACTGAATCCCCCTTGGTAGAGCTGGTTTCAAATGGTGTGCTCTTTTTAAATTAAATGAATCATGACTAAGTTCTGGGGCTGCACGGTGGCGCAGTTGGTAGCACTGCTGCCTTGCACTGGGTTTGCATGTTCTCCCCGCGCATGCGTGGGTTCTCACCAGGTACTCCAGCTTCCTCCTACAGTCCAAAGACATGCCTGTTAGGTTAATTGGTCTCTCTAAATTGCCCTTAGGTGTATGAATGAGTGTGTGCATGGTTGTTTGTGTGTTGCCCTGCGATGGACTGGCGACCTGTCCAGGGTGTACCCCGCCTCTCGCCCTGGAGATAGGCACCAGCTCCCCCGCGACCCACTATGGAATAAGCGGTAGAAAATGACTGACTAAGTTCTGTCCTCCTGCTCTAAAATTGTAGGATACCACTAGATGATGTTTTTGTGACCCTTTGTTTGTGAGTTTATCTTCATCACTTAGATTGCTTCTTTATGGTGTGTCTGAATGCTTTGTGTTCTCTGCTCTTTCTTCAAAAAATGTTATCTCTTTATTTAATGAAAAAAAAAAAATATTTAATAAAGACTAAATAAATACTTCTAGATGCATTGCTTGAGAAAAACCTTAAATGTGTTTATCCAAAATGTGATAAAGCAGAAAAAGATCCGGAATGTAAAATCCTAAACTGATTTGCAAGATACATTTGAACTTTGTTCAAACTGTCACAGTGCACTGCTTTTAAATGAGGAATGTAGAGAGAAAAAGAGAGAAAACAAACATTTAATAGTTTTAACATCGCTTTCAGTTTTGTCCTATCTGGCCTGTTCTTTCTCACAGAAGGCGTTTTTCTAAAAATGTCAATGTGATTTACAGGCGGATTATCAATCGAATGATATGTGTTAAGATTCTGGTGTTTTGGTCCAGTATATATCAATTATTTTGCAAACCTTAGGGAAACAATTAATTTTATTTCTTAGGCTACATAAATGAGTTTTAAGTGTCAGAGTGACTGAGGACTTCTTCCCCATAACGTCCCACTAAAGGGGTCGTTGTCTCTTTCTTCAGCTTTATTTAAGAGTCTCAAAGCCAATTCCATGCAGTTCTCTCGGCCCAACCAGCAATCCCTTCCAACAGCAGAACATCCTGACCCGAGCTGATGGTGTTTCCAGTTGCCAACCAAAAAACAGCTAACAAATCCTGGCTGGGAAAAGCTCCAAAATAAAGAAATCTCTGGCTTTGCAGTGATCAAATCCGTTAAACAAAGCCCATCTGAAATCCTGAGTATTAGGTAACTGCAAGGATGTATCTAACCTAACTTTTAGTTTCATATTATACAGACTTATGGACGAGAAAAGTAGATGACACTTTCTAGCAATGTGCTAATTTCGTGGCACATTATATAAAATATATTTCCTTTGACTATAATAATTCAGGGCAAAAAAGGATATTTCTTATGTGGGGTTCCTTAAAGCTCCATTTATGGAGAATTTTATTCAATATCTACATGCTTACTTTAGCTTATATTTTAGAGCATAAAACATCTCTTACCTGTATGACGATGACAATTTTATGTTTGTGTCACCGTGACAAAAGGCCCTTTTGGTCACTGAGTAAGTGTGTCCACCACGATTTTAAGAAGTTGATCGGCCAGTACGTGGGTGCTGGTCATTTTACTTCTGCAACATTTTGTAATTCCACAATTTGGGTCATTATGTACCCAACTTTTTCCGGTAGATAGAGGAGTAGTCTGCCACATGATATTTTGTCCCAACCATGCATCAGTTTGTAGTTGCCTGTGAGACATCTTGTACCTGCTTTGATAACAGATACCTTAAAGTAACTTTGATTTTGATAATCTGCTCAGAGTTTGCTGTAAGTAAACATAGTTATATGACACCATTAATACAGCTACACCAAGCAGAGGTGGCTAGAGTTATGTTAAATTGATCAGGTTTCACAAATTATGTGAAACAGTATATATTGTTTTGGGCCTTTTCTGTTGTCTACAGGTATAAACTGGGAGAGCAAGTGAAGAAATAGCAAAGAATGGGTACGTAATGGTGGTATTTGTGGTGGAAGGAGTGAGTTGACCTGGAGCCTTAGATCAGTGCAGATAAACCTGGCGGCTCATTATTTTTGGTCCCAAAAGTGCAAAGTTAGAGATCAGCAGTCAGTTCGACTCAGTGACGCTAAAAAGTACAAAACATCACCAGAAACCCCCCAAAAAATGCATGCCACACTTTATATTTTGAATGTTTGAAAACCATGTATAATTTTCCTTCTACTATACAATTATACAGTATTTTGTATTGAGCTATCACATAAAATTGCAATAAGATATATTGCATTTCCAAGCTCCTTCCTTTTTTAATGTTAAGCCTAAATAGAAATCTAAGTATTTTAAAATATTAAAGTTGCTTCTTCTTTAACAAAACGCCCTCCTGGTCCTTTTAACAACATGCCCTACTTTTGTCATTTCAAAAAAAATCCATCTTTGCTTTGAGGAACTAAAGTTGTCATGCACTGCTTAAAAATCTATTTTATGAAAGCTATTTAAATAACATCACTGGGTAAACTATTAATTCTTCTAGCTGTCCGTATCCAGAGTTTGACTCGGTCTCTCGGGTGCCTTGACACAGCAGTATTTGGGGTGGCGCGGCTGTCACCCGGCTGTTTTTCTCGGCAACATCCGCACAGAGATGGCAGTAGAGCCGTAGCTGACTGTGTGGCGACCAGCGGCCCTAACGTTACTCAACCACGGACTGCAGGAAAGGAGCGCAGCGCCGAAAAAGGTAAAACACGGGGTGCTTTAGGCCGCTGAGCCGCTCCGAGTGACTTTTGTACGCTTTTAAACATGTTTTATAGAAATATATCCACCCCGGCTGCAGCTGGAGAACCGCTAACTTGGCTAACTTTGTAACGTTAGCTTGCTAGCAGCCCTGTCCCCTGGAAAATGTAGCGCTAAATAATAAACAAACAGGCTAAATTATCACCTCAATAGCCTGTCAAAACATACCTGAAGATTAAAACGAGAATTATCAGTCTGCAACATTGCTATTTAAAATGACTGTGAAATAGGATATTTTCTCTGCAGCTCAGTAGCTAGCTTAACGACAGCTAGCTACCAGACTTCAGCTTTCGTTGCAGATTAGTTCCACTACATTGCCATAAATCGTTCATATAGTAGCAGACATATAATTGGTTTGTGATATATGAAGGAAATAGACTTAGGCTGAGAAACAGTGGCTCAGACCTGGAAGATTCAGAATCTGTATACGTGAGTCGACGTAAAAACATGTTGGGTAAACGTCGAAAGTTGGATGTTTTTTAACCAGATAACTGTTTAGTGCCACGGTCAGTTTTTATTTATATGCACACAGAGTTCTGCTGCTGCTCTTCTTTTTTCGTTTGAAAGTAGGATAAGTGTACCTTTTCTCCGTATCTGTATATTGTCGACGCTACGTTACTTCTCAACTTCTAAAGTTGGTATGATTTGTTTGTGATTTCTGTCTGCGAGCAGACCCCATTACCTGAGACAGGTGAACACATGCCTCAACAGCAGCTTTTTCATTGCACACTGACACCCCTTCATTTTAGAGCCCCCTTCTTTGTGAACACAAACGGCAATAACTATATATATCAGGCGCGCTGTTTACAGATTCTTGTTACTGATTTCCAGCCACAAAGCTCTGACCTGCCATTCCCAGGTTTGGCTCATTTGGATATCAGATAGCTATAATTACCAATTAAAATGCATTTTTTCTGCATTCTGGATTAGTTGACTACTGAACTGCTTTAATGATCAAAACAATGATCTCTTAAACCAGCCCTAAGTTACATAGCTCTCTGTTACTCCAACACTGAAAATATGCGTATATAATAAGATCCTCCAGGTTATGGGACAGAGGTAAAAGAAACTAAATCCCACTAAAAAGAATCTCCTTCATCATTTTACAACACATACCGTGTTTTTCTTCTCTTTTGTACATCTCAAAGTTTACTGTGGACCATGTCAGGTGATCTAACGTGTTTTCTCCAAGGTCATTTTAAAAAATCAGCTTTGTTCCAACATTTGAAAAGCTCTGATTTACTGTAATCTTTTAGATTGGTAAATTATTAATTTATTGTTACTATAAAAAAGCCTTAAGCAGCCTTTTTTTGTGGAAATAAATTAATTATTTATATTCGGAGTAAAAGCAATGTCGCTCTGCAGATAAACAGGATGTCACTGTCATTTCAAAACAAAGACATGATTACAGAGTTGACATTTTAAGCTGCATTTAGGATTTTATGTCACCATGGTTAGTGTTACTAGCTGCAGCCCCTTAACTGTGGTTTTACCAGGAGACTACTAACATTCCCTAATCCAGGATGTTCTGTGATTGAAAACAATCGGGCTCTTCATAACAATAAAACACAGCCACTTTGCTGTAATATCTTCGACTTCCTGTTTGCTTCTGACGTCTAACTCTCCGTTGTGGCATTCGCAGGTAACTGCCAACATGGCTCTATGGAAAGTGCAGCTTCCTTCCTAGAAGTCTCAAACAGCTTTTGTGCCTAACTTCATTTTTAAACACCTAGCTGAGTTGACTCTCCAAGGTAATATCTTCCACACAGAGGAGTGTCGCCATAGGCGTGACCTGGTGGTGCTTCTGACCAATTTAAACCAAATATTCAGACTATTTATCAGTAGATTCTTCTGAATGTGTCATTATGCAACTAAACACAGATATGAAATAAGAGGTTAGATGCGTTAGCTACCTTAGGCACAGCTGGATATTTGTCATTTTGTTGAGGAGCTGGGAGACGGTAAGGCACCGCTGTGTTTTAGAGGCTTCTGCGGTTTTCCACAGCATTCTGTGCTGCTGTATTTGGGATTTTGGATGTATTATTTTGCTGTCAACTGTGCTCCCAGGACGATTGTCCTTTGAGGAGAATCTTTTGCTTGAGGGCTCTGGAGTTTATGTTTGCATTGTCTCTCATATGCAAATAAATCCTTGAGGCAAACGGGACTGATGAAGGTTTTTCACGTAAAAATGAAGGATAAGGGCGAACCTCCAACTTAGTGCTGGGCTTATTTTCTATTTTTATAAACAAACATGTGGCCTCGAACTAAATACTCTTGAGCTAAGTTATTGTTATGACGCTTTATTTTTTGCTTGTGTTAAACGTCCACAGCATCCATTTCCTTTAGTCGTTCACTGTAGAAGAAACGGATGCAAACTCGCCACCTCTTTACTTCAGCTTGGTCAAGATAGACAAGATGCTTAGTCAAAATGCTCCAAAGAGAGCAAAACTTAACACTAAAGACGTTTTGTGTTGCGTGACAGGATTGACTCTTAGTGTTCCTCTTACTGGGGGCTGTGGACTGACTCTGTGGTTTTACTGGTGGATTCTGTGCATTTCCCTTGGAATGTGTTTCTGCCCCTCAGAGCTACTTGGAGCCTCGAGGCCTCCACTACCTCTAGCTTTCAAAGGTCAGCAACTTTCCTTGTTTGACGGGTTTCAGCCCATTGCTGATGTGTACACCTAAAGTGCCTGAACTAAAATGCAATTCACGTTGTCTATTTACAGACTTTTTTATTTTTGGGATAATATTTAACCACAGTACCTGTAGATGTCACTTTCTAAGCTCTTTCTGTTAAAGCTAATGATTGTTTGCCTGACTCCTACTTTAGGTATTCAGCAGCGAACAGCAGAACATATAAAGGCATTATTCTCCAGCAGCCCCTGGATGCTCTCTGCTTTGTAAGGAAATCCACCTGCACACCTCTGCAGTGATGACAATAGGTTAGGAAAAATACAGCCATGCAGCGGTACTAAGAAAATTAAAATAAGCTTCAAACTATCTTCTTTTTCTCTTGCATTGTTGGCGCAGAGGGGAAAAAAAGTGTTCACGTTTAGAACTTATTCACATTTTGTGACGGTTTGTTTGGATTTTAGGCAGTATACCTACATGAAGTACTGCATAGCAGATGAAGGAAAGAAAAAGGATGTTTTTTGGGAATATCTTTTGCAGAGTTTAAATTGTGTTCTGGGCATTTGTATTCATCTCCCCTTAATCCATTCTTTTAGGACCACCTTTCGCTTTACTTGGAAAGCAATAGATGATCAGATCATTATGGTCTGTAGAACACTGAATGCGCTGAAACCAAGTAACCCTCAGAGTACCTGTCAGGTACGATGCCAAAAGTATTCGTACTTCTATAACTTCTTCCTATTTTGTCATTTTACAACAGCGAGCTTTAATGTATTTGATCCTTATTTTATATGTAGATGAACATAAAACGGTGCATCTTTAAGTGGAAGGCAAAGGATATATATTGATTTTTATTTTTTATTTATTTATTAATACAGGTAATAATCTAAAAACGGCGGCATTTATTAGTCGTCAGCTCCTCCAGTCTCAAGTCTGTTGCAGCTTCAGATAGGTTTTCTTCCAGGTTGGCCTGCATTTTAACTTCATTCATCTTCCATTGAACCAGCTTTCCTGTCCCTGCAGAAGAAAATCAACCACACTGCATGATTCCTCCACAGCATTGGGATTGAGTGTTGAGGATGATGTTCAGTCTTAGTCTTTAACACGCATACCGCCCTGCATGTCGGCAAGTCAGTTTAAATCAGCGTCCATGGTGGGTTGATTGAGGGTTCTCTGTGAGATCTTCAAAGCTGTGGGGATTTATTGTCTGCTTTAAACTGCCTCACAGCGTTATATCTGAGCTGTTTGGGTGCATTCCTTCTTTTTGCAAGCCACTGTAATGATGCAGCAGTTATCCAACAAGGTTAGGTGAGGGCGTGGCCGTATTTATCTCTGTTTTAGAACTCGACTGTTTATTTCAGTCTTGAGAAACGTAGATGATGATAACGGATCCTTTTTCAGCATGACTCTTTCAGAGCGTCGGTGTTTGGTAGGAATATCACCAGTAACAAATGATGCCCAGCTGATCTCCTGCAAACAATGTTTTCTGTGCTTGTTTTGATCATTTCCATCTGGCACGTTGCAGCCTACAGCTCAGGATAAACAGATATGGAGAGAACAGATTTCTTCCATGCGGAGCGGATTCTGCCTTTTTGATCGCTCACTTAAAAAAAATCAGACAACTGTGTTTGCCAACTAATCTTCAGTAGAAACTTTAGTGATTAGCAGCGAGAACTCCGTGTAAGGGACTGATTCTCTTGCTTGCAACTTTTGACCCTTCTGTTGGAAAACGCCTGGAGAGAGACGATTGCTGACTGAAAGAGGTGCCATGTGCACATGACCTTTAGCTCACAGAGTTCTGTGCTGATTTATTGAATCTCTATACTCCCACAGTTGGAGGACAGCCTTGAAGATACCGCATTACCTCCGAGCTCATGAGATAGACAGGCGTACCTTCAAGTTGCAGATGTTGCAACTTGATTAAATATCAAGTTAAATATCAAATTAAATATCAAGAATTCTGATTCTGATTCTAAATAAGTTCTTATGATTTGTTCATCACCATGTCCATCTATGGTGACATGCTTGGTGCCTGTTCTGCTCTGCATTCCTCTGCTGTATTACTTTCTTCTCATGCTGGCATAATGTTGTGGTTGTCTAAAAAAACTACTTTGCCGTTTAGATGTCGGATGCAAACCCTCTACCCCGTATATGTGTGCATGACACTCAATAAAACAATTCACAAATGTAGTAGTTAAGTTCTGGAAATTATTTCTAAAAATGCTAGCAGTCACTCTGATCTTGCTCACCTTTATTTTAGACTGAGATGTCAGGGTGTTTGTGATCGCCTCCTTAAGGCTCTTGTTCTTATTTTTACAAGGTGCTAAATTTTCCCACAGGTACGTGGAGGTGAGCAGAAGAATAACCAAGCCGTGTTTGTCCTGCCTGAGTGCAGCTTGATCTCTGGGACGTGTATTTCATCTGTCTTCTCAGGAAAGATGTTTCCCTGAATCCGTTTGAAGGCAGAAAAGCCCACCTAATCATAGCTGGAATGTTTTATGCTCTCCATGCTGCAACAACTTGTGATAGCTTGTATGACAAAATCCCAGCATCTCAAGACCTCTTATTTGCATAATCCGTGTTTGACCCGTACCGTCAGATGCGTCAGTCAGGCTTTTCCTGCCTGGTACGGTTTCTGTGAGGTTTGCTAACTCTGATTAGACTAATTGTGAAATAAGGAGAAACGGTGTTTGTAGAGCTTCTCTAAGCAAGACTGGGCAAATATTACCAGGTCTAGATGTGGTGTGCTGATCATCTACCAAAGAAGACTAATGATTGCTGAAACTGAATCAAAAGGTGCTTTACTTAGATTCGAATCGGTGCACAGCTTATTTTTATTCTTTTCCTTCTAACAGATTTGTTAGTTTTTCAGTCCAATTGTGCAGGATTAATGTTTCATTAAATGTGGATGAAGTTGAGCAATCATTTATCATGTTGCCATTTGTTTTCCATTTTGAAATCCCGGCATTTTTATAAGAGTGTGTACACTATAAATAGCTACTGTTTGTTCCTCACCTTCATCTGATTTCTTTTTTGTGAGCAAAAACTAAATGTGTAAAAATGGCTGACATGCTTATAGACCAAAATGGAGGAAGCTTTAATGGATGTAATGCATGGGGGGGGGGGGATGATCGCTATATTTCAGTGTTCGACCTGCTGATCACCGATCAGAGCCAATCGGTGGAAAATAAGATGATTCTAAAATCTGGCTGATTTGCATCCTGATCCCAGTTCATCTCTGATCAAATGCGATCTTTGTTACAGAGCTGCCATGGGACACAGAGTAGGCTGAACGGGAGGGCCTAGCAGAACACATCTGTTGTGAGTATCAACGATTACACAATCAACATATTACACTAATCTTACATTCTGGGGTTAGAAAACATTTGTATTGTAACGTTAATGTTTTGAAAGGATGTTCTAACCTAAGGTTGCTTCTATATGATGTTAGTCAGACTTTGGAGTGCTGCTTAATCAGTTTGAAAATTGACTATAAACCTCCTCAACAAATGAGAAACCGCTGCTATTTCGACATCGGGCCTTTATTAGCTTGAAACCTTGCAGAGCTCACCTGTGTCCTATTTGGGAATTTATCTGGAGTAAGCTGTTGATGTTGCTTTGCTGCAATGTGCTTTTTGAAGGCTTCCCAATGTGGTGTATGACATGGCCACGGCCGCATCAAGAGCAGAGACTAGTCATAATCACAGACGCACGTCACAGCTCCATGCCATCGGTGAGTCAACACACAATAGGCATACATCCCTGACGGTAGGCATCTTTTAGGTTTTATTGCTTCCTTTATGTGCTCTCTTCTAGTTTCATGTGCCAAACTTAAGAGGAAGAAGAGCGTTTTCGGGGCTGCCATTTATGTGGAGGTGACAGCAGAGGGAGAGACCCGCCGCACAACAAAATCTCACAGCTCCTCCAGCCCCAAATGGGACGAGAGGCTCACTCTGTACGCATCTGCTTACTTTCTGTCTAACTCGCTGTGTTTGTGTCTTTACCTTAATGTGGTCCTAATGTGTGTTCAGACTCATAGAGAGGCTGAACGAGCAGCAGGTATTTTCTCGTTGCCACCGTGCATTTACTTTAAGCTAGACCCGTTTCCATCTCTTACTGAACATTATGCAATCAAAATACGGCTTTCTAAGACAGTTTGGGAATTCACAGTAGTATTGTATGAGAACCCTCAGGCGGCTCATCTGATAAAGATTGGGAAAAAGAGGGGAAGCGGTCTGAAAGCACACAGACCTCTTTGTACTATCTCACAACTAGAGCTGGCTGCGCAAATGTTACAGCTCTTTCTGCAGTGGCTCAACTGGAAGCCAGAAACAAGTCCGTGCTAACAGTTATGGTTTTAACTGGCTAGGTAGCGCTGATGAGACAGGGTGCTGCAGTGTCTAGCATCTTGTGTTTGCACCATGGATGTTTTCCAAGCAGCCGTGGGTCCTTTTCGTGACTTTGAGGTTGTAATTTAAGATGTTTCTCTTTGGACTGATATGCTCAGCCCCTAAAACAAAGACTCCACTGTGTTGTGCTCATTTTGTCCTTGGTAGAAACTGGGCGGGTGGATGTGAAGACTGAGAAGCTTCTTAATGATTATTTTCCTTATTAGTTAGATGTTAACGCATCAGACTTGCTGTCCTGATCTGTTGTCTGTTGAATGAAGGTCTAAGAAAGTCCTAAATGACAAACTGGATAAAGTTTATGCACTTATGTTGTAAACGGTGGTTGTGTGAAGAAGAGCTCTATAGAGGAAAAAATCCATCCTTTGTGTTTTACTTTTTACATTCACAGTAGCTAAGAGACTGAGAGTTTTCTTGTTTTTAAGCTCTTGTCATCTAAGAACAGTTTTTTTTGTGTGCTTCTTGATTTCGGCAGGACTGTAACACCACAGACACAGGTGGATTTCAAAGTATGGAGTCATCACACCCTGAAAGCAGACGCTCTGCTGGGCAAAGCCACGCTGGATCTCATTCAGGCACTGGAGAAGCATGACAGAAAACGTAGGATTTTTAGGATGCGTGAAACAATATAAACAGAAGCACAGCATTGTGATAATGTGTATGCTGCTATGTGCCTTGTTTACAAATGTGATAGTAGAGCAGTTAATGTCGTGCCATGAAACACCAGTTTAATTTACAGAATTTAGACTAGCTTGCATTGGAACTGCTTATTCTGACCTTTTTCTCTTTTTTCTGCTAAAATAAACTTCTAGCAGGGGATTGTAGAAACTTAGAAACTAAACATGTTTATTATATAAAGAGTCACTTATCAGTTTGAGTTTTGATGTAATTACAGGTGTTTTCTATACAATATGCACCAGACTGAGATTTGCTTATTTTTACTTTTGCACTGAAGTTATAATTACAAAAAAAACAAAGGCCTTCATTTCGTTTAACAATAATTGAGCAACGGTCTGTTAACATCGCTGTATAACTAAAACGGATTTGCTGAAAATGCTGCGGACTAATGAAGTCAGAGTCATTACAGAATCCATAGAACGTATTCTGGTTTTTAGGAAAGACACGGTGAACTAAAACATTTAAGTTGCATCCAGATGTTTGGCCGTTATTGGCCTTGCCTCCAAACCTTTGGCCTGTGATGTTTAGCAGAGAAATATGTCAAGCTAGGCTAATAAAAGGGAAGGGACCCTCCAAAAACTACCCTGACTGATGTATTTTGCAGCTCTAGATAGAAAAAATGATAATTATAGGCATAATAATAAATATGTCTGTCTACCAGCACCTTGCTAGATGCAGCTTAATCAAATAGCGATTCAGAGTAAAGAGGGAGAGTGAAACTGAATTGTTTCACTGTATGTAGGGTTGTAATTATAAATATTAATATATTATTTAATATTAATACTTGAATATTTATTAAATAATTTTTCAGTCTGTTGAGGGTTGTCCTGTGAATACCAGCCCAATAAGACGGTGGCATTAGAACAAAATAGAAAAGTGTGAGCCAAGCTCTGACATTATTGAACAGCATAAACTCTGCACATATATGGAATGAATTCACACAATTTCCTAAAATACAAGAATTTATTAACAAAAATAAGTCAAGTCAAACATATTTCAATCAACAAACTCTTTACTATGCTAAAACAAACCAACTAAACTACCAAGCAGAATTAAAGAATAGGGAAGACTAATGGGCTATGTACAATATAAACAAGTTGATTAAAGATGATTGAAACTCATGACCAAAAGATTGATGCAACATTACCATGCAATGTTATTTATGTTTGAGAACCAAGGATTGTCTTGAAGAATCTGGAAATGAAGTTAAGTTAGTCTTGGAACTAACTTAGGCAATAATTGGCACACATTTAGTCAACCATTCACAATGCAAGATCAGATAAAATATATATCAGATATTATTTTAACAAAATAATATTTGAAAGAATGATTTGCTGAGTAAAACCAACCTTCTGGATGACTAATTCTCAACAGTGTTTAATTAGCTGCCTTTACTTATCGAAATAATATTTAAAGAAATATTAGATTGAATAAGAACCAAATCTTTGAGAAATGCACTTAATTGTGTTACTTAGTTATCAAGTTTAGTAAAATAATATTTAGGGAAATATTATTTTACTAGATAGATAGCTCGCTCTGTCGGGTGGCTGAACTGCACGTTACTGCTGTAACCACGGTGATGTGGTCCCGTTGTCCTTCCTTCAGACCGGGAAAACTGCTCCACTCGGCGTGTAGAGACAGGGTCTCTGCTGGGAACTCTCTGGAACACAGTTTGCTTCTGTAGACCTCAGAGAGAAAGTCAAGTAATGCTTGTACCTTAATTACCCCCGTTTATGAATGAATACCGGGTACACAAACAGCAATTCATTCCTACTTAACTTAGTGCATATGATCACATGATCGTATGACACTCTTGGATCCAGTTTGAAGAGTTACGTCTGTTTGCCCACAAAGAGACATTAGTGCGCTGTGTCCCTCCGTCCAGTTCCTCTGGACACCTGCGTGGAAGAGGTCAGCTTGTTGCAAAAGTGGGGTTTTTATTCGGACAGTGATGTCAGGGGAAGTCCGCTGTTACCCCGTTTCTGCCTGTGCTGGAAGTAGGTTAATGGGATTTATTTTGAAAGTTCCAGAAAAGCTCGTACTGGCCTTTCATTTTGTACCCATGGCTGTGGGGTCCCAACAGTAGTGCAAAGAAACAAGAAAGATGACTGAAAAGCCTTTAGTTGAGATCCTAAGTAATAAGATCCGCTTATTCAAAGCAACGGACTGGGACAACTACTCCAGTTTAATGAATGCTGTGCTGAACATCTATTGAAGACATTTGAGGCGTCATAATCTTTTTATAAATGTATTTCATTGTATTGGTCACTAATTGTGATCCGTCCCTCCACGCTGCCCTTGTTTCTGTTCCATAGTGGAGAATGTGAAGGAGGTGCTGAAGCTGAATGTGGAGCAGAAGGGGGTCTCCGTGCCTGTTGGGGAGCTGAATGTGTACCTTGATGGCCTGACTGTCACTGACCAGGAGGACCTGGTGCCGCTAACCAATGGCAACGCAGCAAATGGCAGCAGTGAGCTCACTATTTATGTTAGGGGTGTGTTATGTTATATGAAATCAAGCATCCATCTGCAATATGAACTGCAAATCTTATAACAAATTTAACTTGAAACATGTAGTTAAATACATGCAAGCTAATATTAGTGACTTTAGTCTTTTCAGTAGAAATGAACTGCTAAATAGACTCTTGAACAGAACATCTTGAGGTATATTTTTCTAACATGTTTTCCAGATGTCCAACAGAATGGTGATGCCATTCATGAAAACGGGGACTCATCTTCCTCTTCTTCAAGGGCTGCAAAAAGGTAAGCTCATGAAACTGTCTGCAAACCCAGTAAATAAAATTGGCGTGCTTGATCGGTTTCCTTTAAACATATTGGATGCTGCAACCTTGTCCCAACTAATTTGTGTTGCAGTCATGAGGGGTGGAGAAAGCCCTTCCTGCTTTGATTAGTCACATGATCAGATAAAGAACTGAATTATGCTTAAATACTGTATTAATTCCCCTTGAACCTTTGGACTTAATGTGTTGGGGTAGCCTCCACCCCACCCTACATCCCAGGATTGCCCTGCATTTAGCTCAGTCCATCTTCCTATCAGCTCTGACCTGCTCCTCCTTTCTTCCATGTACCTGGTGAAGAAAAGCACGTCCACATTACGATAATGCCACCACTGTGTCTCATTTTAAGGGGTGGTGTGTTCAGGGTGATTTGGAGTGTTAGCTCTTTTTTTTTTTTGTATAACTTCATATGTTTCAAAGCAGAGAGCAAGATAAATCATCAGTGGATAAAAAATTGTTCTTATTTGGTTTCTGCACCTTGTTGAAGACGACCAAGTCGCCCCGATCCAGATGTAACAACAGCATTGCAGATGTGGTAATCATGGACATGCAGCTTCATCTCAGCACATGTAGTTGACATGTTGTAGGGCAGCGTTCTCTCTATCCTGTAAGGTATTTCTTTGAAATGAAGAAAAAGGCTTTAAAAACGTTTTGCTTCTGCAGGTTTGTCCCCTAGTAGGCTCTGGATGTGTGTCCTTTAAATGACTTTACACAAATGTTACTTATTCTTTCACACACATTCTGCTCTGATCAGACTGGGATAATAACTTTGTCTCCTCGTTATGAAAAGTCTTTTGTGTTTAGGTTTGGAATTTAATTTGCAGTCTGGAAAGAGAAAGCTCAAGATATTTTCAAAAGGCCGGAGGCAAAGGTCATGCTGTCCAGACCTATCAGGTGCTGATTAGATGCATCTTAATTAAGCAATCCAGACGGTCAAAACTCCAAATCCTGTTTTTTTTTCTTTTCTTTTTTTGGTTAAATGAACATATATGTGGTTTTTTAAGATAGAAATTTACTTTAAAACTTCTGCAGTACTCTAACAGTATTTACCAGCAGACATGTTGGGTGCGTGCACATCAGTAATGCTGGCGTATTTTATTAAAAGTGTTTATTAGGTGGATAACGTCTGCCAGTAACACATAAATCAACCTATTATAAAGTGGCCTACTAAATTAATCCTTTCATCTTACTATGACAAAAGGCCTCATTTAGTATTGGTCTTTCTGTAGCCATGTCTTTGTCCTTGGCTCTTTCTACATCTCCTTTCTTTCTTCCTCTTTCATCTCCTTCTTTTCTTCCCTTTTTTTCCATGTGTCCTCCCTTCCATCCTTCCTTGTTTCCATCCTTCCATTCTTGCATCCTTCCTTTCTTCTTTGTGCCCTTTCTATCTTTTTTGGTATGTTTCCTTCATTCCTAATTAGTCTCCCTTTTTCCTTTCTCCCTCATGTTCATTTATCTATACCACCTTTCTTCCATGTTTCCCTTCTTCCTCTCTCCCTTTCTTTGTTGTATTCCTCCTTCTTTCATTTTTCCTTCTTTTTTGTGCCGTCCCTTCATTCCCTTCTTTTTCCTTTTGCTACTACCTTTTTCATGCCACTGCAATACATGCAATGTCATCTTGTTGCTGAATTGTGCTGTACAAATAAACTTGCCCTGCCTTCCTTTTTTGTATCCTTCCTGTCTTGTCCTAACTACATTCATTCTGTACTTCCTACCTTCCTTGTCTATCCATCTATTGTCTTTGCAGGTTGCATATTTAAAGTCTACCACCTGTAGATTTATCTACCCTAATTTCATTGTGAACTTTTGTATTTTATATTCCAAAATGGCCGTAAAACACTGAGAACTTTGGAAATTTGAGTCAGGTAAAGATCTGGAATTTCAGCATGAAAAATGAGCATGAGCCTTACTCTATATCAAATCCTGCTCTTGCTGCAGAGAAATAAATGGATCATCAGCAAAGTTTCGCTTTGGAGGATCAAATCTAAAGCCGTCTTTTTGAAAGCATCAAAAACCAGTGAGTCGGCTAAGAGCTTACCCTGTTCGGAAAAATATGACTTTATGCTTTATAATTTTTTACTTTTCCTTTTTTAGGCTGCAACTACAGATGGAAATCATTTGTGTATTTTTGCTGTTTCCTTGTTAACACAACATTGTTCTTAAAATAGTGAAGTACGCAAACGGGTGGAAAATTCAAAGAAAATGTCATGAAGCCTATCGCTTGAAGATACTTAGAAATAATTAAAAGCTGTCTGACATGTTTAAAGCAAAATCTACATAACCGAGGGCTTGCACAGCTTCTAATTTATTATCTTAGCATTAAATAGCTTTCCCTCTTGTTTTCCCCTTAAAGCACCATGAATGGAACCGACTTGGACCAGAGGTCCGGTTCCTGCTCGGCCTCCAGTGGTGCAGATGGTCAGGTGCCTTCCAGCTCCTTCAGCCCTGATCTCGATCATGTCACCAGCGTGGTCGATGAAGACACAACACCCAACTACACCCCAGTGCACCAACCTCCAGACAGCGACCCCTACACCAGAATGGGTGAGTTTGCTTTTTATACGCTGCCTGGCCAAAAAAAAGTTGCCACCTGGATTTAACTAAGCAAATAGGTATGAGCCTCCTATTGGATAATTACTGCATGGGCGATTATGTTTTAGCTGGCAACAAGTTATTTAACCCAAACTAGTGCAATGAGTTGCTTCTCATTTCTAAAACAACTATGTCAAAAGTGGTCGTGGAAAAGATGTCAGTCTGTTTCAGAAGGGTCAAATCTTTGGCATGCATCAAGCAGAGAAAACATCTAAGGAGATTGCAGAAACTACCAAAATTGGGTTAAGAACTGTCCAACTAAAAACTAGAAGGATTGTGGGGACCCATCGTCTTCGAGGAAGAAATGTGGCCGGAAAAAAATCCTGACTGATCGTGATCGATGATCACTTAAACGTTTAGTGAAATAAAATCGAAGAAAAACAACAGTAGAACTCCAGGCTAAGTTTAATTGTGAAAGTAAGAGCATTTCCACACGCACAATGTGAAGGGAACTCAAGGGATTGGGACTGAACAGCTGTGTAGCCTTAAGAAAACCACTAATCAGTGAGGCTAACCGGAAAAAAAGGTTTCAATTTGCTAAGTAGTATAAAGATTGGATTCTGGAGCAATGGAAGAAGGTCATATGGTCTGATGAGTCCAGATTTACCCTGCTCCAGAGTGATGGGTGCATCAGGGTAAGAAGAGACGCAGGTGAGGTGGTGCACCCGTCATGCCTAGTGCCTACTGTACCAGCCTGTGGGGGAAGTGCTATGATCTGGGGTTGCTGCAGTTGTTCAGGTCTGGGTTCAGCAACAGTATGTGTTCAAAGAATGAGGTCAGCTGACTACCTGAATATACTGAATGATCAGGTTATTCCATCAATGGATTTCTTCTTCCCTGATGGGACGGGCATATTCCAAGATGACAATGCCAGGATTCATTGGGCCCCAATTGTGAAAGAGTGGTTCAGGGAGCATGAGAAATCATTTTCACACATGGACTGGTCACCACAGAGTCCAGACCTTAACCCCATTGAGAATCTTTGGGATGTGCTGCAGACTCTACCATCATCAATCCAAGATCTTGGAGAAAAATTATGTATCTTACAATAACAAAATTTAACTTTATCGCCCTCCTTTGTGTTGTTAAAATCTGTCAATATGCAGTTGAAATAGTTACTAAATGTGCATGCTGCTGAGGACAGGACTGCCACCTAGGTGGGGATGGGGGGATGCTGTGTGCTGCTCGCCATTCGGTTTCCAGGAAATGGATTCGAGATTCTTTATGTTCTTCATGGTTCATGGGGTTGTAATGAAGTGTAAAGAAGAACAGTTGATTAATTTTCATTAAGTGAGGCCTGCAGTCTCTGCTGCTGTCAGCAGCTTTGTCCAAACACCCGGGAGAGACATAAAGTACAGGGGAGCAGAGTGCAGTTTGCTGCAGAGCTACTCGGAGCTGAGAATGATGAATGAAGGTTACTTGTTTTCAACAGAAATGCCTGCATTAATACCGTTTCTTAAAAAAATTACACTTCTTTGCTCAATATAGGTCATTACTGTTGTTCTGATCGCCATCATGTGTGATGCCTCTGGATAATTGGGGTTTGTTTTCTCAGTTAAGCTGTTTTCGCTTTCACACCGTTTCTTAGGAGGGGTGGTCCAATACAACGTTTTTGTCCCTAATATAAATGTTTTAAAAATGAAACGTAGGAGTATATTGTTACATAATAACCATAACATACCACTGGGACCAGCTCACTGAGTTAACCAGCTCTTTCACTGGTTCCCAGTTTGGACCATCCTCCTCTGATGCAGTGACATTGCTTGCAGAGTCGCAGATGTGTTGGTTTGTATGGGTTCACATCTCAGACATAAATGTTGTTAGAAATACATTTACTATCCCCCTGTGTGGCACATTGAACGCTGCTCTCAGGCCTGTTTCAAAACAAAGAGATGAAGAGTTCAGTTCCACTCAGTGACCCGGTTCTAGACAAAATGCCTTGAACTGAACCCAAAGACCCTTCCTACTTATCTGCAGTCTCCACTTCTACTTCTTAGGGCATTTACAGGGTTCAGCGTGTGAGCATCTTTCTTTTGTCTCTCTTCCTGTTTGGTCTTCTCTGCTTCCTCTCTTTCCACCTAACACCTGGTACCTGCAGGGTCTTACAAGTATTTAAAAAGTCTTAAATTTTATATTATGAAAATAAGGCCACAGAACTATTACATTTTGAAGACAAAGTAAGAAATGTTGTTTACAGAGGTCTTAATTTTTTTTTGTCCTTTTGTAGGACAATAAATGCCATAATGTCATAAATAACTGTGGTAAAGTGTAAAAAATAATATGAGTGGGTTAAACGTAATCCGGGCAATGACCATGAGGCCCAAAGCTGTTTGTGCCGAAAATCTTTCAAGCTGGGGACGATGGGACTTATGGCTTGGACTCCCATTTGAGGAGCACCAAACACGTTGCTTGGGCTACAGCTCACCAACAGCCAGCGCCTATAACTCAGTTCTGTTTAAAGCAAGGCTCTTCACTGACCTGGAGCAACTTAAAAAGAGTAGAAGAGCCACGTAGGAAGTGTCTGAAGGTCAAGTTAGTGGACAAGGCTGAGGGCAAGCAGGTTGGCAGCAAGATTGCAGAGCTTATTCCGAAGTCCAGTTCCTTAAGACGAAGCCACTAGGAGACGTTGGCTGAACTCAAGAACCTGGATGAACTGATTGCAGCCAAGGGAGCAGAGCTCTGAAGTATGTAGGCTCTTGTGTCATTCATCGACACGCACCCTAGCTGTGAAGTGGATTGCTGCTCCTAAACCTAATCTACTGCATGCTATGTCTGTTTTTATTTTATTTTTTACCTCAAAAGCTTCAGTTCATATAGAAGCTTGTATATAGCTTGTAGTGAGTGGTGTTGGCTCCTAAGGTGAGACATATGCATATTTTTTATTTTGTTATTACACATCTCACAAAGCTGATGTCTATTATATATGAAAGAAAGTCTAAATACAATAAAATGCTTTATTTAATTCAAGTACGTGGTAAGTAATTATTTTCTAGGGCTTAAAACCTATACAGATTTTCTATTATATACTTCATAATTGTGCCAGTATGGCTGTGACGTTGGCAATAAATTTCATTCTGGGTGGTCTTAAAAAGGTCTTAAATTTGACGTGAAAACCCTGGGGGTACTCTGTAATAGCACAGGGACAACTATCCAGGTATAAATTGTATTAACCCTAGATCTTGTAGTAT
This sequence comes from Crenichthys baileyi, assembly GCA_036173005.1. Classification (NCBI taxonomy): domain Eukaryota; kingdom Metazoa; phylum Chordata; class Actinopteri; order Cyprinodontiformes; family Goodeidae; genus Crenichthys; species Crenichthys baileyi. The sequence continues at coordinate 408,291 of JAHHUM010000603.1, forward strand.
TCCTACCTCAGATTGATACAATTATTACTGTCCCTTTTTAATTTTCTTCAAGTGTTCATCTGAGCTGCATCTGTGGCCATGCTCTACTCTTCCCCTGTCCCCTGCTTTCTCCACTGCATCTCTCTTCATACCTTTGAATTAAATTTCTTAAATAAGTAAAGTGTTCACATGACCCCTTGTCTTTGCTGAGCTGAGATTATCTAAACTTTTTATATTGCTGTAATTTGTTGCCTCTTTCTCCAGGTTTTTGGGTCGCATCATAATCCTTTAGGTTCCTCTATTTAGGCCCCATCTCCATATTAGAATTTCTGCCAAGTAACATTGAATCTCAGTATTAATATGGTATTTTTAGATAGATTATTAGGCAAATAGTTCTGTATTGTTTAAAACTTTGTATACTTGAGTGTTTATCAATGTGCTTTTTTGTGTACCTCCTTTGCAGCAAGTCCTTGATGTCTGCGGTACAAAGTAAAAGCACACTTGTCAATTCTTCTGATCTGTCTGCAGTGAACGGAGATTCCTCTGAGGCTGTTCCCAGGCAGTCTTCTGCATCTGGAAGGGAAACGCAGCCCTCTACAGATGAAAACGTGGAGAGCACTCAAGATGCTGCCCTGCCAAATGCTGAAACATCTCCAGCTGTCACTTCCCAGCCCCCTCCTGCTTCCACACCTTCTCCAGCCTCGTCTCTTGCTGCTAAACCTGTCGATAGCGCTGCTGCTTCTACCACGTCAGCCTCTTCAACCCAGGGGGCTACCACCGTCACAACATCCTCATCGTCGTCCTCTTCCTCCCCAGCACCAGGTGAAACGAGTGCTTCAGGAGGGGGGGGAGGCAGTAGTAGCAGCGCAACAACAGCTGATGGGGTGAAGCCTAGGCAACAGGTCCCCAATGCTCCAGCATCAGATCCTCTACCACCGGGGTAAAAAAACACCTGAATGTTAATATTATAATTACCAGAGCAGTCTGTGATGTTATTATATTACCCATAACAGTTGATTGTGGACATGTCCGAGTTGACAACCTATCACAGCCCATCCTGGAATTCACTGAGCTCCTGAGAGCGACCCATTCTTTGACAAATGTTTTAGAAACAGACTGCATGCCTAGGTGGTAGGGATTTCGATGGTTAAAGAAATACTGTTGGCAGCACACTGTATGTCTTGGCATGTGCGTAATCACAAACGTATAAACCCCAAACGGTTAGCATAGTAAATGATGTAAAACCTAAAGACTTTCAGAATTTAAGTTACTAACCTTCTGATAGATTTGCTGAATTATGATGGATATTGAATCTGAAGGGACAAAAGAAGAAGCAAAGATGGCGGTTAGATCTGTTTTGGGGGGGTGACCTTGAGCTAGGTGTCTTATAAACATGTAATAATAATAATAACTGACCAATCTGATGCCTTAATTAGGCAGCTTATGCTTAAAATATCCTCGATGTTTTTGAGCTAAATATGAATTCAGATCTGCACATATGCTGTAGGCATGAGATTGTAGGAAATTTTTACTTCAGTGAAGATACAAAGGTTTCATTGTATTTACACAGATATGCTAAACTATTAACATATTTATTATAGGTATGTTGTCTATAACATTTATTTTTGATTTTGATGCATAGACCTAAATTAAAATTTTGATAAACACCCACTTAACTATATATGAACTTATACACATGTGGACAAATTGTTGGTACCCCTCGGTTAATGAAAGAAAAACCCACAATGGTCACAGAAATAACTTGAATCTGACAAAGGTAATAATGAATAATAATTCTATAAAAATGAACAAATAAAAGTCAGACATTGCTTTTCAAACATGCTTCAAAATAAGTATTTAAAAAGATAAACTCATGAAACAGGCCTGGACAAAAATGATGGTACCCCTGAAAATAATGTGACCAAAGGGACATGTTAAATCAAGGTGTGTCCATTAATCAGCATCACAGGTGTCTACATTCTTGTAATCAGTCAGTGGGTCTATATATAAGGCTACAGGTAGTCGCTGTGCTGTTTGGTGACATGGTGTGTACCACACTCAACATGGACCAGAGGAAGCCAAGGAAAGAGTTGTCTCAGGAGATTAGAAAGAAAATTATAGACAAGCATGTTAAAGGTAAAGGTTGGAAAACCATCTCCAAGCAGCTTCATGTTCCTGTGACTATAGTTGCACATATTCAGAAATTTAAGATCCATGGGACTGTAGCCAACCTCCCTGGACGTGGCCGCAGGAGGAAAATTGATGACAAAACAAGGAGACGGATAATACGAACGGTAACAAAAGAGCCCAGAAAAACTTCTAAAGAGATTAAAGGTGAACTTCAAGCTCTAGGAACATCAGTGTCAGATCGCACCATCCAACGTTGTTTGAAGCAAAGTGGACTTAATGGGAGACGACCAAGGAGAACACCAGTGTTGAAAACAAAGCATAAAAAAGCCAGACTGGAATTTGCCAAACTACATGTTAACAAGCCACAAAGCTTCTGGGAGAATGTCCTATAGACAGATGAGACAAAAACTGAACTTTTTGTCAAGGCACATCAGCTCTATGTTCGCAGATGGAAAAATGAAGCATATGAAGAAAAGAACATTGTCCCTACTGTGAAACATGGAGGAGACTCTGTTATGTTCTGGGGCTGCTTTGCTGCATCTGGCACAGGGTGTCTTGAATCTGTGCAGGGTATAATGAAATCTCAAGACTATCAAGGGATTCTAGAGAGTAATGTGCTGCCCAGTGTCAGAAAGCTTGGTCTCAGTCGCAGGTCATGGGTCTTGCAACAGGATAATGACCCAAAACACACAGCTAAAAACACCCAAGACTGGCTAAGAGGAAAACACCGGACTATTCTGAAGTGGCCTTCTATGAACCCTGACCCAAATCCTATTGAGCATCTTTGGAAGGAGCTGAAACATGCCGTCTGGAACAGGCACTCTTTAAACCTGAGACAACTGGAGCAGTTTGCTCATGAGGAGTGGGTCAAAATACCTGTTGAGAGGTTCAGGAGTCTCATTAACAGTTATAGGAATCGTTTGATTGCAATGATTGCCTCAAAAGGTTGTGCAACAAAATATTAAGTTAAGGGTACCATCATTTATGTCCAGGCCTGTTTCATGAGTTTATCTTTTTAAATAATTCTGTTGAAGCATGTTTGAAAAGCAATGTCTGACTTTCATTTGTTCATTTTCATAGAATTTGTATTCATTATTACCTTTGTCAGATTCAAGTCATTTCTGTGACCATTGTGGGTTTTTCTTTCATTAACCGAGGGGTACCAACAATTTTGCAGCCTTTTGCTCTTCTACTCCTTTTAGAATAACATTGATAGTATAACCTGCTGATATTAGCTGGTTAATTAGTCAAGCTAATTAAAACAACTTGTTTGTCTGTTCTTTATTTTACTTGTATTTATTTAACCACCTTTAAGAAGTGTTCACCTTCTTTCAACCAGCTGATTGCAGTGTTCAGCAACTGGTGGGGGAGGGGTAACGTTATTACTCTGTGCTCCATAAAGCCAGAGGAAACTCTGGCGTTTTTCTTAGCATCTTTTTTTTAAAAGGACTTCAAGCCATAAAAACTGTATTATGGAACATTTTAGAGGTTTTGAAAACCTTAACTAGCCTATTCCTATTTTACTGTTGAGCAAAGAAAAGTCGCATTTTCTGCTTCAAATCACTTGTGCCCAGAAAGATGTTTTAGTGATTGGGAAACCTGCGAACCTCACTGGTTTAAGCTTTATGTTTATGGATGTGTTTCAGGTGGGAGCAGAGGAAAGATCCACATGGGAGAACGTATTATGTAGACCACAACACCAGAACTACTACCTGGGAAAGGCCACAGCCACTACCTCCAGGGTCAGTATCTGCCATTTTCAGTCCAGAGTGTGAAACTTTACAAAGATCTTCTACTGTGCCAGATGCCCTTTTTCAGCTTCAATACAAATGCCAGCGTAATTCTCTGTTTACACCTGATGGATTTCAACACTGCTGTGATTAAATAAGGATGAAGCTGACCAGTGACTACTAGTTTCAGTCAGAGATTCACCAATAAGGCTCCTACTTGCTGATATGCAGCTTAGTATGCCTGTTCCTCCTTTTCCAGATTTGCTTTTTAAGGGTTATGACACTTGTACAGTAATTTGTGCAAAGTGTTTCATTGTCACATTTAAATCCGACATATGCTGACCATAAAAGAAAGAAAAAATGTCCTGCAGGTTCCTTGATTTAAAGGTATTTGTGGATCCAACAGATGATGAAGGGATTATCTCCATTTATGCATCAAAGCATATGTCCCATAACCTCATCTGAGTTTACTGAACTCTAAAAGGTGCATCAGAGGTATGGGTGTTTGATGCGATTTCACTGTTTGAATTTTCAGTTTTTATTGATTTGTAAAAAAGAAATAGAAATAAAAAAAAAAGGAAAAACAATCGGATTCATTTAGAGATCATATCAAGGGAAAGTTGGTCAGTTTTGAATGTGGATGATTAATTGGTGCATCACTAGCTTCAGTTCTATTTCTTTTACATATTCACACGTATTATTAATAATGAATGACGCACATCAAAGCATCTAAAACAAACAAATCTTATTATTGGGTAGGCTCAGTTGCTGTAGCAAACTCCATGTACTGTAATCAGCACTATATTAATATTAACAACCACAACCTTTATTACCATATGATACAACTAAGTTAAAATGTAAATGAAAGTACTCCATTTTCCAGGTATGTTTTTAGATTCTCTGTTTCTCCATCAGTTGCTTTATATTTAGTTTCAGCCTATAATTATATAGATCATTTTTCTCCATTATCTGCCATTCAATTCTCCTTTATGTCGCTAGATGGGAGCGTCGAGTGGACGACCGGGGTCGGATCTATTATGTTGACCACAACACCCGCACAACCACCTGGCAGCGCCCCACTATGGAGTCGGTGCGCAATTTTGAGCAGTGGCAGAGCCAGCGGAGCCAGCTGCAAGGAGCTATGCATCAGTTTAACCAGAGATACCTCTACTCTGTAAGGATCTTCTCTCTGCACCAGTTTCTTTGTACCTCCACTAGTCTGGTTTCTTTATTCTTACAGCTGTCTGTGTACTGATGGTAAGCTTAGGTTATTCAAGAAACAGTTCAACATAATCAACCTATTCTGGGAAACTATTTTATTTGGAGATCACGATAGTTCTGGAGTACCTGCTTCATTTTAACACATCTGAATACAGTGTCTTGCTGATGTAGTCATAGCCCTTAGAATTTCATTGTATTATTATATTTGTTGGGCACTATAGCTGTCATGACTGCTGGGAAGGATGTACTAGTGGACAAGTCAGAAATATGTATCCGTTTTCATGTAATTATATCTAAACAGACTGACCACCTCCTCCTCCTTCGCTCAGTTTAATAAGATGAAAAACCATCTTTTTCAAAGTTTGTTCCATCATTGCCCCTTTTGTTAGAAAAAAATCTAAAATCTCATTTGTTAAATTACATTTTAAAGGGGACATGCTATGCTTCTAAACCTTCTTTTTCACACTGAAATCATTCTGTTGTGGTCTATATAAAGTGGAACTGCAATGCTTTGGTCTGAACTCCTTGTTACAGTATCTCCACAGGCTCCTCTTTTACCCTTGTTCTGAGGTGCGTCTGAGAGCCACTCTTTTTGATGCCGTCTCTTTAAATGCTACTGAGGCACTTCACACCACGCCCCCCTCCAGGTCAAAGAGCGCTGCACTTTGAACCGTTCAGCCATTTTTGTAGTTTGATAACAGGGATAACAATTATCTAGCGGTGCAGAAACAAGACAAAAACCGGAAAAACAATGCTAAACTGTTTATAATAATACTATTCAAAACGCACTGTATGGTTCTGTCCTCAAGGAGCTAAAAGCAGCACACAGCGCTAATATAAGCAGAAGGTACGATGCTCCTACTATCAGAACAATGGCCAGGATGTCATATCAGCACACAATAAATTCATGTCTAAAATAAAATTTGTTCTCATTTTAGCGTTATTTGCAGCGTCCATCGTCCCCCTACATAGAAGGACCTGACCGCTTAATCCGATGAAGTCTTTCAGCAAATCCTTCTTGATACTGGCGGAGGTTCCTGAAGGCACTCGTCCTTGAAGTGGGGAAAATAGAAATTTCCCCACTGATGTGGAACATTTCCATGTAAAATACGATTTAACCAGGCAATTTAAAGAGGTTCTGATGCTGGGGGACGGTGTAATGAATAGTGGGTTAATACATCCAACAATTGAACATTTAGACTTATCCACTTGCAGCTTTGGCATACTTGAGCTTGGACTACAAAATCACAGCGAGAAATAAAAATGGCGGATACGCGAAACTGATCAGCCATAAGTCCATGACCTTGTTTCATGACCCTGCAGCAAATACTGTGACGTAACAGTTGGAAAAACGTAACAGATGATAGAGAAACCTGAAATATGAGCAGAATCTAGAAATATCTACGCAGCACCTGGAGTGACCAAAATCAACTTTTATGCACCCCTACAGACTCCAAGTACACAACAAAATGTATTTAAAGGCTAAAAAAGTGGATTTTGCAAGATATGTCTCCTTTAAAGAACATATTTGATTAAGAACATTAACTTTGATTTGGATCCAGGTTTGCTGTTTTTAAGGTTTCTGCTCTCTGCTGAAAACACCTAGCAGCTGCTGAGTCACACAATGACAGTTTTATTGATTGATAATCCATCCAAAGCTGGTTAACAGCAAATGAGTGATGAAGACAGCTGATAGTCTTCCTCGTCACCAGAGATCAGTGTTTGATGACTCTGCTGTCATCCTTGGCAAACTTTAGTTTCTGCTAATTGATTGTCAGCAATCAGCCTTCAGCAGAATTAGCAAGAGCACAGAGACTGAGCTCTGTAGCGTTTGCTGAGAGCAGGTACTTGACTCATATTAACCCCACTCAGTATGAGGAGACCACAAAGTGCAAAAATATGCTACATGAATTTACCACACCATGTCACATTATCCCTTAGTCTTATTAAGAATTATATTAAACGGGTAATTACATTTTTAAATAAGTGTTTCTCTTTAAATTTCCACGTTGCTTAATTTGGCCAATCGTATCCTGATAATGTTGATCTTCATGTTAAGCTTAGATCTGACTGGTTCCAGCCTCATCTGTATTTTAATCAGCCTAGCTCAACCTTTCCAGCCTAACTTGAACTCCCAGATTAAAACTGGGTCTCTGCTTCAGTCTGGTTTACTGGGTGAGAATCTGTGATCTTTGCAGTGATGCCATTTTCACATATTGTGGAAACTGAGATGATTCTGATGAGAAGTATCGAGATGTACCCACCAACCTAAAGCACCTTTCCCCTTGGCACACACATTTTCTTCAGCAAAATTATTTCATTTTTCATTTTTTCTCTATTTTTGAAATATTTCTAAAGGGATTTCTGTTTTCTTTCTGTTTCCTAAATCGATCTGAATGCAAATTGTTTATTTTTAGGCATCTATGATGTCTGCTGAGAACGATCCCCTTGGCCCTCTACCTCCTGGTTGGGGTAAGTTCATCATTTGTCTACAGCATGTTTTAGTTGTGAATAATCTTAATTTTTAGGTCCTCTAAAATAAACAAACTGATTGCACTGTCTTTCAATATGGTCTTATGGAGATTGTAACACTTTAGCTTCTTCTAGTGAGTATTGTTTGGTCTGACAGTGATGTGGGACTTGGTGATCTGCTGTGCGGTTCTAGGCCAGTCAGCCTACTTTGTAATTGTGTCGTTAAAGTATCTCTGGTCTAACTTTCATGTTTCATCATTCACTTCAGAGCGGCGTGTGGACTCTAATGACAGAGTGTACTTTGTGAACCACAATACCAAGACAACACAGTGGGAAGACCCTCGAACCCAAGGGTGAGTACAGTACAAAGGGCCCCCACATGGGGCCCATGTCATTAAATAAGTAGACTGGGTGGTTCATGCGGTTTTATTCTCCTTGTTGCAAGCCTGTCATAATGTGTGGTTTATGGAACATTCGGGTTTGATGTGCCATGGTTTTAGTTTGCCTTCCTATATAAAAACGTTTGACCCAGTTTTACTCAGTGGCACTTGATAATCATTATATTATAATTATTAGTATTATTAAACCTTTATTTAGTCTCTTTGAGACTTTGAGTTCTCATTTACCAGAGAGACCTGTTGGAATATATGTTAAAATTATACAACACAACAATATTAAAATAGTGTCACAATGTTAAAAAGACTAAATGATTTAGAAAGAACATGCAGCTTGACATGTCGATTATCTTTTTCATTTCTATTTTTTAGATCTGTCTATAATTTTACAGCCTAGTTTTATTTGATCTTATTGATTTCTCCCTTTGTGCTTTTCTCGTTTTATGAGGTGTTTTTATGACTCATGGTTGTGTGAAATCATCGCGCTGCAGCACTTTGGTTCAACCTCTATTTTATGCTGTATAAATAAGGTTAAGGTTGAGATTTTATTGGCAGTGTTTTTACCAGAATAAACATCCAGTTCAGAGCTTGTGTTTTTTGCTGTGCCCACGTTTTTGTCTTTGCTGATGTGACTCGTCTGAGGAAATAAAGCAATTTCTCATTTATTTGCCTACTTTTTTTAAGTGTAATGCCTATTTTGGGCTGAAATGAATCATTGGATGAATATAGTTGGTGCTCCATGTGTATCAATAGAAACAAGCATCTTCTCAGTGATAACAATCAGAATCAGAATCAGAATCAGCTTTATTGCCAAGTTTGTACATACAAACAAGGAATTTGACTCCGGTACACTTTGCTCTTTGGTTTTGTTTTTGCACTACAGAATATACATATTTACAATGTACAATATACACATATATAAATAAAAAGGTGCATTTGCAACATCTGTATGCTGTTGTTTTGTATTTTATTGAATGTTCAACAGAGAAACAGCCTGGGGGAAGAAACTGTCTCTGTGGCGGCTGGTTTTAGTGAACAGCGCTCTGTAGCGTCGGCCTGAAGGCAGAACTCTAAACAGTTTATGTGCAGGGTGTGTGGGGTCTGCAGAGATTTTAGCAGCTCTTTTCCTGACCCTTGACCTGTATAAGTCCTGGATGGAGGGAAGGTCAGCCCTGATGATTCTCTCTGCAGTCCTGATTGTTCGTTGCAGTCTGGACCTGTCCTGTTTTGTGGATGAACCGAACCACACTGAGATGGATGAAGACAGGACAGACTGAATGATGGCAGTGTAGAAGATGACCAGCAGCTCCTGTGGAAGGTTGAACTTCTTGTGTTGCCTCAGGAAGTACAGTCTCTGCTGGGTCTTCTTTCGAACAGTGTCTATGTGTGAAGACCATCTCAGGTCCTCAGAGATGGTGGTTCCTAAGAACCTGAAGTGATCCACAGCCGACACGTTGTTGTTGAGGATGGTGAGGGGGGTGTATGGAGGTGGTGTTTTCCGAAAGTCCACCACCATCTCCACAGTCTTGAGTGGGTTTAGCTCCAGGCAGTTCTGACTACACCAGTGTACCAGCCGATCCACCAACAAGGAGGCAACAGTGGCCAACAGTGTTGATCAACTTCTAAAGATTCTCCTTAGTCCAAATAAAGGGAAACTAGTTTGGAAAAAAACTGCATTTAATTAACAGTTAGAAGTTAAAACTTGTTCTTTTATTTACTTAATGGTATCGTTCTGTCCACGGCTGATGTTTTAATAAAATATTAACATCCTAGTCTTGTTACTTTATGTTGCAGATTAAGGCTAACCTGTATGTTCCTGAGCAACAATCTGTTGGTTCTACATTTAATTTGCAATTTGTTTATGGTAAAATTTCGGCACCTCAGTGTTATTGGTTCATATATGTAACGTGTGTGTGTGTGTGTGTGCAGGCTACAGAATGAGGATCCTCTGCCTGAAGGTTGGGAAATCCGGTATACAAGGGAAGGGGTTCGCTACTTTGTGGACCACAACACCCGGACCACCACTTTCAGCGACCCGCGCACCGGGAAGTCTTCTGTGTAAGGGATACTTGTTTTACGTCACGCCTCATCATCGCGCTGTGTTTAACCAGTAACCTGCGGGGCGCCAGCTGTGTGTGTGTAGCTTGCTGAGCGGACATTCTGTATTAACTGCCCTAAACTGTCTCGGTTTGCCTTTCAACGAACAAGAAAGTGTTAATTTTCCAGATAACTTTTAAAGTCCTTGCAAACATTGACCTTCTGAAATGTGTTTTTCTGGTCAGCACCAAAGGCCCACAGATTGCATACGAGCGCAGCTTCAGGTGGAAGCTCGCTCATTTCCGCTACCTGTGCCAGGTCAGTGTTTTACTTTGGTCTAATCTTCCTAATCCTCCCGTTCTTCCCTGAGCTCCTCTGATGCACACGTTTGTCTTCTTCTTCAGTCTAATGCTCTCCCAAGCCATGTGAAGATCACCGTCTCCAGACAGACGCTGTTTGAAGACTCTTTTCAGCAAGTAAGACCTTTAATCTGTTGTTGTTTAAACTGTTCACTCCTCATTCGCTCCAGAAAGGTATCATAATTTATAGGAAGGGTTTTCTCCTCTGCTGTATCCTCATATTTGTGCATAAGTTGGTGAATGATGAGTTTTTTGATCTTGTGTGTCTGTTTCATACATTTTCAGATTATGGCCCTGAAACCATACGACTTAAGGAGGAGGCTGTATGTCATCTTCAGAGGCGAGGAGGGTCTGGACTATGGTGGCTTAGCCCGGTAATAAAAACTAACCACAAATACAACATGAATTTAGAAATGGTTGTAAACAAAAAGCTTTTTGCGTTCTTTTATTGCTCTGCATTTGTTCGGATCCTTACCAAAACACCAACAGCTTTTTTTGTCTCCTGTGTTTTCCTTGTTGTTTTCCTCCTCCACGCTTTACAGGGAGTGGTTCTTCCTCTTGTCCCATGAAGTGCTGAACCCCATGTACTGTCTGTTTGAGTACGCTGGCAAGAGCAACTACTGTCTGCAGATCAACCCGGCATCAGCAATCAACCCAGACCACCTCTCCTACTTCTGCTTCATAGGCCGCTTCATTGCAATGGCACGTCCAGATACAACCCACACCATGACAAATGATCAGAGCTATGATGCTGGCCTTTTTATACAGGAGACGTTGATTCCAACCACCTTTGACTTAAAAAGTTCTTGTACAACTTTTGGTGTTTAACACAGACTAGTGAGTCATTAATATTTCTGTGCTTTCCTGGTTATATCGGAAATGACAGTTTAAAGCAAAGGTATGCCCCTTTTCCACTGGCTCAATTTGGCCCTACTTTATTCCACTTGCTTTGCGAGCGTTTTCATACCTTTACCTACTTTTTTGGTCCCTGCTCCTGAGCAGGTACAAGAGGGGCTGAGTTGGGACTACATGTGATGTAAACAGACTGCTGTTTGCTGATTGGCCATGGGACCAGGAGAAACTAGAGGGTTTTTGCTGAGGTAGTGCAGGGAGAAGTTAATAAATCTCATGAGCGACTACAACAATATTAAGGACCACAATGGCCGAAGTGGGTCAAAGCGAAATATAATTCTACTATTTACACATCATAAACCATGCCTTAAGGCTGAAAGACAAGAATAAGGACACTTCTTTCTGAATTACAGGCAGGGTGGGGGGCGCTGTATTTAATAACATCTTAAATCAAATCTGATCACACATAAGGGGCCAGACACAGATACATTTGCCTCAGAACACACAAGACAATACCAGCATTAAACAGCGCCCTTTCGTTAGGACATTTATTGACGATCTAAAACGAACCTGCGTTTTTAAAGTGGAGGGAGCAGGCAGAGAACAGCTGCCTGTAATCAGACTGCCTTCATTGAGTCAAACGGGAGGAAATCTCAGCTGAATCCGCGGAGCACGAATATCTAATGTCGAACATAAAACGATTGCCCTCGTTATTGCCATGGCTGAGACACAAACTTCCTCATAAAGCCCAAAATTATGACTTCTTCAGGCGAACTTTGGAGTTTCCCAAGTCCAGAAAGTAGCTCCCCCCAAATTAAAACATATTCAAACATGATCTCAAAACATAAATAATACATTCTTGCATATACAATAATACAAACATTATTAGTATTTAGCAGATTATTTTTATGTAATAATGCAACACAGTAACGTTAATAGCGTCACAGCCCACTACACTGATGGCTGGAGGCGGGGCTTCAGCCGCCATAGCTGCAGCTGTCAGCAGGTCAGTGGAAACACGACTGGTACCGAGTGGACCGGAGCCGCGCTGGCTAAACAAACCAGTGGAAAAGGGGCCATGGTGACATTGTCCAAAATAAACTAATTTATTTTGGGACTGGTTAGCATACTAAATGGTAATTATTGTCTCTGCAGGCACTTTTCCATGGGAAGTTCATTGACACTGGCTTCTCTTTGCCTTTCTACAAACGAATGCTGAACAAGAAGCTCATCCTTAAAGACCTGGAGTCCATTGACCCAGAGTTCTACAACTCACTCATATGGATCAGGTGAGCTGTGTGTTCGGCCTGCAATGTTCAGTATCAGCGGTTCTTATGTCGTTGGACCTCAGGGTTGCATAATTAACACACATGAGGAAACTTTGCTGGACTTCAAAGTAAAGTTCCAGTAAGGTTATTTGTCCAAGCTTCCTTCTAATTATATTTTTTCCTAAAAGTCTGGACTTTTTTGTACAAATATATAAATACAGGGTTACCACATGGTGTTGAATGACTTGACCAGTTTAGTTATTTCTACAAGTTTACATTGTCCAACATGTAGGAGCTAAGACGCATAGCAGGTAAAACTGTGATGAAGGTAATCAGAATCCATTTTTAGACAGGATGTAAGCTGAAGAAAATAAGCAGGGTTCCACTCAGCCAACGTTCTGTTATACCAAGAAAAGATGAGACGGATGTTCACCAGTTCTCCAACTGTTCCTGAGACCCAGCTTGGTGTACATCTTGAGAACTGGAAGCAGTAACATAACGCTGGCAAACAGAATCCCAACAGTGTACAGTTCTGTTGTGTGTCCGAATGTTGGCTACATCAACTCTGACCCCAAAACGGAAACATGCACGTTTGCACAAAAGCCCATATTTAGAAATGCCACAAAACGATACGAAGCAAATGTTGCTCAGAAGCACGAACTGACAGAAGATAAAGCAAACAGGTTACCATCAGAGCAGATCCTGCACATTACGCTGCTGCAGCAACACTGTCTCGTCTCTCCTCAGAGACAACAACATAGAGGAATGTGGGCTGGAGATGTACTTCTCCGTGGACATGGAGATCTTAGGGAAGATCTCTTCTCATGACCTGAAACCTGATGGCACCAACATTCTGGTCACTGAGGAAAACAAGGAGGAGTACATCAGGTAGCTTTCTCCTCTTTGTAACATATGAAGACGTTGTATTGTGTTCATTATGGAAAGCATGAAGAACATGTGTTCTGTGTGGTTTGCAGTCTAATGGCAGAGTGGAGGTTCTCCCGCGGGGTGGAAGGTCAGACCAAAGCTTTCCTGGACGGCTTCAATGAGGTGGTTCCACTTCAGTGGCTGCAGTACTTTGATGAAAAGGAGCTGGAGGTGAGCGGCACCACTGTTCTGTTCAGAACCAGCTGTGTTTTATTCTAATAAAGTAACATTTAACCTTTCAAGCGCCCCAGAGAGCCTTGGATGTCTGAAATAAAGTGAATCATCGTGTTTCTGATCTGTATTTCTTGACTTGGTTTTCCTTGACCGGTGTTCTGAGTCTTGTGTGTTTTTGTGTTCCCGATCCAGGTGATGCTGTGCGGCATGCAGGAGGTAGACCTTCAGGACTGGCAGAGAAACACTGTGTATCGTCACTACACCAGAAACAGCAAACAGATCATCTGGTTTTGGCAGGTACTGTCGCTCAGGCATCTGGTTCGTTCGTGTCCAGTATTACTGTAACGTCCTGCAGTGTCAGTCAGTGATGGTTGGGTTTGTTGCCACTCTCCTCCCCACAGCTGGTGAAAGAAGTGGACAATGAAGTGCGGCTGCGGCTTATGCAGTTTGTCACGGGAACCTGCCGGCTTCCTTTGGGTGGCTTTGCTGAACTTATGGGTCAGTGACAGAGTAACGTCCATCAGGAGGAGCTGGACAACGTCAAAAGCTTTACAGCCTTAATTATCTCATTTTGCTTTGCAGGAAGTAATGGGCCTCAGAAGTTCTGCATTGAGAAAGTGGGGAAGGACACATGGCTTCCCCGTAGCCACACATGGTCAGTACAATGATCGTTTTGTTTCCTGTCACCTTATTATCAGAAATAAATTTCATCAACCACATTTTATTTTGAAAAACCTTTAAGCTGTGGCTTTTCCTGTCCATCTTTTTGATTATTTTTATTTAAAAACATGGATTAATCAGTTTGTTTTACCCACCCTCTCTTGCTTGATTCATAAGTTAAAAACATATTGCTACTTATGAAGAGACAACTGTTTGGTCATGAAAGATCAGGGAGTGTTATTAGTACATTATGTTTGTGCACAAAGGTCATCATTTTTATAACCCTAAATATAAGGAACGGCCGCTTATTTGCTGAGGTATGTAGTTCTTCATCAATGTGTTTTATGAAGGACCAACACAGAGTAATACATAATCGTGAAGTAGAAGAAAGATGTTACAAATCTCCCCTGAACACACCATGCCTGTGGCTCAACATGGTGGTGGTAGCATTATGCTGTGGGGATGCTTATTTAAGTAGGGTCCGGAAAGCTGGTCAGACTGCATAGTTGGATGGAGCCAGGGCTGGTCCAAGGTTGAATGGGGCCATTAGCAGAATTTCACTTGGGGCCCCTCTTGCTGTTCAGAACATCACCACCGCTAACAATGTTTGAGATTTGGTGGAGTCTGGGAGAGGGGGCCAAGTTAAAGGCTGAGCTTTACACCAATCAGACAATGAGGTTTCAAATCAAATGTATTAGCATTCCCGTTAAGCAAATATAAACAAATGTAGATTTATGGTCTGTTTTAAAATTCAAGTATTTATGTTGGCCCCCTGATGGTTTGGAGGCCCTAGGCTGTGACTTAGTTTGCTTACGCCTTGGGCCGGCTCTGGATGAAGCCAAAGGGCAAGATGACCCTAAACATACAGCCAGAGCTAAGATGGAAAGGTTTCGATCAAAGCATATTTACGTGTAAGAACAGCCCAGTCAAAGTCCAGACCTAAATCCTATTGAGAAGCTGTGGCAAGAGTTGATGATTAAAGATGTCCATCCTTCCAGTCTGATGGAGCTTGGGGTCTTTTAATAGAAAGAATGAGAAATATTTTTCTTCAGATGTGCAAAGCTGGTAAAGACACACCACAGTTGGTTCCATAGGTGGTTCCACAAAGAATTGACTTTGGTACTCAATACAAGATTTTTCCTTCTTCTACTTCACAGATATTTGCTACTTTGCGTTTGTCTACCATGTACCACCCCAATGAGATCAATTGATAGTTGTAATATCACAAAAATGTGAAAAACGTACCAGGAGTAATGACATTTTTGCAAGGTCCTTTGCTTCTATCAGAGGATTGAAAAAACCACCATTCTCCACTGACTTCTTCTCTCTGATCTCCTTCTTTCAGTTTTAACCGCCTGGATTTGCCTCCCTATAAAAGCTACGAACAGCTGAAGGAGAAACTGCTCTTCGCCATCGAGGAAACCGAAGGATTTGGCCAAGAATAGACGGACAAGTCCTCTAGTGTTTCCCTCCGCTAACCCCCTGCTGTTCATTCAGCCAAGAAAAACAAACAAAAAAAATTGCACAAGATAACCACCAATGTATATAAGCTATTTTGTCATTTAAACCAAATCCTAATTTGCAGCATAATTTTTTGCCGCATTCCTGTTCCTATAATATATAATGCCTCTCCATGGAAATATGCAAACATTTCAACCATCTGCTCCTCTGTTATAAAACCGAAATCATGGATATTTTTTCAATATCCTCCCCACAGCTGACTGGCTTTTAAAAATAGACTGAAAGTTTTCGAGAGGGTTTTATAGTTTAGGCTCAACCTTCATTTAAAGCTCTAGTTCTATAGAGCTGCTATAAAAGGCAAAAAGTAGTTGTATTTGGCGTTCAGTGCCTGAAATTCTTTTTCCTGTTGGACTGATAGTGAATTTTGGAATCCTGAGTGCTTGCATGCTGCCTATGAATATTAGACGACCGCTGTGACCACCCTCAACCACCACCACGAGCGTGCACGCAGACATTTTTCGGCATGGATCGCTGCATCTTTGAATGAGCTCATCCCTCATAATCTTCTGGAACGCTCTGTGTTCAGGTGCTACGGATCTGAAGCACAGAACATTCTTCGCGATTATTCTTCTACCCTCCGGCCCGATGACTGAGTCAGCGATGGATCCTTCTCTTTTTTTCGGGGCAAAAAGAAATTCTGAATTGGGTTTTTGAAGTTATGAGGACTCATGAATGATGGTATATATTTAAATTGCATTGAAAACAAGCCATTAGTATGTATGTGTGAGTTAGAATGTGGTGACAGTAGAGCCAGTTAATGCACACTGTGACGTACTGAGAGAAAGGCTTTGGGATGCTAATCTACAAGGATAACACTCTAATAATGTTATTTAAAATAGCAATTCAGAAAATAACAAAACAAATGTTTCATGGCTCTGTTTGTGTGATTTGCAGATGGAGTTGGACTGTAGGTTGTCTTGCTGTCCTTTGAAGCCACTGTGTCTGATGCAGCACTATGTTTGGTTAATTGTACCTCATATAGAGCAGGATTGCATCATTTTCAACCCTTTAGCAGACGGTGCTAGGACAAAAACTAGATTCCGACCATGATTACCAGAATATATTTAGCCATTGTTTTCATGTGTTAAGGTCCAGGTAATAGTGTTTAAAAAAAAGTAACATGTTTGTGTCTTAAAAAAAAACATGAAAGCAACTTAGACAAGGAGGCAGAACAGAGAAAAACCCCAAAACAGTTTGACCACCCAGCCCGGCTACACAATACCGGCAGTTCAGACTAGTTCATCCATGATGCTCATGTTTGAGTTGAGAAAGCCTTATTTGTGTCATGTAGAGACTCTTCATCACTCTGCTCAGAAACCTGCACTGCTTGCGTTTCCTTCAGTTTTTAAAGGAACTGTCAAGATTGTTTTTTCCAGATGTCACATCAAACTCTGGCGATTGAGTTCGAGGTCTAAGCCCCGGAAAAAAAACACCTAAATTTAGGCAGTAGATAGCCAGTCTGGAGCTTGTGATCAGTTCAGTCATCAGTCATGTAAATAACATGTATTCAGCTGATGGGGTGGAGAGCTGCAGGGAGGAACGATGGTATCTGGAGGTTTTCAGTAGCAAAAGGAGGCCATTTTATACAGAGATCCATCAAACTGTGTTTCCTTTTCAGCAGAAACCTGTTATTCAAATCAGCTGTGTATCTGAGTGTTGATTGCATAAAGGCGACAGTAAATGAAGTACTTAAATATTGTAGTCGACCACACAGGCTACTGCTCCACTGGTGGAAATCTGTGATGCCTTCGTTCTTATCAGAATAGCTGGGCCATTTCAGGTCGCCTCGGTCGCAGCTGGCGAGCTGATCCGGGATCGCCTGGACCGATCACCGTGCTCTTAAAGTGAAATTTAGCTCATGTGGGGCTTGAGCAGGGGAGCGGTTACTGCGGCTCAGGACACCTGAAACGCGTCCACTCTGTAACATATCACGTGTAGATACACACTGTAAAACACCAACCACACTGTACAGAATGCCCCTTTACTGGAGACCATGTGTAAAGAAGATTCATTTTTAATCTGCTTTCACCCATTTTAAATGGAGAGATGGATTTATGAGATACAAATAAATAAGTGAATAAACCCCTTGGTTTGGTTTCTGTGGGAGGAGGAGAGGCCTGTTGGATCAGGCTTCACAGCAAAACTCATCTCAGGGACTTTAAAACACACAATGAACAAACCAAACCAGTTTTATAATTGGTGTTTAATGTTTGCAATAAACAAGCTGTCACATCTGAGCAGTTCAACAATGTTAAGCATGGCCTGGTAAAATAGTTTCTTAGTATGACGATGTTAACTCAAAATACAACCGTTTCAGTGCATCACTGTGTTCACACAGATGTATAGTGTGATTCAGTTGTATTTAAAAAATGGTGCCTGTTGCATTAGCTAGCCTGCAGTTAACAGCTTTACACATTCTTGCTGTAGTTTGAAAATCTCAAACTTTGATCAAGAAATAAATCTAAGAAAATATTATAAAAGCATGAGGGCAGTGTGCAGAAACAGGTGGAGGAAGGGCACTGCATGCTATGCTCCATGCAGCCAGAGTAACCTGGTTAACTTCTTAAGAATCTCAAACAAACTTTAAACAGTAGGAACAAAACAAGTTCTAGCGGCGCCGCCTTGTTAGAACACCTTGTTATCAGTAACCCCCCCCAGTGTCTGAATCCAGCTAAATGTGTTGGAGGTTTGCAACTTCCTCCTGCAAAATACTGATTGATTCGGAGCGTCCGTCCAGCTACATATATTTACTTTATATATTTAACTAAATATTTACACTAGTCCAGTAATACATAAACTATATTTAGTTTATGTACCAGTTCAGACACTAGTAGACATTCAAGAAGCTAAAAATAAAACATTAATTTTTAAACATTGTAAAAGTTAGACATTCATGAGTAAATATTACAAAGGTTAACAGCACGAGTTATCTGGTTGCATAGAAATAATTAGTACACTGTAATGCGTGAACACGGGGACGTCAACATGTCCCATCTTATTCCAACTGCACCAATAGCTGCATGCAGGAGCTTCAAACTGGATCTAACGTTTTGCCTCCCACTAAAGTAACAAACAACACAATAAAGTCACGTTTAGGTTGTTTGTTAATCGTGGTCGGAGTCGTGCAGTCGTAGGGAGGACTTCGTATCAAAGCTGATTGAGGAGCTCCAAGGCTTCTTTATGGACCTGCAGAGGAACAAATGTCAGTATGTTCACATGAGCAGAAATGATACATGCAACACAAAGCACATGTACAACGCCTTACAAAAGCATTCATGTCTCTTGAACTTTAAGTGGGGGTTTATGTAACAGACCAAAAAAAATTTAGATAACTGAAGTGGAAGGAAAACATGTTTTAACATTTTAACACTTGAAAGGTTTGGTTTGCAAAGTATTCAGCCCCCCCTTGAGTTAATTCACTGTAGAAACATCTTGTACTGCAAAATATCACCGTCAGATTGGATGGAGAGGATCTGTGAAGAGCAATTTTTTGCCACATATTCTCTGTTGGCTTTAAGCTTGGAATTGATATAAAAATGCATGAATACGGTTTAATCTTAACCAGAGATCTACTGCCCTGCGACCTTCAGATGCATTTCTGGTTCCATTCCTGAATCAAAGGAATGTCTCATAACTGGGATTCAGCACGCTGGGGAGATGGTTCAAGCATTTGATTCAGGTGTGTTGAAGCAGGGATGAATCTAAATGTTGCAGGACAGTAGTTCTCGAGGACTAGAGCTGGAGAGCCATCACTAAACCCTTCCTCCTATATCTGTGTGATCCTGCTGGAAGGTGGACCTCCATCCAAGTCTTTTACAGCCTCTAGCAGGTTTTCTTTTAGGATTTCCATTAATTCAGCCCCATCCATTGGTCTGACCAGTTTACCTGACTACTGAAAGAGGAACATCCCCACAGCATAATGCTGCCACCACCAGGTCTCCATGGAGATTAACAGCTATATTTAAAGGGAGTGTAAAGTACACACATGTGGACTGTTTACTAATTAGGACTAAAGAGGCTGAATACATACAGTATGCATGCCACACTTTTCAGATTTCTAATTTGTAAAAATGTTTCCAAAACCTATAGAAGATTTTTCTTCTACCTAATTATGTGCCACTTTGTGTTGGTCACTCACATAAAAACCCAATAAAACACACTGAAGTTAGTGGTAGAAATGTGAATACTTTGTCCAAGATAGTGTGTTCTTGTACCTCTTTGTCTTCCAGTGTGTGAGCAGGATACTCCTTGGCTTTGGTTAGCCAAAACAGTGCTTTCTCCTTGTCTTTCATGGCCATGTAGGTCTTCCCCAGCATCAGCAGGTTTTTACTGTAGAAGTTTGGGTCGACTGTAAGAACGATTGATTACAGGATATGTTTTAGCTCAGTGTTTCTACATTATTAACCAACAAAGACCTTCATTTTACACAGAATCTTAGCTAAAGATAAAAGGAGTAGTTCAGTGATCGCCTCAGTGGTTTCAGTACAATCTGTTCTACCTTCCTCGGCCTTCAGGAAGAACTCCAAAGCCTGAAAGACAAACATAAACCAGAATTTATTAGCATTCATTGAGGTTTTAAAACCAAATCGAAGACCAGTGGCTGATTGAAATCAGACCAAAGCTCTTTTAAAAGAGTAAGAATGCTGCAGATAAAGAAAACAGAAAAGTCTCTACCTCCTCAAACGTAGATGTAGGCGGGTTTGAGAAAATGACCGCTGCCACTTTGCGCTGATACCACGGCAACTCTGCAAAGGCAAAACACCTATGGAAGAAGAAATTGTCTTGGCTGTGATTTCTTCATATTAACGTCACGTCTACTTGGATTGAAATACTTCAGCAACTATCAAATGCGCTGCTTTGAGATCTGAAGAAGATTTATGGGTTGGCAACTGGAAGAACTCTATTGTGTGCTTTCAGGTTACTGAAACATAGAGGCTTGGACCTGGTGAATTCAGACATCGAACACGCTCATCGTTCAATCTTCAGAACATCAGCATGTTCTATTTAAAGCTCAATCATGCATTTTTCTTGCATCGTGGCTTTTATTACATGGGGAAAAGCAGTGATATGGTTTTATTCTATTGAAGTAGTCTCTGTTTTTCAACGGCTACAGATACAAAGTGAATTATCCTTTAAGGCAACAGCTACTTTTCGGGATTCATAAATTAAAATCTGTACTTTTGCCAAGTCAAACATAGTCAGGGGAAGCAGAAAGTTCCCTTGACTGTCAATACAGTCCTGAGAAAAACTAAGTACACCCTTGCTGCTTTCATAGGATTTAAGAGGGATGCTAATTTAGTGTACTTGATTAAGTCATCGTCAGCAGCTGGGACCTCTGTTATAAAAGCAGGGGTCTTGTTGGGTCAGCACATTGCCAAGGGACAAAGACAGCAGTGAGCGAAGAGAAGCAATTGTTGCTGCCCATCAGTCTGGGAAGCGTTGGGAGGTTGTTTCCAAACCATTTATAGTCCGTCATTCTGGGATAACAATAATTCAAAAAGGGAAAACATTAAAGACAGCTTTAAATCTACCCAGGAGTGGAGGCTGCAGCGAATATACCTCAAGGTCAAAGAGAAGAGCTCCATCTGAGAGCTCATGTGTCTTAATTAGCATGATCAATTTCCTAAGTGAAAAACCTCAAAACCACTAAACAAGTTTCACTTGTTGGGAAGGGTTAAAGGCAAAAGCCTTCCCAATAACACCTTGGACCAAAGTAGAGAGTCTGGTGAAAAGAAAACCATATCTGAGCACAAACCAACTGTCAAGCATGGCGCTGAAAGGGTGACGACTTGGGCTTTTTTTTGCAGACATCAGACCCGGGCACGCTGCATTAACCGAGTCGACCATGAACTCCACTGTTCACCAAAACATTCAAGAGCCAACCACCAAGCCGTCCGTTTAACAGCTGAGGCTTGACCTTAGAGGGGTCAACAGGACAAATATCCCAAACACGGCCGTAAATCTACAACAGAACAGCTAAAACAGTGAAGGTGCTGCGACAGCCTAGTCAAAATCGCAACCTCAACCTGATTGAACTGCCCTGGTAGAACTGTGAGAAAGCTCTGCAGGAAGTGGTGCCTGCAAACTTCAATGAACTGAAGCACTGCTGTAAGGAAGAGTGAGTCAAAGTCTCTCAACAACGAGATTGATTGCTGCTGCTGCTAAAGGCAGCTCTATAAGCTGTTGGGTTAGGAAGGCTACTTAATTCCTTCCATGAACATGAGTAAAGTTGTTGATCTGTGCTGCAACATTAAACTAAATTCTAGTATAAAGTATGGGTCCACTTCCACTCAAATGTAACTAATGGTTGAGGCAGGAAAAAAAAAACACTCACCAGTAACCCAGAATGTGTAAGGATGTGGCATCTTTAGGGTTGAGCTCAACGGACCTCTGGAGGGGAGAAAAAAATTAATAAACGTGGCACATTTATTACGAGATACTGACCCAGATGTTCTCCTCACCTCCAGATGCTCCCTAATGATGTAAGAATTTCCTATTTTAACCTTGATTCCCTGAAATTCCCCAGTGTCGCTGAGACAAATGGCATACCACTGAGTTAAGAGAGGGAAAGAAAAAAAAAGTCATGTTTTAAAGTAGGATTATTCTACTATAAGATAATAATAAAAAAAAACAATATGCCTTATTGTAACATCAGTGCCTTTGCCTGGGTGAAACAGACAGCCTACCTTGTGCGCAGCAAAACATTTGTCATCTCTCTCCAGTGCCCGCTTTGCGTATTCAAAGGCCTCAAATGTCAGCTGCTTTTTCCTCCCAGCATCTGTTCCGGGCAGGATAGACAGATCCCGAGATGCCCGGGCCAGCCTCCACAGGAACTCTGCATCTTCACTGGATGGAAGCACATGACCTGTATGACCCCACACTAACAGACTCGTTTAAAGCTGTAAAAATTCCAACTTTGGTTCACCTTTGCGTTAGATGCTTTCCAATGGCGCCCCCTGGTGCTAGGTTGGCAAAGCAATTATAACAAAGGGAACATTTTCATCTAATCAAACCCTACTTGTACTTTAACTCAGTGTGCTTTATGGGATTAAAAACAGATTCATTCTGATGCGTTTGCTTCAGGAGTGGCTTAAACCCAAGGAAAGAGACAGATGTAGCCCATATTATGGATACGTCTGTGTGTGTGTGTTGGATCACAAAGCTCAAGCTGAAGTCTAGACCTTGTTTATTTTCCCCCAAACCCTTGAATGGGCTTTGCTTCACAATCCAAGGTTGTTGTTATCCCTGTTACTTGTTTAGTTTGTCCTACCACACTTTTTTCTTCCACTCCACTTTCTATTAATATGCCTGAATACAGTGCTCTGAACAGCCAGCTTCTTCACCTATGACCTCTCATGACTTAGCCTTACTATGGAAAGTGTCAGTGACTGTCAAATTAGCATTTGTTTTTCGTGTAAAATTCTAACTTTTTGAGAAACTGAGTTTTAGGTCTTCATTTTCTGTGTGATGTAATATTTAAAAATCAACATAAGTAAACCATAGAAATATATCACCCTGGAAATAAATCTGAGTTAGAATTTTTGTATGGAATCGCGAATAAAAAATGTCCTCTCATTTATTGAAATGAGTCGTTTTACATGTTTCAGGCAGGAACGGATCTGACAAGAACCGGGTGGCTGCAGTCCTGGCTCACCTGCCCTGGTACTGCAGCAGCAGCTGATAGAGCTTCTCGGTCTCTGCACAGCTGTACAGGTAGTCAGCCTGCTCCAGGACCTCCTCTGCGCAGACACAAGACACACGTGATGCACTTAAAGTGAACACCTGGTGACCGTGTAGGTAGATCTGATAAGGACTGAATTCATTTTTACTTCAAAATCAGCTTCCCTTTTTTCCCCCACATCCAACCCAGTGTGGCCATTTACCTTTATCTAAAGCACAAACCACGGCTGAACCCTGCACTTTACGGAAAGCTTGGTAACTTAGACCAGACAGTACAGGGAGTCCCACCAGGAATGCTGCTCTTCCACTCTGTGCGCAGAGGAACAGGTCAGAAAAACATGTTAAATATGGCTGGGTTTAAATGCTGGATTTTGCATACTATTTGGTTGGTATCCCAGCTGACCTAAAGTAACCCTGCACTGCTCACTGAATTCTTTACATGAAAAAAGGTGGATTTTCTCTGTAAAACCTATATTCTGTCATGCATTTTCTACATTTCTGACCTCCTGGCAAACTTCGGGTTAGTATTGCATCCTTAACTTAAAGGTACAGTACACAATTAAACCCCTGGTGCTCTTTGGTCTACTTTCATCACCCATCGCGTCACACCAGGCCCCTGAGGCTGATGGCCTTTCTGTAACACTAAGAGCCTTAATTATCAGACCAAGCAG
Organism: Crenichthys baileyi; assembly: GCA_036173005.1. Lineage (NCBI taxonomy): Eukaryota > Metazoa > Chordata > Actinopteri > Cyprinodontiformes > Goodeidae > Crenichthys > Crenichthys baileyi. Next base: position 432,367 of record JAHHUM010000603.1, read on the forward strand.
AAAAAAACGTCGGTATTTACACCCAGAGCACCGGCTGTCCATCTGGCACGAGTCCAGAAGAAGCGGCTTGTCCCCCCGATCCCTCCGCGTTTAGCGCCGACTGTAAGTTCCAGCAAAGTCCTAAAATTTACAAACCGCATTGGAACCTTCCCAGCCATGGTCTGTCAGGTCCAAAAGCTCATTGAGCAGGAACTACACGGCAGCCAGCAGAGACAAACGGTGAACATTCAAGAGCACAAATACTTTCTCATTGTCGTATCTCGTCCAAATCCACGCGTGAATCAATTAAACCGCCAGATAACCACTCTTTACTTCTTGCTTTTATTTTTAAATGCAACTCATTGAGTGGTATTTGCTGGTATTCAACTTAACTACGACTGCAGGTGAGACCTTTAGCCTTGAGTTGCGACTCTTCTCCATATGTTTTATTGGCGTATCGCAACCAACGTTTTAGGTGCATATTGCCACCTACGGTACCGGAGCCTGTAATCTCAGGGAGTACACTTCAGGTTACATTCTAATCGAAAAAAAAGACTATATGATATGAACTAAGCCAGTATGTTTTAGAAACACTTTACATCCTTCACTCATATTTGTATTAAACATGATATTCCATCCTAATTCCATCCCCGTCTCCATTCATAGATTCTATCATGCATTATACTCCTCTCACATTTGCTACACCTCAAAATGATATGTTCTACATCTTCAAGGACACCACAGACATCATATTCATTAGGTACACACTTAGCCATTAAATAAAGAGTTGATTTTATTCCAGTATGCCCCAACCTTAAACAAAAAAAAAAATTACTTCCTCTCTTGTGCACTTTCCTTTTAAGACCTTAATTGATTTCTGTATTCTGTAATAATGTCTTCCTTTAGTATCGGTGTGCCACCTCTCCTGCCATATATCCCTCACTACTGCTCGTATTAGTGATCTGGCCTCACTTTTTCCAAACGGAACATTTATTATTTCAAGTTTCAATGCTCTCTTTGCAGGCTCATCTGCTTTTTCATCTCCCTCCACAAATTACAACATCATTATATTACCGTTGCTCTTGAATGCACCCCATTGGCCACAGCCTAGCCTCTTCTATGTGCTACCGATGAGAAACAAGCGAATACCACAAAGGTTCCGGATGATTATTAAAACATAATAATGATCTAATCCTATTATAAGTCATCTTCTCGTAGTTTGACGACGACACTGCTGTAGCAGACATACAGTTTCTAGTATTACGCAGTCATTGGGTTGATGTAGTTATACCTTGACCAATCAGAGTGAGCAGCAGGACTGGGCTCCACCCACACCGACTCGCCCAGCTGTTGTTGTCAGATAAACATTTTTTTTCTCTCTCGGCCAGAAGCAGAAATAATTTGTTGGATCAAGAGCTTTCAAATCAGGAGCAAAACGGATAAATTAATGTGAGTACGCCTCCATCCACTAAGGAGCAGGTATTGTGAGTGATTGTAATGATTTGGGTTGGTCGCCACACCCCTCTGCCGCTGCAGCTTGTCATAACAGCAGCTAAAGATGACGTGTACGAGTGTGACCCTGATGTTTACAAAGTCTCTATAAACGTTCCTGGCTAATGTATCTGTAACTGTGTCCTGTTTTTATTTTCTATCCTCTTTCTGCATTCATCTGAGGACCACCATATTGGAATGCAACAATGTTGTTCAACAGGTTTCAACAAACCCCTTATGCTTTTTCACGTTATGTGATATTAAAACCACGAACTTCAGTGTATTTTGGGGGGATCTAATGTCATTGACCAACACAAAGTAGTGTATAATTAAGAGATGAAAAGAAGATGATGCCTGGTTTTTAATTTTGATTCACCAATAAAAGTGAAGATATGAGGTGTGCATTTGTCAACCACCCCCAGCTTCTCTGTCCCTCTGCAGAAAAGCATCCCCACAGCATGATGCTGCCACCACCATGTGTTGCCATTTGGATATGGTGCACGCTGTGATAAGTATTAGAACTTATGCCCCGCATAGTGCTTTGCAAGCAAGAAAGACCAATTTGACCAGAGCACCTTCTTCCACGTTTACTGGGTCGTCTAATTGGCTTGTGGCAAACTATGGACTGGACTGAGAATGGCTTTCTTTCAACAATGGCTTTCTGCTTGCTATTCTTCTTTAAAGGCCAGCTATGTGGAGTGCATGATTAATAGTTATCCTGTCACAAATATTCCCACCTGAGCTGTGGAGTTATCGTGGGCTTCTTAGTTCTTTATCCAATTAATGCACTCTGTGTCCAGGATGACAGCTAAGGTGGATGACCATGTCTTGGTAGGTTTGTAGTTGTGCCATACTCTTTCCATTCTCAGTTGACAGATTGAATAGTGCTCTGTTAGATGTTCAAAATTCAGTATATTGGTTTAAACTTCTTTAAACTTCTTCACAACTTCCTCCCTGACCTGTCTACTGTGTTCAATGGTCTTCATGCTGCTTGTGACATGAGAACATTTTAAAGGGTCCAAGGGGTATGAATACTTTTCAAAGGCACTGTACCTTTCATTGAAATGCACTAATGTTGATGAGGCATTATTACTTCTTAAACGCAGCATTAACGCTCATATCTTGCACAGTATTGCAGTAAAATTTCCTCCTCAGGATTTTTCCTTGTTTGCCAACAGCAGATCGTCTTCTCTACACACCGAGCTGAAATGGCCTCAGCGGTGGCCTCGGCACCCAGGGCCACTCAGTTGACCACCAAGGTGGAACTGACCATCTCGTGTGAAAACCTGATGGACATGGACGTCTTCTCCAAGTCAGACCCTCTGTGCGCCCTTTACATCAACGCTTCAGGCTCCCACTGGTATGAGGTCTGTGTTGGGTCATGATGAGGGGGGGATTGGTGGTGAAGCAGTAAAAAAAATGTCCACATTTTCCTGATAAATTCATCCTCAGTAAGAGAGCATGATGTCTTTATTCTTCTTCAAGTAGTTTGGTCGCACAGAGATGATCCTGAACTGCCTGAACCCAAAGTTTGCCAGGAAGTTTGTCATTGACTACAACTTCGAGATGGTGCAGAGGTTGAGGTTTTGCGTGTATGACATCGACAATAGTACCTATGACCTGAGTGATGATGATTTCTTAGGAGAGCTGGAATGTACCCTTGGTCAGGTGAGTCATATGTAGAGTTCTAAATAAAAAAATATTCTATTTTATTAATTTTTCAAAACAAGTTTTGTTTGCATCCAGATAGTTTCCAACAGGCAGATGACCCGACCGTTGCTGCTGAAGGACAGGAGACCGGCAGGCATTGGGACCATAACTGTGGGTGGGCCCATTACTCCTCACTGCTCTCTCCCACAAACACATTCTGTATAATATGCTTCACTGCTCTGTAATGCGGGCAGAACAGGAAGTAAAGTAGCTAATTATTTTATACCCCTGTCTGAACTGATTTATAGATCTGTGCTGAAGAAATAACAGACACAAAAGTAGCAAACTTTGAAGTGTCAGCCCGCAGGCTTGACAAAAAGGTACAGACGGTTGCTTTGGAGTGTCACATTGCTCGAACTGTCTAATCTGGTTCGTTTGTGCTAGACATAATAAAATGGCTGTAATGTCGCTCAGTTTCTCTGGTGGTCCGATCCCTTCTTGGAATTCTACAAGCAGACGGAAACAGGATGGCAGCTGGCTCACAGGACGGAGGTAAACGAATGAATCCTCGTCTCATGCACCTGCAGGACTGCAGTTGTAGCTCAGTTTGGGTTCGCTCTTTCTTGTTCACGCAGGTTGTTTACAACAACATGAACCCAGTATGGAGACCTTTCCGCATTTCACTGCGAGCTCTCTGTGGGGGAGATGTGGAAAAACCAATAAAGGTAATTTCTTCTCTTCTATTTTAAAGTGATGGCAAAAGTAAGTACATTGTTCATTTTTTCTGATGTTTTATGCTGCTATCCACATTTTTGTCACCTTTGGTAAACATTTGTAAAAACTTTTTAATAAATAGGTTTTTGTTGCCACACTATAATCTGACACTGAGAATTTATAGAAAAAAATCCAACCTTTAATCTGAGTACAGGTATATAGTGAAGGGGGAAAACCATTTAAAAAAATGTTTTTAACAAAATCACTGGTGGCACAATTACTTCACTGTTAACACTTAGTAAAACCCCCTTTGCCAGTAGTGCGGACTCCATTTATGAACTGAGTTCTGAAGGCAGTCGGTTGCAGTGGATTTGGGGCTAACAGCGCGAAGGGGGCTAACTACAAATGCACGCCAGATATTTCAGATTTTTTTTGTACAAACAATTGAAAACCATGTTTCGTTTTCCTTTTACTTCACATAGATGTGCCAATAGTTGCACTGTTGGAGCATGGAGAGGGATCTTTGACCATTTCTCTTTGCATATTCTCTCCAGAACATCCAGAGTCCTAATTCCTCTCTCTTGCTCTCTTCCCCTCTGCTTACCTCTGAGGTTTTCTATAGGGTTTAGATCTGGAGACTCAGATGGCCATGGAAGGAGGTTGATTTTCTGTCCACTGAGACTTTTTTGTGTTGTTTAGGATAAAAAAGCAAACAGTTGGCTTGTAGATAAGAGATGTAGATAGATGGTTGTCGTGGAGACTTGGTGACCCAAGGATGTGACCCAGTGTTTGTTACGGTTTTCTAACAGGAAGAATTGGAGATGTTTTTTACCTCTCTTGCCATCCTGCCCATTGTGAGTTGGTCTTACGGAGCCACTCCTTGGTTATCCTGGCTGTGTGCTTCGGGTGATTGTCATGTAGGAAGACCCAGCCACGACCCATCTTCAATGCTCTAACTGAGGGAAGGAGGTTGTTCCCCAAAATCTCTCAATACATGGCCCCGGTCATCCTCTCCTTAATACAGTGCTGTCCTCCTGTCCCATGTGCAGAAAAACACCCCCAAAGCATGATGCTTCCACCCCCATGCTTCTCAGTAGGGTAGGGTTTTTTTCTGATGGTACTCATCATTTTTCGTCCTCCAAACACGGCAAGTGAAATTAAGACCAAATAGTTATATTTTGGTCTCATCTGCCCACAGAACCTTCTCCCATGACTCCTCTGGATCATCCAAATGGTCATGGGTAAACTTAAGACGGGCCAGGATGTGTGCTGATTTAAGCAGGGGAACCTTCTGTGCCATGCATGACTTTAAACTATGACGTCTTAGTGTATTACCCACAGTAACCTTGGAAACAGTGGTGCCAGCTCTCTTCAGGTCATTGACAAGTTCCTCCCGTGTAGTTCTGGGCTGATTCCTCACCTTTCTTAGGATCATTGATACGCCATGAGATGAGATCTTGCATGGAGCCCCAGTTCTAGGGAGAGTGACAGTCATGTTCAGCTTCTTCCATTTTCTAATAATTGCTTCAACAGTTGATCTTTTTTCACCAAGCTGCTTGGCAGTTGCTCCGTGGCCCTTTCCAGCCTTGTGGAGGTCTACAATTTTGTCTCTGGTGTCTTTGGACAGCTCTTTGGTCCTAGCCATGTTAGTAGTTAGAGTCTTACTGATTGTGTGTGGTGGACAGGTGTCTTTATGCAGCTAACAGCCTCAAACAGGTGCTTCTAATTTAGAATAATAAGTGGAGTGGAGGTGGACTTTTCCGAGGCGGACTAACATGTCTTTGAGGGGCATAATGTTTGGTGATTGGCAGGTGTTCAAATACTTATTTGCAGCAGTAACACACAAATTATTTAAAAAATCATACATTGTGATTTCTGGATTTTCTTTTAGATTATGTCTCTCACAGTGGACATGCACCTCAGATTAAAATTTTAGACCCCTCTATGATTTCTAAGTGGGGGAACTTGCAAAGTCGCAGGGTGTTCAAATATTTATTTTCCTCACAGTATTTGCTAAAGAAAACATGGTTCTTTGTGTCTTGTGATACTGATGTCCCAGGGAAACAAGATTGCTAATGAAAGGTGCCGTATTGATCATCCTAAAAAGAGAAAAGAAAGCATGACTAATTTCATAATAAATTACATTTATTTTAAAGGGATATTATTAAATCCCAAGGTACTATTAAATCACCTGCGATTTTGCTAAAATAATTATCTCTCAACATTTTTCCCCACACAGAATAAATGTCTGCATATTAAAGGTTGTATTTGTCAGTTTTTTGACAATGTCATTGTAACTTTAATTGGCTCATTTATTAGTTATTTCTGTTGAATACATATTGTTCACCTGTGGTCGATCATACAGGACTTTAAGACCTCAGCTACACCCTGATATGTAGAATATTAGAATTTAAGGCACGTGTACTTAGTTTTTATCTTGGCTATATCTGCCTGCTGTTTGAAAAGCCTCCATATTAACACAGACTAATATGTTTTCTTCAGTACTCAGTGGAAAACTGGCTTGCACTCTGATTACAGTACATCTGCTGCTTATATTGATTTGTTTGACTTTATTCTCTCACATGCTACTAATTTAAGCTGTTTTGCATTTTTTCCTGTTGTATAATGCTACCAAACCTAAAAAGCAGCAGTGTTTGTCATCCAGCTGAATGGGTACAAAAACATTCACGGATCACGCGTGAAGGAGGGCTGTACCCTTTTTTCTCACTAATCTGAGGTAATGCTATTGCGCTTCAGCTGAGAATAATAAGGTGTGATATATGCATGTTATGTGAGATGCTTGTTATATGATGAAGCTCACATAATACAGGAACGTATCTTGGTATGTTTCTTTTTGAAGAAATTGTTCTTCTTCCCTTTAGGTTGATTGCTATGACCATCATGTGAGCGGCTCCCATGACCTTATTGGGAGCTTTAGAGCCTCACTAGCAGAGATGTTAGCAGGAACGCATCTTTCACCAGTAAGGCTTCATAGGTCTCTATGGATTATTAGTGTGTTTGTGTGTCGGGGGGCATTAAACTATTTATATTTCACAAAAGTTAATATGTTTTTTGTTTCCATTTTCAGGCTGAATTTGAATGCATTAACTCCAAAAAGCTGAAAAACAAAAAATATAAAAACTCTGGGGTTATCTGCATAAAACGCTGCCAGGTAACAATGAAAAATCATCCCCCATTTTGTACATTTCATAATATTTTTCAATAAGGTCTGCTTCACACTGGATTAAGACTACCCTATGAAGCTGAAAATCATCCAGAGCAAAGATAGTCTGCGGAGGATCTTAGCAAGGTCTTCTTCAACATATTATGAGTGGTGTGGGCTCCCCATTAAGTTCCCAGCATGCACAAGACTTCTGAAGGGAGGTTGTAGTGCTTTATTATCATAACAGTATCATTCTGTGGGGCTGGTCCACATCCTGTGCCACACTCAGGCCTGTAGAAAAATGTATGGACTTTGCTCCGTGTGTATTAGGCCTGGAATAGAGGAGAAGTTCCTACGCCTTCAAAGCACGCCTAGTCTTGGATGTAATTCAGGGTCACAGAGGTGGCCAACTCTAGTCTTCATCTAAATCATGCAGGACCTCTGCCTAATGGAAAGCTCAGTAGTGTGCAGCACTCTGTACAGAAAACGTCTCAGTAGCATCTTCTCATACTTCTCATGAAAATACTAATGGTGTTTCCTCCTTCTTGCAAGGCAGAAACGGGTGGCTGAGTTTCAGAAACTTCAATCGTGTATAAAAAAATTTCATAGAACGTGATGCTAACATGTTCTGCTACCAACGTGAGACCTGTGGTGGTGGTAGATTTCTTTTGGGATTACTGGGATCCAGTAGGAAAAAAACTTATTTGACAGACTCCAAAGGAGCCTGGCTACGTCAGACGCAGCTTTTCCAAGTTTCCACAATCCAGACACTTTCAAATTGCTCGTAGAGGTTGTGGAAACGTAGGGTGGTATAAGCTGGTGTCAATGGGTCCTTAGAGTTTGAGCATACCCTCCATTAATCTTGTTGATATTGATTTTCCAAGTCGTACCATGCGCATGTTTTTGTAAATCACTGTACATGTTGTATACAATTAATGTAGCATTACTTCTTTCAGGTGGAGAATGTATATAGCTTCTTGGATTATATAATGGGAGGATGTCAGATCAACTTTACTGTGAGTTTGAAAACCCCTAACTTACAATTACTCAGTAAGAACTGCTATTGGTGTCTTGAAGAATCCACTTTTATTTTTGTATTCTCTTCCTTTGGGGGCCCCAGATTGCCATTGATTTTACAGGCTCTAACGGGGATCCCATGTCCCCTCAGTCCCTCCACTATATCAACCCTGAGGGCTACAATGAATACCTGACGGCCATCTGGGCTGTGGGTAACGTCATCCAAGACTATGACAGGTAAATTATATATTCTGATAAAGCAGAGCCAGGAAAAAGTTATCATGTGCACTTTGGTCCACATCACACCAATTAGCAACCCATCATCCCTAATTGTAACCATTATCAATAAACATGTTTTTCTTACCAATCGTATAATAGAACATAGATCTACGTAGACAAATTCCCATTGTGTGGAAGAATGTTAAATTTTGAGTCTTAAGTTAGCTAGATTTACAGTTTATATGCCAGCCTTGCGTACCACTCAGTCTCTTGCAACAGGATTCACACACCTTGAACTTTTTCACATTTTGTCACACAACCACCAACTTCAATGTATTTAATTGGAATTTTAAGTGATAAACAAACACTTTTTGGACTTTTTGGCCAACATGAAAACTAACACTGCACATCAACCCAGGAAAATTATCATCAACATGGTAGTAGCAGGGTCATGCTGTGGGGATAATTCTCTTCAGCAGGAACATGGAAACTGGTCAGAAATTATTGTAAGATGGGAGGTAGAAAACCTTTTAGAGGTTAAAAAAAATACTTGAAACTTGGGTGGAGGTTCGCCTTCTACAAGGACAACAAGCCTGTTTGTGGTGTGGTGACTCTGGAAGAGCTGCAGAGATCCACAGCACAGGGGGGGGACAATTTGTCTGTAGGATAACAGTGAATTTGCCGTCCACAAAAGAAAATAATAATGATAATTCATCTGCAAAGATGGTGGAGACATAGCCAAAAGGTAGGATGGAGTATTGGGGCCAGGCTAAGAGAAATCTGTTTGGAAAATTACGAGAATAAAGTTGTAATATTAGGAGAATAAAGTTGTTGTTTTGTGGAAGAGGAGCTGTCATAACTTTTTTTTATGTTACGACTTTATTCCTGCAATATTATTCCATTCAAGTTTGTTCTTGTTTTGGTCTGTTACAAAACACCCAATAAAATACATTGCAGTTTGTGTTTGTAACGGGACAAAATGTGAAAGATGTCCTATTTTCTTTACAGCAGTGTGATATGCGAGTAATTTACTTTGCTGCTTTTCCACAGGACTAATTTTCATTGATTCAAGAGCTGAGGGGAGACCAAATGTTAACTGTGACTTTCTTTATGTTTAGTACTAAGATGTTTCCAGTGTTTGGATTTGGAGCCCAGATCCCTCCATCATGGCAGGTATAAAATACACCTCAAAAACCACTATTGTTGGACAACCCTGACAGTCATGTAACATACCCAAGCTTCAGATTTGATTTAATAAAAAAGCCTTTTTAGGGGTATTGGAAGGTTTTATATAAATCTAATAAATATAACAGCCTTCAATGTTTACATTAGTTTTGTGTGTAAACACCATTTATATTCTGTAGTTTTTAATCTTTTGCCAACTCATGCCGGCAGGTTTCTCATGAGTTTCCTATTAACTTCAATCCAACAAATCCCTTCTGTGCAGGTAAGTCTGTAATCAGGTTTGACCATCTGGGTTTCACCAGTGCTGGCTTTTACTAATTGTGTGTGTGTGTGTGTGTTTGCATGCTACAGGGATAGAGGGAGTGGTGCAGGCCTACCGGCAGTGTCTGCCTAACGTGAAGCTGTGGGGTCCTACCAACTTCTCTCCAATCATCAACCATGTGGCCTGCTTTGCCAGACAAGCTTTCCAGCAGAACATGGCATCAGTAGGCAACCATTTTGATACCTTAAAGTACCACAAAAATATGTCACATTTTTCAGACTGATTCAGGGATGAGAGATTTTCAGATTTCTTAGCAGTGGATTTTTTTTTTTCCGGTAAGTATGCAAATGACCTTTAAAATGTTGAGTAGAAACTGGAAACAGAAATAGCATCATTTTTACATCAAAAATAAGAAAATGATTAGGCCTGTCCATCAGTCGTGTCTCAACCCTTTATTCCTGTCAATGCGCAGCACTACTTTGTGCTGCTCATCCTGACAGACGGAGTGATCACAGACATGGACCGGACGCGTGCAGCGATCGTGGAGGCCTCTCGTCTGCCCATGTCCATCATCATAGTGGGCGTTGGTGGTGCAGACTTCAGTGCGATGGAGTTCCTGGACAGCGACGACAGACTGCTGCTTTCCCCCACGGGGGAGGCTGCCGCCAGAGACATTGTGCAGTTTGTGCCTTTCAGATATTTTCACGTAGGCAACAAGTCAGAACCTTCCACCTGCTGTTCCAGAGTTAAAACATAATATCTTGCAAAAGTATAAATACCCCTTGAACCTTTCCACATGTTGTCACCTCACAACCATGACTTTCAATGTTTTCTATTAGAATTGTCAATATTTTATAAAGCCACATTTCGTTTAAAGTTCAGCCGTAAATCTTTTGGGTCACATCCAAAGAACTGTTGATTATTCTTTGTAAAATAGCTCAAGCTCAGTCGGGTTGGATGGTGAATGCGTGTTAAGAGCAATTTTCAAGTCTTTTCTCAGATTGTTCTATCTTTAGCGTCATCCATGTTCCCTGCTCTCATGTAACTGCCAAAGATAAGTATCCCCACAGCACGATGCTACCGATGTCTGTTTATTGTGTGGTTGGTGTTTTCAGGGTGATGTGTAGTATCAATCTTCCTTCTCACATAGTGTTTTGCTCCAAAAGTTCAGTTCTGGTTTCATCTGACACCATCATTCACGTGTTTGCTAGGTCCCTTATATGTAGCTTGTGAGAAACTCTAAACTGGATTTCTAGTGGGTTTCTTTCAACATGGTCTTTCTTGTTACAACTCTTCCATAATGACTAGATTGGTGGAGCACACAACTAATATATCTGCCTTCAAAAGATTCCCCCACCTGAGCTATGGATATAATCTTGGAGAAGTTGTACACTCGAGATCTGCGGAAAGTACCAGAAATTTGGCTATTTGGATTCGCAATTGAGACATACCAGTAAAACTCTTAAGGAATTTGGGAAAATTCCAAACTGCCTGAACCACAACATTTTTTTTTTTTTCCAAATCTGGCGCCAATGTGGCCGTGGCAACTGCTGCTAACTGGCTATCGATAAAATATCTCCTGGATTTATTAAAACGGGCGCTCTTCCCCCAAAACACCCCCTACCAGCTGTGTGCTGATAGGACTATGCAGCCGATTGAAAAAAACCCACCCCTACTAAAGTCAATGGCGCTTCTATCAGTGTTGACAGTCTAATTCTTGCAAACACACTCAGACTCATATATATCCCCCAAGATTCCCCGTACCTTTGCTAAATCTTTGCTCATGTGTGTGTTGCTTATCCCTGCTATTTTTTTTGTACTACTTCAGACTGTATTCTGCGAAGAGAGCAAAAAAATTTTTTTTTTTTTCCCCTAACTTTACCTAAATGGGTGATTGCATTATTTTTCATAATTTTCAGTTTTTCTCAAGGATTACCAGCAAACCCAAATTATTTTTTATTTTTCATTATTTTTCATGTTTTTAGTTTTATCAGATGGATTACCGGAAACCAAAACAATTAGTAATTTGGACTTTAGCTGCTCTTACCCAATGACCCATTTTTTTTAAAGACTACAATGGACTGGTAGAAAAGGGGGTCTTATCACTGAGCTAAGTTAATGAAGGACAAAAACTCAGGGACATCGCCCATCAACATTTCCACAGGGGGAAAACTTTGTTCTTCAAAAAAGCGCACAGAAATCATCTTCATCAAAATTTCCCAAAAAAGTATCCCCTACCTCAATCCTTAAAGGGGGGGTTTATTATGCAGATACAAGGCATTGGTGTGGTTTTTGGGGCCCCTTGACCAATCAACATCATTATTCCCATTTACGTAAACTGGGCCTTTAAATTTTCCCTTTTTTCTTTTGGGAAAACCCTCAGCCCCCCTTTTTCGTTTTCGTGACAATTTTCAAAAACCCCTTTTTTACTTTCGGGGGGTCAACCTCCCGCCTTGACCTGGCCAAGTCAGAATATCACAAGATTTCCTGGCTGGACTGCAACAAGAGACCCATTAATCCTTTCTCATGCCAAGAGCTTTGTCCTTATCTGTTTTCCAGACAGCTTGCATGTCTCCACTCAGAGTGAACAATTCTTCACAGAATTCATCTTATAATGGTAAAAACATAACACTCTTTGATCTAGTGAAAACAGAGCGTTATGCTTCTAAAATTACTTAGTTCAACTTCAGTACCAGTAAAAGCAATATATTATTAGCACCTGAAAATGTGGATTAAAGCTGTTTTGTACCAGTGACTCAGCTTCCCTAGTTAGAATTCAGTGGAATGATGAGACTATCAATATTATCATCTTCTTTTAGCATAAGATGCTTTATCATTAAGAGTTGCTTGGAACCAATTTCGACCAGTAAACTTGGAAGGATCATTAATTAGTATTACTCCCAAGGATAATTGGTGTCATTTGATTTGTTTTTCTGTGTCTCTGTTTATTTTCTTTGTGATTGTATTGTAATTGTTAATTGTATGTACAGCGCTTTGAGTGTCTCGTTACTGAAAAGCGCTATATAAATAAACCTCCCCTTCCTTACCTTTTGGATCTCTGCAGCTCCTCCAATTACCATTTGCCTTTTTGCTTCTTCTTTGATTGATGCCCTCCTTGCTTGGCCTGTTGGTTTACTAATGAGCTGACCTCTACAGGCAAATATTCCACTGGATTTTATTTAGCTGTATCAGGGTAAATGGGGGTGAATACATTTCCACGCATTTCAGACTTTTTTGTGTTATCTTCCTTTCACTTCCCAGTTACGGACTGCTTTGTGTGCTGGTCTAACTCATAAAATCCAACTAGAATACACTAAAGTTTGTGCTTATGAGATGATTTGGTCACAAAATGTGAAAAAGTTCAAGGGGTATGAATACTTGTGCAAGCCACTCCATGTGTTATTATGTGCAGATTCGACCAATAAGTAAAAGATGATTCAGCCTCGTTGTTGTTCCATGCTTTATTGCAGGGAAATAGTGTGACCCTTGCCCAAAGTGTCCTGGCAGAGCTTCCTGATCAAGTGTCGTCTTTCTTCAATTCCTGCAAGCTAAAACCACCAAACATCTTCAGTGTGCCATCCTAATCAGAAGGATTAATTTAACCAACGTCTTGTTTGGAAATCGCCTGCCTGCATCTCCTCCTGTCTTTTGTATTCATTTAGCATGGAACAGTGCAAAGAAAAACCCAGTACCTACCTCTCTGACTGAAATGTCCTTTAATGTACTAAATCAGACCTGTCATGACTGAATTTATAATCCAAGCACTGTTGTGATATTTGCAAGCGTTCACAATAACTGAGTCACAATATGTTATGTTGTATCGATGCTTGCAGGCTTCTGTGAATAAATGCATGTTAATATTGCAAAACTTGGAGGTTGTTGAGCTGAGGAACTGTAATGTATTTGTGTGTTGCATCTGGATATCATGTCTTATATGAGGAAAACTCATAGTAGCAGTGTTAACTCTGAGTGTTGTGCTTCAAGAGTGTAACAAGAAGTGTTGTGCATTCTGGCACTTTGATGTGAATTAAAAGAAAGTTTATGAAATTTAATGTGCAGCTGTGCTCTGTTTGTACCGATAGCATTAGAACTCTGTAGGACTGAGGTCTGAAAGAGCCCTTAGATCTCTTAGCGCAGCCGACCGCCAAATTAAAGGATTTTGCTGACTACCAGTCTCTGGAACAAGCTGCCCCTTGAGATTCGTAATGCTGAGTCTGTACAGTCTTTTAAATCCCTCCTGAAAACTCACTTTTTTATATCAGAGCACTTCGGTTGTGATGTTTCTATATTTTATCTTTTTATCCTATTTGAATTGTATATGTCGGTTTTCTTGGTTTTGGTCTTGTTTGTTACCTTTATATGTGAAGAACTTTGGTCAACATTAAGTGTTGTTGTGCTATATAAATGTGCTATATAAATGAAATTTAAATTGACATTCATGACTTTATTAGCCCCTTTTCCATTGCTTGTAGAAAGCCCCTGGCTTTTGAAAAGCCTGGGGGGGTTTCGATACAAATTTACTTTCACAGGTAAATGGTCCTTGTCTGGAGTAGGTCTTTCCACATTTCCCTGGGGTTGTTAAAGGGGCAGTGTTGTGCGCAGCAAGGCATGGCACCACCAGCTGCAGTAATGGCAGCAGTGAGTATACACATTTATTGTTTTTCTTATCATTAATTTGTCACAAAAAGTAGTTTTAAGATGTTTTTAAGAGAAAAAGTAGACCTCAAAACTTCTTCTATGCAGTCAGTTCATCAAGAACGAGCCTTCATTTAAATGTTTTTCCTGAGATTTGGAGTGGCGGAGCCCTGCTTACAGGCTGGTCGGGCTGCTAAGCTAACTGGGCAGCTTGACAAGGACTTCCCTACTAACTGCTGCCTGATCTGGGATTTATCGCTACCTGTTATCTGTTTGTTGTGACTGAAAGTGAATATAAAGCATTTAGTAGGTACAGGGGTTGGACAATGAAACTGAAACACCTGGTTTTAGAACACAATAATTTATTAGTATGGTGTAGGGACTCCTTTTGCGGCCATTACAGCTTCAATTAGTCTTGGGAATGACATATACAAGTCCTGCACAGTGGTCAGAGGGATTTTAAGCCATTCTTCTTGCAGGATAATGGCCAGGTCACTACGTGATACTGGTGGAGGAAACGTTTCCTGACACGCTCCTCCAAAAACACCCCAAAGTGGCTCAATAATATTTAGATCTGGTGACTGTGGCGGCCATGGGAGATGTTCAACTTCACTTTCATGATCATCAAACCAATCTTTCACCAGTCTTGCTGTGTGTATTGGTGCATTGTCATCCTGATACATGGCACCGCCTTCAGGATACAATATTTGAACCACTGGATGCACATGGTCCTCAAGAATGGTTCGGTAGTCCTTGGCAGTGACGCGCCCATCTAGCACAAGTATTGGGCCAAGGGAATGCCATGATATGGCAGCCCAAACCATCACTGATCCACCCCCATGCTTCACTCTGGGCATGCAACAGTCTGGGTGGTACGCTTCTTTGGGGCTTCTCCACACCGTAACTCTCCCTGATGTGGGGAAAACAGTAAAGGTGGACTCATTAGAGAACAATACATGTTTCACATTGTCCACAGCCCAAGATTTGCGCTCCTTGCACCATTGAAACAACACGTTTGGCATTGGCATGAGAAAAACCAAGGTTTGGCTATACGGGCCCGGCCGTGTATATTGACCCTGTGGAGCTCCCGACGGAACAGTTCTGGTGGAAACAGGAGAGTTGAGGTGCACATTTAATTCTGCCGTGATTTGGGCAGCCGTGGTTTTATGTTATTTGGATACAATCCGGGTTAGCACCCAAGCATCCCTTTCAGACAGCTTCCTCTTGCATCCACAGTTAATCCTGTTGGATGTGGTTCGTCCTTCTTGGTGGTATGCTGACATTACCCTGGATACCGTGGCTCTTGATACATCACAAAGACTTGCTGTCTTGGTCACAGATGCGCCAGGAAGCCGTGCACCAACAATTTGTCCTCTTTTGAACTCTGGTATGTCACTCATAATGTTGTGTGCATTTCAATATTTTGAGCAAAACTGTGCTCTTACCCTGCTAATTGAACCTTCACACTCTGCTCTTACTGGTGCAATGTGCAATCAATGAAGACTGGCTACCAGGCTGGTCCAGTTTAGCCATGAAACCTCCCACACTAAAATGACAGGTGTTTCAGTTTTATTGTCCAACCCCTGTATGTGGTGAATAACCGCAAGTACCAGAAAATAAAATGTAATATTTTTCACTAGGAAACTTGTAACATTTTAAGTTATTGTTGGCATTGATTATTAATTATTTCGCCACAGTTCTGTAAGATAAATATTTTAATGCAGTACAGATGATCAGAGCACTTCAAATTTCCCATGTACATAAAAAATACACATTCTTTTCATGTAAACCTGACTTAGTGGAGTTTATATTCTTTAATATTTCTAATTTTTCATAGTTTTATGCAAATGGCTCTGCAGCAAGAGAGACCACAGTTCCAGGTTTGTATGCAGTCTCCCAGAAGCTCAGTGATCTTCTTCACCCTTGAGTCCTGCCATCATCTGATCCACTGTCTACGCATCTTCTATTTTATATACAATACTCAAAAACGCTTGCCATTTGACAGAGAACACCAGGATTGGCAAATTCGCCACTGGTGCCCTGTGCTCAGTAATGGTGTGGGGTGGCATTTCTTTGGAGGGCCACACGGACCTCCATGTGCTCGCCAGAGGTAGCCTGACTGCCATTAGGTACCGAGATTAGATCCTCAGACCCCTTGTGAGACCATGGCCCTGTCCCAATACTCGCACTTCCACCCTTGTGTCCCTGAATTGCGCGTTCCAGTTGATGGGTTCGAGTGCGTAGTGTGTCCCAATTCTCCAGAGTGGTCCTTAGCCCCGCCCCCTTTGTGCCCTCAATCCACACTTCGGCGAAGCCCACATCTAAGCGGACTTCACCGAAGTATATTACCCACAATTCACTGCTGCAGATGACGTTCTGAGCAAAAACCAATCACCACCGTCAACGTAATCAGCCATCAAATCAGAATAATAACAACTGCATAAACTTTAGACAGCAAGCCGACAAATATTTTTTTTTACTGGTTTTCCAGGTTCAACATTGGAAGATACCAGTGGGTTCAGAGTGAGTCTGGGCAGTCAGTAGGCCTTCACACTGAAGTTACCTTTCAAACAAACACTGGCGCGACGAGAGTCTGGTGTAAAAGCCTCCTTCGCTGCCTGCACTTTCTTCTCCTCAAAACAATTGCTTGTTGCAGTTTTAAATAGTTTTTTTAGCAGCAAGACTGTGAAAACAGCGCTGGTTCCCACCCTTTTTGATGTTGCAGTTACGGTGCAGAGGTGCAAGTTGATGACGTAACCCCTACTGTCCCAATTCTCCAATTTTGCACGCTTGTAACCTGTGCACTTCAACCCCTACATGCACTTGTACAAAGTACATACTTCATAGAGGGGCGTAGGGTGTAGTGTGGGTATTGGGACAGGGCCCATATGCTGGTGCGGTTGGCCCTGGGTTCCTCCTAATGCAGGACAATGCTAGACCTTATGTGGCTGGAGTGTGTCAGCAGTTCCTACAAGATGAAGACATTGAAGCTATGGACTGGCCCGCCCGTTCCCCAGACCTGAATTCGACTGAGCACATCTGGGAACATCATGTATCGCTCCATCCACCAACGTCACGTTGCACCACAGACTGTCTAGGAGTTGGCGGATCCTTTAGTTCAGGTCTGAGAGGAAATCCCTCAGGAGACCATCCTCCGTCTCATCAGGAGCATGCCCAGGCGTTGTAGGGAGGTCATACAGGCACGTGGAGGCCACACACAATACTGAGCCTTATTTTGACTTGTTTTAAGGACATTACATCAAAGTTGGATCAGCCTGTAGTGTGTTTTTCCACTTTAATTTTGTGTGTGACTCCAAATCCAGGCCTCCATTGGTTAATAAATTTGATTTAATTGATGATTTTTGTGTGATTTTGTTGTCAGCACATTCAACTTTGTACAGAACAAAGTATTCAATGAGAATATTTCATTCATTCAGATCTAGGATGTGCTATTTGAGTATTCTCTTTATTTTTTGAGCAGTGTATGATTAGACTGTCAATGTATCAATTCCCTGTACTTCTGGACTGATTATCAGTTTTTTTTTATTCTAATAAATACATTTTTCACTAAAAGCATGTTTTGTATTTGTCTTAGTTTACCTGACAATAAAAGAAAAATAAGTGTGTTAATCAGTGTTTAGTAGTTATTGTAAGTGAATCTTGCAGTTGTAAAGCAACAACTCTGGCCAGATAAATGTAAAATAAAAATTTCAACTTTTCCTGCTTATGGATCCAGTGCAACTTAAGGGATAATGGAAGGAAGTAATCATCTGTATAACTATAAAGCTTCTCATCATATATTTATCAGTTGAAATAAAAAAAAAATAGTAGCTAAGAGTCTTTTGAAGGGAGTAAAGGAGTAATGTCATCTGCTGGAATGAAGGTGTATTGCAGTTTTCTTCACAGCTTCCCCATACGTCATTAGGAAAATTTAAATAAATGGTACGTGGCCTCTCTGAGCAATGCAAAAAGAATGTAAACAATTCCCTGGGATTCCTTTTACCATGGGAAAACAAATCCTGGAAAAGGGGCTAATGTGTCATACTGGAAGACTCATCCATGACCCATCATCCATGACCCGTCTTCAGTATAAAATAAATAAATAAATAAATAAATAACCGTTAAGGACCCCATTCAATTACCCCTTAATTCAGTGAAGCCTTGTATCCCCAGCAGAAAAACATCCCTAAAGCATAATGTATCCACCCCCTTGATAGTGGAGAGTTTGTATTGGGTCAAGTTCAGCACTTCTCTTCCTCCAAACAAAGCAGGTCAAGTTTATACAAAATAGCTTTATTTTGGTCTTTGTGCCTTGTATGCATTACATTGTAGTGTGTTACTAATAGTGCTGTTGGTAGTCTAACCACCTTCAGCTTATTTAACAAGCTCCTCCCATGTAGCTGTGGGCTGATCTTTGTCATGATCATTCTCACCCCAGGAGCTAAGACCATGTATGGAGCTCCTGGTAGAGGACAACTGATGGTTGTTGTATATTTCCATCAATTTCTAACCAGGCTTCTAGCTGATGTTTTTAGAACCCATTCCAGCTTTGCTCAGATCTATGTTGTTCCTGTTTTTAATTTAAACTTAAAAATATTTTAAGCTTATGGCAAAATATTTAAGCTTTATTGAAAAAAAGCTTTGCAATTTTTCATACATCCATGTAAAATCTGTCTATTTTCCACATTTTATTTATTTCTTTGTATATGTTAAGTAAATCTTTAGTTCAGAACAGATGTTTGTCATGAGAAGTGTCAAAGTTCTTTCATTTTAGATCAAGAAGGGTTAAATCGAGTTCTTATGTGCAGCCTCTTGTCCTAGAGGCATCTGGCTTTTTTCCTACCACTGCTCGAGGTCCTAAATCCGCTTGGTTCCCATTTATGCGGACTGTGGGAGATGAAAAGTACAAATATTTAGGAGACAGCTCAGAGTGACTTTCTGTTTTACTCAGTCTCCCCACTTCTGTATTTTTGGACGCTTCACTTTTTGAGGGTTTTACTGGTGTATGTTGAAATTTAAAATCTACATTTTGAAGCATATTTATTCTGTTTTTTCTGGTCCTGATTTGTCAGTTTTGTATCTGGGTCTTCATTTTTCTCTTTAATGCAGAACTTAGTGCATCGTTTCTGTTATATTCTAGTTGAATTAGATTACTGTCAGCTTTATGTACATCATTGTTTTTGTTTACCTCCATTATTCAGTTCTGTTTCTAATGCTGATGCTTCCATGTATTTTGGTCTTCTTTACTTCCTGTTTTATTTTGTTTCCCATGGTTACTGTTACAGCAGCCCTGGAAACACATGTTGGTTCACTTTCTTTATAGTTCCTTTGATGCATATTCTGCCTGGTTTCCTTTCCTTGCCTTCGGGTTGGAGTAACTGTTTCCATCCTCTCTTATCCGCCAAACTTTAGATGATGAACTGTTCTAGGATTTACAGTGCCTTCAACTTTTATAAACACCTCTGGTAAAAATATGCAAAATGCTTCAACGGCAACTTTTATTGCTGTTAGATAGTCTCACATTAACAGTTTCGTTGCAGTTCTCTGACAATTCTAACAGATTTTTTGCCTCTCTTACATCTGCCTTATTTGAATGGGATGTTTACTTGCCATTTTGGACAGTGCATAAGGGAAATTGGCCTTTGTAATAAATCATATTTAAAGAAAACACAGCTTTACTAAGCAATTAAAAAATCCTTCACATTGATGTACAATAAAAAGTAACAGATTTTTAAATAATTGTTGGTGTTGCCATTGACTGTGGCAGATCTGATGTAATAGATATCTAAATTTTAATGCAGTTCTTTTAATTTTTCTCACACTAAATAAATATATTGAAATTAAAACTTGGATTTTTTTCTAAATATTTCGTCTTCCGCAAGTTAGTGGTAGCTGTCCGCAGCGCCGCCCACTAAACCCTCATCCCAAAGCCTTCATAACCAGAATCTCCGCCCCCATCTTGAACCATCTCCTGCATCATAGTTTCCATCATTTGAAGCGCCACCGTTTTCTGCATCCCCATAATGGCAGCTGCATCCTTTTCTCCTGCAGCATACCTGTCATCATCATCAGCTGCAGTGGTTTTTACAATTCCATCATATGCATCTCAATCCTCACCATCCTCTCTTCCATCACCATCGACATCACCAACTCTTGGTCCCTTGTCACCTTCAGGGCAAAGGAAGGTAAAGGCAGTAAAGGCAGTAAAGGCCTTTACCTCTGGGTAACCCTCCATAGACACATTGTTCATTAGGCCAAACTTCTGGGTTGCCTATCAAAACTCTTCAGGTTTGTTGGGTCAGCCTCACGGCCATCTAATATGTCAAATGATGTTTTTGCATGTATTTAATATCAAACTTGTAGTTTCCCGCTTGCCAGTTTGCCATGATGATGGAGAGGTTGGAAATGTAAAAATCAATTCTGTGGCCTGGTGTGCTTTATTTTAAAAATCAAAAATGTATTTATGTGCAGCATGAACATTTCACTAATCTGTGGGAGCCAGAATTCTGTCTGAGTTGTAGGGGATCAAATATTAATGTCACTTGATACTATGCAAATAAATTTTTTACTTTTTTGTAAAGCATTTTTTTCAAGGTTTTTCATTGATCTTCTATTTTTCTACTTTTAGGAGCAGGATTAAAGACAGTTCCTCCCAGATCATCCTAAATCACAAAGGAGAAACAAAAATTAGGAGGCATAAAATCAACATTATAGCTTTTATGGATGTATGATTCCATGGCTTTTTCTAATCATCTCTTTGCTGCCCTAATTAAATATATCTGCCCTTGTTGCTTATCTGCCGCACCGCTCAGTGCTACAGCTTACACAACATAACTGTTGATATCACATAAAACGCAACACATAGTCAAGGATAAACTGATACAAGAGGATGACACCCTTTAGGAGGGTTAAGAACAGGCATAGATAAAAGCAGGACTCACGTTCCGTTCTTGGCTCCTCTCGGTTCATCCCTAAGATGGTCTGAGGGCGGCCCGGTACCGAAGCTGAATGTCACTCTGTATCTGTTCAATTGTATGCTCTGTACACTGATCATTTTGGCATTAAATCTTGATTTTATACTTAACCATTTCTCATTATTTCACAAGGTAAATACTTTGCTGGTTTTACTGGTTGGGTCTCGGAACTGGAGAGAAATGGACCCGGTGGTGCACAGGGAGGAAAGAGAGTAAAAACTCCCATTTTACCACTTAGCCATATATGATCTTAAGATGAGTCTGAAGGCTACAAACTTTTCTTTAACTCCATCTGCTAATATGAAAAATGACAGCATTGTTAACAGGTTGGCTAATTTGGATTTTTGCTACCATTCATACAGTCTGTATAAATGGTAGCAAACATCTTATATCGAAAATACTCTGTCTGGGCAAGCCCCCCCATATCAGAATCCTATCAACGCCCCTGCTAAAGGCCACACATCATACGAAGAAGAGACGTTTCAAAGCAGTGACCCACGTGATGTAAATATTATGCAACACATCTATGTGTAAAGCGCCATTAAAATAATCCCAACCCGCAGCTTAAGCAACAGATAGGGCAGCTGAAAGATGGCACAGAACCGTACCACCGGAACCAGTGCCAGAATTAAAGTGAGTTCCCGCCAGTGTTGCCAGGTGAGAATTTTTTAATTTATTTTACTGGACTAAATATCTATTTTGAGGGAAAATTTTACGTACACTCGTCAAACCAAAAAACAAGTCTGTTGAGTGTTAAATCGTCTAACGGGGCCTCGCAGTTTGGGCGTCAGTACAGAAGGGTTTTATCAACAGCTGCAGCCCCACATCCCGGGTTCTGCTTCGTTTCTTTTCTTTTTTTTTTTTTTTTTTTCCTCAATCAGGGGGGCGAGGGACTATTTGCCAAACATGGGTTGTTCTGGACCAAAGCATACCCGTCACTCGTATTCCCCTTTAGAAAAACACGATTGGCTGGAATTTTCCCGCATGGGGGGTCTGCAAAAAGCATGCGTTGGCCCGGAAAGAAGGGTGTGGATTAGCAAATCGAGAGGAGGGGGGGGAGAACAAAAAACAAACGATGCGGTAGGATTTTTATTGGGGGATTTCATAAAACTGAAAATTGACTGTAGCAAATGGCTTCACATCAGGAGAAATAGTGGCAATGAGATAATATGGATGATATCAAGATCAGAAGAATGAAACAGAGCACTTAGGAAGAGGACAAGAAAGGGCAAGAAGTTGTCAGACTAAGACAGTGGCCAAGAGTAGAAACTATCAAAAAGAGACAAAACAAACCAGTGGGCGCGTGGTTCACGGAAACAGGATGACTATACATTGTGAGTGGAATTCAAAGTAATGCTGAATCAAAGCCAGATGGGGATATATTCACCCGATAAAGCTGACCACAGCAATATAGGGAAAGAAAATTTTTTTTTTTGGGGGGGGGGGGAAAAAATAAAAACGGCTATAATCATGAATACAGGAAGGTGCTAATAACTGCTATCAGTGAAACACAACAACAGGAAGATAATCAAATGAAAACTTGACTGGGGGCAAGAATTAAAACCTATATTCCAGGATCGTTAGCAAGGACTGTGAGATGGATTAATTTTCAGGAGTTCACTTGAAGTGACAATGGAGGAGGGAAAAAAGAATCAAAGGAGGGAAAATAACAGATGGATGCCTGCCAACCTTGTTAAAGTAAAGAGAGATGCGGGAACTTAAAGATACTATGGCCGGGGTGTTATTACAATTTGAAAATATTATTCCATAAAATATCCAGCTGGGATATTATGAATTACAGAGTTAGAGAGTACATCATAGACCCCTCAGGTGGTTTTTAATATTGCCAAAAATGGAACATATTGCAAAGGAATGTAAAGGACAAGTTGGTGTGCAAGATTGTGGACGTCCACATGAATTTGGAAAATGTGATAAGATGCTAAAATCAATGTTGTAACTGTGGAGGGAGAACACAGGCCAGGCATATGGGTGGTTGTAAAGTACAAATAGAGCCAGAGAAGCTCAAAGATTAAAATAACATGAAAGAGTTTCCATGTGCTGAAGCGTTAAAAAGAGTATAAGAAGGATAGTGTAAGAAGGAATGAGGTTGGAGAAATAGGACACAGAACCCACTTGGAATACAAATCAAGTGGCAAAAATATCATAGACCAAATCTTGGTAACCCGAGCCGACAGTATCCAGAATACATGTTTACATAAATGTAGAGTTGGATGAAAATACACTGGTGGTGAAAAAAGAAAACTTTTGTAGCATTTTATATGCCATATTTTAATGTTACAGTCCAAATGAAGAAGAGAAGTGATAAAATAAGCATTGTAACAGCAGCTGGAAGGTTTTTTTAGATATGAAAGAATCCAAGCAGATTCAGATTCATGCATTTTTTGGTGCCACTGAAACAAACAGAAAAGCACCAAGATTTAGGATCCATGCTTTTCTAATGGTTCTACATATTCTTCAATGGAATTCCAAAGTTTAATAGCTTAATGGACACAAGAATGAAAAAGTTTGTTTATGAATTAGAAATAATCCCGAGATTATAATATGTGTCAAGAAACATGGTTAAAACCTAGCCTAGATTTTAAATTTCTGGGGATATAGCATAGCAAGACAAGATAGAAGTAATGGTATGGAGGAGGAAATGTGCTTTACTCTAATTAAAGATGGAATAGCTATAAGAAAACCCAATGAATAAAAGTAACTAGAATGTGTTTAGTATAAGAAATATAATAACCTTAAGTAAACATGAAATATTAAAATTATACAATAATTATAATCCATGTAAAGATATTGACAGTGAAATGTTTAAGAAATACAGGAAAACTACATAAAGAGAATTATGGTGTGGTGATTGTTTAATGCCCACATAGTCTTTGGGGTAGCAGGAAAGACAGATCATAATGGTAGCCCAACAATAGTTTGAAGTGAATATGGATGAAGGTCCATTAGTTTGTATTAATAACTGGGGTAAAGGTACAAGAGTAATAATACATAAAAATACAGTTTCATGTCTTGAATATTACATAATCTCTGTTGTCTAGTTAGTTCTGTGATGGGATGTACATTGTGAGTCTACATTAGGGAGTACACTTTCCAGTGAGTACCATATTAATTGACATAGTAACAGGCCATAGGAAGATTTTAATATTCAACAGAGTGTGCTTCAATAAAGCCTAATTGGCGAACAATATTAAAATTATTGTGCACAGGCAAACTAGTTCATATGGAATTACTTAAAAGGCGCATTGAAGAATGTCAAAGTAAATAACGCACAAGTTTAACATGCTAGCAATCTAGGCATACCAAAATAACCGTAAAAGGTAAAGAAAAAGTAGTTCCTTGGTGGAATTGAGGAAGTAGTAGTAAGCAGTAGTGTTAAAGATCGTAATAGGCATAAAAATATTACAGAAAAATTTTACAAACACGAAAACCTTTATTGAATATAACAGGAAACGAGCTAATGGCTCGAAAAACTATAAGCAGCAAAAAAGAAAACATGGAGTAGAATATTGTTCCTCAATAGGTTTTCAGATTTATCAATTACAGGATGTTTGGTCAATGTTTAGGAAAATGACTGAGGAAAAGGAATATGTTAAAATTACCGCATTCAGTTAGAGGTCCAGAAGATAGTAGTCTTTTTGAATAAGATAAGGCCGATTATTAGGTGGAAGCAATTGCTGCAGTTCATGGTGGAGAGCTCTTACAGACCTTCACGACAGCAGATGGTACAAAACCTGGAAATTCTAAAATATATCGTAAAAAGTCAAATATATGTCCAATATTAGACATGAATATACTATGGAAAGAAGTTAAAAACGAGTATGAAAGGGACAGGATTTCAGCTCCTGGGGAGGATCAATTATGCTTATGTATGTGTTCGACAAATTCCGGAAGTAAGAAACATTGGGATCATTAATATTAAGAAGCTGTTTTATAAAAATGATGGAACGAAGGTTTAATCTAATAACTGGAAAGGGCATACAATACTACCATTTAATGAAGCCAGGGAAAGAGCTATCAGTCCAAATAACCTACAGACGCAATAGCTTTAACTTCACATTTAAAGTAAATGAATGGAGAAATAATAGTCAATAGATTAGGATTTATCCTTGAACATAAGAAATAATTTAATGTATTCAGTGTGGCTTTATCGGTGTGCGTTGTTGTTTCAACAATGTGGATGCTTAACTAGAGGGCCCAGTAAATGACATGAGAATAGCTTTAAAAAATGACAGGAAATTAATGATTGTAAGTATTTTTGATATAGAAAAAGCATATGATTCATTATGGGAGAGAAGGACTACTTTACAATTTATCAGATGGGAATAGGTGGGAAGAGGTATAATTGATAGCAAATTTTTTGCTTGGATAGAAAATAAAGAGTGAAGGGTGGGAATAATTTTCAAAAGAATTTAATGTGGAAACGGAATACCTCAAGGTATGTGCAATTAGCCCAGTTTTTATTTAATAATCCTGATTAATGATATTTTTTTCTGAATTACTGAAAATAATGTAGAAAATCTGCACTATATGCAGATGATGGACCATATGGATGAGGGGAAGAGAATATAAAACATGTGGTAAGGAAATATTAGGAAAGCACTTAATAAGGTAGCAAATGGTCTTATGAATTGGGTTTTTAAATTATTAGCAAGCAAGTCTTTTTTTTTTTAATGGTTTTTTTACACAAATAAGAGAAAATCTTGACATAGGAACATAACACTTATATGGACAGCCTTTGGAAAGGGTGACAGAGTTTAAGTATCTAGGACTGTGTTTGGATGGTTCTTACACTGGAAACACATATAGAGACTTGGAAACTAAATGTAAGTAAAGTAAAATTTACTAAAGGTGCTTCGTTGGCTGGAAATAGATCGGGGGTGCAGATAGACAGTCATTATTAAACATATATAAGGGCTTTCTCATGAGATCATATACATTATGGCAGTTTTTATATATGGAGCAGCATAGCTAAACATACACTACAAAGATAGATAGATTTCCATATAGTGGCTTTATCGTATATGTACAGGGCAGAGTGAAACCATAACGCACACCTATTAATGCTCTTTTAATAGAACTGGAAGAGAACTCCACTAAAATGAGAAGATAAAATTAGCTTCTAACATCCTGGATGAAAATTAAAGTAGTAAGGATGAAAATTTAAACTTCAACAATTTTACATACTGTTGGGGAATATTTAAAGTTCCAGTAGTATGGATTTTGGATGGATTGTAAGCAATTGTAAAATATATGGATTGGAGGATAAGGAAATAGCTCAATTTAATCCCTTAATTGTTGGCTTCCTCCGATGGTTATTTCCTGTGAGGGTATGTAGATTTGAGGCTTCTTAAAATGAAAAATGAGTGAATTTAAATGCAATAAGAATAAGAACTGATAATATTTAAAAAAACTGCATATTATGAATCACCTTGAAAATATAATTCTGATGTTCTAAGGAATTAAAGGATGTGGTGGGAATAGGATAGATACGCAAGTTTAAAAAATATCTTTCTAAAAGATTATCAATGATATTATCTGGGGGGTTCCACAGGCAGAAATGGTGGCAGTTATATTAGAGCTTACATGGGGTGGAGGAGGTTAGACCGGACAGCAGGGTGGTGTTAGTGCACAGATTCCAAAGCAGTTTTTATAAAGTATCAGGCGAAGGAAATGAATAGGAAAGACTTTTAGTAATTAGAAATTCAGCACAGTCTATTTAGAAAAAATATTTTATACAAGTGGGGGGGGGGGTGGCAGTTGATATTTGGTTTTTTTTGGGTACCAGCACATGAAGGTGTAAATAGGCAACTGAAAAGGCAGATAAATTTAGCAAAAAGGGGCGTTAGAGGGGGCACTTAACAATTACAATTCCTTGTTTGGGAAGAGGGGAAGGGAAATCACTTATTAAGATAAACAGATAATGAAAATGGCAACAAAGGTGGAATGAAGATAAGAAAAGGAAAAAGATTATATAAAGTACAAAAGTCAATACAAATTAAAACTATTAATGAGAGAATACAAAGGGAATGAAATAATATGATCAGATTAAGAGTAGGCATACCTATTTAAATGACATTCTATATTAATAGGGAGAAAAATAATGATAAATGTGAAAGATGTGGAGAGAAAGAAAATGTAGATCAATGTATTGATGAACTGTAAGACATATGACCTGAAAGGGAAAATTGAGAAGAATGGTTGAAGGACAGGACAAGAATGGAGTCTTAAGGAATATTGGGAAATGAAGGAAACATAATGGATATTTACAGATTAAGAGAAAAGCATTATTTATTTATCTTCCAGAATACAAAAATTTAAAAATAGAATTAATCAATGTAAATGTAGTGTTTGCTACACACTCATGTACAGTAGGTGGCGGTATGCACCTTAAAGTTGCTTGCGATCCGCCAATAATAGAAAGAAAGAAAGAAAGATTTCCAGCATCTGTTTCCGAATCCGGACACAGATGCCTTCAGGGTTCACAGAAAAACTCCGAAAGACTTTCGCGATAGGCTGATGACAACTGATTACAACCACACATTCACGGAATGGTCAAATGATCGTACATTTGGCCTTTTTTAGGAATATTGATCGTACATCGTACAGAGAGCAAAATAATCGTACAAATACGATAATTATCGTACACCTGGCAACACTGGTTCCCGCCGTAAACAGGGAACAGCCCTGCTGAGAGAACACCGCCCCCCGTACGGCTAGCTAGCCAACCTCCGTCTCTTGCTGCTGGGTTCTTGGTGGAAAGACAGCTTGGTGGAAAGACGGTACGTTGTTGCTCCAGGAAAACCTTTGACATGACAGCATTTTGTTCCCGCTAGAAAGAACCTTTGACAGATCCTTTAAAGGCGTTGAAATGTATCTTTATTCATAACAGCGCAATGTTCGCTTTGACGGAACGAAGCTTTAATTAACGGCGTTCATTCTTCACCAACTCCCCTTAATGTCTGGGGTTTACTTCTAGTTACGTTTTACTTTAATTACTGGAACTCCTATAGCGTTAATGTTTATCTGGGTATCATTTCAGAGCGTTAAATGTTCGCCTTGGATATTATCCCTGTTTAAACTCAGTCTAGTTACTCTGGTTGTGACTAACTAGGCTATATTTAACGCGAGATATCTATCTATCCACACGGCTCTGGTCTCAACCCAACCAGGCTCAGTCTCCTGGGCCCAGGAGCAGCTAGAGACGTTCTACCAACCCCGCCCTGATATCTGCCTGGTTAATGGAAACATTTCCGTATAAAACCTCTGCACTGTAGCCTTGGTGCTCTTTTTGTATTTTTTAGGGTGATTTTTAAAAATTATTTCTTCTTCTTCTTCTACTTCTTCTTCTTCTTCTTTATTATTATTATTATTATTAGTGGTAGTAGTAGTAAGCATCCCTGTTGGATGCACATCAAAAAGGTTCAGATTTGTAATAACAGTGATAATGAATCTAAAAAGAAAGTAAAACCTCTAAGCTACTGTCCATTGCTTTGCAATATTTAGCCTCACGTACATTAACCTTTGTGACGTCACAACAATGTCTAATTCAGCAGAGATGAAGGTGATTCAGTCACATCTGTCTTTGTTGGCATTCCTTTATTTATCAGTCACTGACGGCTCCTGTGTGTGAAAGCGTACTAGCTTATGAATTATTGTTCATGGTTTGTATTGTATTTTACTAAAGTATTTTATTATCCGTCTTTTAGATTAAAAAACATAAAGTTTGTTTACCGTGTCACCTAAACAGAACATCTAAAGAATATTTGCTTACGGACAGCATGCAGAGACCTGCAGCTGGCCGGCTTGGCTGATTATCAGAATCAGAACATTTTTTTGCACTGAAAGAAATTGCTTATGTTGCAGCTGTGCTAATACGCACCAGAAGAACGCGCAAAAAGGACTAGATAAAAAATAAATGTACGGTGACACTGTATGAGAGGTAACGTGCTCTCTGCAATTATGGTACCACAGGTAAAGATGTTAAAAGCCCTGAAATAAATTAATCTTTTTCTGTACCAACATAATGCCACAGAGAAAAATCTCGACTTTAATCTGGGAACTTTTAATTCGGTGGCAGACATAATCCTGTGTTAAGAAATATTTAAAATCATTTCTACTGGTATGATTGATAACCTGGCTGGGAATTACTTTTTAGAACCCTCGAAGGCAATAGGACAACACTCAGTCTTTTGTTGTAACATTTGACAAGAAGGTATCATACAGAGGGAGGGATCTATGATTCTTTCTATAATCTCTCTAGATCGTTCACAGTCCTTGATCCTCTCATGCTCGTTTGTCTTTAGTTTACTCCCCAGGTTTAGATTTTTGACCTCCTTTATCCTCCTCTCTGCCCTCTGGGACACGGTCCAACCTCTGTAGTCATTTCCTGGCTGAAGACACACAACATCAACACACATCTGCTCTTGAACAGTATGTTCTCCTTTCTTTCCTGTTTTGAAGAGTGGCCAGGAGAGATGGTCCGTTGTGTCAGTGCCGCCATGTTTATACCCAGGGAAGCAGGGAGTTAATAAACATTTCTAGACACTCCAATCCAGGGTCCTCGCCAGCGCATTTCGCACGCTACGCTGAAATTAGGCCGATACGCTCATTTTTTATGAGCATATCGGCCCCTTGACTGACATCCTAGCTCCCGCCGTGTGGTTTTCCTGCCGGCTACAGAGCATGCGCTGTCTGTTCCTGCTTCCTTTCACCCTGTGACCCTGTGCGACCGCTAACGGCAAAGCTTTCTAAAGTCATGTCCGCTTCGAAGGGTGGGTATAAACGGCGTCGCGTCGTAAAAAATCAAATCAAATAAAAATAAGCACAATCATACATTTAAAAAAAGTATGCCACATGGCTCACATTTGTTTTATGGGAATTATGTGACACTAAGAATTGTAGTTAAAAATAAATAAATAAAATAAAAGATAATTTTGTTAACATACTTTTTTCCCCCACTGAACAAATATGCTCAAATGCAAGGGTTTATTTTTCCTGATTATTTCAGCGTTAGAATATCACACTGCACAGGGAGTTTTTCCGTATAAACACTGTAACAAAACGCCTATAGCTAATATTTAAAAAAGTTTGGCATTGAGTTGGGATATGTTGACCTCTGCACAGGTGAGTGGTTTCAGGTTCCTTTAGTAATTTTCTCACCCATCATGCCACAGTGTCAGAACTGCACATGCAGACTGGATTTATCCAGTTCTGCAGGGATGGTTGTTGCACTCAGAAAGCAGCATCAACAATGTCATATTGCACAAAGGATGCACTGCATGCTGCATCAGAGACTGAATGCTTGTTTTTAACTTCTAACATATTTGTCCTTTCAGGTTTCCGTGTTCGTCCCCCTGGACAGCGATGGCGTCAGTTGGAGCCCCACCACCCAAGGCCACAGACTGCGTGACCAAGGTGGCGCTGAGCATTTCCTGTGATAATCTGCTGGACATGGACTCCTTCTCAAAGTCTGACCCTATGTGCGTGCTGCGAATGAACTCCTCAGGTCCTCACTGGTATGAGGTAAGTAGCTAGATTACTTTTGTTGTACTTGGTGTAGTTTATGGAAAAGATCAGGACTTGTATTATAATGCAACCTCTTTAATGTTTTCACGTTTTTGCACTAGATTGGCCGAACAGAGAAAATCCAGAACTGCCTAAATCCCAAGTTTTCCAAGAGCATCGTCCTCGACTATTACTTTGAGATGGTGCAGAAACTCAGGTTTGAACTGTATGATATTGACAGTGAAAACTGCACTCCAGAAGAAGCAGACTTCCTAGGAGAACTGGAGTGTACCTTGGGACAGGTCAGTGTTGCTTTGCTCAACACAAAGTGGTGTAGATATTTGAAACAGGTGGAAGTACTGTCAGATTTTTACTAAACTTAGTGTTTGTGTCTCCTTGTGATCAGATTGTGTCCTCGAGAAAACTAACAAAACCACTTGTAAGGAGAGACAAGACACCAGCAGGGAATGGAACAATAACTGTGAGCTTGTTTAATTGTTAAAGCCTGCAAAATATTTATACTCCTTGATCTTTTTGACATTTTGTCACGTTGCAACCACAAACTACACCAGTGTATGTCACTTGGATTTTATGTGACACATGAAGACAAAGTAGTGCATCAATGTAAGGTGGAATAAAAAGGATGGCTTTCAAATTGTCCTTATAAATGAAAATCTGATAAGTGTAGCTTGTCTTTGTATTGCAGGTTAGATAGCTTTGCGCTAAACCATCTCATTGGAGCTCTGGCTGTGTGTTTAGGGTCGTTGTCCTGCTGGAAGGTCTGTATTTAGCTCCATCCATCTTCCCATCAACTCTGACCAGCTTCTCTTTCCCTCCAGAAGAACAGCACCCCCACAGTATGATTCTGCCACCATGTAAATTGTGGGAATGGTGCGTTTGAGGTAATGGACAGTTTGAGCTCCCTGCCACACATTGCAGTATGCATGTGGGCCAACAAGTTAAACTTTAGTATCTTCTCACCAGAGCACCCTTTTCTGTATGTTTGCTGTGTCTCCTACATGGCTTGTGGCAGTTTCCACCAAAAATGAGCAGGTATTGCTTTATAATTTAATTCATCTTAATTCATTAAACAATTAATTTTCTAATAATTTACTTCTCCATGACTACTCCTTACCTTCCTGGTGTGCTCCTTGTTTTTGATGAGGGGCATCAGAGTAAAGGGGTCTGAATACAAAGACCTGCCACACTCTTCAGCTGTTTATCTGGAAAAGAACTAAAATACCATCTATCATCTCCTTCCTCGTCCCAATTATGTCCTGCTTTGTGTTGGCCTGTGTAAGGTTTCAGGCCCACGTGTGAACCTTTTGTCTTTAAAATGCCCGGGGCGGGAATAACACCCACCAAAATGAAAGATCCCATAGGATCCAAAGTTGCAGAGCGCTTAATATTTCATATATTTTCTCCAAAAAAAATTCTTCTTACATTTCTTGGCAGATAATGGACAACCAGCAGAGAGAGAGATACAGCATTATAGCACTACAGCCTATCCCAATGCTCATCAACAGGGGTGGAGACTAAATTCACACCTTCTTTATACACATATACTCACACAATTAACTCATGGTATTATTCACATTTTACTTGAACAACTCAAGATAAAAACCAAACGCAGTCCGGTTCACCACCCCTCCCTCCAGTCAGCCCGGTTTTTCCCAGTGAGGCTGATTGATCTCACCAGTTCCTCGTCAGCACTGCTCATGGTTGCGCTTCCACGGCAACGCATGACCCGGTGACCTCAGAGAGAAGGAGAGAGAGATGAGAAAAGCAACATCGATTAAAAGTAATACATTCATAAAGCGAATTATTTTGGTGCATAGAGAGTAAATAAAGACAGCACCTGTTAGAGGGTCCATCCTTCACTGTCTGCTGCGGCGACATGTGGAAAAGCTCAAGGGGTGTGAATAGTTTTTCTTTTAAAGGCGTACCTTTTTTTTCTTGGTACTTTTACTTACTGAGAAATGTTTAGCAGATGTTTTATAATAATTTCTTTTTTTAGATTTGTGCAGAAGAGAGAACTGACAACAGGGTGGTGGTGTTTGAAGTTGCGGCCAGGAAACTAGACAAAAAGGTTGGGATTATTGACTGTTGCCACATTTCCTCTGCCGCTGCATTCTTAAAATCTGACATTGCATCAACATTACCTCCATGATTAGATCAGATACCGATGTG
The DNA here is from genome assembly GCA_036173005.1 of Crenichthys baileyi. Lineage (NCBI taxonomy): Eukaryota > Metazoa > Chordata > Actinopteri > Cyprinodontiformes > Goodeidae > Crenichthys > Crenichthys baileyi. The sequence continues at coordinate 465,371 of JAHHUM010000603.1, forward strand.
TGAGTGATGTCTGTGCTTAAAGATGTATCATAAACTGAAGCATCTCATCTGACATCATCTGGCCTTGTAGTGATTATAGAATGCAGGTTCTTTAAAGGTTTACACAAGAGAAAAAGAAAGATTGGTAATGGTATTCCAACATTGTCGTTGGGTCATCTTGCCCTTGTTACATTTAAAAGGTTTAAAGGTTTTCTTTGTTTCCAGGACTTTTTCGGCAAGTCCGACCCTTTCCTGGAATTTCTCAAGCAGACAGAAACTGGATGGCAGCTTGCTCACAGGACAGAGGTACAGAGACACCCATCACGTCTGTTGCTTTCTGCCTTGAAGGATTCTATGGCAAAGTGTGTTTGTGACAGTGAAATAATTACTATTAAGTTATGCAAGTGTTTAAAGTTTGTACGCGATTAACAAACCTTGCAGTCATGATGGCTTTTATGTTCCTTTTCCTCTTGTTCAGGTGGTGAAAAACAACCTAAACCCTATATGGAAGCCTTTCAGAATCCCGATTCAGCCTCTCTGTGGAGGTGACGTGGAAAAATCTATAAAGGTACAAACATTACAACCTCAGGCACCATTTATTAAAATAAAGATCAACACAGCTAAAAGCAAATCTAATGTCTGAAGCTTCTTGACTAAATCAAGAACCTACCGAGTCCCCTGCGCATGTTTTATTACATCTCTCTGTTCATATGTGAGCTTTTGATCGTCTTGCTACAAATAAAGAAATGTGTGTTGTTGTTTTTCTTTTTTCTTTTTTAATGTCAATTCTCTAACTCTGTTAAAGCAAACTTATCTGGAACAGATGCTTTCCAGGCAGCAGTACAAGTGAGTTAACAGTTAACAGACTGAGTGCACGTCACATGAAGGATGCGGTGTCTGTAACCGGACCAGCCGAAGTCCACGATGCATCAACATCCGTCTTAAAGGAACGCACACAGTTCTGAGGAGACTGGTCCATTGCTGAGCCTACCTGTTTACATGATGGGGCTCTAGTTGTAGTCTGTGATGAGATGATGGGGCAGTGGGGTTCATTCAAATAAACCCAACAATGGCGGGATAAGTCGACTCAATAAATACACAGAAATGGTATTGGTTGAGCATCTGACAATATTGTTTTCAACTTAGAAATTTTATATTAGGTATACTGCACTGCAAAAGTATTCACACCCCTTGAACTTTCCCACATTTTGCCACATTACAGCCACAAACTGCAGTGTATTTTATTAGGATTTTATATCATAGACCAACACAATGGAAGTCATAAATACAAAATGGAAAGAACGTTCTACGTGGTTTTCAGTTTGACATGTATTTATATTGCTTCCCTGTGAGTCAAACCTGTAGAACAAACTTTTGGCTGAAATGAAGGCTGATTTTGATTTTTGCCCATTTTCCTTGCACAAATAGCTCAAGCTCAGTCTGACTGCAATGGGGGAGTCTGTGAACTGGAGTTTTCAAGTCTTGTCCCAGATTCTGAATTAGATTTAGGCCTGAGCTTTGTCTAGGCCATTCCGACGTATGAATATGCTTTGATCTAAACTATTCCATTGTAGGTCTGGTCGTTGGAAACACCTCACCCTAATCTAAAGTCTTTTATAGACTCAGGATTGCCCTGTATTTAGCTCAATTCATTTCCCATAAAGTCTGACCAGCTTCCCTGTCTCTTCTGAGGAAAATTATTCCCACAGCACTACCATGTTCTGTGGTGGGGATGGTGTGCTTAGGGTGACGTACGGCGTCCCTTCACACATAGGGTTTTGCATTTACACCAAAACGTTAAATGATGTTCTCGACTGCCCAGATCACCTTCTTCCATATGACTCAAATGGAACATCATACAGTTTTCTTTTTACCAATCAAACTTGGCTTTAAACCTTTCCACAACAGCTGCGTTCGTTTGTCTTCATGATGATGTTTCTTCTCTAGTATTCACTAACTGGACTTATTTCGAGATTAAATTACACTTTACTGGGTGAGCTCTGAAGGCAGTTGTTTGCGTTGGGTTTTATTTACGGGTATCTGAGTAAAGTATGGTGATTAACATGCAGCATATTCTTATTAGCTGACTTGTGTGCCACAGATTTTATTTCTAAAAACAAGTATACATTTTCCTCCACTTCACCATTACGCAGTGGCTTGTGCTGGTCATAAAATTCACTGGAGTGCGTGGTTAAAACGTGACGTGGAAAAAGTTCAAAGGGTGCAGATACTTTAGAAGAAACCGTGTCCAGTTGTTATAAATTCGACGAAACAATCTTGGTTTGCTGCTGGTGTTCTGATGTCGGCTACATGAAGCTTGTAGATGCTTCAAAAAATTGAATACTCTTTAAAAAATCCAACTTCTTTCTTTTAGCTACTATTTTAATGGACTAAATATTAAATAGGTAAGTGAACCAATGGGCCAGTTTCTCCATAGGTAGAATTCTCCATTAAGATGGATGACCCATGAGCTTCTTAGCTGTTGTAGCATCACCCAGTTTGTCTGATTGCTGCTGGTTGCTTCATACTGTGTGCAGAGCTCTTCTGTCTTCTCTCTTCTCTCCACACCAAAGATGTAATCATGCTTTAAAAGCCCATTCTGTTCTAATAATGCGAATAATCTGTATCTATCTCTGTATCAGAGTGTCACAATGAAAGTTGTACACTCACATTTTAATAATAAAATAGATTAGTGAGACTCAGCCTGTCCTGGTTATCCCAACCCTCTTCCTCTCCCAGATTGACTGCTACGACTACAACAACAGCGGCTCGCATGATTTTATTGGGTCCTTTCTCACAACACTCAGTCAGATACAGCAGGCATCTCAGTCATATGCAGTAAGTTCAGTTTAAGTCGATTTTTTTATAAGTTATAAAACTCTATACTTACAGAAAGAGCGTCCTGGAATCTGTACCCTGACTGGTTTATGCCTCTTCTTCTCAGGCTGAGTATGAATGCATTAACAGTAAGAAGAAGCAGAAGAAGAAAGGATACAAAAACTCTGGAGTTATCATCATAAAACAATGCAAGGTACTTTTTTATGTATTCTAAACTCTGTGTCGTTACGGTTCACAATATCATGTTATGCACAATTACAGGAAACACAATATCTGATTCTAAAGCCATCATTATAAAAAAAGGTGGGATTTTCTGACCAAAACATATGTGGATACTCCAACCCTAGGCTAGAGGTACATAAAAAAATAAAATGTCTGGATGTATTAAATTATTGCAAAGCAGGTGTATCAGCAAAAACGAAAGTTACGTATGTAACTACGGTTCTATGAATCCCGGATGACCTCCAGAGGGCGGTGCTGAAAGCACTGAATGTTCCCTTCGCGCATGCGCAGTTCGAGTAATTATACCAACAGAGTCACACCTGTGACACACCGGATGACCAGAGGCTATATATGCCTTTGTCATCCGAGGCTCTGTTCCTACAGAATCTTCTCGCGGAAGCAAGGATTCTGAGTGACAGAGAATCTCTGGCGGTCATCCGGGATTCATAGAACCATACGTAACTTTCGTTCTATTTCATCCCTACTGACCGCCAGAGGGCGGTGCTGAAAGCACTGAATGACTAATACCAAACATGTCACGAGGAATCCTAAGCACAAACCTCACTGAGAGGGACCAGCGGAGCCTCGCAAAAGAACCTGGCCCAGGGGATGAGGGGCGGCCACATTAACATTGTAGAACCTGGCAAACGTGCTTGGGGAAGCCCATGATGCAGCAGCACATATGTCCCCCAGTGGAACCCCTCTCATAGCAGCCCAGGAAGCAGAGACGCTCCTGGTAGAGTGGGCCTTCTCACGGACCGGCAGCGGACGGCGTCCTGCACTGTAGGCATGGCAGATGACATTCACAATCCAGTGGGAGAGACGTTGTCTAGAAAGAGGACAACCCAGCCTGGGACCACCATAGCACAGGAAAAGCTGGCCTGAGCGTCTAACAGCTTCAGTGGCAGCAACGTATGCCTCAAGCCCCCGTACTGGGCACAAAAACTCAGACCCATCCGCCGTTGCACCTGACTGAGGCCGAAACCGAGCCAATCTCAATGGCTGGTTACTGTATGATCTGGACAACACCTTAGGCAGAAATGCAGTGTTAGGCCACAAGGCAACACCAGAACCATCTGGACCCCATCGGAGAGATGAGGGACTAACAGAACGTGCATGCAGCTCGCCAACCCTCTTAGCCAAAACAATAGCCAACAAAAAGGCAGTCTTATAAGAGAGCCACTTGAGGTCCGCCTGCACCAAAGGCTCGAAAGGGGAGCAGCACAAAGCTTCGAGAACGAAGGGCAGGTCCCAATCGGGCACTCTCCTAACCAGCGGCGGGAGCAACCTACGTGCACCGCGCAAAAAAAGAGAGACCATATCATGGCTCTCCACCGTTCGGTCGCCAACAGATGCATGATGGCATGAAATTGCTGCGACATATACCTTGAGGGTCGAAGGAGAGCGGCCCTTATCAAGCAGAGACTGGAGAAACTCCAGAATAGTGGGCACCGGACAAGAAACCGGATCTTCATTGCGGCCAGAACACCACTGAGAAAAAAGACGCCATCTGTTGGCATACTGATGACGAGTAGAGGGTGCCCTAGCACTCAATATAGTGCGCCTGACACTGTCCGAACACCCAGTCAGCCTCCCAGTGGCCATGCCCACAGCTGTAGACGTTGAGGGTCGGGGTGCCATATCCGTCCTCCCAACTGGGACAGCAGATCCCTCCTGGTTGGAAGACACCAGGGGGTGCCGTGACACAGGCTCCGAAGCAGCGGGAACCACGGCCGCGCTGGCCATAACGGCGCTACCAGCAACAACCTGTGGCCCGCTCCGAGAACCCTCCGTAGAGTGGGCCAAGTCAGCGAGAGGGGTGGAAAAGCGTACAGGAGAACCTGAGGCCAGGGATGAGCTAGCGCGTCCTGGCCTAGTGCGCCTGACGCCCCTTTCAGGGAATGCCACAGGGGGCAATGAGTTGACTCCTCCGTGGCAAACAGATCCACCTCCGCCTGACCAAAGCAGCCCCAGATCATGTGCACCACATCGCGGTGAAGGGACCACTCTCCCGGAGCAGGGGCCTGGCGAGAGAGATAGTCCGCGACCTGATTGCGCTCCCCAGGTAAATGCATCGCTCGCAGGGTGGACAGAAGAAGAGAGGCCCACTCCAGAAGATCCCTGGACACCTCTAAAAGGCGCGCCGATCTGGTGCCTCCCTGATGGTTGATATGGTAAACGACAGAGGTGTTGTCTGTTCGAACTAGCACATGCCGTCCCTCTAGGTGGGGCAGAAAGCGCCTGAGGGCCATGTGTACAGCCCGCAGCTCCAGCACGTTTATGTGCTCGGAGCGCTCCTACTGACGCCAGAGACCCTGGACTGCCCTCTGTTGCCACACAGCGCCCCAGCCCATGGGACTGGCATCTGTTGTGACCACCGCCCTGCGGCACACCACTAACCCCATAGGGACGCTCTTGGACAAATAAGTCTTGTCTTGCCATGGCGCTAGGGCACAAAGGCAAGTCCACGTCACAGTGAGCCTGCGACGCCTGTGCAACTTGGCGTCCAGGCAAAAGCTGTTGAGCCACCTCTGCAAAGGACGCAGAAGGAGCAAACCCAAGGGCACAACACGAGTGACTGAAGTCAGTTTGCCTAGCAGCCGCAGGAAGGTGATGTAGGGAAACCGCCTGCCCAGCCTGAATTGACTGACCAACTGAAGTATGTCTGCCACCCTGAAAACAGATGGACGAGCCCTCATCGTAGTAGAGTCCAGAAGCATCCCAAGGAAAGTGGTCGTCTGGGATGGAACCAGGCAACTTTTTGCCAAGTTGACTTTGAGGCCCAACTGCGACACATGGCCAAGAAGGCGGCGCGTATCTTGGACGGCACCTGCCCGAGAGGGGGCGCAAAGGAGCCAGTCGTCCAGATACGGAAAAATCCTGACTCCGGAGGCCTGCAGAGGAGAGAGGGCCGCTTGCACGCACCGAGTAAACGCCCTTGGGGAAAGGGAGAGGCCGAACGGGAGCACCCGGAATTGTCAACGGCGACCCCGATAAGCAAACCTGAGAAAGCGGCGATGTTCTGTCGCGATAGGCACATGAAAGTAGGCATCCGTCAGATCTATTGTCGTAAACCAGTCCCCCTCCACAACAGCCTGAAGAACTTCTACCGTCGTAAGCATGTGGAAGGGAAGCACCCTCAGGAACTGATTGAGTCCCCTGAGATCTAAAATGGGGCGAAAACCGCCTGTTTTCTTTGGCACGACAAAGTACATTGAATAGTAGCCCCTGGGTTGCCGCAGAATGTCTACAGCCTCGATTGCACCCTTGGCCAGGAGGGCGGAAAGCTCCTGGTCCAGTGCTTGGGACCTCACAGGGTCGGCGATAACTGTTATTTTGACCCGCCGTGAGAAAGGGGGCCGCCGTCGGAACTGTAGCCTGTAACCGTGGGTCAAAGTGGCAACCACCCATGGATCCACAGTACGAGCAGCCCAGAAACTGAGCTGCTGATGGGAAAAATGTCCGACGGCTGGCCCGGTGGCATCATCTTCGACCCCCACTGCCCTTGGGAGCCCTGGGGTGGGGGCGGCCAGCATCCTGGGTCTGTCTAACTGGGCGGCGGACTGGCTGACGAAAGTCCCTGCCGGGTCTCTGCCGCACCTCTCGGGATAGAACCCCACAGACCTATCACCATGCTGAGGTGGTGGCCGAGCACTCGGGCTAACGGAAGGACGGCTGGAGCGCTGAGGAGGAGGCATACTCCTGTGGAGGCCAGAAAGCTGCTGGTTAGTCTGGTGCGCCTGAACAGTTCGCTGCAGCGCCTCCACAGCTGCTGATCTGAACAACTCCCCCGGCACGACTGGGACACTCCTGAGGGTCCGACGGCATGGTTCCGTCAGAGGAGACTGCGCCAGCCAGACCTGTCGACGAGCTTGCACGAGAAAAGACATGACACGGCCGAGCTCTCTAGTCATCAGCGGAAAGGCCTGCAATGCTGCATCGCTAAACCCAACTGCCGCAGTTGCACCACCAGCGTCCTGAAGGGATGCAGAGAGGGCGAACATAAGATGTGCCATGGAATTGCCAAGGCGGCCGGCACGCGCTCCTGCATTGTATGCTTTACACAGGAGATCATCAGTCACCCGACATTGAGTACTTGGGCATCGGACATCAGGACGCAAGGCTTCATCTGGTGACACGATCAGTGAAGCAACACCGGGTTCAACTGCTGGCATATGGTCCAGGCCTGCCATGACTGACTCATGCATGGCAGCCAACACTCTGCCATCTGTTGAGTGACGCGACAACGCTCTTGGGTCCCGCCAACAGGCGTGCATTTCCCTCAGGTACTCCTCTGACGGAGGGACAGAAAAGGGAGTAGGAGCCCGGCCACGCCTGAAAAAGGCACTTCCGGCAGCAGACTCCTCTCCTAGCGGGAGCTCCAGCTGCAGCTGTCTCAAGGCCATACACATGACCTCCCGCATAGAGCCGTCACTGGGCTCACCAACTGCACTCTGAGATGAAAATGAGCCAGTCTCAGAGGCTGGGGAGGACTGCGTCTCTAAACTGAGACGCCGACGCAGCCAGAGACAAAACATCCTCCTCCACAGACAATTCAGGCATGTGTGGGGAAGAGAGCCCAGCGCTTGGAAGTGAGGCATCAGAATGACGCAATTGCAACATCGACTTCATCTCTGCCAACTCTGTCGACAGCTGCTCAACCCTTGTGGCCAGGCCCTGGTCAGACTTGGCTCGCTTCCTCCCAGAGGGGGGCACAGATACGGTGGTCTCACCACGGCGCTTTGAACGCCTAGGGGAGGCCACCTGCCCCGAGGGCGGGAGTTCAGCATCATCCTGAGGGCACAACTGGGCCAACCGAGCCACCCTCAATGCACGGGTCATGAAACTACAGTTCATGCAGGGGTTCTCAGACAGCGCCTCCACCAAGTGATCACGTCCAAGGCAGGTAGGGCACAGGTCATGGCCATCGTCTGCCTGAAGCACAGCCCCACAATCCATGCAGCCGTGGGAGCCATCCATGTCCAAGTTTGAAACAAGGCTCACCCAAATTCAGATGGGAAAATCAATACCAAAATCGGGAGAGGGGGCGCTAACGCTGCCGTCACCAATTATAGCAGAGCAGGCAATAGAACTAAGAAAGACAGGCACCGCACTGTCTGTTACACTGGGAGAGGGGTCGAGCACCGCTGCCGTCACCAGGTATATCAAAAACAAAACTAAAATAAAAGCAGCTTACGGTGGTATGCCGAGCAGGCCACACAGCCAAAACGGACCACGCAGCCGAGCACACTGGGAGAGGGGGCGAACACCGCTGCCGTCACCAGGTATAAAAATCAAACAGTTTTGTAAATCAAACAGGTTAAGGAAGGCTTAACGCCGTGAGCCGAAACGGACCACACGGTCAAGCACACTGGGAGAGGGGGCGAGCACCGCTGCCATCACCAGGTATAGAGCCAAATTAATGGCAGCCAAACTGCAATTACACTACAGACAGTAACAAGACGCCGTGACCTGGGAGAGGGGGCGCGAACGCTACCGTCACCAGCAAACAGCAAACTTACCAGCAGAAATCCTCCACGAAGATCAACCTGTTGCAGCCCTAGGAGGGCGAAATACCGCAACTCCAGCCAGCAAGCGACAGGGCGTCCAGGCAACGGGGAAGCAAAGCTCATACGAACAGCACGCGAGAAGAAATTAGGAACAAAGCCTCGGATGACAAAGGCATATATAGCCTCTGGTCATCCGGTGTGTCACAGGTGTGACTCTGTTGGTATAATTACTCGAACTGCGCATGCGCTAAGGGAACATTCAGTGCTTTCAGCACCGCCCTCTGGCGGTCAGTAGGGATGAAATAGAACTTTCTTATAGATCCAGGTTCTCCTCACCCATCTTCATAAAAAGAGCTCTGTGACAGTTACAGCAGCGTCTAGTCCATATTGTTCCCTAAATAGATTATAAGAAGGAAATCTGAATCTCCTCTGGAAGAGATGGAAGATAAAACTGAGATCACTCTGCCCATAAATTGTTTATTCTGCGTCCATCTCATAGGAGATCTCATTCTACTGAATTAACGACTGTCCTTCGTGTCCTTGTTTCCTTTCTTTTTTCTTTGCGTCCTTCCATCCTTGTTTCCTTTCTTCCTTCCTTTGTAGCATCTTTGTGTCCTTCCTTCCTTTATGCGCCCTACCTCCATTCCTTCCAGGAAAGTTGAGTCTGGAACTGTATGTTAATCTTAAATGAAAGATGTGTGGGTACCCTGCAGTTTGTCACCACGTACGCTGTTGGAATATTTCTTTTTTTCCTTATTTACCTGTAGATAGTGAAGGACTACACATTTCTGGATTACGTAATGGGCGGCTGTCAGATTAACTTCACAGTGAGTTTTACACACTACTGAGAATCTTTTCCGCTCTAATAAAATTTGACAGATATGGCCATTATATCTTCATTTCCTTTTAAGATTGCTTGTAACGATGACATTGTATATGCTTGGGTCAGATTGCCATTGATTTCACGGGATCCAATGGGGATCCCAGGTCACCCATGTCCCTACACTACATCAACCCTCAGGGCTGCAATGAGTATCTGGCTGCGATCTGGGCAGTTGGTAATGTCATCCAGGACTATGACAGGTAAGTAGATATGTTAATGGCATGCTACTGAATATGTAAACATACTCAGATTTTAAATAAGTAGTCTTATGAAGACTACATGATGACAAAATTTAACGGAACCTAAACTGAGATGATAGTTATGAAAGAAAACCTCACTTCTCTCCCTGGTTTCAAAGCTTGTAGCACCACTTTTTTCCTACAATAACTTGCTGCTACAACCCCCTCCTCATATCAAGGTTGCGTCAGTTCATTTTGCAGTTGTTTGCACAAAGGTCTCTTAAGTAATTCAGTCAGGTTAGGTCTGCACTTTGACCCTGATTGCTACACGAGTGTTTTTTAGCCATGTTGTTGTATATTTTCTGCTGTGTTCATTGTTACTGTCTTGTTGCCTCACTGTTGGTAAGAAGTTTTAGTACTTTGGTGTAAATTCCTAGTCGACCCAACAACTGTCTGCTGCAGGACTGGCTGCCAAACAAGCCCAAACCATCAAACCTCTATTGCTGTGAGGGTTCATCACAGTGGACTTTAGGAGGAAAGTCGATTAAAGTGGCTTTAAACGTGATGACTGGTTCCAGACGGGCTTATCTCAGTGTTTTAGAAACTGCTGATGTGCTGGGATTTTTACACACAGTCCTCTGACAGGTTTACTGAAAGTGGTCTAAGCAAGAGAAAATGTGAGCGACAGTCATATGAATAAAAGTGCTCGTTTCAGTCAAAGGAGAAAGGATAGACTGGTTCGAGATGATAGTAGCTCATCACAGCCAACATATTCTTGGACATGACAATAAATTCACGTCATTCCAGTGACCTCCAATCAGCTGACTTCAACACTATAGAGCACCTTTGGGATGTGGTTGCAGGGGAAATTTACATCATGGATTTGCAGCCAACAAATCTGCAACTGCGTGATGCTATCATGTCAATTTGAACCAAAACATCTGAGAAATGTTTACACCATTTTGGTTAGACTATGCCACAAAGAATTAAGGTAGTCCTGAAGGCAAAAGATGGTCGAACATAGTACTAGGACGTGTACCTAATAAAGTGGCCGGTGAGTGTATATACATAGAAGATAAAAAAGTAAACCCATACCTAACGTTTTTAAATACGGTAGTCATGTTAAAGTCTATACAGTAATCAGCTCTGGTCAAATGTAGTTACACTTTTATATCACCTCCATCTTAAGCTGGCAGGAGCAGGTTCTTCTGAATGCATGGATGAACTTTCCTGGAACACTTTACACGGTGTGCGGTGTAAAACAAATAAAATTCAGGTACCTACAGTATTTTCCATGCCCACGCTCTGTCTGTTGGGTCTGTTGGGCATGAAATTATGGAACGAATGACCAATCACAGCAGAGGTGAGCCAGATCCGATGACTTTCTGAATGAAGTCATTAAGAACATTCATGGAAAAGTTTCTGCAGTCTGAAAGTGGGAAAAGCTTCACTTGGCTCAGTATTCCTCAGTGTTCCATGTTGTTTAACCTGCATTTAACCATTATTCTTATGTAATATAACTTCCTTCCAACAGTGACAAGATGTTCCCTGCCTTTGGTTTCGGCGCTCAGGTCCCTCCATCATGGCAGGTGATTGTTTTAGTTGTTATATACTTGATCTTTGAAAAGCTTGAGCTGGATCAGCATGCCTCGTTCAGATTCAGAGCATTAGTTGTTTGTGTCTGCAGGTCAGCCATGAGTTTCCCATCAACTTCAACCCATCAGATCCATTCTGTGCAGGTAAGATTAGCTGTTTATAAAGAGAAGAATGGAAATATTAAACTATGCCTTAAAATCTCACAGGAGGTTAAAGTTCTGCTTGATGTGTCATTGTTCCGGTGGCCCATTATCATGTTCACGGAGATGTGTAGAAACAGAGATCCAGATTGTGTGTGTGAGTCATATGGTTTCAGGTTTGTTTTTATCTGTTTTTGTAGGCATAGAGGGCGTGGCCTTTGCCTATCAGCAGTGTCTGCCTCAGGTGAAGCTTTATGGTCCAACAAACTTTTCTCCGATCATCAATCACGTGGCCCATTTTGGCAGAGAGGCCTTACAGCAGCAAACCGCCTCTGTGAGTTGCAAAACAACGTGATTGTAGTAGTCTTAACTCTAAAAAGCGCTGAACTTCAAACTGGAATGTTCTCTTTGGAGATTTTATGTTATAGATCAACAGATATGTGGCTTTCAAAGGTTTTTACTAATAAAAATCTGAAAAGAGCATTTATATTCAGGTCCCTTTACTATGATATCCCCAAATAAAATCTAGTGCAACCAATTGACTTCAGAAGCCACCTAATTTGTAAAAAGAGCCTACTTGTGTTTTAAGTTCATCTCACCATAAATCCAGCTGTTCTGTGAAGGCCTTAAGGGTTTGTTGGAGACTAAGAAACACAACAGAAAGATCAGGGGCAATGTTGTGAAGTTTACAGCAGGGTTATGTTAAAACAACATCCCACATTTTGAACACATATCAAGAAACGCTGTTCACGACTAAAAACCTACCAAGACATGGTCGCTCACATAAGCTAACAAGCACGGCAAGACGAATATTAATCAGAGAAGCAACCAAGAGGTCGATTGTAGCCTATGGCAAATACTTGGAAGAAGGTGCTCTGGACACATAAGAACAAAATGTAACTCTTGTGGCCTACATGCTAAATCCTTAACACACCATCCACTCTCTGAAACATAGTGGTGGCAGTATCATGCTGCGGGGATGATTTTCTACGGCAGGGACAGGAAAGCTGGTGATAGTTAATAGGTTAGGATATTCCTGGAAGAATAGAACCCTAAATATTCAGCCAGAGACATGTTAGACTGGTGTAGATGAAAGCATATTTATGTGTTAGACAGGCCCAGTCAAAGTCCAAAGCTAAATTCATTCGAGAATTTGTGTCTAGACTTAAAAGTATGATGTTCAAAGGTGCTGCCACTTCACAACGTTGCTGCATTTACAGGGATTATATTTACCGCTGCCCTGCATCCTCTGTGTTCTCTCTCTCTTCCTGAAGCAATACTTCGTCCTGCTGATCATCACTGACGGAGTCATCACTGACATGGACGAGACGCGCACCGCCATCGTCAACGCCTCCCGGCTGCCCATGTCCATCATCATCATCGGGGTGGGAGGGGCGGACTTCAGCGCCATGGAGTTCCTGGACGGAGACGACGGCATTCTTCGCTCGGCCACAGGCGAGGCCGCCATGAGAGACATCGTGCAGTTTGTGCCGTTCAGGCAGTTCCAGAATGTAAGCTCTCACACGTGACACAGGACACCATTTGTTAGACGTGCTCCACCAGGAATGATGCTCACATTTAAGTATCACACATCTTATTTCAGGCAGGCACTGCAGCACTCGCACAAAGCGTACTGGCAGAGTTGCCTGACCAAGTGACCTCCTTCTTCAATTTATTTGACCTGAAGCCCCCCAGCGACCCCTAGACATGTACGACTATCCCAACCTATGCTTCCACCTGTATTTCCTCTCCTCTCCTCTGCATTTTGTCCACAGCTTGGTTTTCAGTGGTAGTAAAATGTCCTTGCCCAGCTTTAAATGTTTCCCCATCATGACTCATTCTAAGACAGACGTTATGGAGATGCCTGCCTTTATTTAGATGTCAGATTACGAATTGAGCTGATTAATAAATCTGCAGTTTTGGAGCTCTCTGATATTATCTTTGACATTTTAAAGGATTATAGTTGAAACCAGATATTTTCTTAAAAAGACTCATACCATTTTTTTTTGCACTGGCTGACATTAAATCAGACAAACCAGTCAGGGTTACTAAAATTGTTTCTGCATGCCAGAATAATGAGAATGAGAATTTATTTTTGGTTTTTTTTTTTATAACTTTTTAAAACTTCTGCACCTTACATACTCTACTAAATTGTGAAAGCCCAGATGACGGTGATAATGTCGTGGCTTTGTATGATTTCCAAAAGCCAGAAAGGCCACGTTCATCTGTTCAAACAGTTATATGCAAGTATAAACACCGTGGGATTGTCCAGCCATCATACCTTTCAGGAAGGAAACAGATTCTGTGTATCAGAGACGAACGTGTTAGTTTTAACCCGAGAACAAAGACCTTAAGAAGATGCTGGCTGAAGTTGGTAAGAGAGTATTATCCATGGGCTGAAAGGCCAATCAGAGAGGAAGAAGCCATTACTGTAAAAGCAAGAAAAAAAGTCTGAATGCAGTTTGCAAATGCACTCAGAGAGGAAGACCTTAATGTTTGTAGACATGTTCTGTGGTCTGATGAAACAAAAATTCAAGTGTTTGGCTCAAATGACCATTGTTACATTTGTAGGACAAAGGGGGATATTGCAAGCCTGAGAACACCAACCTGTTGACACCACGAGGGTGGCAGCACCATGTTGTTTGGATGTTTTACTTCAGGAGGGACTGGTGCGCTTCACAAAATAGACGACATCAGAAGGAAATAACATGTGAAAATATTTAAGTAAAATCTCACATCCGTCAGGAGATTGAGGCTTGAGCCCAAATGTATCTTCCAAACTAACCACAACCTTAGACATACCGCCAAACTAGTTACAAAGTGGGTTTAGGACAACTAAGTTAGTATTTTGTAGTGGCCAGTTCAAAGCCCTGATCTTAGTCCTATCAACGATTATGTTATTTCAGAGCTGAAAAGGTATGTGTGAGCAAGGCGGTCTACAAACCTGACGCTGTTACATCAGATCTATCAGGAGGAATGGGCCGAAACTCCAGCAAACTATTAAGAGAAGCTTGTGAATGAATATTAAAAATGTTTAAAATGCATTTCTTCTGAGTTCATGTCAACTTCTCAATTTGAAGAAAGTGAAAAATATTTCGCTAAACAATTGGGTGTGTTATTATTCTGGCACGTGAGATAACCTAAAACAGGAGACATCTAGCTCAAATTTAATGTCAGTTAGTAAGAAAAAAGTATTTTAATGTATTTTTATAAAACTCGTAAATACCAGGAGTCAACTGTATGCATGACAATAAAAACCTTCTTCAGATGCTTATGCTTTTCCTTTTTATGCTGGGATATAACAAGTTTATATATTGGTTCATCATACATTGTTTCCCTATCTTTTTCATCTGTCTTCAGTGTCCTCAGGAAGCTCTTGCTCAGAGCGTCTTGGCAGAAGTCCCAGGTCAGGTGATGGGCTTCTTCAATACCATGGGTTTGAGGCCACCTCACAACAACCCTCCTCCCTCTGACCTCCAGGCATCAGCACCCACTAGTGATGCATGCTGAGAACCAACCTTCCTCCTAGAAATGCAAGGTCCCTTTAACTCTGAAATCCCTTTGTAAGGTGTTCCAGTCTTTTTAGCCAAGCTTGGCACGTTCTATGCAGAGGGACGGACATGTTATGATGTGCTAACATTATACAGCTGTTTTATATAACGCTCACATTTACCAGGTTTAGTTTTATTAAACGAGACATTATTATTATTATGCATTACACACATTATTTACTAAGATCTGAATGAATACCGTAATAAACGGTCTTGCAGTTCTTCTGCACTGTTCTTTAACTAGTGTGCACAGCCCTTTTCTATGTTGCCTGTGTCAGAGAGTCCAGACACATCACTTCATAGCTTTCTTCCATAGCATGTCTCTTTCATCATGTTTGTACAGCTTGTACTATCAAACCTAAATCAAATGACCTCATCAATAACTTTTAAAGATGGTTTTTCTGTATGTGGAAGCCAACAGTCTGAGAGCTCATACCGGCACACTCAGCAAGCTGAAGGTGTTACTACTACAGGGAAACCAACACAAAAAGACTTACAGACTATATTTTCTAATAAGATGTGTTGAATTATTCTAGCTTAACTTAAAAAAAAAACAACTAAACTAACGAATGAGGGAAAAAAGTGCCCGATAATACTGTGGTTAATAACTACGTTCTTGCGTTGTGACTCTTAAAAGGCCAGCGTTAACTGTTGCTTGAATAAGTGAGGTTTCTTTAGTTCATAAAACATTTTTAGATCAATTTAACTTTCCAGACAAAAGAGCAAAATAAACAAACCACTGCAAGACCCTGAAAAAACAATCGGAGTTTATGTAAAACATGTTTAAACAGTAAAACAGCGTCACACTGCTGATAGTTAATTCATTGACAAACAGATGAATACCATTTCCAACTTCTATCTGGCAGTGTTAGAATAAACATATTACGCCTTGTTTAATCTAAACAAACCTTTTCAAATATAACTGTTGACCGGAGTTTGTTTCTCTTAAGTTCACATAAATGACTGAGATTACTGATTTAAAAAAAGAAAAACAACATCAGATCTAGCCTGACTTGTAAAAGAGATATAGATGGATAATTATGCTCTGAGTCAGGAGTGGGACATGTCGGCTTTCTTTATATCTGAGAGAACTATTTTTAGACGTTTGTACAAAAAACGGCTCCCCTCACTCGGCCCGAACCTGGCAGGGAAATTCTGGGTCTCACTAGCAGCAGGGTTTTTTTTATCTGGCTCATATGGCTCTCAAGATGGACGGATGGATCTATCAATAACAGCACATTAAAATCAGTATAAACACAATATAATTTATCAGTTATTGATCAAACACTCTTAAGTATCTGTATTCATTTTTATATGGTTTTTATGTTTCTCCCCATCTCTCCTCATCTATTTCTAGCTTTATTTATCCATCCGTCTTCATCTATATACATCTGTTAGTACAGGGTAACTATTAAAATTCTTAATCAGGATTAATTGTGCTGTTATGTGCAAAATTTAGTAATGAATTAAAACATTGTGTTTTACAGACTTATGTTAAAAGAAAGTCTATATGAACAAAAAAAGTAATAACATTTGTTTTGCAAACAATTCAAACAAATATTATGATTTAATAGTTAATCAGATGTTTGAATAAGGAATCCCAGCAAAACAATAAAGGACAGTCTGAACAAGTCTGAACAATGAGACACTTATTTGAGTCCAAATAATACGTGTTTTATTTGAAATGCACTCATAAAGCCTCAGGTAAATTAGAGTTTTGGCCCACATGAGCTTCCATACAGGGGTATAAACCACCACGGCTGATTTTTCTTTCCTGATGGACGAGTTGAAAAATCTGAACTTTTTCCTAAATTCGCGTCGCGTCACCAGTCAAGCGAGCAAAAGCACACAAATGACGCGAAAAATTCGCAGAATCCACGTTCAGTGTGAACGCACCATTAGGGTCAAGATAGGTTAGGTTAGACCCGTTTCTCCGCCATAGGTAGGAAACAATGTAGCTCCTCTCCCGCCACGGTAATTTGGTAATGCCTAAACACATACAGACGTTTGATAATTTACTTAGTAAACTATGTGTTTTCCCATTAGTAAAATGTACTACACAACATGTAGTACATTTTACTACACGTTTTGTGATTTTCTTAAGGGGGTAGGCAGGGCTGTAAGGAGCATCCCCCTTGGATAATGGAAAGGAACCGCTGTCCTAGTATTAGAATATTATTGCCAAATATATTTACTCTGACAGCTATACCTTCAGCTGACTCAAGTGCCAGCTTTATCAAATGTTTAATATATGTCCTCAAATTGCTTTTATGGTTTTTAAGAACTGAGGCAGCTAATACCAGCCATCTCCTTAGTCTGTCATTTCTGAAGTCAGATGTCCATATTAACTCACTAAAGCGTTTCATCCACATCTTAATGTTTTGTGTTTTTTATATTTTCTCCAGGATTTAAAGCTGAAATCACAGCTTGGTCAAAGCGAAAGCTTGTCGAATCTTAACTTAATGTTTACAGAATGCATAGGTGACTGTTAAATATGATTTGTACCAAATCAAATTCATGTTTAATTGAACTGATCACTTGGTGCTTCCATGCGAGTGCTGGGGGGAACTGATTCATCATTAGCATAACCAGGGAGACCAACTAGAGAAAATGTTTGTTTACGCGCTATAAACACATGCACAAAACACAAGATGTTCACTTTGTCTTAACAGGTATTGAAGTAGAGGATCCTGGTATATATACATTATTATATATGTTCAAATTCATTTTTGACTCTTTAAGTTGTTGATATGTATTGCCCTATGTTACATTTTTTTATCTGTGTTGATTGATGAAAGGTAGAAGTTATATATATATATGTTACCATATGTAGTTAATTCTCATTTTCCTGTTTGTCTTAGAATGCGGCACTCAAGAAAAGATTAAAAACTCCTTTGCTAATAGTAACAAGTAGATATTAGAAGACTAAGCTTGCTGGACATCTGTTTTCGGCTGTTTTGCATTTACTTCAAGACAAGCAATGAAAAAGAGCAGAGCATTGTACAGTTGAATTAAATGTATAATTTTAAAGAGCCTGTTTGTGTCTGGTTGATGTGTTTCTTGGGGGGGGGGGGTGATTACATAAGGATTTCCACAATACTTGAGTACAAATATTGAAAACTTACAATTCCTTATAAGTAATGCAACAAGCAGGAAATTAGTGGATAGAGTAGTCATCTTGCAATCGGAAGGTTGTTGGTTTGAATCCAGCTTCCAGCGTCGGTTCTTCCCCCTCCATGTCTCAGCTCCTTTCTGTCACCGATCAGATCTCATAGATGACCACTTCTGATGAGTAAATTGTGCTTTTAGCTTATTGTTTTGGGTCATTATCTTGTTCCAGGACTCATGACCTTTGACCAGGCTTTCTGACACTTGGCAACATGCATCGCGTTATATGCCTTGATACTTGATCGTACAGATTCAAGCCAAGCCGTGCCAGGTGCAGCCTACAACCCAAGGACAGAAGTGAATCTTCTCATGTTTTACAGCAGATAAAAATGCTCTTTCTTAATTGTGCTACATGAAAAAGGCCCTAAGTCTTAAAGTTGTGGCATATTGTGATGCCGACTGGGATCAGGATGATAGACAGAGGGTGACTGGTTACTGTTTCAGTTTGAGACTGGACCCTATTTCCTGGAAGTCGTTACACAATGTAACTACAGGTTGTCTTTCCTCTATTTGTTACCAGCATTTCCAGCTTCAACACTGGCTATTCAGTCCTTACCTCACCCTCCATGTGTCTGGAGCAGGTTCTGTGTTTGAATCACTGTTAATATGTCGTCATTTCACAAGCTTCTTCCATCAATCCAAAGTTCGCAATAAACTCAGTTCATTATGACATAAATTTAAGAGAAAAAGAGAAGTCAGGCCAGTTTCCAGCTTTGAGCTCAATTCGACAGAGATTTTAAATGTTGTTTTTTTCTAATTAGAAGTTTCTTCTTGTTGAGTTGATTTATTTTTCTTGTCTTTCTCTTTCTCAATGGAAACTCTTCTGCAGAAAAATGACGACAAACTATATTTATGTATCAAGAACCAAACTGTAAACAATCCCAAAAGGTAGTCTTGCAGGCTCTGGTCTGGTGTACAGAGGGAAAACAAAACCAAGCTTACTGGGACTTTTAATATTGAAATGTTTGACAAACAAAAACAATTTCACATTTCAACTGGGCTCTAGTCTTGGTTCTGGTTCTGTCTCTCCTAATCTGACTCGAAATTGAGAATTTACCACAGAGAAGTAACCCAGTGACCTCATCATGCACTAATCAACCCCATCGGGGCAATTCAGGAAAGTGTGTTAGATTGTCATCTGGAAAAATAACCTTTAAACCCTGTTGCTTATATTTGTTCTCCTTTAATGTTCAGACGTAACCTGAAAAAAGTGAGCATTCAGCCTGACCTCTTAAAGGCTACAGCTGAACGTGAAATCATGATGGGTCATTGGGTCAAACGCTTTCCCAGTTTGACACAAGCAGAATATGACAGTTCCCTTTAAAAAATACTTTTGTCATGTATTCATGACCATTTAAATCCATAATTCATCATAACAAATATGTGAAACACATATAGATTCATTCCACACAGATACCGTTGAACCTTTATTTCTGTTAATTCTGATCGTTTTCTGCTTTCAGCTAATTAAAACACAACATTTGAGATTAAAATATTAAATCAGACCAATAAAAACATAAATTAATACAACACTAACCCACTAGATGTGAGCGGATCCATCGCTAGACATCAATGGTGTCATTACTTGAATCTCTATAAACCAGCGAGGCATCAAATGTCATTGATGTTGTCACTCACCGTAAAATGATACAGGCGTTAAAACATGCTTCACTAAACCTTTCAAAGCAATGGCAGCATGTCCCATCACCAGTACTCACCTTGCCCCCACATGTGTTAGAATCAGATCAGGTGGAGAAGATCCTCTGCTCAAGTCGACATTGATGTGTCATTTCAAAGCAGAGGCAGAGGCTGCTCCAAGTCGACCTTAGATCCCACTCCAAGTCGCCTCAGATCCCGCTCCACATCACCTCAGAGCTTCAGAGGCGCCTCGCCATCCTTGATATCCTGGATCCTCACAGGAATTCTGCCATAATGAATTCCAGACGGCCTGATCTCAAAGAACAGCAATGTGAGCCAGCCTAGAATATTTACTTTATATTTTAATGTATGGATTATTGTGGGTACTTTCTGAACATGAACTCCCCCCCCCCCCCCCCCCCCCACACACACACACCACACTTTGTAGAACTCAGCAGCTAGAAGATGGTTGTAGATCATCTTAGTTTTTCTAGGAGACCCAGCGATGTAACTCCTCCAGCCTGACAATTTCAAGTACAAAATTAAAGAATAGACTGTGAAGCTCAAGGCCAGTTCATAAGTAGCAATTCCACGGACCCCATTATAACTCAAAGTCCTGAAAACATTTACCTTAGTTAATTTAGAAAATCTGTTCATCTCTCAAAGCGGTGTCTCATTTCCTTTCTCAGCACAAGCCAAGTGACCGATTACTGATTACCACCATGTGGCTTAAATATTTAATAAATTTTTGTTTTACTCCATACAATTATTTACTTGTCCCCAGCAGCGTTGTCTCACTCCATAGAATTCTGAATGTGTCCCCAGCAGCATTGTCTCTCCTCTTACAAATTTTAACTCGTCCCTAGCAGTCTTGTCTTACCTCTGAGGATTTGAATGCGTCCCCAGCAGCACTGTCTCACTCCAAAGAATTTTGAATGTGTCCCCAGCAGCGGTGTCTCACTCCATGCAATTTTGAATGTGTCCCCAGCAGCGTTGTCTCTCCTCTTACAAATTTTAACTCGTCCCCAGCAGTCTTGTCTTACCTCTGAGGATTCTAATTCCCTACTGGTTTTACTCTCCAGCAGCACTGACTAAGCGTGCACCCATTACTACCCAAGTCTCAGTGTCTTGTTGACATGTGAACTGGACTAGTTTAGGGATAGAGACACCATCTTGTTGTCATTTAGGTTGAATTTTAGCTTCATTAGTCTTCCTGCTGTTGATGTTTCATATGCCTCATATGGTCCATGTGTTTTCAAATATGATTTGTTTTTGCCCTTGGTTCTTTGTTTGTCCATCTGTATAGATCCTTTGAATCCTCTTGCAGAGCTATCTGTTGTGATTAATCCTCTTTCATTGTTTTGGTTACCTCCTTTGGTTGTCTTATAGATTCCCTGACCTTCGTTTTGCTCAGATTAGATTTAGAAAGAGTATAATAATGCCTTTTCACACTTTTTAAATATTGGTTGAAGATGTGGCCTCAGTCTCTGCTCAGATGCCTGTGTCAATCGATTACCCTTAACCTTTCCTGCCAGAATCCTTAACATTAAAAAACTAAAATCTAGCAGCGGGATAAAGAGAAGCCCCAGGAGCAAGTCGCTACCTAAGGCGTCCCTAGTCCTGCTAGAAAGCCATCAGCTTTACAAAAACAATCAATAAAGAAACGATCTCCAGATTTGTCTATATAGATGTTTTAGAGGCTTTGGTAACTCTGATTCCTCAGCAGGGCCTCTTCTTCCTGAGAAGCTGATGGTAGAGGTTAAGGGAAACAGCCTTCTAACGGCTAGTCCTCTTTGCAGGGAGTTCCTCTTCAGCATCTCCCTCCCTTGTCCTCTTTCTGGAGAAGCAGGAGCCAGATGTTGAGGGAGCCAGGTCCACTTCCACACTTTCCTGGTCATATGGGGAGGTCCCTCGAAGTGAGTTATCTTCTTGACACTCTGGAGGTTCTTCCTGCAGTGCGTGGTTCCATGGGAGTCTGAAGTTGGGAGGAATGGTCTGGACAAACCGACATTGTGGTGGAAGGTCCTTATCTTCATCAACCTCTTCTTCCTCAGAGCTCATGGTTTCATACCCAGGGAAATTGCTAGATACCTTAGGAAAATTACCAAAAACCATAGGAGAACTAATATCTGAAGCCTTTGACTCTTCCTCTGCATCGTAACCTTCATCCTCTTCATTGATGATGAGCTGTCTCTCATCCTCAGAAATAGGCTCCTCATCCGGATGGCCCAGAGGCTCTTCATGGTTCAATGGGAGTCTGAAGTTGGGAGGAATTCTCTGGACAAACCGACATGGTGATGAAAGGTCCTCATCTTCATCAACCCGCTCTTCCCCAGAGCTCATTGTACCATGTGCAGACTCCACGCTAGATACCTCAAGAGACTCACCATATGCTGACAAAGAACTATCATCCCCAATATCCGACTCCTCTAACTCCACATCACTCTGCTCATCATCAGCTAAATTTCCCTCGTCCTCAGAAATCCTCCCATTAACAGGAAAGAACACAATAGCTGCATCATTACCCTCATGCGGGTTCCCGATCCGCAACATGGGTGGATCACCTGGAAGCGCCACGATGTGAGCTGTGAGGAAAAAAAGGTGCATCCCAACATATTAAAGCAGAGCTTAGAAAGAGCACAGTGTCATGGAGCTAAATGCTTTATTTTAGGTTTCTGAATGTGTTTGTGTGCATTTGTCAGTGTGCACTCAGTAAGAATATTGCTCTGCAAAATCTGGCTATTCATTAAAAACATGAATTAATAACAGCAAATTTTAATTTAAAGCAAATCTCTGTTCACAACAAAACAGCAAGAAATACATAGGAAGAAATTCCTACTCAAAATGATGAGAAAATTTCTTACATTCTAACGGACATCACCTAGAGAGTATCCAAATAACATTAGAAAACTAGCTGACCAAACAGAGAACATGAACCAGCAGCACTCAGTAGTAAACTGCAGCTTTACTTTTGGTATCCATCAATCATCACAGACAACAAATCAAATTTGGATACTTTGGTAAAATAGGTTCATCAGATAAAGACTGTACAGAGGGGGACTTTTTGATAGCTGATAAAACACCACCAAGCGTCGGATGTAGCATCTGTGTGTATAAATAAAACACTGATATCCGTGGGGTTTCAGTACAAAAAAAAAATGGCATTAACAAAAAGTTAATCTTTTTATCTTTCTCATTCATCAATTGGACTACCTAATGCATTTTATTTCAACAGGAATTTGAACCATTGATAACTTTTGTTGATTATTGTGAACTTTTCTGTATTGGAGGAGTATAACAGGAGATGCTTTAATAATGTAGACTTTATAAAACTACAAAACTAACTCAGAACAGAGTCCACATTTCTTGACTGTATTTTAAGCTGAAATGCAGAGGTGGGACCAGGTCATTGTTTTGCAAGTCGCAAGCACGTCTCAGGTTTTTCTATTTCAAGTCCCAATTAAGGATATAAGTCACAAATCGAGTCTAAAGTCCAAGTCCTGAGTGTAGTACATGTCATAAACCTATATATTTGATCAAATATGTAATTTAATCAAAGTAATAATGAAAAATTTTCTAGAACTTCTAGATAAATGTTTAAAAGGTGTATTTGTTTTTCACAACTGGCAAAAAGAACTGAACTAGATCTAAACACAATACAAATGTAAATATAATACATGTTTTCTTGTTGCAGTTCATTTATTTTATGCAGGAACGGCAGATACCATGAAAGCTTCATTATTCAAATCACATGGGGTGTTTTATTATAATATTACAGAGAAAGGTTGCATTTCATTTATATTGTTAAGGCTTCAGAGATGGAAAAGATTTTGTACTTTTGAGTTTATTGACCCTTTCTTTAATAACTTTCATGAATTTTTATTAACTTTGACATTTTGCATGTTGGACAAAGCGAAAATGCCACTTTGGAGTGGGTAACTATGATGGCACTCTTCACAGCTTTCTGTTTCATTTAAGGTGTCAAGTATTTTCAGATCAAACAGGTCAGTTAAAATGATGTGTTGTTAAAATAGTAAATGGTTAAATCAAGTCAAAAGACATTAAATTTGTGAAATTCTCATCTTGTCTCATTTCCAAGTCTCATGACTTGAGTCCACTATCTGCTTATGTGTGTGGGACAACCAACCACACAACCAGTGAGATAACCATCCCTAAGTGAGGTCTTGATCAACATTTTAAGCTAACCACCACATGGCTTGAGGTAGATGGCAACAAAATGAGTTAGATCAAAGCTAAAACCTTTTATAGTAAGTGCTTGATTTTTTTAATTACTAATGTTGAGTGATCCTTTAACCATTTTTTGGCAAGGGTTTTGAATTAGCGTCAGTCCTGTTCCAGTATACAGCCAAGGTAAATATACAATGCATGCTGACTGATGCATGTCTCCCCCATACTAAGGATCCTATAAGAAATATTTAGCGCCATCTAGTCGTCAAAAGCACATTACATCAGTTTAATGTATATTTCATATATATATATATATATATATATATATATATATACACATCCTCTGTGACCAAATTCTATTACTCTTTAAAATGGGTCATTTGTAGGTGATAGTGGGGTTATGAAATGACTCACCTGATGATCCAATAACAACTGATGAGTAAAGTCAGACAAACATTCGGACATTATGTTGTTCTAAATGCTCCTTTACTATTAACATCTTCATGTGCCAGGTGCCATCTTTGTTTCTAAACTAAATAAAGCAAAAGTGAATCCCTTGAATTTATTCTCTAAAACCTAATGAATTGTTATCGTTATCCATCACTTCACCACTGCTAACATCCCTGACATTTGTAAACAAAGTTCACAACATCCATTCTCTTAAAACAAAATGTTTTTTACTGCACTGTTAGCATTGAAGATGCTTCTGTAAAACTTGTAAATATGTTGCAGCTGAAAAATGCAAAGAACCCAAACAGTATTATTCAAAATGGTCAAAATTATCTTCTTGAAAAACAAGATCAACTAAACAGTTAAGTGGTTTAGTAATATTACTAGAAACACATTGTCTTTTTAAACTTTTATTTATATTAAAGTTGTTTATAGAATTTCAACCAAAGTACAGTTAGGGTTAAGGAAACTTTTTTAAATTCCCTAAACACTGTTGACATCATTGACATCTCCCAT
This sequence comes from Crenichthys baileyi, assembly GCA_036173005.1. Taxonomy (NCBI): domain Eukaryota; kingdom Metazoa; phylum Chordata; class Actinopteri; order Cyprinodontiformes; family Goodeidae; genus Crenichthys; species Crenichthys baileyi. The sequence goes on from JAHHUM010000603.1 coordinate 490,229, forward strand.
GAATTCATTAATAGATTGCACTTCAAAAAAGCACTAAAGTCATTTCCTGTATTTTACAAAAGTATCCATGGAATCCAACATGTTTAATAAGACATTTTTCAAAAAATTGGCCTTATTTTCCAAGAATTGGACACCAAATTAAAAAAACGTTTTTTCTTCAAACCAAAATAACAGATTTTTTTTTTCAGATCACAAACCTAGTGTTAGCTTACCTGACATTTCTCCACAAATTTAAGTGAATTAACAAGTTAATCAAACAAACTGACTCATTCAAAACACAGTTTCTTTGACCACATCAAATGTACTGAAAACAGTATTAAAGTTGGTGTATTTATTTTACCAAGTTATCCATGGAGACCAAATATGTTTTCAGGGTATTTTTTAAAAAAAAAAGGGACACATATCATCTAATTCTTCCAAAATTGTACACGATATTCAACAAAACTGATTCTCTCAAACCAAAATAACAAAACAGTCCTGACATTTCTCCACACATTTTAGTAAACTAATAAATCACATTTTATTTTACTTTTTTCACATCCCTACACCACTGTTGGCATTCCTGACTATTCCCACAAAATTTAAACAACTTTTAACATATTACACATCCAAAATCGGAGGACCAAAACAGTGTTTTATTTTTTTTTTTAGCAATGACTTTCGCATATTGATACCATATATTTGTTTATTTGTTTCATATACTACATGTGCTATTTCTTGATAAAAGATGTCATGGAATCCTTCTTCGATCCACATTTTAACCTTTTTGCTGGGGCTTTGTGCATCAAACAAAATTAATAATGCTAAGGTACAAAAACCAGCTTTGATTAATTGCTTCAATTACATTTTTCAAACCCCCTTTTTTTATTCAGGTGTTATCAGTCAACCACTTACCTCCCCTTAGTGCTAGGAGGGACCGTTGGTTTCTTCACTGACCTTGAGACGAAGCACCTCTAAACGGTTACAACCCCTTTGTAGCCAGACTTTGTCACCCCCTAGCCTCAGGAGAAAGTATTGACTGTCCCACCTTAATGTATCCAAGTAGCAGTGGGAGTTGTGAGAACCACCAGTCTCCTTCCTTCACATGTGAGGTCTGTGGGGTGTCAAAAACATTTACTAGATTATTTGCACTTTGTATTTCTCTAGATTTTAATGTTTTTCTCATATAATCTGCCATTGTTCTATCCAGTTATGGGTCTTTTAATTCCTTCTCCAAATCAGGAATATAATAGGGTCTGTCATGTATTATTTCAAAAGTTGTTAAACCTCCTTGAGCTGATGGAGTTATTCTCATACTAAGTTTTACTATATCCAAGCATTCAACCCAGTTTCTTTTTGTTTCTTCCATTGTTTTTCTTAATTTATTTTTAATTGTGCCACTAGTCCTTTCTACAAGTCCTGCACTCTGAGGATGATAACTGCAATGTGTTTTTAGATCAATGTTAAAACATTTTCCTAATTCCTGTATTATTTTATTTACAAAAACGTGTTCCATTCCAAAAGTTGGTATTATATTTTTGCACAAAGCTTTTCTACTGGTATTGGTCAGGTGATTTGCAGGGAAAGATTTCTACTCACTTTGAAAATGTATCTATTATCAGTAAGCAATATTAATATTTATACTCCCTCCTGCTGAGACATGGCTTTGCCCATGGCTCACATTTGTAATCCCTTCACATTTATACTGAGTTAATTTAGCTGGTAACAGTACAGCATCTAACTTTGCATTTTTCCATTGTGCTGCAGATTATACCTTTTAATTCTTTCTATACATAATATGGGAGTCCAAGATGTTAATAAGACCTGTATGGTGTCATGATAGATAGTGTTAAATAAAATTAAATTGGATATTTCCTACAAACATTTCTGTTTTGCCATGAGAAAGCTGCTCTCTTTTAATCATCTGGTTCCATTACAATGTTTGTGGTATTCATCAGTAAGATTATAACGGCTCTGAATGTTCTATTCTAATCTAGCTTTGTTTAGATGTATCTATTATTATTATTATTATTCTTTTTTTTTCTTAATTTATCTATTTATTTTTAATGCAGTAAGTCCTTATTATATTTAAGAATGAGGTCACCATTTTTGTTAGTAGCAATTATTTTAATAATGCTTGGTTTAATTTAGGTTTCATTAAGTCTAATAAAAACTCACTACTCATTGATGAACACAAAAATGAAGGGCATATTATGTCTTATAATCTTAGTTTGTCTCACCCAGTTTTATAAACACACCGTACAGTTTCAGTCAGCTATAGTTCTTCCCTTTTAATTACACTTTGTATTTATTTCAAGTAACTAAAGCTTGTTTCAATTAACTCAAGTTTTCTCAATTTCAGTCCAGTCCAGTAATTCTGTTAAGGCCTTGTGTTAAATTTGAGTCTAATTTGATCATTCTGAACCTGACTGGAAAAAGTCCAAACATCTGTTAAAATCCTTTTGTTTTACCATAAAGAAATGACCTAACATTATTATGGTACTGTTGAGGATCAGACTTGCTCTAGTAATCTTTAATTATTATTATGCAGATATACCCCTTATTTTTACATAACATGAAACAGACATTTATTAAATTAAATCAGTCATTCCCATTCACACACATTCACACACTACTTACTTACTTCTCTGTCAGAGCAATTTCATTTGCAAACATTTGAATATAATTTTCCTTCTATTATTCTTAAAATGTACATTGTTTCCTCATAACCCTTTTTGTTTCCACTAGGTCTGTTTTGAGTGCTTCAATTCTTTTTTATTCACCAAGAATCAATAAGGTGGTCTTAGTGGGGTCCACCTTAAAGGTGTTGTCTGTTGAGTGTCATGTTATCATTGTCAGGTCAGTGAGGTTCATAAGTCAGTCAGAACCTTGGTCATTTAGTCTGTGCACATAATGTTTCATAGATCCAGCCTATATTAGTCAGCAAAACTTCCACCTATAGGAGAAAATTTGATTGTTAATAAATGAGCTGCATTTCCAAGGAACAGTGTCTTCCTTCTGGATGAGCATCACCTGTTGGAAAAACTTTCATAATTTTCTTAGTCAGTTTGTTTCACATATTCACTCAGGTCTTTATATTATACCAGTAGGTGACGTTGTTAGTATCTCATGTAGACTGACATATACTGTTGCATTTGGAAAGGATTTTAGATGAAATACATTTAGTTAGAGCTTCAATCCAGGTTTATTTTGTGTCTGCAGACTTTAGCCAATCTTTCTTTTTTGTATACTTAAAGAGGAAGATCCAAAACATTTTCAAAAGGCAGATTGTAGCAGAATGAAGACAAAACTGCTTATTGATTGACCAAATAACATTCAAGCACACAATCACCATATCAAAGGCTCTACTTCTAGAGAATCACATAAACTTCTGGGGGGCAGTTTTGGCCCTTGGACCTTGAGTTTGACACATGCAGGGTAGAGTTACAATCTCCTACAGATAAGGTTATTATAGTGGGGGATTTTAACATTCATGTTGACACTGAAAGTGATGGCCTAAATATAGCCTTTAATGCTATCTTAGACTCAATTGGCTTTGCTCAAAACATTCACAAACCTACCCACGTTTGTCTTCATTCTCTGGACCATGGCATTGAGTGTAAAGACATAATATTTTCTCATAACCCTGTCCTGTCTGACCATTTTTTAATAACCTTTGAGTTTAATTTAACTGAGTACTCCACACCTGAAAGAAAATTTTATTATAGTAGATCATTATCAGACAATGCTGTAACAACATCTAAAGAATCTGTTCCACTTTTGATTTCCTCATTATCACAGAAAAACACAGTGGAGGGCAATAATTTTGTTTCTTCCCCTTCACAAATCGATTCTCTTGTTCATAGTGTTACTTCATCATTGCGTGGTTCATTAGACAATGCAGCCCCCTTGAAAAAGAAGGTAATTATTCATAGGAGGCTAGCTCCCTGGTTTAATTCAGAGCTGCGTACTTTAAAGCACAATGTTAGAAAATTTGAGAGAAAATGGCGCTCTACACACCTAGAAGATTCCTACTTAATCTGGATAAATAGCCTACTGTTGTATAAAAAGACACTTCGCCAAGCCAGCTTATTTCTCATCATTAATAGAAGAGAACAAGAATAATCCTAGGTTTCTCTTTAGTACAGTTGCTAAACTTACACTGAATCATAGCTCTGTTGAGCCATCCATTCCCTTAGCTCTTGGCAGTCATGAGTTTATGGGATTTTTTTTAAATAAAATTGATTCTATTAAAAAGAACATCTTTGATATACTCCCGAAGATGATTACTTCATCCTCAGCAAGTGAGACAACATTGAAAGTAACTGTAGAACCTGATCTGAGCTTGGACTGCTTTGATCCTGTGGAGCTTCCTGAGTTATCAGAAATATTAGCTTCATCTAAACCTTCAACTTGTATGTTAGACCCAATCCCAACCAAATTATTTAAGGAAGTGTTTTCTCTGATTACCTGCCCCATTTTATATATGATTAATTTATCCTTAGTAAATGGATATGTACCACAAGCTTTTAAGGTAGCTGTAATTAAACCTTTGCTTAAGAAACCTTCGCTTGATCGAGATGACTTAATAAATTCCAGACCTATATCCAATCTTCCATTCTTATCAAAAATCCTTGAGAAAATAGTTGCTAATCAAATGTGTGAGCATTTACACAGCAATGACCTGTTTGAAGAGTTTCAGTCAGGCTTCAGAGCTCATCATAGCACTGAAACAGCTCTGCTGAAAGTCACTAATGATATTCTTCTAGCCTCAGATAATGGACTTGTGTCTGTACTGGTTCTGTTAGATCTCAGTGCTGCATTTGATACAGTCGTTCACAATATTCTCTTAGAAAGGCTGGAATATGCTGTAGGGATCAGGGGAACAGCACTAGGCTGGTTTAAATATTATTTGTCTGACAGATTCCAGTTTGTTCATGTAAATGATAAACCATCTTTAATCTCCAGGGTTAATTGTGGAGTACCACAGGGTTCAGTACTTGGGCCAATTCTCTTTACTATATATATGCTTCCAATAGGTAAAATTATCAGGCAGCATAGAATAAATTTTCACTGTTACGCTGATGATACTCAGCTTTACTAATCCATAAATCCTGATGAGCCCAACCAGTTAGATAGACTACAAGCATGTCTTGAAGACATAAAAACTTGGATGACCTTAAATTTTCTGCTTCTAAATTCAGACAAGACAGAAGTTGTCGTCTTTGGACCGGAGTCTTTAAAAAAGACACTGCTTAGTCAATCGCTTAACCTGGATGGTATTAAATTGACCTCCGGTAATAAAGGAAAAAACCTTGGTGTTATTTTTGACCAGGACATGTCATTTAAATCCCATATTAAACAGGTTTCTAGGATTTCCTTCTTTCATCTCCGGAACATTGCCAAAATTAGAAATATTCCGTCCAGAAGTGACGCTGAAAAACTAGTCCATGCATTTGTTACTTCAAGGCTGGACTATTGTAATTCTTTACTATCAGGATGTCCACAAAATGCAGTTAAAAGCCTTCAGCTGATTCAAAATGCTGCAGCAAGAGTTCTGATGAAAATTAAAAAGAGAGATCATATTTCCCCTACTTTAGCTTCCCTTCATTGGCTCCCTGTTAAATCCAGAATAGAATTTAAAATTCTCCTTCTCACATATAAAGCCCTTAATGATCTAGCTCCATCATACATCAGAGATCTGATTGTTCCATAAGTTCCTAACAGAGCACTTTGTTCTCAGACTGCAGGTTTACTGGTGGTTCCTAGATTCTCTAGAAGTAGAATGGGAGGCAGATCCTTTAGTTATCAGGCTCCCCTCCTGTGGAACCAGCTCCCGGTTTTGGTCCGTGAGGCGGACACCCTGTCTACTTTTAAGGCTAGGCTTAAAACTTTCCTTTTTGATAAAGCTTATGGTTAGAGTGGCTTAGGTTATCCTGAGCTATCTTCCTTATTTTTACCTCCGTCTTCTTTCCTCCCTGTTGGATGGAGTAAGGGTGAGTCAGGATTAGCCTAAACCGGCTCAGTTATGGTTGAGGTGCAAACACACCTCCATTTCTGCTACCTGTATGACCCCCTCTCTTTTCCAATAGTTATACTCAATCTGAAAAAGAGAGGTATCCCAATCGTTGTGGTTTTTAGTATAACAATGGCCATCAGTGGGCTCTAGATGGACAAACTGTCTACTTCTAAGGCTAGGCTTAAAACCTTCCTTTTTGATAAAGCTTATAGTTAGAGTGGCTTAAGTTATCCTGAGCTATCTCTGTAGTTATGCTGCTATAGGCTTAGGCTGCTGGAGGACATAATGACCACTCTCACCCTCTTCGCTACATTCTCACACTACTCTACAATTTTGCATTATTTGATGTTATTTCAGCTTTTAACTTTGTTCTCTCTCTTTTCTCTTCCTAGAAGCTACACCTGGCCTGACTCTGTGTCTACCTGTGACACCTTTCTGGAGAGGGGCATCGTCCAAGCTTTTGCTGGCAACAACTTAATGCTCACCCTCTACCGATGATCCACATGGCCCTGTTTTTCAGTGTTTAACCCTTTCTCTCTCCTAGACATGGCGATTGACTGAGCTTTTACTGTAACTAATTATATGTGCTCTCTTTCAGACTCTAACCTTGAAAACTGGCTCAGAGTTCATCTGTTCTTTCTTTCTAGGTGAAACGACTAAAGGAGCTACATCCATTAACATTTACCTTTTCCTTCCCGTAGAAAGTACTCCTGAATCAGTGCTTCTTTGTTCTCTTTGTGTCTCTGCTCTGTTCTCTCAAACCCCCAGTTGGTCGTGGCAGATGGCCGCTCACACTGAGCCTGGTTCTGCTGGAGGTTTCTTCCTGTTAAAAGCAAGTTTATCCTCTCCACTGTTGTTACATGCATGCTCAGTATGAGGGATTGCTTCAAAGTCAACGCCAGTGACTGTCCACTGTCTCTACATGCTCATTCGGGAGGAGTGACAGCTACAAATCTCTGACTCGATGCAATCTGTTGGGTTTCCTTAGATAGATAACTGAATCTGCACTGTTCAGTGGTTAGGACTAATTGGAATGTATGTACCTGAGTTTTGTGAAGTGCCTTGAAACGACATGTGTTGTGAATTTGCGCTATATAAATACACTGAATTGAATTGAATCAGAGCCCCCTGCGGAGACAGGCTTCTGCTGTGTGCAGAAGTTTTATCTTTGTTTTCAGGCAGCTGCATTTCCTGTGTCAAGGTTGTTTCACAGAGCTGAAATTTAACCTCTCTCAAAGAGAAAAAAAAATGCACACAATCTGAGTCAAATATGGAATTATTTCCCTGTAAAGTGAATCTTTTGCATTTCATCATTGTCATGATTTGTAGGTGTTTTTGGGTTCTCATTATTATTATTATTATTATTGATAGGTTTTGAATTATGCTTCTGTTATTTTCCTGGTCATGCTTTAGTTTTTGTCTTCTAGTTCATGTTTTGTCAAGTTAGGTTTTTCGGATCTGGTTATGCTTTAGTTTCATGGTTTACTAGTTGTGTTTAAGTTTGTATTCAAGAGTCTCTGTTTTGCTCCAGCCACGTTTTGTTCTCTCCTGTCTGACAATTAACTTTATTCGGTTCACCTGCACCTAGCATTCATTCTGCTCGTTTCACCTCGTTCTATACATACACATCTGTTCTGTTCATTCCTCGCGGAAACATTTTGGATCACCATCTCTGTTCATGTCTTGTCCTTTGATCATGCCAAGCCTGTCGTGCCAGCCTGCCCATGTCTGTTTTTGCCTTCACCAACTGTGGTAAGTTTTCTTAATTAAATCATTTCACTTACCGTCATGCTGCCTGCTCGTCTGCATTCCGGGGTCCTCCGCTACACAAACCCTGACAATCATGGTGTCGCTAGTAGTATAACACCATAGAATGATTTTTAAAGCACCTGTTTCTCACTAACACTTGACTACAAGATTTTTTTTATTCCTAGATCATTTCTCAGCACTGTTCTGCAAGCGCCAGTGTCACACAGAAAACTACAGGTTCATTATTAACCATTAGGATTATTTCAGGTTTACTATTCTTGTCCATGTATACTGCTGCAATGTCTATCATCTCATCCACTTCAACTTCCCCTTTGTTTTCTTGAACAACATTCTGTCCTCCTTTATCTAGTCATTGTTGACTGGGTTGTCCAGTTAGACAGTCTTTAGCCCAGTGTCCATGTTGTCCACAGGACCAACATCCTGTTCTTACTTGTCCTCTGCCTCTGAATAATTTGGGGCTACCTTGGTATTCTGAACTGGGATGGCTGGCGGTCTGCCCCCTAAGCTGAAAGTTCTGCACTGTGCTTTTCAACAGGCCTCAGTATTACGGCTATGTTAGTTAAAGGCTGCTCTTGCTGTTTTTTAATTTATCTTTTTGTCTTAATCTGTGTGGACGCAGAGACTGAGAGGTCCCCTTTGAAACTATAATCTTTCTGCCATTTAGCAAGGCTTCCGGACGCAGCTTCCCATCTTTGGAGAAGGTGTTAATTCTTATTTTATATTTTAATTAATAGTTCCTAATCAATAACTTTTAACTATTTATTATTATTATCTTACTTTAACTAATTATTATTACTATCATCTTATTTATTTTCTGATTTAACAACTTATTATTATTATCTCATTTATTTCAGAACATAAAATATGTATGTGCATCCACCAGCAAATAGAATTTCTCACCGGACTCTCAATTCCTCCTGGAAAACAGGCTTCTAGATGAAAAACCTAGTTTTCATCCGGTTTTCCGCTTAGGGTTCTTATCCCGGAGGTAAAAGAGGTTTTAGACTGTTGCCAGTAAAATGCCTAAAAATACAAACCAGAATTCCCTACAGCACAGTTCAGTGGAGAGTAACTTTATGTTCACACCACGAAGGTTTCGGGTTGTCTCAATGAGAGTGCTGTATGATTCTGCACACACTCACGTGCACCAACACAGTCACTTATAGGCCTCAATCACCTAGACTAGGTTTTCCGTATTTTGCGCAACACTTCTTTAAGGATTTACTTCTTTCTAGAGTAAGGATTTTTCTATGGAGCCGGCTGCTTTTGAATCTCCTAAATGGAAATTACGAGAGCCTCTAAACTCAAGACCCCTATTCCTTGGTGGCTGCTTTCATGCCCCTGAAGGGGGCAACAGGGGCCTCTAAACCTTAAACCAATCCTTGGCAGCTGCTTAGCCAAGATTTTATTTATCCTTTTTACTCTTTTTACTGTGGACGCCAGGCCTATCTGCCTGCAATTTTCCTACGCCAGGTCCATTTGCCTGTGTTTTACCTAGGTTTAACTTTCTACCTAGTGCGTCCAATCACACCTTCTGTGCGGGATCACATTGGTCCACAGTCGGAGTCGCAGGGCCCACGGAGCGGTTACCCACACAGAATTCACTGTGGAGGATTGTGGAGGATTTTGTCTGGATGCTGCATGCAGACTTAACCCTTAGTCAGGCTTCGGGCTCCTCTGAACGCCAGACACCTGTGATCCGGCTCGAAGGACCAAAGAAATGTCAGAGTTAGACACACTGATAAACTCAGAGAAGGTATGCAATGAAGACACAAGCGAGTCATAGTTATCTTTGGCTGGCCAGGGAGAGACAGTCCATTCTCTCGAGGAGCTGCCCTGTGTCACAGCCTTTTATTAAAGAAAGAAAAAACACTCATGTTACAGCATCGTGGGTGTGGATACACACACTTTCACAAGCACAAGTCCTACTGAATAAAACTGGTTCTGTCCAGATACTGATAGAGCACGCACGTCCACATCTGGCATTCAAGGACACGAAGATTGACTGGGGTGCGAATAGTACTTTACCCAGAACTCCTCCACACACACACACAAGTTCCTGCTCAGTCTGCATAGCAACCACCCAAATGCAGCTCTAAGACAAGATGACAATTCTGTAAATAGTTCATAAAAGTACTTCAAAGATAAATGTAAAAAGTATTCAAAGTTCACACAACTAAATAAATGAAAATGTCTTTTAATGGTAAATCATAAGGATAGAGAATCTTTTTAACCTAAGCAATGATAATTAATTTACAAATCTTCCAACAGAATGTTATGATGGCCCACCCATGCAGACTCGCAGCAAGGGGTTTTCATTGAGAGCACATATAATCATAACCATATAATCCATGGTCTTAGTAATAGCTTTTGTACACTTTTCAGTAAAAGTAGTTCAATCATAAGCTGTAGCTTGAGAAGACTTTTGGGCTTTCTATATATCGACATATTTTAAGGTGCATAACTAACTTCTTAGATTTTCTTAACTAAATTTCTTAGGTGGTGCCTCTTACTACACAGTAGGAGTCCTATTTGTGGTTAATAGCGAGCACTATCTAGTGTTTGTTGACGCATATCCTGATTCATTGAAGTGTGCCCCTTGAAAGCGCAAACATCAACTACATTTTTTAAAAATATTTTGGCACCAGTGGCCTTTATTTCGCAATACATATACGGTAAGACATACAAGTTGTGCATCAAGGACTCATAACCTCTGTATATGGTGCACACGTTCTCTACACCACGGGCTGACCCAAACACCATCTACTTGATTAACCAGATGAAGTAAGTCTTTTAAAACCCTGGAGTTCCAGTCATTATAATATCAGATTATGGAACAAATATTGCATCAGCAGAATTTAGGCGATTGGGTAATGATTGGAAATTTCAGTGGAGTGGGGTAAATGGTAAACACTATCGCAGAAACAGAATACATCTTCAGTCGAGCACCTAAAACCTAGACCGCAACTGTGTCACAGACTGTCAAAACCTAAAGACATTGCCGCAGGTTCCAGTTCTGAAGCATTCACAAGATACAGACTGTGGAAGAACCACAGTGCTGGTATTATTGGACCTTAGTGCACCATTGACACTGTTGATCACTCCATTTTATTAGAGCACCTGGAAAACTGGGTCGGCCTTTCTGGAACAGCACTCAATTGGTTAAAATCCTACTTGAAGGACAGGTATTTGTTTGTGTCAGTAGGTAACTTTACCACAAAAATCGCATGTGGCGTTCCCCAAGGATACAATCCATCTTAGGGCCCCTCCTATTCAATATCTACATGCTCCCCCTAACTCAGATTATAATAATCAACAACGTAAGTTATCATAACTATGCAGACGACACACAGCTATACGTTACGATGTCACCAGGTGACTATGAACCTATTCACGCGCTTGGCAAATGCTTAGAAGAAATAAGTGGATGGATGTGCCAAATCTTTTTCAGCTGAATCAAAAAAAAAAAACTTAAGTAATATTTTTTGAACCAAAGGAGGAGTGTTTAAAAGTTATCACACAGCGTCAGTTAATACAGCTAGAAACCACCCATCAGATTCGAAACCTGGGTGTAGTGAAGGACTCAGACCTGAACCTTCAGAGGCACATAAAGACAGTAACAAGGTCGGCCTTCTATCACCTAAAGAACATCTCCAGGATTAAAGCACTAATGTCTCAACAGGACCTTGAAAAATTAATTCATGCGTTCATCTCTAGTAGAATTGATTACTGCAACGGGGTCTTCACAGGTCTGCCTAAAAAGTCGATCAGACAGCTGCAGTTGATCCAGAATGCTGCTGCCCGCGTCCTCACTAGACCCAAGAAAGTGGAGCACATCACCCCGGTTCTAAAGTCCCTACACTGGCTCCCTTTAGCTCAAAGAATAGACTTTAAAATACTTCTGTTAGTCTATAAATCACTGAATAGCTTAGCACCAAAATACATTACAGACTTGTTGTCAGTGAAGCAACCACCCAGACCTCTCAGGTCTTCTGGCTAAAATCTACTCTGCATACCCAGAACCAGACCCAAACATGGAGAAGCAGCTTTTAGTTCTTATGCTCCACTAATCTGGAATAAACTCCCAGAAAACTGTAAAGGCACCAAACACTAAGTTGCTTTAAATCAAGATTAAAAACGTATTTGTTTAGTATAAACATATCTACAATATAATATAAATATATGTGCACAGTTTTAAGTGAGTGAGGGTAAAAAGCGGTACAACAGTGCAGGTAAAGAAATCACGTTGGTGCAGAGAACTGACGTTGTTGGTGAATTGCTTGAACCTTGTGGAAATATAAATGCCTTATTATTATTAGCTAAGACTAAGATATATTTGGGACTCTGTTGCTTATAGATTGATTTTAATTAGGAGTTTTAGTTATGCTTTTGATAGTTAGAAAAAACTTTAACATTAGCCTCTAGTATTATAACACAATGAGTGTTCATTGTTCAAGGTTAAGGCTTGCAGGTGTTTTCTGTCTGTATCCTGAGGAGCCGGCAGTGTATGTGAGGAGGTATGCCACTCCTCTCTGTGCTGGTCGGAACTTCTGATAACTATTCCACCCTGAAGCTTCCTGAAAACGTGTGGGAAACAATTATTTAATTAAATAATGAAATGTATCTCTGTTTCTATGATACTGTTGCTGGGGAGACATCCACAGATAGAATGATTATGTATATAACTGAAAAAAAGGTGCTGCACAGCAACGTGGGGTATACGACGGAGTGGAGTGCAGCCCCAGTGAGACAGCACACAGCGGTTTCCAGGTACCCGTGTAAGTGTGATGTCTCCCCTCTGAATTCAAATTGGTTTTAATAAACTTGTGGAAACATACAACTGATCTCTGACTGAGGATTGTCCTTTGGGGTGCCAAATAAAAGAGTCAATGAGAGGTTAGGAGTAATGTAAGAGTTAACGGATGGCCAGTAAAGTTTCCCTACCTCGACAACCTCTACCCACCAGTTAAGTTTATGGACGGTCATAACAAAGTTACCAATAAGTGACTGATAAAATAGGTTTTCTGCGTCAAAGACAAAGAACACACACCAAGAATTTAAAGTTTATTTAACCATTTGAAAGTTTTCTTTATTTATGCATTGGATGGTTAGTGAAGCATGTCTGGTAATAAATAGGCTGCGTTAAAGAAGGTGTGCTGACGAAAATAGATGACCAAAATGTCCTATAATTGTTATTATAGGACATATAATGAAATCACAGATTAATCTCTCGTTACACATTAGTATACAATTAAAAACTAATAAAAATAGTTACTGTAGATAAAGCAGTTATATTATAATAATAGCAACATTGTGGAATCTTATCAGTAGTAGAAAGGGATGATAGTAGCAGCAGACAAATATTGCACTGATATGGTTCACAATAGGATAAAGATGCACATTATAGAACGTACAATAACAATCAGTACAATTTTACATGGCACAGTTGACAGCTCTAATGGCCCATGGGTAAAAACTATTTTTCATCCTGGTGGTACGAGCTTACATCAACCTGTAAAGCTCACACAAAGGCATCAGTCTGAACAGATGGGTGGGAGGAATCTGCTTTTGTTTAACCTCATAGGTGTAGGAATTCAGCTATTCAATTGTGTATTTTTTGCATGCCATGATAATAAGTTGTGTTTCGATTCATATTAGGCAGTTACCTTAGGTATGTAAGAGCTAAAGCTACTGAAGTTAATAAGGAAAGATTTTATGAAGGGATGGAAATGTTTGGTTTAACTGTGCTTCTTCTGGCAGAATGTAGAGGCAGTTAAAATAAAGATGGCTGAGCTGCAGGAACATGTGCGTCCGTCCACCTTACATACACAGAGCCTGAAACAATGACCAATTATTTGGCCTTAATAAATATATTAAAAACCAACAAAACTGCAAGGAAAATGTACATACCTTGTCAATTTTAATGTGTTTTTATTTTCCCAGGCCATTGCTCCATACTTTTTACCTCCATTTATGTTAGTTCTCTTCTTCTTCTTCTTCTTATTATTCTTATTATTCTTTTTCTTCTAGTGTTTATTGGCGGTTGGCAAATAACTTTATGGTGTGCATTACCGCCACCGACTGGTATGGAGTGCGGTTCTTCATGGTTTTAAATCTTATTTATTATTACAACAATCAAATTCTATTTATTAATTTAGTTTTTTTGAAAAATCTAACTATAATTTGAACATGATTTGCTACCTAAACTTCTTTGCAAAGTATCTATCAAAATAAAATTTTATTTAATGCCTACAAATTCTCTCCTCAAAATTGTTCTTTCTTCTTCATATTTCTGACACTTCAATATTACATGTTCTATTGTTTCCTCCTCTCCACAATGATCACATTTTCCTGTACTATGTTTCTTAATCTTAACTAATGTAGAATTAAGTCCTGTATGTCCAAATCTTAAGCTTGTGATTAACCTTTCCTCTTTTCTGCTCCTTCTTCCATTTCTTACTTATCCTACTATCTTGTTTATTCTGTAAAACCATCTTCCTTTCCTTTCTTCATCACACCTTTTTTGCCACTCTTTCCTGATTTTCTGTTTAATGATATTTCTCACCTCTGACCTACTAATAATAATTATAAAGCTAATCTGGTTCCGTGTTGCCTTCTTTGCCATCCTGTCTGCCATATCATTCCCTCCAACTCCTACATGTGCTGGTACCCATAAAAACACTAATATTAATCCCATCCTATGTATTCTAAATATGTTTAATTTCCAACAAAATGTCTGGCCTACCATCTGAATGATTATATTTTAAACTTAATAATGCTGAACTTGAGTCTGAACAAATTATTGTTTTTAATGGTTTTATATCCTCCACCTACTGCAGCTTCTAATAATGTGGCTAATAATTCTCCTGAGTATACTGATAATCCATTTGTAATTCTTTTTCCTACTTTTATTTTAAATTCTGGTATTACAAATGCTATTCCTATTTTTTCATCTGTTTTTGATGCGTCTGTGTGAATCTGGACATAATGATAGTAATTGTTTATATATTCTTGTATTATACTTGAATCTCAACTACATTTTGGATCCTTTTTCTTCTCCATCAATGCCATATCCACCACTGCTATGTTAGTTCTCCCCATTCATGAGTTGTTTTCTACTCTGTTAAACTATTTTTGTTTCAGTAAGATAAAAAAATAATCCTAAATATGGCGGTATTTCTGGTTGTTGCACACTGACACCGGACCAGGCAGCGCCCTCTGCTGTACGGGCATATGTATTACCTTTAGGTCACAGATAGTTCTGCTCCACTTGAGTGTGACAAATAAGGATACTAATAGAGGTTTGTGGATTTATTATGCTCCAAATTTACTGACTAAATCTATGCAAAGTTTTGTGACTCAAAAATTTTTTTAAATTAAGCATCTTTTCAGGGTTCACAGTAGAGATTATCCCCCATCACAAATGCAAAAAGTGTTCACATCTGTCAAACCTTCCTATTTTGTCACATTACAACCACAATGTTTCATGCATTTTAATGGGATTGTATGTGAAACACTAATACAAACTTACTGCTTAATTGGGAACAAAAGGAAAATAATACATGTGTTTTTAAATTATGGAAATGTGGAAAATTTTAAGGTGCATGAATACCTGTCTAACAGGCACAACACCGGGAAAAGTCGTCGGTCTAGTCAAGATCCCTTTTGAGAAAGAGATCTGTAATCTGAATGAGTATTTTCCTGGCTAAATGACGTTTTAATCTAATATATTGAAAACGGAGCAGCTCCACCTCTTCGGTTTTTACGAGGAACGCCGCTGGGCGTCGCTTCTGGTGAACAGGGGGAGTAAGTACTCCGAATGAGGCAAGGCAGAGGAAACGGATCAACTGAGGTATTGATGCGTTTTCATTTATAATTGGCGACGTCTAGTTCGTTTTGCCCGGTAAGCTTTAATTTAAATTTGCTCCTAAATATGCGGAAGTCGACGTGGTAAACCAGCTAAGCTGTCAGTTATTAGTTCTGGTTGTCAGGTTTGGCTGGAAGCTTAACTAAGCAAGTCGTACTTTTTACGCATTAGCTTTCATCACATCCTGTAGAATTACAGCGCAACTACGAGCCGCTTTTTAAAAACATGTACAATTTTTTTACTGTCGCGGTAGCAGCTAGTGTTAGCTTCCAGTTTTATCTCTAGTGGGTCAGTCTAGTGGGTGAAACGGGCTGGGTGTGTTTCGCATCTGCAGGGGCGACTCCCGAAGTTAAACTAAAGGGGAAAACATTGTCCGTCTGACCCAAAATGGCGCGTTTAGGCGCCTGTTACATTAACATTTTTATGGGTTAAATAGTTCTCGTCGTTGAGTAATTCGTTAGTTTTGTTGCCTTTGGTATTTGCAGATTACCAGTAAGACATGGCTGCTCAGTGTGTTACCAAGGTGGAGCTCACCGTGTCCTGTGAGAACCTCCTGGACACGGACATCGGCTCCAAATCCGACCCCTTATGTGTCCTTTTAATGTGCAGCTCTGATTCCCAGTGGTATGAGGTCAGTAACGCCGACAGCATAAACTGTTCTGGCAGTTCTGGATATAAGTAATAATAAGTATAGGCCTATTCTGAATGTTAAAGTGTGAATAATCATACGTCATAACTCTTATTGTCTAAAAAAAGCTAAGTATGTGGAATATCACTGCTTTTATTGTTGGTTACAGTGATGGGGGAAATAAAGCTTTTATGACTGTCCACACAGGGGTGTGTTTCTTTTCGTTAACAAATGTACAGACAATAAAAACACAGCTTGCTGATGAAAAGTGGTTTCCCCCCTCGAAGTCTCTAAAAAGCCCACTGAAGAAATAAAACCAGCTATTTCCACCTGGTGAGTATTTAGGTTGATGACATCACAAAAGGGAAACAGGAATCAAGCTCATCGGCTGGCCTTAATAAATGCTACACTGGACTAGCAGCTTTGGACAGATTTCAGCATAGAGTTTGAAGCATTCCATTGTCGAAAAAAAAAAAACAGTCAAGGTTTTGCATTGGCCTAGTCCAAGTCCAGATCTCAACTGATTTGAATGGGTGAAAATCTCAATAAACTTCAGCTTATTGCTGCTAAAGGAACTCGTACAACCTACAAGTCATTGAGTTTAAGTCATTCTTCTCAATGTTGTATTGACAGTCATGCAGTATTTCTTTTTCCAGTGACTGTATGTGTGATTTTAGTTGTGTTACTGTTACTCTCGGGGCTGTGTTAATCATTAAGGCCCAGATGGTCTCTCAACACGTTCTTTATAGCTTTGTTTGAGTTTATGACACTCCTGTTCATCACCCTCCTGCATCCATCTTTCCCAACAGGCGGGACGCACAGAGAAGGTCCAGAATTGCCTCAGTCCAAAGTTTGCCCATAAGTTTGTCATTGACTACTACTTCGAAATAGTCCAAAAGCTCAAGTTTGGGATTTATGACATCGATAACAAGACAATTGAACTGAATGATGATGACTTTCTGGGGGAGCTGGAGTCCACCCTGGGCCAGGTGAAGTTGCTTCTTCTGGAACAAAGCATAAAACCTTAGATTTATTATTATTTTTTTAATGTTGCTGAATTGTACGGAAGCTCATTGCATGTACCAAAAAAAAAAATAGACATCTTTTGTCATAATTACAAGATCTCGTAAATATGACAAAAGATGTCCATTTTTTTTCTTTGGTGAATGCAGTGAGCTTCCAGAGAAATGTCCATTTCTCTATTTTTAAATCTAACTGGACAGAGTTTTATCCCTGGTAAAGCCTTGCCGAAAGACTCTGTCATGTGACCTCCGATGTTCACTCCACCATGCTGTTATGGATGCTATTTGCCCCGGGGGCCGTGTTTTGCCGATCGAGCACATTCACTCTGCTGCTTTTGATTTATGTTCTTTTTTCTGTTACTTTCTTTTACATCTGCTGTAGGTTGTGTCCAGTAAGAAGCTGACCCGACCACTGGTGCTGAAGAACAAGAAGCCAGCTGGAAAGGGGACAATCACTGTAAGGTTCAGTTAGAGCAACAGAGAGAAGGGTTTGTGTCTTTAAGTCCTCTCTGAGGTTTATTCAGTCTAACCTTTGTGTTGTAGATCAGTGCAGAGGAAATAAAAGACAATCGGGTGGTGAAATTTGAGGTGGAGGCAAGAAAGCTGGATAACAAGGTAATGGTGTTTCTGTTTGTGCCACATGTTTTTTTATTTCTAAACATTCGGGGGCATTTTATTGGTCTTTATTTGACTTTTATTCATTTCCTTTTGTAGGATTTCTTTGGGAAGTCTGATCCCTATTTGGAATTATACAGGCAGACAGAAACTGGATGGCAGCTGGCTCACAGGACAGAGGTACACCTCAGTCCAATGTCTGTGCTGCTTCTGGTAGTCTGAAAGAACTTCTTGTCTTTCTTGTATTTTTTATTAGTGTATGATCTGTTAGCTAAGATAATATAATTAAAGTGCATTTTCAGACCACTGCTGACATAAAATGGATAAAGAGCACTGTGTTATACTAGAGATGGAAGACTTCAGACTTGACTCGAGCTCAAGTCTCATGAACAATCTGTTGAAAGAAGCTAGCAAGCCTGTTGATGCACACATTCTCTTGTTAAAGGGTGCATCTGATATATTAACCACCAAGGTTTGCGGAGTGTGGGCTATTAATGGTTCGTAATACCTGACCACGATTGGCCCTGTAACGAAACTCTGGCCTAAATGACTTTAGGTTGTTTTAGAACAACAAAAACTGAACCTGACATATTTCTTTGAGTCCATGAACACTAGTTTGCTTGGACTTTACGGACAACCAAGGACAGCGTTTCACTCAGAGATATACAGTTTTCCTCACCCACCGATGGGGAGCAATGATTCGCTGTTTTATGTCCTGCCTACTAAGAGAGGCATGTCCGAGCTACCGCACCCTGCTGGCGGTCAGACGCCTCGGAGTCTCTCCAGTCCTTGGTCCCCAGAAGTGATCACACTCTATCTAACACTGACTCTTAAAGGAACGACTCTCAAACAGTTTCTAACTTTTAGCACAATTAATCTAAATGAGGCAGAGGATTGATTACAGAGATCAGCGCTGAAGCTCGGACCGTCGCCGTTTGTAGAAGGATGACGAAGAGCCCCGAAAGAAGGTCACAAGTAGTTTTATATCTGGTACTCCAATGCAATGGATGTGCTCTCCCTCAGTGTTTATGAGTAGACTACGTGTCACCATTGTGGTGTCTATCTGATAGAGTGTGTAATAGCAGGTGTCCAACCTTGGATCTAAGAGTGGCTGCTGCAATCTAATCGCTCCTATTACAGTTTGTACCACAATCAACCCAATGCTCTAACTTCATGTCAAACTGTATGTCACTGAGGATTATTATTCTATTCTAAGATAAGTGAAAACATTAGCATTTATGCTTTATCATTCTCGTCTGTGTGTGAAAGCTCATCTATAAGTAATTGTAAGCAGGGTTATTCCTAACAGGCAGAAGGAGAAAAAAAACTAAAAAGAAGGAGTAGCCAGAGTAGCCATGCATCTTTTGTAACCTTGTTCTCCCTGAGAGATGAGGTGTGATTGGCGCCACCCTTTAAATGGTAATTGTATTGTCCTTGTTGGTGTGCCCAGCCAGCATGGTAACTACATTCTGGGATGTCAGCGGAGATTTCTAGCAGACGCTTGTGGGTGGTTACGGATCACGAAATTTACGTCACACGGGCTTCACGATGGAGCAGACAGTAGAGCAGACTAGGAAATATGATTTAGGCGCCATTCTCTTGCTGCTCAGTTAGCATCATTACAAAGACAACTGTATTCAGTTTGTTTTTTTTAATAAAAGCACTTACTGTTCTTTTTATGTGAAAAAATCCCAACATTCTCACTCATTGCTATTCAGATGTGTTCTTTTAAACATATTTGCTGTTTTGGCTTCACACCAGACCCTTTAAGTGCAGGTTTAGCGCGTAGCATTTCTCATGTTCCTCCAAATTCTCCAACTTATGGTAAGGAGAAAGAAACACTGTTTAATGCACTTCACAATGAAGACATGTCCAGACCTTCAAAATAAAAGCACTTCCAGTTAGATTAATTAAAACTTTGATATCCGCAGGCGTTACCCTCCTCCCTTTATGTTTATATTTCTAATGAGATAGTTATAACAGTCTTTTGGTGTGTTGTATGAAATGTTAACAATACAAACAAGTAAGGGATTTGATTTCTTAGCATAACAATGCAGTTTTAAAGGCATGCATCTAATGAGAGAATATGTGTTTCAGTCATCAGAGACTTGAGAAGGACATGGGAAAGAAAGGCATGTAAACATCTGAGTTGTATAGTTGAACTACTAGTTGGAATATTACACACCTTATAATACGTAGTTTTCAGAGAAACTAATTGAAACTGAGAACATGAAGACTTTCATACAACACTCCTCTTGCTTTACTAAATATTTCTGTGCTAATTGCTGCTTTGTTTATGCTTGTCCTCTGAAGCATTTTTCAATTAAGCCATGAATTTGGATCACTGGATTAGTTAAATAGTTTAGCTTGATTATGTTTCCATGTCTGAAAAGGTCTGATGAAGTAACTGACTGGGTAATAAAACCAGCTAGGTGAGCACTGTTTTGTTTCTCTGATGCTTGGTCCATAATCCTCGGTTTCATTTGGTTTTAACTGTCTGAATGAAAAGGGGAACCAGTTGTGATATAACTGTTAAACCATCAACTTTGCATAATGTTGCACCTTGGATCAAGATCAGTATAACTGATCCCAGTGATGGTGACATGAGTGCGTGATAAGCCTCCATCTGTGCTCTCACCAAACAGGGGAACAGCTGAGGCCCATTGTAGAAGTAAATGTTTAGGCTGTTGTTCTGATTTTGAATAAAGACGTAGACACACCAGATTTGTGTGTGTGTGTGTGTGTTTGACCACATGTGATGAGTTCCCTATTATAGAATGGTTTTATTCTATTGATCTTTTTTCACCTTCAGCGTTCCCCCTACCGATTGTAGATTCAAAAGACAGCATTATCAGCTAGTGGTGGAGGTTGATTGAGGTCACATAGAGGTAAGGTTTGGTTTACATGAAGCCAGACGGTTGGGATGATGTTGAACCAATGGGTAAATGAGGGCACCAATAGATGTTCTGAAAGTTTAGATCGCCACTTTTGAAAAAAAAAAACATGATGCATCGTTTGCCGGTCATCACATAACTCTCTGATATCTGGGCCTGGCGATCTGGACCCACCTACTGGACTCTTTCTAAAAGCCTGCATCATTGCTCACAAAATGCTGGTGAATGTTCGTCAGCTGCTCTGCATGTTCCCCAGTCCATGGTTAGGCTGCCTTTAACACCGGGCTTGAGAAGATAGTGTTTGTGATGTATCTAAGTCCAAAAGAACCAGTCGTACTGGGCTAAGGAGAAACACACCAGTGTTGCTTGTGACAACATGGTGTCTGAAGCCAGTAGCTCTGACTAAAGGTCACATCTGGTGGTGATTCTGTACATGCTAAATTATTGACATCCGGTGCCTAAATGTCTGACTCCTTCTGAGAAAACTCCATGGTTCAGTCTTTCAGCCAGACAATAGCTGTTGGCACGCAGCATATGTGCCCATGGACTGCCTGAGTAACGTGGAAATCCTCCCATAGTGACCCAGGTCTGTCTACCTGTTCCCAATCAAACCTGTTTGGGATCAGCTCAGACATTACAGCTGACTCCCTACTGGTTTACCAGATCTTAAAGACCAGGTACAATATTAGTGGACCATCTTGCTTCAACTGCTGCTTCAGCTGTTATTTACCTATATTGTGATTTTAGAGCAATATGATGTCGTTACTGTGAACCCAAGCGGTTAAAAATGCCTCAAGTTAGATTTATGAATGTGATATCGATCCAGAAATCTTCCTCTGTGTGATTTCCATAAACTTTGTTTTCAGGTGGTGAAGAATAACTTGAACCCAACATGGAAGCCATTTAAAATCCCCCTGCAGTCTCTTTGTGGAGGAGACCTGGAGAAATCAATTAAAGTAAATATGATCTTTGTCTTCTGAGCATGAAATGAGTCATCTGCATGCACCCACAGTCGCCCTTTTGTTTGCAAAATCTCAGAACATACAAAGGTATGTGTTGTGTATTTAGTGCTAGCTTGATGATGTATATTATTTCTTTAACCTCTGAAGCAAGCCTGTCAGGAAGGAGCATGCACAACAAGTGAGTTATTTAGTGTGCCACAGTATTGTCTTTTTCATCTTTCCATTACGTACTGGGTGAGGTATGAGAGTGAATGAAGTACTGGAACACGATGAGACCAGGAGTGTTGTTTTCACCTCTGACTTTGTGTCATCTAGAACAATCTTGATGTAGAAGCGTTAGCCTAAAGCAGAACTTTAAATGATTTTACCTTCTTTCTGAGTTATTTATTTTTATTTTATTCTTGCATGTTTGTTTCATCTGTGTTTTTCACCTTCCAAGAGACACCTCACTCAAACACAAATCACATGTTTTCCTGTAAACCTTAAACAGACTGGTTTGGGTTGTGGTCAGATTTTTTCAGATTTTCATCTTTCCTATTAAAGAGGTCAGATCATTTAATGTAATCGAAACAAAAGAAGTAAATGGTTCAAAACCCTGAGACCCATCTTCATAGGAAAAGGAGCCTGGGGAAACTTAGATCTCAGGTCCATCACCTGTTATAAGGACACTGAGAAACCTATTACAGTCCTCATCTGAGGTTAACCCAGCATACAATGGCGTTAACAGTATTAAATAACACTTTGGGATTGTTTTTATTCTGATTTGATTTCTAAAATACAATGACCCAGCATCATTAACCACCTTATTATAAGAAGCCAGACATTCTTTAAAATATTCAGGGTGGACAACTGGAGCTGTGCTTTTTACCGGCAAGAGTGTCTGAGTTCACGAGTTTGATTTCTTAACCGTGGTGAACAAGGACAAACAGGACCTCGATAGGTTTCGTACGGAGCAACACTCTTATAAATAGCAAGGCAGTGTTCATTGAAAGAGTTGACACTAATCTCAACATTATCATCAGATGTTGTAAAAGTAAAGAGAAGAAAACTTTGCAGTTACAGAACTATCAATAAAGCGCCTACCCTTAGTAAAAACCTGTGGAAAAGTTTCCAAGTGAAGAGAAACATTAAAAGAGATCACCTTATGGTCAGTATAAACGACATCTTTTATGTCCAAGTTATTAAGAGGGAGACCATAAGTAAAGAGCAGGTCCAGAGTGTGTCCTGCAGTGTGAGTAGGCTCGAACACATGCTGAAAGAAGTTAAAACAGTCCATAATGTTAAGGAAGTCCCCAACAGAATCGTTTGATGGATCGCTAACATGATTGTTAAAGTCCCCACTAGTGATGATCCTATTCAGTTTAACTGTTTAAAAGATGAAAAAATAAAAGATCCTTAAAGTTCGAGGGAAACGATGAAAGAGTTTCCAGTTGGACGATAAATCAAAATGGCATTTATGGGCTCTTGAACATGATCATGTCAAAGGAGTATTTTAATAGATAGTTTGATAGGAAAAGTCCCTTTCGTAAATAACAGCTGTACCACCTCATCTGCCTGTTTGTGGTGCAGCTCAAAAAGAGCATCAGACAGGGCATAGTTCCAGAAGATGAATGGTAAATGGCCTGGACTTGTAGAGCACTTATCAAGTCCCCAGAGACCCCAAAGCTCTTTACACCACAATCAGTCATCCACGCATTCACACATGGACAGTGGTGAGCTAGTATTGTAGCCACAGCTGCCCTGTGGCAGGCAGACAGGAGTGAGGCTGCCATACAATTGACGTCCTCTGTTGGGACCACAGCCATGGGTACAACATAAGAACTTTTCTGGAACTTTCAAAATAAATCGCTCCACTGCTCCACTCGGCGTTGTAGAGACAGGGTCTCTGCTGGGAACTCTCTGGAACACAATTTGCTTCTGTAGACCTCAGAGAGAAAAGTCAAGCAACGCTTGTACCTTAATTACCCCCGTTCATGAATGAATACCGGATACTCAAACAGCAATTCATTCCTACTTAACTTAGTGCATATGATCACGTAATCGTATGACACTCTTGCATCCAGTGTGAAGAGTTATGTCTGTTTTCCAGCAAAGAAACATTAGCGTTTGTGTCCCTCCGTCCAGTTCCTCTGGGGACCTGCGTGGAAGAGGTCAGATTGTTGCAAAAGCGGGGGTTTTATTCGGACAGTGACGTCACGGGAAGTCCGCTGTTACCCCGTTTCTGCCTGTGTTGGAAGTAGGTTAATGCGATTTATTTTGAAAGTTCCTGAAAAGCTCATACTGGCCAATCATGTTGTCCCCATGGCTGGGGTCCCAACAACCGTTAAATGCACAGAATATAAATGCATGCCACACTTTTCATATTTCTGTTCGTAACACACTTGTAGTTCTTCTACTTTACAATCATGCACTGCTATGTGTTGGTCTGTCACATAAACTCCCAGTAAAATATATTGAAGTTTATGGTTGTAACCTAAATAATCTGAAAAGAGTTGAGGTGAATAGTTTCACTATGGTGTGGTGTGTGGTTTTCATTTACAGCGCAACTACAGCCTAATTTTGTTCACTGTTTCTAGGTTGATTGCTACGACTATGACGATGACGGCTCACACGATCTTATCGGATCCTTCGAGACCACAATGAAACGACTACAGGAGGCATCGCGGACCTCTCCGGTATAAACCATGTGCTTGAGCAAGCATTGTTTGGAGGTTGTGGCCAACCAAAACCTACTGTTTGGTCATATTTTATGTTGTCTTATTGTTCTGAAATACCACTCTAATGGGTACGAGTTTTACAGGCTGTTGTAGAAGTCTGACAACAGGCGCCAATGAAAGCCAAAAGAGGTAGAACCAGATGGTTCCACCTGAAGCCTGTTCTGAAAAATATTGGCCTCTATACTTGTTCATCCTTGTTCCTTGTTCATTTATTACTGTATCATAGTATGCTATACTGTTATTAGTTTGAGATTATTTTTTCAAGCCTCTCTGTTGTTCTCTTGCTGTTCCTGTCGTGATAAATCGACCACCACCGTCTCGTTCCGCAGGCGGAGTTTGAGTGCATCAACAGTAAAAAGAAACAGAAAAAGAAAGGCTACAAGAACTCTGGCGTTGTGAGCGTGAAGTTTTGCCAGGTGGGGAATCAGCTGTGTTTCTGGTCCATTGTATAAATGTTGGCATTGTTCAGATGTCTGTAAAACAGATGCTTTTTCTTCTAGGTTGTAAAGGAGTATACATTCCTGGATTATATCATGGGCGGCTGCCAGATCAACTTCACTGTGAGTTTTAGCTTCTCTATGAACGCTCACTGTTTATCTGTTTTATTTCTCATTGGTACATTCTAGTAGCGCCTCCTCAGAAGTTTAAATAAACTCATCATCGGCATGAATGTTTGATTGATTTCAGGCTTTTAATGATACTGTTGAACTGTTCTTTCTTACAAGCTGGTACAACACACGACTTTTTAAAAGGAAGAATTTGAAGTTTGAATTTTTTGTGACTCAAAATTCTGCATACTGGCACTTAATTGGCACTTTTTTGGTATCGGCAAGTTTCTGGTATAGTTCTGGCTGGATATCAATCGTTGGGTTTCCTGGTACAGACCAGGCCTTCAAGTGATGCCCATTGTTTTTCAATAAGGCTGATGTTAGGCCTATTCCATAATATTAATGGTAGCCTATTTTATCCAATCCCAAACTATTTTTAATGGGTCTTTTCCAACAGGACTCTGTGTGTACAATTGTTTCCAAATTTGGGGGTTGATTTTGGAGCGGGCACTTCTTCATTGGTCGCCACCCCCCACGTACATGCTGATGTTTAACTCACTTCATTGTGGACTATGACAATGGCGTTCCAACAGCTTCAGGTTAATAATTAGTTTGAGGCTCTTCATAATGTTTTGTTTCTAAACAACCTAACTGGTTTCCTCATCTTTGGGGGAGAGTCTGGGTCAGATGGTTAAAAATTGAAATGAGCTCTACCATTTCTGAAAAAACAAGTGGTCAAATATCAGCCCAGAATGTTCACAAGAGCTTATTGATGTGCTAAAGAAAGGTACAAGTTGCTAAGGGACAATCAACCACATATTAGTGCAAGTGAATGTTTGTATCTGCTTTCCCAACAGGTGGCTATCGACTTCACCGGCTCCAACGGGGATCCCAGGTCTCCTCAGTCCCTGCATTACATCAGTCCTCAGGGCGTTAATGAGTACCTCAGTGCTATTTGGTCTGTGGGCAACGTCATTCAGGACTATGACAGGTAGGAACACGTTTCGCATGTTCGATCGCACCCAACTCAGAGAGCAACAAAAGCTAAAATCCCTCCAGTGTCATTGATGAATATGTTACATCAGGGAGGAGCAGAAGCAAGTTATCCCAGGGAATTTAAATGAAAACCTATTTTGTTGCTTCTTTTACCAGCATGATTTGTCTCCCTTTACAGTGATAAGATGTTCCCGGCATTTGGCTTTGGCGCCCAGATTCCACCCTCATGGGAGGTAAATCTCATGCTGAAACGTGACACGACAAATAGCTCCAAAACGCCTGAACCTGGGTTTTGTTATCAGATAGAAACATGGTTGTTTTTGGACCCCAATAGTTTGAAAGTGATGATATCATTTTACAGGTTTCCCACGAGTTTCCTCTCAACTTCAATTCATCCAATCCATTTTGTGCAGGTGTGTAAACCTTACTTTGAAACCAACGCATACTGGAGGTGTCAGCTTTCATTACGTTAATGCTAGTTTGATCTGCCGTTGTGCTGCAGGTGTTGTAGGTGTGGTGGAGGCCTACAGGGTGTGTCTCCCCCAGGTCAAACTCTACGGTCCCACCAACTTCTCCCCTATCATCAATCATGTAGCCTGTTTTGCTAAGCAAGCTATCCAGCAGACCACTGCATCAGTGAGTATGCATAGCTCCATTTCTTAATGAGGCAAGGCTTTACGCTATGTGTTTGAAAATATTTTCTTATGTTCGCGCTATCAAACACAAGGCTGTGTTTCTTGTATAAATCAGTTCAGCATAGGATTCGTCACTGTTGTCAAGGCAGTAAAACATCAGCATGACTTTTGGTGGCAGTCAAGTCAAAATCAATTATGGTTACAGGAGATTCCTTGAGAAAAAATACAGATTATTCATCTATACGTTTCAGGACTACCTTACTTATTAAGCACCAATGCAGTCTCTGTCTTGCTGTTACATATTGTATGGACGTCATAATCATTTTGGGCTTTTAATGATTTCTTTTGCTCTGTTGCTTTTTTCAGGGTGAAATATTTATACATCTGTTTGAATGATCTTAAAATCTAGAATTGGGTGCACTTGTTTCAATTTATTGTGGATTTTTTTCTAACCCAGAGGATCAAAATTGTTCATACAGTCTAGACATAGACTCTCAGTGATATCAGGTTGAACCTAAACAGAATCGTTTTTGTAGTAATACACAAGCTTCTGGCATTGGCAGTTTATTTAAGCTGGCTCGGTTTCTGACACAGACTTGGCTTTTGATCCCAATTACGCGTCAAAACTGCTTTTGGATTGGACAAAGCGTACATTAAACTTTGGTGCACACCAGCAAACCAACCCATTTAAATTATCTCTTTCAATTCTGACAAGAGTGCTAAAACAACTAACCAGGTGGCTACACAAGGGGTGCAAGCTAAAGATATCATGTTAGGTCTATGTATATTTTTAATGTGTATGTATTATTTGTGGATTTGAGAAAATCTGGAATAAACTGAAACTTGTGTGACGAATTTTTGAGTTTTTTTAATCACTTTTGTAACTATCCCTCCTTGGAAAGGAAATGGATAAATAAATCAAGGTTATAAATATGACATTCATGTCCATAATGAGTTTGTGTGAACTTGTTCAAAACCTGTGTGCAAGTATCCTGATTGCCTCTGTACCCTTTCTGTACTGTCACTACACCCTCTACAAGTGTTTACTTTAGAGCCAGCTTCCTCTATAATCTCCCCACTGGAAAACAAGTTATAAATGACTTTATCCAAAGCAACATTCCCTTGGGTTAATAGCTCACTGATTCTCAGTTTATGCTATTATCAGATTACTAATTGTTGTTGTTGCTCTAAATGCTGTGTTGTCTCTGCCCTCCTACAGCAATACTTTGTCCTGCTGATCATCACTGATGGGGTAATCACAGACATGGACGAGACGCGCAACGCCATCGTCAATGCCTCCCGGCTCCCCATGTCCATCATCATCGTCGGGGTGGGAGCGGCAGACTTCAGCGCCATGGAGTTCCTGGACGGAGACGACGGTCGTCTGCGTTCTCTGTCGGGCGAGGCCGCCATGAGAGATATCGTCCAGTTTGTTCCCTTCAGGCAGTTTCAGAATGTAAGTTAGTCAAATAGTGTATATCACTCTTCTTCTTTCCATTCCTCTGCTTTTTTAAGACAGAATAGGGAGCAGTGTTTGCTGTGATTTCAGCTGATTCAGCTTTATTTTTCTGTTTTAAGAAGCTAACCCATTACTATAAAAACTGCATGCATTTCACTTCGTCATGTTTGATTGAGCTGATTTCAAAATGGTGGCCTTGTCATAGCAGAGCAAAGTCTTCTGATACCTCAGATCAATGGATGCCAAGCTCCTCAGCAACGAGCTCACTTAGTTTTTGTGTTTACATTGTTTATCCATCTTGTTTTTTCAGGCGCCCAGCCAAGCTCTTGCACAAAGCGTATTAGCCGAGTTGCCTCAGCAAGTAACCTCCTTCTTCAGTTTATTCAAACTGAAGCCTCCCCAAGATCCAAGTCCTTCTTAGGGGTACACATACGCATGATGAATCATTAAGCCCTCCATTCATTTATGCTCTGCCTCTACAAATAACAGTCTCAGGCCCTTTTCTGACCTGCTATTAATATTTGTTTTGGGTGATCTGATCGCAAATGGACAAGTCCAAGTGCATATCTTCACATCTGGGATTAAAATGCTACTTCACACGCATCTCAACCGACCCATAATGGACCTTCATTACAACAAACTTTAATGTATTATATTTGGATTTTATTTGATAGACCAACACAAAGTTGCAGATAATTGTGAATTGGAGGGGAGAAGGTTTTTAAAATTTCTACCGAGAGTGTAAAATGTAGCATGAATTTATGTTCAGCCCCTTTTCTCTGATATCTCTAAATAAAATCAAATGTATAGCACATCTGCAGGTCTACCAAACCCAGCACCTCAACTATAAAGCCAGGCAAGGAGAGTATAAATTAGCTCAGGTGGGAAATCTGTTGACAGGACAACTATTAGTCATCTACTACACAAATATTGCCTCTATAAGAGAATGCAAAATAAAAGCCAATGTGTGGCGAAAAATTACCATTGCACATGCCTTAAACACACCGTCTCCATTGTTAAAGATGGCTGTGGCAGCATTGTGCTGTGGTGTTGCTTCTCTTCAGCAGGGACAGGGAAGCTGGTCAAAGTTGATGAAGAGATGGATAGAACTAAATACAGGAAAATCCTGGAGGGAAACCTGTTAGAAGTCAAATTACATGAATGTGTTACAATGGCCTAGTTAAAGTCCAGACCTAAATCTGAGTGTGAATCTGGTGAAAGATTTAAAAATGGGCATTCACAGATGCCCTCCATCCAATTTGACTGAGGTTGAGCTATTTCTAAAAGAAGAATGGGAAAGGTTTGACTCTCTTGATGAGTGAAATCGGTATAGACTCATGCCCCAAAAATACTTTGCAGCAAAGGGTTTTTCTACAAAGTATCAACTAAGGAGCGCTAATCCAAATGCACGGCGCGCTTTTTAGAATTTTTGTTGTTAAAAAATTATTGAAGGACAATATTTAATTTTCCTTTTACTTCCCAAATGTGCACTAATTTGTGTTGGTCCATCACAAATTGGAGTTGGTGGTTGCAGTGTGACAAAATGTGAAAAGGTTCCAATACTTTTGCAAGGCACTGTAAAGCTGCTTCCCTGCAGAAATTGGGGTTAACTATGAGGAATGGGGAACTGTGAATGAAAGACCTTGGAAACTTGTGACTTTATTTTTTTTTACCAGAAATCCAGTCATGAAACCAGAAAAACAAGAGAACACAGAAAGGCGATCCTTCAGTGTGTCCGAGAACAAATTTACATTTAAACTGTACTTTTTCCATCTGTGTCCACTTTTAATCTGATCAGCCAGAACAAATGTTAGCTCTGAATAGGTTCTCACTAATCAGTCGCATGAAACATCAGAGAGAGGGATTTCCTCATTTTGATCACTTTGCTGTCCTCCAACATCTTCTCACATTGTCTTGAGACTCTTCCTCGTTCTGAAACGGAGGTAGTTGTAGCTTCTGTTGCATAACTATTGCCGTTTGTATACGACGGGGATTTGTATATAATTAGCTTGCGGTGGCTAACATTCACAAAATCTAAATCAGGAATCTTCCTCTTAACTGCCTTCATCAGCATGGCGTCCTGCTTGTCACCCCTCCCTGCATTTCCATATAACAGCTCTAAATAACAGAAAGACTCAGTTGCATCATTAATATGCCGTTTAGTTTTTACTGTTTGAAAAAAAATCTTCTCTTTTTATGCTTTAGGCTCCTCCCGAGGCCCTGGCAAAGAGCGTGTTGGCTGAAGTACCGGCTCAGCTAGTGGACTTTTTCTGCACCATGAAGCTAAATCCTCCAAATCCAAGTCCTGCACCAAACGTCGCAGGGACGGCATAAATGTGATGCCATAAAGAAACCAGGTGGACTCCACTTTCATCTCCTGCAGATCTGAATAAGACTCCAGCTTCATCTCATTATAGACAGAATCTTCCCATTATCTCTGCCTTTCCAGCCTATCATGGTCAGCCAGTCCAAACAGCACTAATACATTGTTAGTGTGCACTAAACTGCTTATGAAGCCAGCTGTTGATAACATCCAGGGCTGCTCATTCAACTGTTATTCTATGTATGAAAACAAAAGAATCATTCCAGTATTTTGGGAGGCTAAGCCAATGTGCATGACAGTGCACTTTAAACTAGCTTTTTGCAGTACACAGAATGTAATTATAATGGAATACATGTAGAAGCCCAGTTATAAACTCTTAGTAATTTCTTGCTTTTATGTAGGATCCGAGTTTGCATGTTAATATACAATATTTTGCCAGAAGTATTGAGATGCATGCCTTTACACACACGTTAGCTTTAGTCAGATCCTATTCTTAATCTGTAGACTTTAATATGATGTTGGCCGACCGTTTGCTGCTGTAACAGCTTCAATTCTCGTTGGGTTGTTCTCCACAATAGTTGTGGGAATTTTTGACCATTCTTCCAGGAGAGCATTTGTGAGGTCAGACACTGATGTTGGACGAGAATGGTCTGGTTTAAAAATCTCCACTCTAATTCCTCCCAAAGGTGCTGAATCAGGTTGATGGCAGGGTTCTGTAGAGGCAGTTCAAGCTCTCCCTCACCAAACTTGCTCATCCATCTCAGTGTGGTCCTTTCTTTGTTGCTTGCTTTGAACCGGAAGAGGCTGTTGTCGAACTCTTCCCACATAGTCGGCAGCATGAAATTGCTTTATTCATGTTTTATCCAACCATCCACATTTTGCATTGTACTGGGTAATGTAAGGTTTGAATTAGGCTTTCTAAACGGGAATTTTGTATAGATGTTGATTCTGCAGAAAGTTGACAACCTCTGCTCACTATGTGCTTCAGCTTGTGCTGACCCCACTCTGTAAATTTATGTGCTTTCTGCTTTGTGGCTGAATTGCTTTTGGTCCCAATTAATTCCTCTTTGTTATGAATGCCTAGATGCTGGATTTGATTCACCTGTGGCCATGAGAGTGATAGGCACATCTAAAGATTAGTATGGATTCACCTGGTGTTTTTGGCAACATGATGCCCTGTGATGGGCTGGAGATAGGCTCCACCTCCCTCGCGACCCTGCAAGGCGAGTGTAGACAATGGATGGATGTTTGACCATCATCAAATCACACGTATAAATGAATCTTTGGTTATGGCATTGGTAAGGGGTCCATGTATGTTTTGGTATCAGAAGCTACTAATGAAAAAGAAAAAAAGGTAGTAGTCATTTTATTATCGTTTTAATATCAAAATATGAATATTGATGATTCTCTTTTTTGTGGTAAAAAAACCGATTTGTATCAATTTAGAATTGATTTGCACATCTAAAAGAACTCATCAAAACTTTTAATATGCGTTTATTTTCTATGTGTATTGTTTATTCTATATTCATCTAGATTAGTTTTGTAGTGGAGAAAATAGGTGGGAGTTTACGTTGTAGGTGTACAAATGTAACCGTGCGTCCTACAGCCATCATGTAAGAACATGTCAAAATTTAATTTTTTACATACAAATTTCTTTTTAAACTTTAGATTTTAAAATAAAAAAAATTTAAAAACATTAAAATAGAAAAAATAAGCCAGACTTTCAGTGGATTTGTGGCCTTAATAAAACCTTAAAGAAATCAATGTTTAATGCATAATTCCACTATTTTCCATGTTTAAGCCTGGTCTAGGAAACCTAATACCAAATGTTAATAAAACACAATGAAGAGATGTGGTCTACAGTTGTTATACAGCTATCTATCAATCTATCTAAAGATTTACATCAATTAGGCCCGTCATAATTATATTTATTTCACTTTTGAATGTTTTGCTTTCTCTATATAGATGATCCATAACTGCACAGATTTGTTTCTGACACATGGACTAGCATCAGTATTAGACACTGCTCAAAAAAATAAAGGGAACACTCAAATAACACATCCTAGATCTGAATGAATGAAATATTCTCATTGACTACTTTGTTCTGTTCAAAGTTGAATGTGCTGACAACAAAATCACACAAAATCATCAATGGAAATCAAATTTATTAACCAATGGAGGCCTGGATTTGGAGTCATACACAAAATTAAAGAGGAAAAACACACTACAGGCTGATCCAACTTTGATGTAATGTCCTTAAAACAAGTCAAAATGAGGCTCAGTATTGTGTGTGGCCTCCACGTGCCTGTATGACCTCTCTACAACGCCTGGGCATGCTCCTGATGAGACGGAGGATGGTCTCCTGAGGGATCTCCTCCCAGACCTGGACTAAAGCATCTGCCAACTCCAGGACAGTCTGTGGTGCAACGTGACGTTGGTGGATGGAGCGAGACATGATGTCCCAGATGTGCTCAATCGGATTCAGGTCTGGGAAACGGGCGGGCCAGTCCATAGCTTCAATGTCTTCATCTTGCAGGAACTGCTGACACACTCCAGCCACATGAGGTCTAGCATTGTCCTGCATTAGGAGGAACCCAGGGCCAACCGCACCAGCATATGGTCTCACAAGGGGTCTGAGGATCTCATCTCGGTACCTAATGCCACCCCACACCATTAGTGACCCACTGCCTTCCTACAGCCTCCTCCACGTCTCCTGGCCTGTCTCCTGGTAGCGCCTCCAGGCTCTGGACACTACGCTGACAGACACAGCAAACCTTCTTGCCACAGCTCACATTGATGTGCCATCCTGGATGAGCTGCACTACCTGAGCCACTTGTGTGGGTTGTAGAGTCCGTCTCATGCTACCACGAGTGTGAAAGCACCACCAACATTCAAAAGTGACCAAAACATCAGCCAGAAAGCATAGGTACTGAGAAGTGGTCTGTGGTCTCCACCTGCAGAACTACTCCTTTATTGAGTGAGTCTTGCTAATCACCAAACAGCACAACAGCATGAGAAATTGATTGTCAATCAGTGTTGCTTCCTAAGTGGACAGTTTGATTTCACAGAAGTTTGATTTACTTGGAGTTATATTGTGTTGTTGAAGTGTTCCCTTTATTTTTTTTGAGCAGTATATATGCCAGTATTCTCAAATCCAGTTATAGTAGTGATAGTAAAAATATGTTTACTGCAAGTGTTTGCATGTTATTTGTTTAACTGTAACTGTTTGACCACATAAGGTGCATCTGATGGCTCCTGTTTTATTCCAGCTGCTTTGCATTTAAATCAGTAGTGGATGAGGTCCCTTGGAGCATTCAGCTTGGTAATAAAACCCTTTAAACTCTGAACAAATTGTGTGGTGCAATGATTTCTTTTTACAGGTCAGGTCAATGCCTCTGAGATGTATGCTCCTGCCACCTACTGGAGAGAAGGTAGCATAACAGCCTCACCATATCAGGAGCAGTTTCTGGAAAGCAGCAGGTACATCTCGATAAAATAGATCGAGAAAGACTTGTTTTAGTATGAATTCAATGAGTAAAAGTCATAATATAGCTGTACTACAGACAAAGTGATATATTTAAAGTGAATAGGACACTGCTAATGAGAGACCAAAACTCAGAAAACGTTATTAAAAAGGCCAAAAAAAAGATTTTTATCAAAAGGACATGTTTTGGGCCCCACAATCATAGTGAAGACTGCTGACTCTAAAGGTGTCCAGTAGACAGTCAAGTGACACCCTCCACATGGAGGGTAAACCACAAAAGGTCATTGCTAGAGAAGCTGGGTGTTCGGGGTGAAGTATCAAAGCTTATTAGTGGAAAGTTAAGTGGAAGGAAAAAAAAGCATGACTAAAGTGGTCAAGGTTAAGACAGTGTCCCAGGCGGATCTCTTCCATCCCATGCAGAACTGATGCAGTGATTCATGCAAAAGGACCCCTAACAAAGTACTGAGTGCATATACTGAACAGTACATGGACATAGCTTTTACCAGGCCATTATCTCTGTATCAAAATTATCTTTTTCATTCTTAATGTTATTCAGTATTCTTTATTTTGAACCGAATGATGAGATGCACCTGTATATTTTGAAACACCTTAAATACTAATTCCACCTAGCTAAAAGACAAAAGAAGGGTCATGTTCTCAAGAACAAAAAATCTAGAAATTCTCAGATCCAAGTTCAAATAAAGCCATTCATGATCAATGGTCACAGTCATTTAGTTTTTTTTCAATGTACAAGTACACACTGTCAACACTGTAACGCAAGATGGAAATTTATTTCAATTACTGTCCTGTTATCAGGCACTTGAACTTGTTTCTAACAAAAATAGTCCATTTCTGATGAGGTGACAACAAAGTTGCATTCTTTCAGCTAACAAATGCTAGAGGCTTGGTACTCAAACGGTGCTGCTCATTGGTCAGTGCCAGCACTGACTGTTATCTTACATTTTCTAGACCGACTCTCACACTGCAAGTCTAAAGTCTTAAAGGCCATCAGCACGGGCAACAACAGATTGTTACATTCAGGTCTCCCACAGCTCAGTACTGCAGTTCTTGAAGACCTCCTGAATACATACAAAATCTTATTTTCTGAGGCTGGAAGTAGAATCTGACTGTGGCTACATGCGGTGGATGTTGCTGTGATCCATGAACTGTTTCATGTTGTGCAGGTTGTCCCACCACTTGAAGAGAAAAGTGTCCGCGATGAGGCCGAACCAAGGGGTTACCTCCAGCTCCTTGCGCTTGGCCTTTTCCAGCATCGCTTTTAGCTCCTCTTTACTCACATAGCAGTGGCTTTTTAATCTCATTGGTATCTGGACTCAGCTCCACGTCCTATGGAAAGGCAAGAAAAGAGATGTAGCCTTTATTACTGTGTTTTGCCGAAAAGTGCATACCCCTTGAACTTTTCCACATTTTGTCACATTACAACCAAAAAGTTTTGGATATTTTATTTGGGTTTTATATGATAGAGCAACACAAAGTGTTAAAAAAAATTGAACTACGTACTACTCTGTGTCATCACAGGAAACTGCAATAAAATACATTGGAGTTTGTGGTTGTAACATGAGATATAAAACAGGGCAAAAGGTGTGAATACTTTAAAAAAGCAATGTAGTACATGACATTCCTTGTCCATTCAACAGGAGCAGTAATAGAAGCTCAGGTTGAGCAGACCCACCTTCTGTATGAAGAGTATATAATCAATCTCATGTTCTCCCCATACTCCATCGGACTGGGCTTTGTAGTGGATTCGTGTTAAATAGGTCATCTCCTCTGGTGGCACCTGAGGAACAAGAGTAGAGCTGAGGAGATCTGACTCAAAGCAAAGACACGGCTCAATCCTCCATAATCCTCTCCTAGTGCTTTCAGCGTACCTGCTCCAGAGGGATACCCAGTTCAGCCTGGAGTCTCCTCTGAGCAGCCTTTCTCACGCCTAACGCGTCCTTCTCCTCCAGCTCGCTGTCTGTGTGAAGAGGATGGCTGCAGCATGTGTTTGTGAAGCAGCCTGCACACATGTATGTGGGAAGAAAAAGATGCTTGAAGCAATTGTTGATAAATTATGTTGAGTGTGATGGCAATGGATCTGGGGTTTCAGAAACGGACTTGGGAAAGTGATTTTGGCATCAGATCTCTGTTGTAGGAGCAGCTTCTCCTCGCTGTTGAAAAGGAAGACACTGAAAGCTCTGTGCAGCAAACCTGGACAGATTTAAGAAGGAGAAATCAGAGCTGCTGAAGGAGTGTGTGCAGATAAGAGGCACACACTGCTTCAGAGGCAGGTACCTTTATCAATGTTGGAGTTGAGGTGGCAGTTTTTCTTGGTGTCAGCTCCGATCCTCTGGTCGTTCTCGTCGATAAGGATGCACATCTCAGAGAGCAGCTGAACCTGCTTCTCATCCAGGTGATCTGTGGTTATCTCAGGCATCCTGGCTGCAGCCTGCAGGTGTCTCACCTCACTGACGTGAAAATGAGACGACTTCAAATTCAACCCTGAACTTTAAAAATAAACTTATCCAATCACTCTCTGATCACATGCTTGTGTACAGCCTTTCCAAGCACATGTCCTGTTGTTTTTATACCTGGGCTTCTTTTACAGTTTAACACCTCGGCAATACAAAAACGACTCGTAGGCTTAAGATGGACTGATCCCAGCGGTTTTCTACTCACTTCATCCACTTTCATACAGTAGAAGAACGAAGCTATCTACAGCGCAGCTAAGCAAGCAAAGCTACTTCCTCCCTAAAAACCTTTAAGGAGTCTCTAAACTCAATGAGCTCATTGATCAGCTCTGACTTACCTGGATATCCGTCTGCAGCAGCTCGTCACAGAAGGCCTCTGCCACACAGAAACTCCTCTGCTGTTGGCAGGGACGTTTGATTTCAGCACGGCGACTCCCTGGCGGGATAGCACCCGGAGCACCGCCCACACCGCTGGGGCCATGGCCTGACCAAAACGCAAAACCAATCACGAGGGCGAAACACCCGGCTGGTGGTAATACACGGAGGGGATTCACCAGGAATGGATCGCAGGACACTGCACACACAAGGCCGAAGCGTTAAGCTTTAAGTCCACGTGGCTTTGGAAAGTAGAAAGAGACCCTAAAGGTAGTAGGTAATATTACCTGCAGTAAATACCGATTCTGGTAAATTCACCACTTTGCAAATCTGTACCTCTGTTTCATAACTACATTTGTACATGTAAACCAATCTTTTTAACTATTTATATAAACCATACCATATGAGTTCAATATTCTTTATATTTACACTTCATGGGTGTCCAAAGTCTGGCCTGGGGGCCCTTGACCACAATTAAAGAGTAGCGCAAATTTTTGCCCACCAACATATAGGTGGTTGAGGCTTGTGGACTTAAAATAAAAAAAATTTAAAATCCATCAAAAAAATTCGGGTAGGTAAAAATTGATAATGTTAGGCGCACCTAGCTTTTTGCTTTCATTTTTATTTGAAGATGTGGACCACAAACATCCAGTGACTTTTACTAGACAGCAAACCTGGGCATATCCATGTATAAAAAACTTCACAAAATAAAGCAAGCATAAAACTTATAAAAATAAACTTATAAAAATAAAGCAAGCATTCTTAAAAAAAAGATCCACCCGTATTATTCCTTGTTGTTGACAATGAAAAAAGATTCTACTGAGAAAACTTTAAAACAATTCTCTCCCCTTCTCTCTTTTCCTCCTCTCTCCTCTATATGTAAAATATATTATATATATATTTTAATATTTTATAAATATATTTTATATAATGTATATTTTATATAATATATATAAAATTATATTAAAACAATAAGGGTTGGGACAATGTAACGATTTTAACCCATTTTTCTTGGGATAGGGGCCGTCACTACGTTTTTTACTGGGGGAAAAAAACTTTTTCCTGCTCGCTCCCCCAAAAACACCCCAAAGTGGCTCAAAAAATTTTTTAGATCGGGTGACTGTGCGGCCATGGGGTTTTCAACTTCACTTTCTTTCTCAAACCCAAATCTTTCACCAGTCTTCTGTGTGAAATTGGTGCATTGTTTCCTTCCCGGGCCCGCCTTCAGGATACAAGTTTAACCTTGGAGGCACATGGTCCTCAAGAAGGGTTTTCGGTAGCCCTTTGGGCGTGAGCGCCCATCTACACAATTTTGGGCCCAAAAGGGAAGCCATGAAGGCCCCCAAACATCATGATCCCCCCCTGCTTACCGGGGCATGCAAAGCCCGGGGTTTTTCGCTTTTTTGGGGGCTTCTCCACACGAACTCCCCGGGGAGGGGGGAAAACGAAAAGGGGGCTCTCAAGAAAAATACATGTTTCACATTGTCCACACCCCAAGATTTGCGCTCCTTCACTTTGAAACCCACTTTTTGGCTTGCATGATGCCCAAAAGGTTTGGGGGCTATGCCCCGGGCCGTGTATATTGCCCCTTTGGGAGCTCCCACGGACATTCGGGTGGAAACAGGAGAGTTAGGGGCACATTTTTAATTCTGCCGTATTTGGCGCTTGGGTTTTTAGTTTTTGGTAAATCCGGGTTTGCATCCGAACAAAAATTTCCCTTTCAGACACTTCCTCTTCGTCCAAGTTAAACCGTTTATGGGTTTTTTCCTTCTTGGTGGTATGCGACTTACCCGGTCCGTGGGTCTTGATACATCACAAAGCTTGCTGTCTTGGTTACGATCGCCAGCAAGACGTGCACCAAAAATTTGTCTCTTTTGAACTCTGGTATGTCACCCAAAATGTTTGTGGGGTTTCAATTTTTGACAAAACTGTGCTCTTACCCTGCTAAATTTAACCCTTTACATCTGCTCTTACTGGGGCAATGTGCAATTTTATGAGATTGGGTACCGCTGGTCCATTTAGCCAAAACCTTTTCCCCCCTAAAAAGACAGGGTTTTTTTCAGTTTCTTGTCCCCCCTGTGTGGGAATTTATATTA
Organism: Crenichthys baileyi; assembly: GCA_036173005.1. Classification (NCBI taxonomy): domain Eukaryota; kingdom Metazoa; phylum Chordata; class Actinopteri; order Cyprinodontiformes; family Goodeidae; genus Crenichthys; species Crenichthys baileyi. Next base: position 529,089 of record JAHHUM010000603.1, read on the forward strand.
TAATAATATTTTAAAAATAATTATAATTTATATATAATATTTTAAAATTTAATATAATAAAAAAATATTTAATTTTTAATTAAAACCATTTATTTTTTGAGGCCCATGATTACTTTCCATCTGACAATTTTGGCTTGTGTTGCGAAACGTTTTGGACACCACTTAGAAATGCAGATACCCCATTAATAGTTTAATTGTATATCACTTTGTAAAAATAAGTAACTGACTGAAACACAAAAAAGTGTAAACATCAAAGAAAATGAAATAATGTCCACTTAAACTGCTAAAAAACTTTTGCTTTTTATATTGCATTACTTTTTTTATTTATGTAATTACTGTAAGTGGAAACTATTTACAAATTCCATTCTTAGTTCATGTTTTACCAGGAGGATTAATGGTGGCACACTGCCTCCTCCTCCATTTTTTTGTGTAAATAATCAAGTCTCCTCAGTAAATATCCACCCAATGTAAAGGTGACAAATGTAAAGGTGACAAATTAGCGTTTGCATAAATTACAGCGATGTTTTCTAGACTGCAACCGTTTTAGGACAATAGAAGTCCGCTTTAGTTTTGGTCCCTCTTGGACAAGCCATTAGCTTCAGCCTCCAGGTCCAAACAAATCTGGGTTTATACTAAGTGAAGATCCCACAGAGTTAGGTAAAATATTAACTGGGTATGAGGGGTTTTCAGCAGAAAATTCTGAACCATCCCTTTAAGTGAAAAGTACCAGATCAGCTGTTCTTCATCCCAAAGAGATGTTTAGCTTGTAAACAAACCAACAAAAAAAAAAACTATGTGAAGTTTAGGCTACATTCTAGGTTGTTGAGAAATATTTAATCTACGGTCTGTGGTTTTGATTAACTGCCAACTTTTTAAAAAGTAACCATGTTTTTAATCCATAACTAAGTTTGGCTTTTTTTTGGGTTCAAGGACAACAACTTTACCAAGAAATCAAGAGGCTGGGACAAGAAGGCATACCGCTCTACTTTCTGTGTACCAGTGTATCAAGAAGTTCCTCCCTTTGAGGTGATGAAAACTCTAAACTCTTGGAAATGGAGATTTCTTGTCTTAATAAAGTAACAACAAGAACTCATCCAGGAGGTTTCGTGATATGGATTTAAGGAGGATAGAAACAAAGACTTTCTGTTGCACCTTTCGTTGGTCACTGTGGGCTGATAATGTTATTCAAGGACTAAGTCTCAAGGACTAAAACATTCACAAAAATATCCGCTATTCTCAGACCTGAAAATATTCTTTGTTTGTTACTTTGTTTAGTTATTACACTGTGAAAATAATCTTTATTAGCCTGTTTAATTTATTCACACACACTTTATATCATACTTGCCTGTCTCTATAACCTTGTGAGAATGCAACCTTGTGATTTATGACTGTAAAACCAAAGAAATTACATATATTTACATTTTGGGAACTTTATACACATGATTCTACACTTTCTGCTGACTCAGGTTCAAAGATCCATATTGTAACTTTTACGGTCATTACAAGAAAACACTTATAAATATATTTTTCTTAGAGACAAACTTCATGTTTGAAAGGATAGTTGTTGTATTCTAAGCATCTTAAATTATGCTGCTTATTTATACACAACCGGTAGCATGTTGTCTTTCTATCCAGAATTCACACATTAAAAGGTCATTTTTCACATCGGAGCTCTTATCTTATTTCCTCCTATATGCTTGAGAGGGATTGGTCCGAATTTCGGAAGTGATGCTATGTTAAAATATTATAAGCAGATAATGTTTCACCTGTAGATAATTCTCTACGTTGTTTTCATTTTGTTAAAATTCAGATTATTTGGTTCTGGAGGCTAAAGCTAATAGCTAGTTAGGAGGCAAGGTCATATCAATAAAGCAGTGTCTATTTAAACCTCTAATTTTACTTTTTAAACTGCGTTACTTTTATATTTATTACTTTGACAGGAAGCGATTTACATGTTCCGATCTCAGTGAGTGTATCACTCAGGAAGAACTTTGGTGATGCACCATTTCCTGCCTGTATTTCCTGTGTAAATAAGAAACTCGACCTCTGTGTAAATACCTATACAGTGTAAACATAATGATGGTATAAAGGTAAATGAAATAGCTTTTGCATAAACTGCTCTCTGCTTTTGATATTAGAATAAAATGCTTTAATCTTGGACCTTCTTGGACTAGTCATTAGCTTCAGCTTCCAGGTCCAGCTAATCTGTATTTTTACTAAATGAAGACACCAAGGAGAGCCGTCTAAGATATTAACTACCTAGGACATTAAACAGAACCTTATTTCAAAGATTCTGAACATTTACTTTAGGGAACAGTTGAGGCAGGTAGCTGCAATATGTAAATTTACCCATAGATGACACTAAGACCTACAGTTGTGACAAACTACTCTTTCAAGACTTTCAAAACTGAATGCAAACACACGTAACTCTGTAATTTGGTCACATTACATGCTATAGAATCTGGTGTTCTCTTTGCAGTCATGTTTGATACTGATCCATTCCAGCGTACTCCTCTTCGTGTTTTCCCGTCAACGCAGACCGTCAACACGCCATCAGCCCATTGCACCACTCAGGCCTTTATCACAACTGGACATTATACGGACTGTCGGAGCACATGCACACTACATAAAAACACTGCTAAAATGAGTTGTTACTTACAGAAGACGTTCTTTACAGTAGGAGAACCAAAACGTGCCTTTTAAGCCAGTTTAAATGTGCTTTTACAGTTATTCCAGACTGGCAACGAACAATCGCGTATTCGCTCTCTCTTTCTGACGTTACGGGTTTTCATTCGCTGTCTAAATGGCGGCGTGACCGCTCATTGGTTGAAAGGCCGCAAACAGAAACCGCGTGATGCGGAAGCGCTTGTCAATATGCGATGTGTCAAATTTTGTATTTAAAATATGTTATTCAAGAAAATATAGCGTACCTCTACTGTTTACTGAAAAAATAATAAAACATTGTGGGTTTTTTTAATTATTAGGCGCCCGTGATAAAACCAACCCAGCGTTCCCAGCAGCCATGACCGTCCGATAGCACCATGATAAAGGTGGTATGTGGCAGCGGTTATTTATGCTAGCTAGTTCTGGTTGGTTGTTGGCAGACTTCTCTGGAAGTAGACAAACTACGAAGCTGGTGAGTGACAGGCTAACATCTGTACCTATATTATTATTGGTCCTTGAGTATTAGATTATTTGACATAATTTAAGTATGCTTGACAGCTTTGGAGAAATCGCATTAAACTATAACCATGCACGCAATACGTGCACTTTTTATCTTTAGCTTGTATTTGCTTTACTGTTGTCAATGTTGGTTGTCGTTAAAAAATCCAATAGCCCGATTAATGACTTCCAGGGTATATCGGAACGTCATAAAAGCTCTAATTATAACCAGAGGTTTTGACCTTTTGGCAAAGATCGGTCTGTCTTTTAACAGGAGGTTAAAGGTTTGACCGATGTGACACTAAATTCAGTTCCATTATATTATGTGGCACGATTAGGACCTCCATCCGGGCATTCTTAAGGTCACTGGGCGAATTTTTACTTGCATTTAGTCAGTTATCTTCTCTTTCAAATTTAATCTAATAGGCTTTTCTTCATAATATGACGCTATATCGCGGCCGTGAAATTTTACATCAAGATGGATTTACAGTAATGAGTATTACGGATTTGTTTTATGTATCAGGTTAGTCTTTATCGGGTTCTGAAGCACACACTATATTTTTACACTGTCAATACTTATTAAACGAAAATATAGCCAAAATCAGAAAGTATTGTAAATCCTGTTTTCCACAGTTCTCTTAAGGTTTCTTCACAGCATTTACACCAGATTGTTTGCTTTGACTAGACCATTGCAAACATCTTCATTATTTCATTCTCAGCCATTTTGTTGTAGGTTTGATTTTGCTGTTGGGAACATAGTGACCCAATTCCAGCCAAGTTTTTTTCCTTTCACACCGATGGACCTCAATCTGACTTTACAATACTAGGGTATACAGGGGCTCATTTTCTGTGGCTGCAAGACAAGTCCATATCATGGTCTGTCCACCGTCCTGCTTCACGGTTAAAATGAGGGTTTTGTGCAGACATGCTGTGGTTGGTTTTCTCCAAACAGTAATACGTTTATGGTACAGTAACGGCAAATTATCAAGTTCTTTGTAGGGCTGCACAATAAAATGCAAATTTGGCGTTGTTGCAATATGCATATCATCCCTGCAACAGGTGGTAGATAATAATAATTAAAAAAAAGTGCATTCAGGCTCTTTGTGTCTGTAATACATTTGGTGACATTTGTTTAATGTAGCATTATAAAAGGTTTTTTAAGGTAAAACGCTAAAATCTTTATAAAACTACAACTACAATGTTTCGTTGCCAAAACAGCAGAACCCAGAACCCAGTCATTTAAATTTTTTTGTTGATGTGAAAATGTAGAATTTTTTTTTAATTTCTTGACCCCAAAGCAGAAAGATATTAACAATTTTTAATTATGTTTATTTGGTGCAAGTCTCACTTTTATCACATATTATGGAATATGACATGTTTTCCAAGCATCATGGATTAGTCATGTGTCTGTAAAACAAGCCCAGATCATCATACCTCTACCATGCTTGACAGTTGGTGTAAGGCGTTTGTGGCGATGGGCTGCGTCCGTCTTTACTTCAGACCTCCTATGTCCTGAAGACGTTCCAGAGGCCTTGTGGTTCATTCAGATGGAACTTTCCAAACCAAGTCATGCTGCTGTATACTTTTCGAAGATAAAAAAAGAATAAATTATTTGGATTAGAATTTCATGATACGAATATATCTGCCAAGTGTTTGTATTTGGGGGGAAATACGTCGATGTTTGTGCTTGGTTCTGCGGCACATTTAGCTGAGTTACCTGGAAGTTATCTTTTGGTTGACTCCTCTCCCACAGCAATTCCTCTTGAGCTGTAAACAAGCATTTTATTTCCTTTTTTTTATCTGCAGGTAGGCGGTGACAACTGACAAATCCAGCCTACCCACCGGCTAACCATCGAGGGTGGCCTTTGTTTACCTGCCTCTCAGGTAGTTTGTAAGAGGGAAAGGGGCGGGGCCAGAGCCTGCCACTGGGATAGGAGAGATGCCTGTGGAGGGCGGAAGCAGCAGCGGCTCAGCCTCGGCCACACGTCACCCCAAGCAGAAGCGCAAAGCACACAGTTTGTCCATCCGGCGCACCAACAGCACAGAGGAGAGGCCACCAGGCATCCTAAGAGGAGACATGCTGGAGGGACAGGTGAGAGGAGAGGGCGGTAACCTGTTGTGTCTGACCAATATCTGGGCTAAAAATATATCTTTCTGAAAGTTAAATCAGCAAGGCTGTGTTTTTTTTTTTAATTCAAATGATTGTGATGACATGTGACTGTTTTTGTCAGCCCTGACCCTGCAGCTCCGGCCTGTTGAACAGGATTTTTTAGATTTTCTGGTGATGCAACATTGGCAGCTTACATTCTACTACTTATTTATTAGATGGAGTTTCTCCCCCTGCGGGAAAGGAAAATGTTTTTAACTGGTACTACCTAAATCCAGGATCTGTGCTAGTGAAGGTTTACCATCTTAGGTGGTGACACTTTAGTTACTGATTCAAAGGGATCAAGTCCACCAGCGCCATAAAGTTGGTGATTAACTTACTCCAAGCTAGGTTATTTGAGTTAAGTCTACAGTTGATTTATCATTCCTAGAAATGAAGGCCAAAGAGGTTTATTCTTCCTTCTTTCACTCCAAACAGGAGCCACTTCCTTATGCAAGCTTGTTACGGGGACTTCTTCGCTGCTCGGGCAATGAAAAGTCATAAAAGAGTTTCTGTTTGATTAAGGGCGCTGTAATCGTTTACTTTTGGGAGTTGGCTCCAGTTCGATAGAGCCATCTCCCAGATAAACCCAACAAAGGACTGCTTCAGACTCATCATGTTTATTCGAACAGGTGAAACTGGTATCAGTTGGAAGTGTCCTTTAGCTGTTATTTTCTCCCTTTTAAATGTAAAAATTGAGCCACTGAAGCAGGAGCTCAGCTTGCACCGCTGTGTCATCTCATCAAGTTTTAATATGGGTCACTTGTCCAGGTCTGATTAGTCTTTTCAACGGTCCTTTGTTCCCCGCCTGTGTTCATGGACCCGCTCCTACCTCCGGGCAGCACTAGTTCCACATGCAAAGACAGCTTTCTATGAGCCCTTATGCAACACAGCGCACATTTTATTCTGCTCCTTTTAATGCTGCCATTATCGACCAAAGTGTGTCGCAGGCTGCAGGTTTAAGAGACTAAAACTAAGCAGTTTTCACTTCATAATAGCTGCTTGTTATTTCCTAATACAAAAGACTTGGTGGGAGTGTTTTTTTTTTTTTTTTGTTTTGTTTGTTTGTTTCATGAGTCACTCTGTTTCCTTTCACTGGTGATAACAGTGTTTCATTTGTCTACTGTGCTTTTATTTTAACATTCCTGTTACTGTTCCTTCCAATGTATTCAGAAATCTTGAAGCTTCTCACCTTTTGTCATGTTACGACCAAAAGCTTCACTGTGTTCTATTGGGCTTTTATGTGATAGACATGAAGTTGTGCATTACTGCAAACTGGAAGAAAATGAATACGTGGATGAATATTGTTGTGTACATTTCTATTTAGCCACCCTGAGTCAGTACTTTGTAGAACCACTTTACTGCAATTACAGCTGCAAGACTATTGGGAAGTGTCTCGACCCGGTTTGCTAATCTACAAAGTTTCCCAATTGTCATTTGATCGGATCGGACCTATAATGCCTTTCAGCATTAATTTTCAAGCCACAGACTTGTAATTTGATGTAGATCTGGATTTTGACTGGGCTGTTCTAATCCATGAATATGCTTTGATCTAAACACCGTAGCTCTGGCTGTTTGTTTAGACCTTAGGGTCATTCTTCTGCAGGACGTTGAGCCTCCACCCCAGGTCTCAGTCAGTCTTTTCCACCCTCTACCGGATGTTCTTCCAGGATATCTCTGTGTTTACAGGGTTTCAACTGGGTCCTAAAACGTCTTTAAATGTCCTAAATTAAAACACTTCAATTTTAGCCCCTGAAAAGTCTTAAATATGTACAGATTTTCCATCATGGCTTCAAAATTACATTTAGTTCCATGTTAAATGTGTCTGCTCATTCAGTTATCGTTTCGTCCATCAGCTTTCTTAGTTTTTAACTGAAACTCGTTTGGACGAATACAATAAAAGCACTCTTGTTACGTTATCCAAAGCTAGATTTCTTTGAAAACTGAGTTATTTTTTTATTGTCCCTCAGCGGGGAAATGTGTTTCGTAGTGTGAGGCGACAGAGAGCATTCACATACAACAACAGTAACCATCGGTAAAATAAAACTTCAGTCGGTGCAGAGAAATGATCAACCTGGTTACTTGCAAACAGCACATAGCTTCATCCATCTTCACATCAGCTCTGTACAGTTTTGCTCTCGCTGCTGAAGAAAGGTATCCCACATCATGATGCGGCCACCGACATGTTTCACTATGGGGAGGGGGTCTTAAAAGCGATGTATTGGTTTTTCTCCAAGTATATCGTTTTGCATTTGGACCAAAATGTTCAGTTTTGGTCTGTCACATAAATCCCAATAAAATACATCAACATTTATAGGGAAATCATGCGGTTCATCTGTGTTTCCTGTGTCCAGGACTCCAAGCTGCCCCTCGCCTTGCGGAACAACCTCCTCGACCTGTTTGGCCAGATTGAACGCGAGTTTGAGAATCTCTACATTGAAAACCTTGAATGTGAGTTTACCTTCCTCCATCGGGCTTCAGCAGCCGATTTACATTCAATCATTAATGCTGTGTCCACGGTGCAGTGCGACGGGAAATCGACTCTCTCAACGAGCGGCTCACCGGAGATGGACAGGCGGTCGACGGGGGAGACCCCACCAAGGGAGCCCTAAAAGCCAAAGGTGCAGCCTTTCATGAACTGTTTCTATTAAATATGGCTCTAAGTCAATTAAGTAAACTTGTTTGGTATATAACGGATTTGTCTGATCAACAAACACAGCTCTGAAAATGAAAATCGGCTCATTCAAACAAACACGAGGCTCTATTGGAGCGACATAAAATTTCAGTTTCTGTTTGACATGTTTTATTGTCACGAACCAAAAAAAAGCTTGAACCACCTGTGAGGGATTATATTAAACACACACACAAACACACAACCCGTTCCACATACACTGCGTTTAAAGAGGTGGGAAAAGCCATAATAAATTCAGCTTTTATTGCTGCAGCATGACTTGACCTAAACCTATATTTTTTTAAAATCTGGTGTTAAATTTTAGAACATTTATTCAATTATTTAGTTGGTTTTAATATGAACCCACTAGTGCTTCCTTACTCCACTCCAAGCACTCTGGACTAGCAGTTTCTGAAGGCCTTGCAGAGTTTTTGTTTTGGCTGATTTTCACTCCGTTTCAGTCTACTTGTCATACCAGACCATTTTCTGACGTTTACTTCCTTTTTACAAGTTAATCAGCATGTCTGGGCAGTTTTCGTAATCACGACTTGATCATTCTCTGCAGTAGAGTTGCTGTATGAAACGACACGGTAGCCAATTTCTCTTCACCACTCTTCAAAAAGGGAAGGACACGCATACAGTAAGAGCAATAACTGGAAGGAAAAACCCTCCAGACGAGGATCTGAGCTCGTCTTGCCCCACAGCGCACAGTAACGAGGATGGATGAAATGTTCTGCTTTAGATTAGGATTACTGGAATAAAAAAAAAATCACTGAAGAGTTTTACGCATCTGTGCCACAGGGGCCAATACGTTAGCTTGGTGCTACAGCTTTATGTCGGTAACAATACAGCAGGCTTTTAGAAGAACAGTGAATGACATTAAACTGTTAAATCACATTAATAACCTGGCCTTTTTTAGGTTCAGATCATCACTTTAAAAAGGAATAAAGGCTTTCTCCATCTAATGTGTGAGATGTGATATATTTTAAACTGACCTTGTTTTTATCAGAAATTCTGTTTAGTTTAAGATGTACAAAAAGTTGCTCTTAGCAAACTTATTGTTGGTTAAGCAGTCAGTAATGACACTTGATGAAGGCCACAACAAAGCGGTGTGTGTGGTCTTGTATTTGTTACTTTATTAGTACCATTTGTGTGTGTGTGTGTGTGTGTCTTTTGTTGCTGTAAGTCTTGCCTCTACTGCAGTGAAACCGTCTCTCAGGAGGGTATTTTATTCATTGTTTTCTGTCTGTGTCACACAGCCAGCCACAGCACCAGTCAGCTGTCACAGAAGCTGAAGACGACCTACAAAGCCTCCACCAGCAAGGTACCTGGAACCAGCCATGTCGGGCTGCTCAGCAGAGCATAGCAGATCTTCCATGTGTGTAAATATTTGAGGGGCTGGGATTCAGCCTCACTGGGGAGTAGCGGACTGTTGCAGAGAGGGGGGTGGGGTGTGCCTGTTTCACTTCTTCAGAAGGTCACAGTGTGATCTGAGACTGTAAACCGAGGTATTCTGTCCCTCCCATGAATGCATGCTCTTTATTTTTCTATTTTCCCATTAAGATTTCTTCATTCAGAGGCAGAGGAGAAAACAAACCTGTGTGATTACCACAAATTGACACTTTCTTTTGAATCTTTTTGCCGAGGTACGCTTGTACACTTTCCAGGACAAAATAGGTGGAGCTCGCAACTTCAGTGTGCCCACGTGGGAGTTGTGGGGCGGAGATTCATGGGTAACTTCCTGAATGCTCTGTTTGTTGATAAGCGTTGAGCCAGTAGTTGCATCTTAACTGCAGCCTCACCTTGACTCCTCGTCTCTACTCCACTTTGCGCCCCTTCAGAGAAACGCTCAGTGGGTGGCCGTAGTTGCCAAGTGATGAAGACTTGTATTCATTTGTTCTTTAGAGTCCATAGTTTAAATTGGGTGGGGCGGGGGCTCTTCCAATTAAGACCCACCTACCCTAATTCTGAATCAGTCTGTTTTAATTTAAAAAAAGAAAGTTTGTTTATGTTAGAAATGAGGACACATTTGGCTCAAACAGGCACCAAAGTTTCATTATGCCTTGGGCCGGCTCTCGAGGGTGAAACATTACAAAAAAGGTGCGGTGATGTTGTGCTAAATAAATCCCTTACAGTTAGCAGCATATTTTGGGAAAACGTTTGATTTTTGCTCTCTTTTTTTCAAATTAGTCCATATAACATGATTGGTTGCAACAAAGAAATATCAGTTTTACCATTTTAGCACAGCGGCTGGTAACAGCGCAGCTGCTAACCTGACCTCTTTCTACCAGCCACTTGTGAGGAGGTGATTTTGTACCAGACTTTTCCTTATGCAGAGCTGTTTCATCCAGGAATTTTATTGGTTGCTTGGCAGCTTCCTCCTGACATAGATGTGCCAGAAAAAAACTTTTATTTTTTTAGACCTTCTTAGTTGGTCAACAAATAAACACCAGGAGAAAAAATGCACACCGAGCTGCTGGTTTGTACTCCAGCTCCGAAAAAAATTCTTCTGGACCTCTATGTAGTCCAAACCAACATCTGAATCAACAGCTGAGCTCATTCAAATGAGTTCATGATCCCTCACTTCATCAGTAACTGAGACTTAATCTTTCTTGGTAATCTGCAGTCCTCTGCTACATTCTGATATACCTTGTTCATATTTGTACCACAACTCGTTTGGCCTTGAAGTCGTCCGCCGTTCATCAGAAAATGCTCGATTACGGTGGCATCAGATTGTCCAGAAAAGAAAGAAGTACCAAAGGACATTTTGTTCCGTTTTTGGGCAAGAAAATCCGAGAACATTGTTCTGGTGCATTTCAAACCTAACACCATTCTCAAAGAGAGATTGGTTCACCTCTAACGTTAGAAGACTCGAACACAAGCTTGGCTGGGTGGAATATGCAGTCCATTCGGAGCGGCTAATATTTAAAATAATGCATTTGGGGAACATAACATCAGCTATACATGTAAATCAGAGCCGGCTGCTCAGGTCAGGACTCTGAGCTTCGCCTGCATCTTAAAGACAAGGTTTGAGTGAAGAGTGAAAGCAGCCATCTCTAAACATGCAGACCAACATTACACAGTTTCATTTGATGCTGAAGTTGCTGTTCAGCTCCTAGCAGCAAGAGTCCATTACAGAAACATTCCAGTCATCATAACAGTCCGAAGGAGGTTGTCTTCCTGAGAAGATGCCTGCTTTCTAATTCATCTGTTTACAATAATGTGTTCTTCGTAGTGTATTTATGCTCTAAAGCTTTTTTGAACAGCAATGAGTTTTTATTTTTGCTGGTCAAAGGTTAGGAATCTCTCTGCTGATGAAAACACTAAAAGGCACATTTAAGGATATTTTCCAGTATTTCAACCATATAGTTTAGCCACTTTTCTAAAATCTGAAAGCTTTTTTTCATGTTTTTTTATTCTTTTAAGGTATCATAAACACAGAGGTTCTCTTGCTTTTTCCTATGTAGCAAATGTTGAACTTTCGTTAGTCCATTAATTTCATCTTCACCTGTAGGCCATGTTTTAGAGAATTACTGGCCCCTCAAGTATCACTGACCTGGAATAGTTTTTCATTACTGTTGGGATAAGTCTGGTACAGAACCACCGCACCAGTAAGACTTTTACCTTGGGTGCAAATAAGAGTTGAAGGTTCTGTAAGTAGTGGTAGTCGGACCAGGTTTAACCCGTGATTCTCTCGTTCCGTTTGATAAAGAAACAGAATCCAATTCTACTCTGAAAGTAAATATAAAAAAAATAGAGGCCAGGGGATCAATGGTAGAACGGCATAGAATAACCTCCTGTTGGATGTCTATAAATTACACAGCTGCTGCATCAGAATCCAGAATTTAATGATGTAATAAACTGAGTTGGGTTAAAACTAATAATATGCACTAATTGGAATGGCCTTTATTTCTTAACACTTCTGGGTTGAAGGTCGAACACCTTCAACCCAGATGATTTTTTCTTGTGCCTACCACCCTGCCAGGGATCTAACCCTCCTGCTGTTGTCATGCGCCTGCTCTCTGCAGCATGTTATCTCTCAGCTGCTACAGCTCTGTGAAAATAGAAACCAAACTTAGCTCTTGAGGTTGTTTCTGTGTGGGCGCCTGCAGCAGTGAAGGCTACGTGCAAACAGAGCTCATGGTATTTGTAGACATGTGCCACTCTAATTTGGACCTCATCTTTATGTAAGAGGAGCTGATGTTAATGTTCTCTTTGAGTTCAGAGCAGGTCGTTGCACACGCTTAGCTTTCACTGTTTACGACTCGGGTTATCATGTTGTCATCTTTATTACAAGAACTAAACCGTATTTGATCATTGAAGGTTTGTTGCGAGTATATTTTATCCTGTTAGAAACATGCCGTCACAGGAAGCAGAAGTCACCACAGTGGTTTTTTTTTAGCTTTAATGGATTACAAACTTTTCCTCTGCGTGAGGTTGCTGTAGGCATGTCAGGTTGTATGTGGCGTTCAGCCGTGTTGCAGGACTGCTCAGGAATAGCATCAACGCTGACCTTTATCAAGTTATGCAACATACCGAGTTCCACCGAATCTGTTGTTCTTCTTAGCAGAAATTAAAACACGGCCATTCCTCGAAAAGTGAAGCGAACATTATGTTTACTATTCAGCATTTAGACAATTATTTAGTCGGTGTATTAAAGTGCAACTCAACTTAGGGTACTAATTCATTTAGGTATGCTTGTTTGCGTTATGTTTCTGGTGGGGTAACCGCAGAGTGCCTTGCAGAAGTATTCACACCATCTTAACTTCTCTCTTCTTTTTATTGGGATCTTATTTGGTAGACCAACAGGAAGCAGTGCATGACTCTGACATTGTTTTCAAAAACCTTTTTACACATAAAAGTCTGACAAGTATGATGTGCCTCTATATTCTGGTACCCCTAAATGAAATTCTGTCCAGCCTCTCAGAAGTCGTCATGGAAGAGAGGCAGGAAGCAATAAGAAATCCTGTCAGCAGTTTACAACGAGCCGTGTAGGTAACAAGGTGCTCCAGTTATAAAAAAGTAATAATGGGTGTCACCTTGAATACACCATACTCACTATTAAACATGGTGGTGGCAACGTCTTGCTGTGGGGAGTGCTTTTCTTCAGCAGGGGCAATGCAGGTGGTCAGAGTTGATTGGAAAATGGCTAGACAAAACTGCAAGGATGATATAAATATACATGCACACCACACTGTTCAGATATTTATTTAAAAAACATTTTGAGGCTATAAGGTCAAATTGTTGCTCTACTTTGTGTTGGTCTGTCACATAAACTCCTGAAGCATGTGGTTGTGATGCGATTAAATGTGGAAAAGGTTTAAGTTCTGTCAATAATTAGTGAATGGTTACTGTTTGGAGAACCAGAATCAAACCTCCATCCTCACCCACGTTTCTTCCGTCTCTCTGCAGATTGTCTCCAGTTTTAAAGCAACTGCAGGGTCCCGCGCTCTGTGCCAGCTGCTCAAGGAGTACATAGGCCATCGGGACGGCATCTGGGACCTCGGTATCACCCGAACACAGCCGGTGGTGCTTGGAACCGCCTCTGCTGGTACACGGGTTTAACCAAAATGCTATTTTTTAGGAAGAGACCAGGCTTGTCCAGCCAAATAAATCCCTCTAATTTAGAAATCAAAATGTAAACATCAGGAAAATTTGAGGAGCTTCATGTTGTCTCCTCCTCCCTGACAGATCACTCAGCCCTGCTGTGGAGTATAGAGACTGGGAAGTGTCTGCTGAGGTATGCAGGCCATGCAGGATCAGGTATGTATGAAGAAATGAATCTGTCCTGCGTTATCTTCTAATATGCGAAGAATTTTGTAAGAAATAAATAATCTTTCTGTAATAAACCTCTGGGACCTTTTGGATGACATCAGCATTTTATGAATCTTTTATCTTTTTTTCTTCTGTGTTACAGTCAACTCCATCAAATTTCACCCCACTGAGCAGATGGCGCTCACAGGTATGGATCCGACTGCCTCAAAGTTTTTTTTTTTTCAGATTTAAGCTGCGTCTGTGTCAGCAGGTTTGATCCTCTCAGACGTTTTCTGCCACATCTGCTGTCTCCAGCAGCGTATGGGTGGGAATCTCTGTTGACAAGTGTTTCATTGTGTTTTGCGCAGCCTCTGGAGACCAGACGGCTCACATATGGCGCTACATGGTGCAGCTGCCGGCCCCGCAGCCGCCACCAGATGTCAGTGTAAGTAGCTTCGGACTGAGATTTCTGCAGCAGGCAAAAAAGATCTTAAGGACATGAGCTGAGAGCTTCTCATTTCTGGCCTACAGTTGGAACCAGATATTTACATAAGTTTATAAAAAGACACAAAACACATCCTTTTTCTTTAGTAGTGTGCGCCTTTTAGGTATCTGGAAATTGTGTACCCAAGAGTAAACCAGACTTGCGGCGGTCCATACGTTTCTTCCAGATATACGGCCAATATTCTTTTTAATTTGTGTTCCCATTACATCAGACATGGTAGTTGTGTGTTTTGAGGTGGCACAATAAAAATAAATTCACAGTTTTCTCCACTTAAGTCCGATGCTGTGAATAAACCTGTCCGGATTTGATTTTTTTTTAAAAATGGTTCTGCCTTTTCACTCAGTGTATGTAAATATCTGGTTTCAACAGTATCGTGTCTTTCTACAGGCTCCATGTGACGACGACCAGGACTCGTCTGACAGAGAAGAGGGTGAGGTGGATGGAGACGGCCCCTCTGAGGTCCCCACGGTCCGAGTTGCCACAGCGACCCTGAAAAGCCACCAGGGTGTGGTGATCGCAGCCGACTGGCTGGTGGGGGGCCGGCAGATAGTGACAGCTTCGTGGGATCGTGCTGCCAACCTGTATGAGGTGGAGACGTCTGAACTGGTTCACACACTGACTGGTATGTGACCTGGCTGATGGCTTGTGTTCGCTGTACAGCACAGTAAAATGTTTTAGTGGCTACATTCTGTACAGGACACTGTCGGTCAGGAGCAGACCATTTAGAGAAGAGATCACGCGTTCCTGTAGTTAAACAGAGGACAAAACCTGCTGTTTGTTACCATCTTTCAGTTTATGACTGCTGTAAATTTCGACTTTTGTTCCTGAATAAAAAAAAAAAAGAAAAGGCACACTTTTTTGTGGCATTACTAGGGAACTAGTAAAATCCAGGTAGACTGTTGACCGCAGACTGTTGTGAAGGTTAAATATGAAGTTGCAACAAAAAGCGGTTTAGCCCAGGCTGCCAGAACAGTCAGCACAGCGTGTCTAAAGCTTCTCCTGTATGGAACGACAAACACATACTTGGTTTTGCCATGTAGACTCAGGTCTGATTTCCTGGGTGTCCAGAAGTTAGTCTTTTAACATGTTGTCACATTACCACCTTAAATCTCAGTATATTTTATTGGGATATTTTGTGATGGACCAACACAACGTGTGGCGTGATTGTGAAGAAGGAAAAGGAATACATGGCCTTTGAGTTTTTCACGAAATAAAAATCTGAAAGCTGTAGCATCTATTTGTCTTCAACCCACTTGAGACATCTCTAAGCTGCTACCCTGCCCCTGCTGAAGTAAAGCATCCCGCAGCATGATGCTGCCACCACCATGATTCACCATAGGGATGGTTGGTTCAGGATGATGTGCAAAATTGTTTTGGTTTTTAAAAATCTGAAGAGTGGACTTCCGATTTGAAGAGTGAGACGATGGCAGCATAGGAGAGTAGCTCCCGGCATTTGGTGAAGAAAATTGCCCATAATAACCGAATATTAAACTAACGAAAGTATAGGTGATTATAAGAGTGTGGGCCTTGAGAATTCCTAAACATAAGCTGAAAAAGTCAATGCAGTCGGAGTTTACCAAGAGATAAGTTAGCCAGACGCCCCAGGCTAGCAAAGAAATGGAGGACACGGATTCAGACCACGGTCAGGAGCAGATGGAAGATGCAGGACTTGGCCTTATCCTGAAAGAAATAAGAGAGTTCAGGAATGACAATAGTCAGCAAATGAAAGAGATTTGCGAAGAAATAAATAAAAAAAAATACAAGAATAGAGGAGGCTGAAAATCGGATCGACTCGGCGGAAAATAGGATTCATGTGGCAGAAGAAGCGGTTACTGAGCTACTGAAGCTACAGATTCACTTGGACGCTAAGCTGACTGATTTAAGTGTCGACCAAGAAGAGATAGTGTCAGATTCCACGGTGTTAAAGAAGGCACAGAGAAGGGTTCTTGTTATTGATAGTTTTTGTTGAACGTATGCTGCAGGATAGCTTGGCTCTCCAAGGCTCTTTTGAATTACGAGTGGAGAGAGCGCACTGTGCCCTGGCACCGAAGTCGCCAACAGGAGCCCCGCCGAGGTCCATTGTGGTTAAATTGGCAAGCTACAGGATGAAGGAGGAACTACTGAAATTGGCTTGGCAAAAGCGGGGATTTCTACTCCACGGGAAAAATGTTAACCTCGGTCATGATTACGCACCAGAGGTCCTGAAAAAAACAAAAGGAATACGCCGAAGTGAAGTCGGTACTGAGGGAGAGGAGAACCAGATTTCAAACCCCGTTCCTGGCCCGGCTAAGAGTGTTTTACCCGGAGGGGACAGTGATATACGGATCAGCTGAAGAAGCAGCAACAGGGGACATGGTAAAGAGGGGTTTTCTGGTGACAGTTAGTAAACAACCAGAGTCCCTGCTGGAGCAGATTCAGAGGTTCACATGGCGAAGGAGCGGAACAGCGTGGAACCGTGGGGGTGCAGGCAAAGCAGTGAACTATGTGGAAAAGTTGCAAGCCTTCAGACGTCAGGACCCAGTATAAACGCAGGGGGTTGGTAATCCCTGAGAAGAAGGGCTGAGTTATCTGTGATTGTTTTTTTTTTTTTCTCTCTCTGACGAGGAGTTCCTGGGGCAAACGGCTACTAGAGGAAAAGACAGACTGCAGACAAATTCTACATGTTAAAGCTCTATTTTATAGGCTAAGAATGAGAGTCAACTGTAACGTCAGGAAGTTGACTCCTGTTTCAAGTCGCCGGAAGAAAGATAATTTGTACGAAGATCTACAAAAGACTGAGGGCCCTCACACACTGGTTTGTGAGGGAGGTTTCCCCTCCAAAGCCTCCTATCGTCGGGGCTTAATAAGGGTCGAGATAGAGACCCCACTTTTGGAAGTCTTCTTATTTGTTGTTACTGTGTTTTTGGTGTTGTTTTTTATTAATGTTTTGCTGCCGTTCATTGCAGCTTTTGGGATGTTACTTGAAATACTCTGTTATTAGTAATCACACGGGTCGGGGTGGGAAGATTTTCTTTCTCTCTCGATACAGGTCAATCAATGCAAGCAGTTAAAATAGCAACTTATAATGTAAATGGCTTAGGCAGTCCTATCAAAAGAAGTAAGATCTTGACCAAAATGAAAAGAGGAAAAATTGAGGTTGCGTTCTTGCAAGAAACCCATCTCTCAGATACAGAGCATGCTAAATTAAAAAGATTAGGCTTTAGGTATCTTTTCTCATCATCATATACAACAGAGAGGTGGCAATAATAATCTCCTGGAAAATTAGCTTTTTACCCCCCCGCAATTCAGATTGGAGGTTTTATAGACAAATACTTTATTTGATAATAGCAGACTCAGAAGGGGTATTAATTTGTTGTGGGCACTTCAATATTAGATTAAATCCTAATCTTGACTCTTCAAACATACGGGGGGCCAAGTCCAATCATCTGAACCAAAAGTTCAATATGGCATTGAAGGATATTGGTCTAATAGATGTCTGGAGAGAGTTGAATCCGCCAAAGAGAGATTATACCTATTTTTCTAATCCACACTACTTACACTCGAGGATTGACTACTTTTTAATGTTTGGGAAAGATCTACACAGAATTATCGACTGTGACGTAGGGACTATGGATCTCTCAGACCATAGTCCTGTATATCTAAAATTACACCTCAACCAATACCAGAAAAGCACACTGTGGAGACTAAACACTCCTATATTGAATCATATGAAGGACCAACTTAAGAAGGATATTATTGAGTTTATAGAACTAAATGACAATGGAGAAGTTACACCCCCAATACTGTGGGATTCATGTAAAGCAGTGCTGAGGGGCAAGATAATTGGTTACAGCTCCAACATAAAGAAATCTAACCTGGAAGAACTAGGTAAGTTGCAAGCAGAATTAAAAATGCTGAAAAAGAAGCATAAAGACTCCAATGACAATGTAATTAAAGAAATACTCAGGAATAAAAGAAACAAAATAGATGAGATCTATAAAAGACATATACAAAGACAGTTAATTTTTACAAAACAAAAATATTATGAGGGAGGAGGGAAGTCTCGCAAATTGTTGGCTTATAGGCTTAAAAGGCAGCAGGCAGAGAACTCAATCCATAAAATTAAAAACCCAATAACTAATTTAATGAATTATAAATTTGAGGATATCCAAAATAGCTTTGAAATATATTTTAAAAACTCTACCCTTCTCACCAAGCGGATGGGTAAAATAGGTTGGGATTTTTCTGAGTGTAGCAAAACATCTACGGGAAGCTTCTAAATTGACAAGTTGTGTAGGTCAGAGGTAAGCCTTAACTTTCGTGACGATACGGCACTTTGCATACGTGTAGCAATTAGACAAGCTACCTGCGTGCTCTGTCTCAAATCAGGTACCGGTGCTGCCGCGGACTTCACGCACGATGGTTTCTCGGCACAGTGGAGTTACAGCGGGAGGGGTGATTGTTCGGGCATCTTCAGTCTGATTCCCTCTTGTGTGGTGCCTCATCTAACTGTGTCTAGGATTGGGGCCCATTAGAGAAGAATAATATATACACCCATCTTGGGAGTGAAGCCGTAATAGTCCTAATGTCCAAAAAGAGAGGGAGGTACAAATCTGGAATGTATTAATCGTACAGACCTAATTAGCATGTGGTTAAACCAGGACTGTGTAAATAATCTCTACATGATAGAGTGCTCCTAGCTAAGAGATAGAGGCACGTTGTCTACCCAAAAATTTCCCCCCCACTAGCCTGGATCGACTGGTTTTATACGTTCACAGACCACAGACCGATGGATAATATCAGACGTACTTACACAATTCTTTGGTAATACCAACTATCAAGGTTGGTTTAACATAGTGACGGAAGCGTATTAGTGCCGTTTGCGACACGCGGGTGTCAATCTGTTGGCGTTCTGTGCTGTGATAGTAGTCTTGTGTTGTCTTTTGCAGTCGGTGGTGTGGTAAGTGGTTTTGTGGTCAGGGGTCGACATGTAGTTGTGTGATTTGCAGGGCAATAGTTCAAGTATCTAAGGGATAAAAGTACTCAGGTGCAACCTAACTACGGAAGGAGTCCCGCGAAAAGGATGAAATCAATATTATGGCGTTGTGAATGTCAGGAGGCTTGCCTTATTCGTTGATGCGTGGAGCAGGAGACAGGGGTTGCCGCAAGATTGTGCCCTCCCTGGCTCGTATCTTTCGATTTTTTATATGTTAGCCCTTAGATCATGCAGTGGGAGGGTTTATACTAGCATGCGATCCACGATGCTAGCTTAGCAGAAGATATTTATTCGTCAATCGTAGGATGGGCAGCATAGGGGGGGTCTGGAAGGGGAGGAGAAACGGAGGAGAACAAAAATGTCCCTTGTTGTTGCAGATATTATTGATACAATTTTTCAAAGTCAGAGCATCTCTTTCCACTATTCTTTATCATTCTGGGATCAATAATGGATTTTCTCAGGATACAAAAATAATTTTCAAAAACACAGATTCTTGGGTTGTATCAATTACAGTCCCCTCAAAGATAATTTGAAAGGAAATAGTACAAACTGAGGAAGTCAGCTGGCGTCCGAGATTCTCATAGATAGGTGGTCGTTCGTGGAGGGGTGCCATACTGCACAAGCCAGTGAGTGTAGACGTGGTGGCAAAATTTGTACTGCCCTTATATGTCTGTCGCTCCCGTGGGTAGCATCTGCACAGCGTTAGTGACAGTACTTGGGGTGAGGTTTGACATGCCAGCATGCAGCACATTGGTGGTGCTCAACTTGAGTTGTGACACGCGGGGGGGGGGGGGGGGTGAATTCTGGAGAATTTATAACTGGTCAGTGGCGTGATGGTATACTGATACAGTAAGGTCTTTAGTCAATCCCTTCCATACAGTGATAAGGTGTGCACCCTGGATCGAAGCAGCGTCGGCAGTGATGTGTATATATACACATGATCGGTGCGGGGTACGATGCAAATTTGTGTAGTGACGAAAGGACCACGAGATTATTTCGACTACATTTGTGTGTTTGCTTATCTCTAAAGAATAAGGCGTGGCGGTGACCTGAATCCTGACTCGTGCGTATGCGTGGTCAAAGATAGTTCTAGTGCGGAGCTAGGCGCGGCTCATATACGGCAATTCAGTAGTAGTGGTGCTTAGTATAGGTGTGCACAGGATCCGAGAGAACAATAACGTAGGAGGGCTAGATATGGGATGGAGCATCCGGGAGCGGTGGGCCAATTTAATAGTGGTGTCAGTGTCGTTGGTGATTCCAATGTCCATAAGCAGCAATTAGGAAGTGGTGGGTTCGTGGGATTAGAGCTGTGAGGAGTGAGACGTGGAGTTCAAAGGGGGGGGGGGGGCCAACTTAGTCTGGGGGCAAAGCGCGCGTCGTGGATTGGGTCTAATCAATTACAGAGGCGCTAAAAAAGGGGAATAGGAGTGAACTGGGTGGCGATAAAGGGATACATTGAGCAAGAGGGCGATACAGATATGTGAGATTGGAGATGGGGGTAGGAACTTGAAGATGGTTGAATAACGACCATTAGTATGACAAGTAAAGAGAAGGATCTAGGATGCAAAGATTTAAAATTTTGACAAACGTCTGTTTGCGGACAGCGTGAGTGGTGTGTGCTTATTGTTGTCAAGGAATAGGTCGAGTGTGAAACATTTTTCAATGCATTAATGAGAGCAGTTTGAGATTTAACATTAATGCTGACGATTTCGTGTGTAAGATCTACAGGTTCGTCACCGTATTGAGCAAAAGAGTCACGAGAGAAAGTGGAACGTATAAACGACAAGACTGGGACAAAGGCTGATATGATGAAACTAGACTGGTATGGGATGGCATATGCTTCAGGAGCTTCAGGAAAAAAACTTATTGCGAGCACTGCTACGATAAGGGTAGAGAGGCTTGTGGTTCCACGAAACAGATGAGAATAGGGAGTGAGAGTCCTAGACGCATATGGTACAGAGAGTACAGAGAAGGTGGAATGTCGCAGGGAGAGGGGGAATGCCGTTGTGTAGATTAGATCAATTTCGTCACTCCATCCAATGAAATTGGTGTCACTAGCAGCCATTCATCGATATCGCTGGAGACAGTGGGGATGATACTCAAGGCGTATCATTTTTCACGAATGATTACGGGTCTTGGGTGTCCAATATTGTACTCCCTTGTCTGGCGTGAGGGGAGTAATGGTACAGTGGTATCTGAGTCGAAGATAGTCTTCCAATACACGGAGGGTTTACCCATTTGGACGATTTGTGCTATCTTTTACATTCTAGGAGCTCTACAATTAGGTAAATGTCTCTTCCAGTGATAAGATGTGTGATACGCCCGGATTTTGGTGATGCTGCAATGTGGAAAGCCATTGGAGAGGGAAAGTAAAATGGGGTGGATTGACACAGACGAAGTAGAGGCCTGGATCATGAGATGATATGATATGTTCGAGAGCAGTACGACTGTATGATAATTTTTAAGATTGAAGAATCACTTATGCTATGAGACTACAACATGAGGGGGGTATATTCTTGTGAGAAAGATGTTGAAAGATCTGGGAATTAAGGTTTTGCACACCACTTCGACCACCTTTTGTCTAGTTTGTAGGTTTGTTTGTAGTGGCCATTCATATACGTCTTGGTTTCCTGTTTGTCGGGTAAGCGGACAAATACATACATTCTGGCTCCAGAAGTTCCTGTTTGATTGAGGAAAGGCTGTTGACTTTCCACAATTTAATCCTTGTATTGTTTTAACAGGAGAACCATCAATCCCTGGCCCTCTCACTTGTGTAGATCTGAGTTGAATGAAATAATGTTTGTGGAGGGTTGTATGTTAGGAATTTGGAATGAATTGTGATGTGGACAACAAACATGGTTTAAATATACCATAAATAATTTTACAGATGATATACATAACAAGGGACAAGGACGTGAGTGAAAGAAAGTAATAAAAAGTGTGTGAAGTGTTCGTGGCCGTCTGGTTTGCATATAGCCACTGAGTTGTAGGGTTTAGATGCCCCTAAATAAGTGCAAACAAATGTTGTTTAAAAGAGGGCCAACTGTTGGGTAGTAGTTTCTATTTTGGAACATATTCATGGAGCACTGTTCAATCCTTTTTCTGGAAAAGGTGAAAAGGGCACATGCAAACCTACCAAGAGTTGGCCATCCACCTAAATTGAAAACCTGGGAAGGGAAACCATTAGAGATGGGACCTAGGGCCGGGGAAGAAGGCAACGAGGAAGTAGGGCGTAGCAAGAATCGGTAGACTTGCATGGAGGGAAAGGGGGGGGGGAAGGCATGAGGGCTGGGCATGATAATTTCTCACATAAGAGGGGATCCGTTTGCTGAAGGTGATGCCATATGCATAGTTTATTACAGCCGAGGCAAGCATCTGGCAGAGAATAACTCTGGTCAGGGAGCACAAAATAGTGGGAAGTCATTCGTGCGTGGGCCTTATTTAAACATCTCTGGCAGAAAACTAACACTGCACATCTCCCCGTTTGAAACTGGTGGTGCGCATCATGACTGAGGGTGCGTCCTTTACTCAGCACAGTGACAAGTAGGCAGGATTAGAGAGTTGGATATGTGATCATGTGATAGCTGCAAGGTGGTGTTATTGTGAATGCAATGCAGATGTGGTGCTCTACATGTGTTGCGGTTGTCAGCGTTACGTGTTGTGTAAACTGTGTGTTTTTGGATAAACGCATACGGAGGGCGAAGCGTTGTAGGACTTACCAGTTTCCACCAGTTATGCGTAGACTTTGCTTGTCTATAACCTAACCAATTTTACTGGACAATGACAAGAGACACGATTGAAGTACGTGCGTCGTGTTGCTGGTGTCAATGGTGACGGGCCGATCGGAGGACGTGGAGACCAGTGGCGGTGGGTGCGTGATATACGACTTGATGGTTACTGAAGACCGGATCCTATCGCATGCGCTGAATGGCTGATCGCTGGTTTGGGCGTGAATGGTGTGGTGCTGGTGTAAGGACATAGAAACCGAGGTGTTAGGCACGGACTCAGCACTTAGTGCGTGCTTGTCCTTTGAAAGCCAGGCAGGAATCTGTTATTATGGTACTGAAACATGTTTGTGTGTGTTTTTTTGCAGGCCATGACCAGGAGCTGACCCACTGCTGTACCCACCCCACCCAGCGCTTGGTGGTCACTGCATCCAGGGACACAACTTTTAGACTGTGGGACTTCAGGGACCCGTCCATCCACTCTGTCAACGTCTTCCAGGGACACACAGAGTGAGTCTATGTCTGCGTTTCACACACACACATAACTCATCTTTCAGTTGTTTTTTGCTTCTGCACTGGAACTTGAGGGTTTGGGATTACATCCTTCCAATTTCTCCACTGCTGCCAAGCTGCACCCAAGTGCAGGCGTGCTCTCTATGAAGCAAGTCTGATGGGGTGTCTGAATGGATAGAAAGAATCGTCATAGCAGTGTTTATAGTGCCCACTGGGTGGTGATGTCTCATCTCCCACTCCTGCGATTCCCTCCAGTTACCTTCTTCCTCTTTCCTGTAGCATTAATCTGCAGACTTTATTGCTCTAAGCCAAATCCTCCTCTTGCCTTTCATTCATTACTGAGCACTTCTCCTCACTTCGACAGTTTGCGTCGCTTGTTTCCTATCGCTGCCTCTTCCTACCTCTCTTTCTCCCTCGCTCTCTTGTTCATGTATCTGTCCGTTTCAGCGTTAATCCCCCACTCTGCGTAATTTGGCACTTCGCTCGCTGTTAACACTCAATTGCAGCCGCTCGTTTCAAAGCGACGGCTGTCAGGCTCGTCTGTGGCTTTCAGCGGCGCTGCTCTTTGTGTGTATGTGTGCATGTTTATGCGCATGCCTACATGTGTTCACTGGCTGCTTCTCTCTGGCAGCCTTTGATTGCAGGCGGGGGATTAAGTCGAGCTCATTACATACAATCCCAACATGAATAATTCCTGCAGATCCCACTCTAATTCCCTCCCATAGACAATTGCCGTAATGAGATTAGACACCAGTGTTTCACAGTTAACAGCCCTCCTTCTTTCCTCCGTCCTTACGTCCTTCCCATGAGGCCTCTTGCCTTTTGCCCTTTCCTAATGCATTTCGAAGCAACAAACCTACCACAACCTCCAGTTAGTCTGCTGCTGCTTCTAAATGACAGATGAAATTTGAACATTGAGTTATTAAGTAATCCTGTGCTTGAAAATACCTGTAGAGTCCTGTTTAGAAAAAGTGCCTGATAAGTATTATTCAACAGCTTACTTAGTGCAGTTGGACCTTCATTTTACTGCTGGTACTTTTATGAATCATCAGGCTGAATACTGGAAGCTGACCTTCATGGTTGTTGAGTTTTATTTGTGTCCATACCGTCATTTTAAAGGCCCTTCTCATTTGTGCGTAGTGGCTCTCGTTGCACTGGCTCCAGCCTCAGTCCACTCCTTGTGAAGTGGACTGGATGGATATTGCTCTGCAATCCTTTCAAGGCTGTGGTTATCCCTGTTGCTGATGCACCTTTTCCTAACACACTTTTTCCTTCCACTCCATTTTCTATGAATAAGCTTGGATACAGCACTCTGTACGCAACCAGCTTATTTAAAAATGGCCTTTTGTGTCTTACCCTCCTTCTAGACATCTGTCCAGTGCTTCTCCATGATTGTGTAGAGGCTCATTTAGAGGCTCAGGAAATCTTTTCAGGTGTTTCCAATATTTAACCTTAATATTTCAAGGCCTCATTTGTAACATATCTATATAATTATAAGTTTCACTTTCTGAAATGAGTGACAAAAATATAAAACTTTTTCAAGATAATCAAATTCTGTAGGTCAAGGGTGCTCATTTCCAGTCCTTTAGAGCTAATGGCCTGCAACGTTACATGCATCCCTTCTCGAACACAGCTGAATCTAATGAATGGCTCTTAAGGCACCTTTCTGAGAGATATTTTCTATTTTATTCATGTTGTACTTGAGCAAACAATACATGACATATGCAATGCCTCTGGGAAGAACAAGCTTATAATATCTCCACTTGGTTTTTGAATAAGGACCCGATGGTTCATCTTGACTTAGAGACGTCAGGGAAAGCATGAAAAGGCTAAAAAAATGTCCTTTTTAGAAGGTAAAATACCAAATAAGCTGTAATAAAACTCAGCAGATTTAGCCTATTCTATTAAAGATACTGGACTTTTAATATGCGTAACTGATGACTTTGTGTACATTACTTTGTTTATTTCCTAAATTGAGTCTGATGAAATCAGGAAGAAACGTATCCCATATATAATAAGTAAAGTTAACATTTTAGACAGGACACAGGTAGATTTATTCTTTGGGTCCTAACAGGTCACGTCAGAGTGCGTCCAACGTGATCCACAGTTCACTCTTTGTCACTACTTGTTAGCAGTGAGCTGTATTTGCTGCCGTCTCTCTCACTTGTTTCCCTGGATCTTCCTTATGGCATCATTGCTGCAACATGAATGGCATAAACGCGCCATCATTCCTGCGAAAGCTGCAGTCGCAGAGATAAATGAGAACGATTTAATAGAGGCAGAGCAAGCAGAGAGCTGGAGGGGGCGAAAGCCTCTCGTTTCCACCACCTTCACCGGCAATTACGGCTAACGCTCCCTGACAGCGGAGCTCGGCAGCTAAGAGTGCAGCATCCACCCTCCATCCCACCACCCTGCCATAATTGCAGTGTAATGACAACCACGCGTGAGCTAACAAAATGGCCGAGAGCAAACAAGAAATGACAGCTCACTTGCTTTACAAACGGGATGCCGTGTCAAGTTTGTCTCTCCTCCCATCGACTGCTTCTTCAGACATTCTGATTGCACTCGATAAAGTGTGTGTGTGTGTGTGGTGTTGCATGCAGATTTCATATCCTGTCTCCCGAGGAACACTCGAGCATTTATCAGGTTCTCAGGGACTGTCAGCTTTGCTGCAGCACTGGAGAATTAACAGAGCCACTTAGTCTCCATCTGACTTGTTTCATTTACATCTATGTTTAAACACTAACATATTAGGATTCTGTGAGATTCTCCATATGCTTCAACATCGAAGCAAACAAAATACCAATTTATCCAGCAGATTTATAAGAGAAGACTCATATTGCCATAGGGGGAAAAACTCAAACTCACACTCCTAGCCCCCGGACCACTTTTGGCCCCTGCCCCAATATCAAATATATAATGGAGTTTGACCCTTTACAATTTTTTTCAAGATAAAAAAATATATATTACTATTGCGAAATAAGACAGTAGCTTTCTTGCATTTAAACAATCTAAAATCAAATACTAAAGTTGTTTTTTTTTTTTAAAGCAAAATGATTACAAAGGAGGAGCAAAGAAATCGGGAGAAGAAGAATCGGGAGAATACGTAAAGAAGAAATAGGCTAATAGTAACAGTAGAAGAAGAAACCAAAGATGTCGCTAACCAAACCTAAAAGAAAAGTTAATGACGAACACAGACGATTTAAAGACAGGTGGACATTGCAGTATTTTTTTCTTGTGTTCGGTGGGAATGCAATTTGCCTTATATGTAAAGAGAATATCGCTGTTCTTAAGAAATATAATCTTAAGCGTCATCTTGCGACTAAACATGACGAGTATCATGAGAGCTACAAGGGAGATGACAGAATAAAAAAGTGGAAAGTGGATCAGCTCCAAAAAGGATTACAATTGCAGCAAGAACTTTTCCAGAAGTCCAGTAAAGATGCTGATGCTGCGGTTCAAGCAAGTTACGTTATTGGAGAGTTAATGGCTAAAGCAGGAAAACCATTCACCCTAACCCTCGGGAACACGCGTGGAATCTGCTGGTCGATCAGACCAGAGTTTTTGCTTTACATGCGAAACGCTTTGTGTGGCAGAAAACCATCACTGTCACATCACCTGGAATTACACAATCTGCGTACTCTCAGAACAGTGGTAAGATAGGGAAGGGGTGCAGTGCGTGCATGCTGCGGGGGTGCTCTCCTTCCGCAGCGACAGTGAAGCTGGTCTGAGTGGATGAGAATGCTGATGCAGGGGGCTGAACAGCGAAATTGCGTAAAAAATATTTTGCGATACCTGTCATTTCACTTTACACTACGCAGTTACCACCACCCATCGTGTGGGTTAACCACTGAAAACAACACACAAATAAAAAATGCACTCAGCCTTGTTCATGTAACGTGACCTAGTAAAAACGTTTAAGGGGTGTAAATACTTTTATAAGACTGATCTAGTTTAGAAATTCTTCTGTAATGACACAGTTTCCAGTTTTTACTCTGGTATATAAAATTCAAATATGTCTCACTTCTTCACTAATGCCGGAATGATTGCTTTGGCGTATGTTTTTGGCCCTCAAGTGTCTTTCAAGGTCGTGTGTGTAAGGTCCTGAACCGTTGGTGCATATATACAGAGACCAACCGAGCATTAAATACCACTGAACCCCCCCCCCCCCCTTCCGTCGTTGTGAAAAAGCCTTTAACCTTAATCAACCTTTTAATCAATTACCTTGTCTGATTACGCTGCGTGCTCACCTCCCGTCTAGCTCACCTCCCATCGTCCCCCATCTCTGTCTCACTGCGCCTCTTGTATTCCCAGCTGGGCTGTACCCTTCAAAGTCAGGAGGTGCCTGCATCACATGCGCAATTTCGTCGTTGGGTGCCTACCGGACCCTTAATAGGGCCGCTGTATGTGGTGGGTCGCTAACATATAGCCACTTAATGCTCATGTGTCAGTATCTAAATTATAGGGGGTGATTCGTTTTAAGCATCAAAGACTGAGACTTGTAGAAAGCTACAAAAGAGACTCTAGAATAGTGTTAGTGGGCAAGGACAACCGACTATTTTGACGTGTGGATGTGTGTCGGGTGCAACCTCTTGGTTTTTTTTTTATTTTTTTTTTTTTTAGTAAACCTCCCTCCATGAATAGACTGGAGCTAAAGGGAAAAAGTGACTGACATACAGTAATAGTGCGTAGAAATGAGCAGTGTATTAAATGAGTGGTTCGTCCTGTCTTCAGTGGGTTCATGTGGAGCAGTGCATTGCAGCCATGGGAGGATGGAGATACGATGCCCATGTAGAGAACATCACTGGTTCATTTGTGTCTAACACGGCTGTTGACCCAACGCATTGGTAGAACAACTTCAGGCGGACTTTGACGCCCTATTTTCATCTTTTGATTTTCATCTTGACTGACGATGGTGCTGAAAATCAAGCTCTAAAGATGGTTTGCATCCAGTTCTTTACAAGAATGGTTTCAGAAGTCCCTTGGAATCAGTGATGTCATGTTCATACTATCATGAAGAAAATGTTGTGACAGTGTTGTTACAGGCCTACTGATGAGAGCACTGAGGTCTTCTGTTACTAATTAAAGCAACAAAGAAAACCCTGAAAATTGGATTTTTTATTTTAAACCATGTGAACCAATCAGTGTAAGTGTAGTAGTAGTAGTAGTAGTAGTAGTAGTAGTAGTAGTAGTAGTAGTAGTAGTAAATGCCTTTTTTTTTTTCCTGATTTCAGTCATTTTTAAAAACAATTAACTAGAAGTAGTTCGGATTTTTTTTTAACATACCAACATATTTGGGCTTTGTTTGAAGCAGATATATTTATGTGTAATTAGTACTAGCTGTTTCCATCCAGAACTCCGCAGGTTGTCCTTGCCATCCCTCCTCCACATTGGGATGGTCATCCATAATCTACAAACTAAACGCTGGCTCCATTTTTACTGAAGACAACATTGCAGGTCACCCTCATCATCCCATCTTATTGCTACAGTAGCCTGTAAAGGACAAGATGTCAGCTCTGATATTGCTGATGACATTGATATGCAGTTCGAGGTACTCGGTTGGTTGCATTTCACCATATGAGCCACTAGATGTCAGTAGATCTTTCATGCTAGATCTTTACAGGATCCACCGCTCTGCAAAGATTCAGAAGAATAATGGAGTTTACCTTTTTTGTAAGTGTAAAGTTGTCAGGCACGAAATATGCAGCACCCTCCACCCTGTTGGTGTACAAAACCTTATAGTAATATGTCTTTATGCAGTGGCATAATCTGACAGAAACAAAATGAGAATAATCCAGTTTTTAATTTGAGAACATCTGTATAGTGGGGGTAAAATCCTGTGCTAAGAAAGATGAGCCCCCTTGGGTGCGGCGCTGGCGCAGCGGTAGAGCACGCGGCCAGTTTATAGAGAGGCTTCGGGCTTCTACGCAGCTCTTACCTTTTACGGCGAAATGTGCTTCATGCCTTCCCCCTCTCTTCACCCCATTTCCTCTCTGCATATTTACTGCATACTCTGCAACAATAGACAAAATAAAGGCCACCAGTGCTGCAAAAAAATCCTTTAAACAGAAAGATAAGCCCACTTAACCTTAAAGGTTTGGCATCACTAACATCCGGCAGGACTAACGTCCTGTAAAATGAATAGAATTGGCGCATATTTGTAATTTTATTCTATGCTTTCTCTCAAGTATATCAAGGGTCCTTGCAATACACATTTCTTTTTTTCCCTAAGGTAAAAATGTGACCTGTTAGCTACTCTTCAAAATGGGAAATAGAGGAAAACAATGATTAGAGTATGGCAGATGTGACTTGATCTTGATATGCTACAAATCTATCCCTTTTCTCTTCATATGTTTACTCCCATTGTTCAGGTGGCATAGCTTTATAGTGTTTGACTATGTGAAGGAAAGCATGAGACAATGTGTAAATGCTGTAGATCTTTTATTTAATGTTTTTCCTGTGTCACATTCTGACACCTACAGCTGAGGAGCGAGATCCTGGCAACGTGTCTTTCCGTCCAGATAGTGTCACCTCCGCTGATTGTTTATTACAATGGAGAAAATTGCACTATACTTCCCTTCCCCCCCCACCTCGAGTGATTGCTGCGCGCTGTCCCGTGGCTTCCAGTGTACTAGCATATCACTGGCACATCGCTTTGATGCACGTGGAGATGCATCTCATCCTGCAGCAACAGTAGGGGTGTAAACATACATCCCAGTACAAAACATCCTTCTCTTCTGGTGGAAACATAAAAACTGATGTCTGCAGCAATAAATTGTCACAGTTGGGGTTTTCTCTGCCCTTTGTACGAACCGGGGATAAGTAGTTTAATAAATTATCATTCTAGCTGCCCTGGTGTTGTATTCAAGTCTAACTGCCCCGCTCTGTTTTGCTCTGCAGCACGGTGACGTCTGCCGTCTTCACGGTGGGGGACAACGTCGTCTCTGGGAGCGACGACCGCACGGTGAAGGTGTGGGATCTGAAGAACATGAGGTCGCCGATAACAACCATCCGCACTGACTCGGCTGTCAACAGGTGGGTGAAAGGTGGGATTCTGAATAAGTGGATCAATTAATAGGTTGGCGGGGGGGCAGACCCAGTGATGTGGCCTGAGGGGCACAGTCTCTCTCATTTTCTTTTTTTAAAATTTTATTCATACTTTGTATTCAAAGTTGTATTTATATTCATTTAGAGCTGTTTTGATTTAACTGCTGGATCCAAGGTGGGCATCCATGGGTTGGATGCCCACCTGGGTGGGGGAGGGGTTATAATTTTGTGGGCCTGTTTGTCCTTCCATGACCTGGAAACCTTGCTGAAGTGCATTGCATTGTGAACTTTCAATGTGAGCGCAGGGTAGCTAAAAATCTGGTGGCCAGTAAACTAAAAATGGGTCATCATTGCGTCTTTTAGCAGGAAAACGAACCACAACATCTGCCCAAATGGTTCACCAGACACAACATCAACCTTCTTCCTCAGTCTCCAGAAGGTCTGTTCTGTTGGCAAAAGGGGGGTTGTACAAAGTATTGAGAGCAATTGTGGCGACAATGATTTTGTTCAGAACAGTTATTCATTTTCACTGAATACATTTCCTCAAATTATAGCTTGGGCTTTAAAAAAATGTTCACACTGAGATTATGCTGCGGCAAAAAAAACATAGCCTTTACACACCTTTACCAGGGTGCCAAAAAAACTTACTTGGTGCACCTGTTTTTAAAAATGGCAATTTTCTTGACAAATCCTGGATCTACCCCTGCACTAAAATGAAAGTGCACCATTTCTTTCATTTTTTTATTTTTCCAAAATAGTGTGGCAGTAAGAGGTCTTTGTTCAGTGTTTTAGACAAGAACTGGGTAGAGAGAGAATGGGGGAAGAGATGAAGCAAACGTCCTGAGATGGGGGATCTAACTGTGGACCACAAGTGTCACTCAACGCCTCAAAAGTTTCAGTGGTCGCTGATTAAAGTGCTGGGCTGCAGTGGAAAAATATCCCTGGGTCTGTGCAACTTTTTTGAATAAATCATTCAGAAACGGCTGAGTTGTTGGACCTTTTTGCCACTATTGCAACAGAACTCTGCAAACTAAATCTGCTTCACAGTGAAACCTGTGATGTTTCAGGATAAGCGTCTCGGCCAACCAGAGGATCATCGCTCTGCCGCACGACAATCGGCAAGTCCGCCTGTTCGACATGAGCGGAGTGAGGCTTGCCAGGCTTCCACGCAGCAACCGCATGGTAAGCAGAAAACAAAGCGGGCCAGAACGACCCTCATCCTGTTGGCTTTTTAAGAACCATAAATGTCCGTGTGCGTGCAGGGTCACAGGCGAATGGTGTGCTGCACGGCGTGGAACGAGGAGAACCAGGCGTGCAACCTGTTCACCTGCGGCTTCGACCGGCAGGCCATCGGCTGGAACATCAACATCCCCGCCCTGCTGCAGGAGAAGTGATGGACGGATCAGAACCCATCCCTGCTGCCTCAAACACACCAGCACGTTTGCCCTGCGAAACATTTCAAGCGACTCGTATTTGGAGGGTGTGAAACCCATCGTTACAGCAGGTGGTGTGTGTGAGGCCGTAGATCCAATCGTTTCATCTGGACCCCCTTTTATTTAGCATGGACAGTGAATTTGTGCCATTTCTGTGTGGAAGTACATGTTTGTGTGCAGGCCACTGCTTGCATCACTGCTGTTTTAGTTACTGCCAAACAGCTGCTCCTGCATGTAGATAACCTTGGTTTGCAAACGTTGCTTAAAAAGCAGTCGGTAAACAATTTTAAAGTGCAGCACAGTGTGTAGAATATGTATACATGATGTTGTGGCCTGATTAAGTGACAGATTCAGTGTCTTAACCACCCTTTGGGAGGTGGAGTTTGGTGAATATGACATAGCTCTGAGCTGTTTTTATCCTATAAGGAGTGTTTCCGGTCACAGAACCAAACATATCACATGCGTCCGCCACGTCACGCGTGGATCGCTTCGTCTTAAAACGGTTCCAGCGCAACAAATCGGTGCCCCTGCCACCTCCTTTTGATGCTTTCACTTTACATTTAGCCTTCATGTTTGCAGATCTCTTTTTTTTTTTTGTCCAACATTTTGTTACTTGCCTTTTTCTGTGTTTACAAAGGAGATTTTTAATATATAGACATGGATTTATTCTGCCGGGATGAAGAGGTGTTAGAGTGAAGCAATAATGGGAAATGACTGCACTTAAACAGTCCACAAATCGTCCATTTGTCTGTGACCGGGCTTCAGTGTCAACATGCTGCTGCTTTAGATGTGTGTTGGTGACCTTTACAGTGCAGGTGAGCAGTTTGCATCCAGTCGTCATAAGTTAGATGTTCGGTTTTTATTGTCAGGGTGGAATGAATAGAAACAAGTACTGGGTGCACAAGTTGGACTTTACTGAGCATTTCCCCTCAACCAACAGGGTCGAAAGTATACATACAGGGTTTTTTAATTCTGGCTGGGTGTTTGAGCACTCTTGGTGATATTGGAGAAGCTAATTTAAGCCGGTTGGTTTCCTGGCACAAACTCTGTATCGAAGCAGGTCAGGGCCATGCCAGATTCTTAATGTCTGTCAGCTTTATCCAGTCCAAGACCTGTTTTGATGTGACCTGTTGGGATGCCCCACCTCTATCCAAGTTTCAACCATCTGAGCCAAATCTTTACCATCATGCGCAAGGAAATTGGTTAGAATGCTAAAGAGCGACCGACCAAGGCTCAAGCCTGCTATGCACTGGATAATGCTGGAACACCAGCGCCACTGTCCACAGTGAAGGGAGGTTAATACCAGTATCTATTGAGAGGATGCAAACTACGAGAAAAACACACTGGTACATAGTGGGTAGAATAATGAATTCTACAACTTCACCTCTACTGAACAGTGACATGGTTGAAACGTTGATACAACCGGGTTTTCCAACAGGACAATGATCCCCAAAGCCATGAAATCTGGATAAAACAGGCTCGTGTTAAGCTTTCACAACGGCCCCGATTTAAAAATAATTAAATTATTAACTTTGCTTAAAAGCCTGGCCTGAGCCAGGAATCCAGCCAGTTTATATGAGCCCCTTATTCCTGCTAAGAGTGCTCACACATCCCACCAGAATAATGCCAGAATATTGTTGAGGTGCATCTTTGTTTGGTACCTTTCCCCAAATATTTAGCACCTAATATGTTTTCTGCGCATGAGAGAAAACATTCAGTAAATTCAAACTTGTGCACTCGCTGATTATTTTGAAATATAATTGAAGTTGTATCATCTGGAAAAAGAATAGTTTAAAAGTGTCATTGAAATGAAAGCATTTATGCCAATAATGACTGTGATGACGGCTGTATGTAAACCTCTGACTGGACCTGGGCCGGACCCTCTTTTTGCCACCTCAGAGCTCTGTGTTGCTGTAAATCATGAGCCCAAAGTGAACTTATGTGGCTACTGTTAGTGTGTGCGCTTCAGTGACACCCCGTGTCCCTCTCTGCAGTGGTCCGTTGTTGCACCGTTTTGTCTGTCTTTAAGAAACAGAAGCAATACTCGGCTCCTCAATGTTACTCATTTTCAGAGTGAGGATTTATTGGTATTTTGTAAATAGTTAGCTGTGTCTTTAAAAGAATCAGAATCTGGGTCGTCGTCAGGTACTGTGCTGGACCGGATTCTTAAAAATGCTGTATGTTACATGTGCAATGTCCTGACCTGAAGTCACACTGTTGTTTTTGATCTCCTTCAGATGTTTAACTTATTCCAGTGCTGTAAACCTCATCAAACCACCTGTACATGTGACTGGTAGGCATACTGCGTAAATACGTGTGTTCAGAACACGTCACCGCTGTCTCCTCAATAGACAATAGAACCGGATACATTTTAAAGTAACATGAACCTGAAATTGTTGGAATTAAATTAAAATGCCTTACTACTGCATCGAGGACGGCGTATGACTTTCATCCATCTTTGGATCAGGACGCTCCTCCACATGTTAAATAAGTAATTGTGCTTCACAGCTCGGTGCAGATAGGTTTGCTTTGTCTGTTTCATTCGCGGAACTCCTGCCCAGTGGTATCGGTGTCCCATTACTCTGTAGGTGGAACGGCAAGTCCAGAGCACACACTGCTTCTGAATATCAACCTGGAGGAAATCTGATTTTTTTGGATTGATACATTAAATTATAACGTGCCAGACTGCAGGAGTAAAATATACATTTATAAAGTGGATCTGCCTTGGCTCACTGTAGTGAATTTCTATTCACCTCTAACTTCATTATGTGATCATCTTTGCATACTTTATTGTGATAGCTTTGTGCTCTCTGACACTTTCCAATAAAAAGATGTGATTTCCTTTTCCACTCTCACATCTCTCTCATCTTATTCATCCCCACACTTTTCTGATTCTGTTCAATGAGTCTTTTATCGCTCTGAAAATTACATTTTATTCATCTGCAAACCCGGAACTACTGATGTCTCTTCTTAATGAGAATGAATCCATATGAACAAAGTAAGCGTAACCTCTTTCACTTCTAAAGATTTTCTTATTAAGACATGGTAAAAAAAAAATCTAAATAGAGAAGAAATATAGTTTTGTATGAACCAGTAACTTTTAGAATCAATAACTTGAAGTCACTGTGATACCTAACGAAAGAGGATGTTCGCAGAGGTTCTGTTGCAGCTTGAATCAGTCTGAGGTCTGGACTTTGACTGAGCCATTGTTACACTTTGGGATTATTGTCCACCTTTTGAAAACCATCAGCTGACAAATGGATAATCTGACTTTTGACCTCTAGACCCTAAAGCTGTTACTACAAGCTTTCTAGGTCATGGCTACAAAACAGAACTCACATTATCAGCCCACTACCACTGTGCTTTACAGTTTCTAAGTCTAATTCCAAACAGTTTGTTTTTTCCAGCCATACACTATCATGTTACAGTACTTCTGATCAATGTGTTTAGAGAAAATATTTCCAGGAAAGCTTTAAACTAGGACATTATTTAGGTGCATGAGCTGACTCATTTTGGATCTCAGGTCAGCTCGTTTGTTGTATTTGCTGCTCAGCAAGCTTGATTTTCCCAAACTGGACTTCCAGGGTTTTTTGTTTTAACAGAGAACTGGGAAAATCCAGCTTCCGAGTTCCGAGCCTTAGATGTATTTCAACATTTGTGTCTTCTATGCAATGCTTTTAAGTGTATGACATATTAAGCTCTTTCCTTTTATATCTTGTAAAGCACTTTGATTTGCCTCGTGTATAAACAGCGCTATAAATTTGCCTTGATGCGTTAGCTTTGTACTCTGGAGTTCCCCAAACTGCGTATCTGTGTATGAATGTGTGAGCGTTAGTGAGTGCGATTGGGTGAATGTGGCTCTAGTGTAAAGCGCCTTGAGTGATCCGTATGACTGGAAAAGCGCTATATAAGTTCAGTTCATTTACCATTTAAAGTGACCTCAGAATGAACCCCTGATGAACTCCACAATTTAGTTTCACTCAGATTTAGAATTACCTGCCAAATACGATCTTAACCAGTTTAGCACAGTATGAGACACAATTTTTAGGTGACTGGAAAGCACAACAGAGATTATTTTTTACATTAAAGTGTTAAATTTGTTCATAAATGGTCTTTTTAATTATCTATGCCAGTAATGTTAGATTGGATATCTGGCCTGGTATTACTTATTGATGATTTTAGGTTTGGTTTAAAAGAGCTTTGATTACTGGAATATTCAAGGCTTTGGGAAAATGATCTGATTCAAGGGAAGTACTTGCTTGTGTCATGGCCAACACAGCTAAGAACAGAAGTTCTTGGCTCTGTGAATTCCTAGATGACTGCTAGTGCCAGTTAACAAAGATATATCGCCTTGTGCTCCGTACAGGTTGATGTTTTAATGTAAACAGTCAGTTTGTGATGTGTAGCCTACCTGGCTGCAGTGTCCATAAGCAGCACCTGGGAAGCTACGTCTGGTCTCCTAGGATCTTCCGTTCTGTTTCATTACTTCCTGACTGCCAGTGGCAGTAAACAAAGTGGATGAGTTATGCCAGCAGTCTCACGAAGAACGGGGTAATCAGTCATTGCTCTGGAGGCTGAAGCCAGAGCAGACCTGCGAGCCACGTCAAGGAGGTAGAAGCCCTTACCGCTGCCCAGGATGTAGTCACACTCCTGGTAGAATGACGCACACCATACACCAGCACAATGGCCTTAACCACCCAATGTGACAGCCTGTAGAAACTGCCTGCCCCCGTTCTTCCCACAGTGGCATATGAACAGCTGGTCCATCTGCTGGACCGCACCTGTAGCAGTGATGTACAGCTACAGCGCTCGGACTGGGCCCAGCAAATACGCTAACCTCTGTTCCTTGGATCGGATTGGAGGAGAGTAGTATGCTCCCAGCTCAATGGCCTCGTTGGCCGAACCTTAGCCAGGAAAGCAATGTTCAGCCACTGGATCACCCCGGAACCATCTGCCTTCCAGCACAGACAGGTCGGGGTAATAGCAAGGGCGTTGAGCTCACTGACATGCTTCGCTGTAGTCACAGGCAAAAGAAAAGCCAAAGAAAGCAAAAGAAACCACATCAGCTCAAAAGGAGGCCCAATCAATGTCCTCAGCACCAATGGGAGGTCCCATGCTGCTGCTGGCCTTCATCGGGGAGGACGTAGCTGTCTCACCCCTTGGAAAAACTGCGTCAGCCAGTAATACGCCCCCACCTACCTGTCTTCAACATGACGATGAAGGACAGAGATTGCTGCCAGGTGAACCTTCAGGGTCAACACAGCCCTTTCAGCGTCAAAACGACATTGGAGGTATTGCAAAATGTCCTCCAGGGAACTGAGAACCGGGTCCAAACATCTGTCACTACACCATGCTGTAAAACATTGCCAACAACAAGCCTAAGCCTTCAAAGTAGAAGGAGCCCAGGCACTCTAGTGTCTGGCAGATTGAGGGCTCCAGCCCCCTTCAGCGACCACACCGTGGGGATGTCACACCTTCCCGTCCATCTGGGACAATAAGTCCTGTCTCACTGGAAGCCGCCATGGCTCCCCATCCAACAGATGGAGGAGCAATGGAAACCAGACTCTAACGGGCCTCTCCGGCGCCACCCAGAGAACCCTCTGAGTCAACGAGTTCACCCGCTGAATAGTGGGGAGGATCAACGAAAATGGTGGAAGAGCTTATAGCAGCTCGCCCAGCCAGATGTTGTCAAGGGTGTCCATCCCCAGCGGGGAGCTAGGTTCTGCCAGGGAAAACCACAACGGGCAATAACTCGTGCTCTGTGAGGCAAAGAGATCCACCTGGGACTCACCAAACCGAACCCAGATCTGCTGCACCACCTACGGACATGCACTGCCACACCGCTCCTCATCCCAGGGACAATGTGTCCATTGTCACCACCTCCTACCATGCTGGAAATGCACTGAGTGGGACCCTGTGTTGCAAGTATGTGGTGTCTCTCCAGCAACAGAGAAGAGCTCTGCACTTGGGTGTGACCTGCACCCTGTTGGGTAGGGGGTCGTGCAGTCGTCCGATACTGGAGCCTGTGCCAGCCAGACCTGACGTCGCATGACCACCAAGGTGGCCAAAAGACGACCCAGTTCCCTTGACATCAGTCCAAAGGCTTGCAAAGGCATATCATTGGTTTTAGAAAAAGCTACCCTGGCCAATCCCTGGCTGCAGCATCTGAGACTGGGCTAGCAGAAGCACGAAGAGGGAATTGTTGATATGACCCATGTTAGCCCCAATGTCATAGGCTCAACACAGAAAGCTGTCGATCACCTGGCACTGGCCGCTCAAACAGGCGCCTTCTCCTTCAACACCTCGTCTAGAGAGAGAACCTTCAAGGTGATGCAATGATCCACGGGAAGCTTGCGGTCCAGCCCATGGATCCCGAGATTGCGCATGGAGGCAAGGGTTCTCGCATTCCTGCCATGGTGACTGAATGCACTTGGTTCTTCAAAGAAGGCCCGGCCACAGTGGAACCTCAAACAGAGGGGCCACCGGGGGCACGCCAGAAAAAAGAAGAGCCTGTGGGACGGGCTGCCGGTGCACCATTCAGTAATGACGTTCCAGAACCTTCGTTGACCTCCATAGTGGGGAGGCTCAACCCCTCAAACCAGGAGGCCCAACCCTTCCTCGAGGGTCTGAAAGTCAGAATTAGAGGCCCTCACGGATATCATTTCATCCAAACTCTGCACCCGAATCCCAGGGATCCTCCTGGGTCCTGGGAGGCAGGCTGGGGGCTGGAGTACCCAAAAGAGCCTTAAGCTTCTCCACCTCAGCCCTTAGAAAATCCACCTCCTGCCAAGAGGGATGCTGCAGCTTTGCCCTCTGCCACCGTGGGCTATCGTGATCCCCAGCTGACGTATCCATGCGCTGGTCGGAACACGCTTGAGGCACCCTGAAGCGGCAGCTCTCCTACAAACAGGAGGCCTTCAACCTCATGCAGCCTGTCCTCTCTCACCAAGAGCGGCTGGATGCTGCAATTCATACACGGGTAAGTTAGAGAATTTCTGAGATGACCCACGCCAGGCACTTGGGACACTGGTCATAGCTGTCCTCTACTTGGAGAGAGAACCTTGCGTGATGCATTAGACAATGCAGCGCCCTTGAAAAAGAAGGTAATTATTCATAGGAGGCAGGCTCCCTGGTTTAATTTAGATCTGCGTACTTTAAAGCACAATGTTAGAAAATTGGAGAGAAAATGGCGCTCTACACACCTAGAGGATTCCTACTTAATCTGGATAAATAGCCTACTGTTGTATAAAAAGACACTTCACCAAGCTAGAACAGCTTATTTCTCATCAATAATAGAAGAGAACAAGAATAATCCTAGGTTTCTCTTTAGTACAGTTGCTAAACTTAGACAGAGTCATAGCTCTGTTGAGCCATCCATTCCCTTAGCTCTCAGCAGTCATGACTTTATGGGATTCTTCTTAAATAAAATTGATTCTATTAAAAATAAAATCTTTGAAAAACTCCCGAAGATGATTACTTCATCCTCAGCAAGTGAGACAACATTGGAAGTAACTGTAGAACCTGATCTGTGTTTGGACTGTTTTGATCCTGTGGAGCTTCCTGAGTTATGAGAAATATTAGCTTCATCTAAACCTTCAACTTTTATGTTAGACCCAATCCCAACCAAATTGTTTAAGGAACTGTTCCCTCTGATTACCAGCCCCATTTTAGGTATGATTAACCTATCCTTAGTAAATGGATATGTACCACAAGCTTTTAAGGTAGCTGTAATTAAACCTTTACTTAAGAAACCTTCACTTGATTGAGATGACTTGAAAAATTACAGACCTATATCCAATCTTACATTCTTATCTAAAACTCTTGAAAAAATAGTTGCTAATCAAATGTGTGAGCATTTACAGAGCAATGACCTGCTTGAAGAGTTTCAGTCAGGTTTCAGAGCTCATCATAGCACTGAAACAGCTCTGCTGAAAGTCACTAATGATATTCTTATGGCCTCAGAAAATGGACTTGTGTCTGTACTTGTCCTCTTAGATCTCAGTGCTACATTTGATACAGTCGATCATAATATTCTCTTAGAAAGGCTGGAATATGCTGTAGGGATCAGGGGAACAGCACTAGGCTGGTTTAAATCTTATTTGTCTGACAGATTCCAGTTTGTTCATGTAAATGATAAATCATCTTTAAACTCCAGGGTTTAATTGTGGAGTACCACAGGTTTCAGTACTTGGGGCCAATTTTTCTTTACTATATATATGCTTCCAATAGGAAAAATTATCAGGCAGCATAGGAAAAAATTTTCACTTTTTACGCTGATGATACTCAGCTTTACTTATCCATAAATCCTGATGAGCCCAACCAGTTAGATAGACTACAAGCATGTTTTAAAAAAGATATAAAAACTTGGATGACTTTTAAATTTTTTTTTTTAAAATTCATACAAGAAAAAAAGTTGTTGTCCTTTGGGAAACCGGAGTCTTTAAAAAAGAAACTGCTTAGTCAATCATTTAAACCCTTGATGGAAATTAATTGACCTCCGTTAATAAAGAAAAAACCTTGGTGTTATTTTTGACCAGGACATGTTCATTTTTAATCCCATATTAAAAAGGTTTCTAGGATTTCCTCTTTCACCTCCGGGAACATTGCCAAAAATTAAAAAATACCTATCCAGAGTGACGCTGAAAAAATAGTCCAGGCATTTTTATTACTTTTAGGCTGGACCATTGTAATTCTTTACTATCAGGATTTCCACAAAATGCAGTTAAAAGCCCCTTCAGCTGATTCAAAATGCTGCAGCAAGAAATTCCGGGTTAAAAAATTAAAAAAAAAGGAGATCCTATTTCTCCTACTTTAGCTTCCCTTCATTGGCTCCCTGTTAAATCCAGAATAGAATTTTTAAAATTCTCCTCCTCACATATAAAGCCCTTAATGATTTAGCTCCATCATACATCAGGATCTGATTGTTCCCAATATTCCTAACAAAAGCACTTCGTTCTCCCGGCCCGGGGTTTTACTGGTGGTTCCTAGAAGTCTCTAGAAGTAGAATGGGAGGCAAAATTTCCTTCAGTTATCGAGCTCCTCTCCTTGGGGAACCAACCCCCCGGTTTTTTTTGGGGCCCGTGAGGCAGACCCCTGTCTACTTTTAAGGCTAGGCTTAAAAAATTTCCTTTTTTTGATAAAAAGCTTATAGTTTTGGAGTGGCTTAGGCTTTTCTTCCTTATTTTTTTTCCTCCGCCTTCCCCCCTCCCTGTTTTTGGAAGGAGTAAGGGGGTTCAGGTTAGCCTAAACCCCGGCTCTGTTATGTTGAGGTGCCACACAAACCCCCATTTCTGCTACCTGTCTGACCCCCTTCCCTTTTTCCCAAAGGGGTTATAATCAGTCTGACGAGAGAGGTATCCCAATCCTTGTGGTTTTTTAGTTATAACAAAGGCCATCAGTGGGCTCTAGATGGACAAACTTTATCAGTCTATTATTTTTACTTAGTGGCCCCCCACACTGGCCCGTTTCCTTTGGGGGGGCCGGCTCGGGGCACTCGGTGGTTTGGTCTGGCCCCCCCGGCGGGCCCTGCGCCGTTCCGGACCCTTTTTTGGGGTGCCTTGAGACGATGTTGTAAATAAGCGCTATATAAATAAATAAACTGAAACTATCTGTGTAGGTTATGCTGGCTATAGGCTTAGGCTGCTGGAGGACATAACGACCACTTTTCACCCCTTCGCTACATTCTCACACTACTCTCCAATTTTTCATTATTTGCTGTTATTTCAGGGTTTTTAAAATTTATGTTCTCTCTCTTTTCTCTTCCTAGAAGCTACACCTAGCCCGACTCTGTGTCAAACCTGTGACAAACCCTTTTTTGGAGAGGGGCATCGTCCAAGCTTCTGCTGGCAACAAAACTTAAACTCACCCTCTACAGATGATCCACATGGGCCCCTGTCTTTCAGTGTTTAAACCCTTTTCTCTCTCCTAGACATGGCTACTGACTGAGCTTTTTACTGTAACTAAATTTGTGCTCTCTTTCAGACTCTAACCTTGAAAACTGGCTCAAAGTATATCTGTTTTTTATTTCTAAATGAAACGACTGAACGAGCTACATCCACTAATATTTACCTTTTTCCCTTCCCATAGAAAAGTACTCCTGGATCAGTGCTTCTGTATTCTTTGTGTGTCTCTGCTCTGTTCTCTCTAACCCCCAGTTGGTCGTGGCAGATGGCCCCCCTCACACTGAGCCTGGTTTTGCTGGAGGTTTTTCCTTGTTAAAAGGGGAGTTTTTCCTCTCCACTGTTGCTACATGCATGCTCAGTATGAGGGATTGCTGCAAAGTCAACGCCAGTGACTGTCCACTGTCTCTACATGCTCCAACCGGGAGGAGTGAATGCTGCAAGTCACTGACTGGATGCAATCTGATGGTTTCCTTAGACAGAAAAACTTTTTATCCAATTTGAATAAATAACTGAATCTGACTGCACTGTTCAATGGTTAGGATTAATTGGAATGTATGTACCTGACTTTTGTGAATTGCCTTGAGACAACGTGTTGCGAATTGGCGCTATATAAATAAACTGAATTGAATTTAACCTTACAAGACATGCACACCGACATCCTCCGTGTACCAGCCCAACCAGGAAGACTGAGCGAGAGCTTCAGTCAAACTGAAGAATGCAACCACAACTGCGGCAGCACAGAACATGGTAAGATCATCCAGCCATTTACCATATGTTACCTGCTATCACTCTTATGTGACCAGAGAAGAAGTGCCGGCCAGCTGTATCAACGCTGGAAGTGGATGAGCTGTCCACCTTCAAACACAAACAAACCGCAGAAAAAAAGAACGCCAACCACAGCCTTAGAGGGCTAAAAAACAGCACTCCCTACAGTTAAGTCACAGGCAGGATGACACCAATCAACACAGAAATGTGTGCTTACCTCTATTAGGCCGCAAAAAACCAAGAAGTTTCGAAACACTTATGGAGCAATCAACTTGCGAAGCACGCCAAGTCTACAGCGAGAAGATCCAAGAGACCGGACGTAGCCTCCCCGGTGCTACTTCTAGACATGCAGCAGCCAGGCAGGCTACACCGCATACTTGACTTTGTTTACATAAAACCTTGACCTGTGTGGAGCGCAAGGAGACATATCTACTTTGTTTGCTGCCACTGGAAGTCAGGAAGGAATGAAACAGAACAGCTTTTAAAACGTAGTGGGCAACAAATCAAGGCAGCAAGTTCTGGATTTCAGTTTGTTAATTGATTCTGTCAAATATAATTCGGATCGTAACACTCCTTTAGTTGCCGTGATGATTCTGGAGGCACAGGCTATCAGAGGTGGACCCCTATACTGCTTTTCTTATTGTCTTATTTTGTCAAGTAGCCACTGAAATTACCGGGGGGATTTCCATTCGATTTTTCCACCCTGCAAGTTACAAATTCTGACTTCTAATTACACCATTAGGATTTTGTGTAGGACAAGTCATTAACCATTTTAAATGCTTTCCAGAAAATAGAAAAGCTTTGCCATACACCTACACCAAATGCTTTATTTGGTAGTTAAATGAAAATGTAAACAGTCCCAGGGTTTTTCTTTTGTGATGAAACTGGGCAAAAAGAAACTTATAACATTCTCCATGTCAGCACAGTGTAGCGGTGAAACCTTGCAGCACACGTTGGCGTTGTGGGGTATTGTGTTTTTATGTCTCTCATTCTCACTGACTGGCAGTTTGTAACATGGAGATAGAAAAAAGCATGGAGCTTCTCTCTGCCCCCGTCCATTAGATTAGAGCTGTGCGGCCGTGGCCAGCCGCCGGATCAAACTGTCAATTATGGAGTTTATTGTGGAGCACAGAGCATACCGTGGCTGTAGGGGGAAAGGTGGGGACGAGCTAGCTACCTCGACTGGTCTCCTCTTTCATCCTCCGGGCGAGTTTGGCTGCTGGTCTGTGTGACACCTGCTGTGAGCCTAACTGAGATAACCATTTCCCCGTGGATTTCCCCGGGGAGACGCAGCAGTGGGGAGGCCTCTTTAATAATGTGCAGGTGCTCTCTAGGGTCAGCACATTATCGCAGTGACAGGTGATCATGACAAAGTAGAAATAGACCAATATTGGAGAAGGATATATAAAAAGAAACCAGACAGGCAAAAGTAAAATTACAAGATTTAGGGGTTTTATTCACATATACAGTACAAACATTCACTTTTTATGTTACTGAAATGTAATTTACAGACCTTAGCAGCAGTTCCTCTCATACCTCCATTTACATCATAGTTGGACATTTTTAGATTTCTTTTACATTTTCATCAACATCATTTGTACAATTGTTTTTACATATATACACTTTGATAAAGTATTGCCAATCAGACATACCTTATATGTTTTATCTCAAAAATAAATTTGTAAAACTCTGTGATCGCAACCATTAGGGTGCGAAATAGTGATGAATGATGTCACACTTTCCCTAACTTGATACCGAAAAGACAAACAGACGAAATTTACATAAAATCTATTCCCCAGTAGAGGTTGTTTTTTGCGTCTGAATTAATATATAGCAGTAGCTCAAGATATTTATCCCCTTCTTTTTGCTCTTAGTTCTGCATTTTCTCCTGCAGTCAGAACTTGGTCCTCAACTACTGGTCAAGTGTTGGCCAATTTCAGCAACTTTTACATCACAGTGAGGTTTGGAAACTTAAATCAGATATAAACCAAATTAATGCAGTAGACTCATTGTGGCTGATAATGACTTAATATTCACCTCCAAAAAAGCTGCAGAAGGCCAGATCAAA
The DNA here is from genome assembly GCA_036173005.1 of Crenichthys baileyi. Lineage (NCBI taxonomy): Eukaryota > Metazoa > Chordata > Actinopteri > Cyprinodontiformes > Goodeidae > Crenichthys > Crenichthys baileyi. Next base: position 573,755 of record JAHHUM010000603.1, read on the forward strand.
ATGTGCTGAAAATAAATGAAAACAGTTCCAAAGAGATTTGCTGACTGCTGTATATCAGGCTATCTATTACAATAGTTAATGCAATACAAGCCAGTAACAATATTTCTCAGGATTCTTTGGATCTTTAACAGTACCAGCTGTTGGAGAATTTTATGTCTTTCTTTCAGTTTTCCATTGTTTCAAATGATGCTGACCTATAGTAGAACAATATTTTACCTTAAGTTGCTTTTTTTCCCCAAATCAACACAATGGGATTGCACAGTATGAATACAAAAGTATTCATACCCCTTCATCTTTTTACAGTTTGTCCCCTAACAACCAAAAACATCAATATATTTTTAATTCGGATTTTATGTGATACAGCAACAATGAAAGGGAGTTTTTCTTTTCTTTTTCTATTGTTTTACAAACCAATATTTGAAGTGTAAGTGAGTCATTGTAAAATATGAACTTGCTTTCATCTGAACCATTCCAGTCTGGTTGGACGTCAGTGTTGCTGTCCCACTGGAGGTCAACCTCTGTCCCAGTCTTCTGCAACCTTTTGAAAGGATTGCTCTAACCAATTTTCATTGCTCTGTATTCAGTTCCATGGAAGCAACATGGAATAGTTTGGCACCGTATCTGATGCTTTATTTGTATATTTGTAGCTTCATCACAATACATGACAGTGTAAGAGTGCAAGATTCTACGGTCTTTCTTTTTAATATCATTATCTGATCGGACCAAACACATTCAGTCCAGCCCAAGCAGATGAAATTTGTTTTAAGACTTGTTTATAATGTTGTTATAAATATAATAGAAACATGGATCACTAAATCCCAATTACATTACTACTATAATAATAATAATATTAATAACAATACATGAGCCAAACCGGTGAATATTTCTCGAGATAAGGTAGTTTTTTGTGTAAATCCGTCTGTTTGTCAGCCCATCTCCCACACAAAGTGAAACTGACCTGTTAATTAAATTGCCAGGTCTCAAACAGATGTAGGACAATAAACAGAGAAACCACTAGATGTCACTCTCACTGCTCGGATCCCACTGATTTTCCTCTTGCTGCTGCTGGCGATCTGAGTGCTTCGGCTGAATTATTTATAGAGAACACAGCGGTGACCGAACAATATAGTCATGATCATAATGATTATAAAGACATCACTGTGATGCACAGATGAAATATGCAAAGACGAATGCATTAAGGTGCAGATTTACATGGGGTTGATGGTGACCTACTGTATGTTTGCCTTAAAGTGTGTTAAGTTAGACCTCAGGTCTGATGGTAATGGGATGTGAAAGCATGGAAAAAACATTAACACTACTTGTTATGAGAATTTTGCAAAAAAAGTGACCAAATGAATGTTGCTACTGAGCTTGTATCAAGACCAACAAAATTATAAAAAACACGGCAACTTGCAGGTCAAAAAATACAGACAGTGAAGAAATAAGCAAGTCCTCTTCTCCTCCTTCCTTCTTGCATTTAGTCAAGTGGTAACGATGTCATTTATACACCTCGCCTTCTCGAGGGGTGCATTAACCTGTCGTTGTGTCATGTTTAGCTCCCCCAAGGGAGAAAGAGGGCATAGAAGAGTTAAAAGGGTGAATTAAGAGGAGGGCAGAGGTAGTAATAAAAGAGGAGAAGGTGAAACACCCTGTCCTTCTCTTTCCTCACTCCCTTCCTCCGTCTCCATCACAAGTCACCCTGACAGGGCCGGTAATTGGACGTGGACCCTCTTTTTTTTTTTTTTACCTTCCCCTTTCTCTGTCTGTCTCGCTCTCTCTCCCCTGTGGCTTCACTCCTCAGCGGGAGCCGCAGGGCCCGGAAATAGCTGATGACAAGATAGCGGCTGCCTTTTATTCTGCTCAAGGTTACCCCAACCCCTTTTCCTTGACAGCCACATAAGGGAAGGGGGTGCATTTAGATGGGTGTTTGTTTAAACCTGTGTGTTTGTGTTCAAAGAATGTCAGAGGAAAACATCCAGCTTTTCAACTCCAGTTTTCCTCCTGTCTGACCTTCCCACTAGTGGTTTCAGTGACGGAATGAAAGAGCGACAAAAAACAGAATGAACCACGGAGACACACACAGGGGTTGATAATCTTCAGTTTGGAGGGTACACTTCGTGGTATGAAGCTGTGAGATAAGTCATCTTGCCCTAAAAAAATAAAGGTCATACACACACCTCCTCCCCAAACACACACACACACACCCATTGTCACTTAGACAGACAGCAGGAACTGCTCCTGCTCCGGTGGCTTCTTCACCCAGGTACCGAGGCCCGTCTCCTGCAGAGACTTGAACCACTGCTGCTTCGCTGTCTGGTAAGGACGCGCCGCCATCTTGGCCTCGCTGTACATGGGCTGGCAGTCCGTTGCTGAGCTGGAGACGTAAACCCCCAGCTGAAAAACATATCAGAAACGTGGGCGTCGGACATAACTGTAAAGATGCACTGGAAAAGGATTCAGTACCAATAAACTGGTTTGTATTTTACAGCTAAAAAAAATCTGAAAAGTTAGGAGGTAAATATGTATCAACAGCCTTTACTCTTGTACACATTTATTCACTTTTTGGAGTTCTGGCATTGTGGGCAACAGGCACAGGCGGGATACCGAGGCATTTCTTTCCGTGGCAACACTCTATAGCTCACTCTGAGGGATCCTAAGGAGTACCTATTTCAGAAAGAATATATATAATCCCTTCATTGAGTTCAAGGTCTGGTAGAAATCCTCCAAAAGTTGCCCTCCAGGAGTGATAGACAAATTTGTAAATGTAGACCTTTGCTTTGTGACTACGCTCCAATGGCCCCAGTCCATCTATCCATCTCCAGCTCCATCCTGCTATGAGGCAAAGTCTGTCCCCCAAACCCAGAAGGAGCAACTCACCCTTTTCCTTAATACTCTAATATTTAATCCCCTAGTTACTGGAGCACTTTTCAGCTGAAGGAGCCACAAAGATCTACAGCTCAGGTGGGAGAATGTGTCGACAGATATTAAAGGTGGACTCCACAAATCTGGCCTGTTTGGAAAAGTAGATCCTAATTACAGCTTGCCACAAGTCACGTAGGGGTCACAGTAAACATTTCAAAGTAGGTGCTCTAGTTAGATCACAGCAAACTGAAACCTTTTGGTCTACATGCAAAACGTAATGTCTGGATAGAAACTAGCACTGCACCTCACCCTGAAGACATCATTGCTGCCGTGAAACATTGTTCTGGCAGCATCATGCTTTGGGATGCTTTTCTTCAACAGTAACAGAAAAGCTGGTCAGAGTTGATGGGAAGATGGTTTGAGCTAAAAACAAGGGGATTCTGGAAGAAAACGAGTTAGAGGGCGCAGAAGACTTGAGGTTGGTTGTATGCTTAGAGTTGTGCTTTTAGCAGAACAACATGTTGGAATGGCCCAGTCAAAGTCAAGACCTAAATCCAACTGACTGCAGAGAAAGGTGGTTGTACAAAGTATTGACTAAGGGGAACTGATTACAAATGCATGCCACACTTTTCAGATGTTTAATTGTAAACTTATTCTTCAGCTTTAGAACAACATGCTTCTTTGCGTTGGTCTATTACATAAAATCCATTAACGTTTGTGGTTGTAATGTAATGGCCTGCAAGGCTCTGTAGAGTCGGGGCAAAAAGGTGCCGAAGGTTTAGTCAGGGTGGACTCTGTGGGGGTTGCAGGAAAAGGGGCAAGCAAAACAAAACGAATGAGCCGGCACAAATGCATTTGGGGGCTGCAGGAGGGGGTGGATGTGGGGGTTGGGGGGGCTTCAACAGCTGTGTAATCTCCCCATTTAAATTTCACAAGCAATTGCACATTCTCTGTGCTTTTTGTGCATTCGTACTGTCGCAGAAGGGAAACAGTGAAGATCGGCAGAGAGACAAGTGGGGAGAGGGAGGCGCGGAGAGCAAAAGTTTCTTTTGGAGATTAGTGCGACTGCTCTTGCGTGGCCCGTATGCGCGGCGCGCAGGGAGCACTTAGGGTGGGGGCCTCCTCGAGTACTCCTCCAAATAATTATGGTTTCATAGTCATTATGCTTTAACGGCTCGCCATTTGCCGACGCAGGCGGTGTCTGTTACATAAAGTTTCAGAATGGAAATGAAAGTGCGGCGGGTGAAGATCCGAGCTGCCAGATTCTGATAAGCCGCACAGACGGCAGATGTTGCCAAGACGACTAATTTATCTGCAGCAGAGAGGAACTTCCACATTTCCTCTGCACGGCCACTCTGTGATTTGGATTTTAATACACACGTGTGCCTTTTGATTGTTGGAATGCTTCTTAGCAGTTAATGTTTCTGGATTTCTGGCTGGAAGCCGGAGATTTCTGATGGCAGAGGATGTTACTTGCATGCAGCTTTAGCTGAAAACTTAGTAACTCCTGTTGCATATGCAAGTTTAAGAATGGTGAGGCAAACATTTAACCACTTTAAAAGGTCATCAAATTAACATCAAATAAAATGTATAACAATGGAAGTATTATTAAATTTGCAGGACTTTATTCTAAGCAGGTTTGTCTTCACATCCTAACAGGCCAGACAGCAGTGGAATTAATAAGTGACAAGATTTAAGAAATAAAATCCCTCTGGGCTTTAATGATACAGTACCTTCAAAAGTATTTTAACTCTTTTCACAACCACAAACTTCAATACATTTTATTGGGATTATATGTAATAGACACAAAGCATCGATTAACAGTGAAGTGGAAGGAAATTATGTATGGTTTTCAACATTCAGCCCTCTTTAGGCTGATACTCCTAAATAAGATCCAGTGCCACAAGGTACCTTAAGGAGTCACTTAGTAAATAGAGTTGACATCTCGGTAATTTAATCTCAGTGTAAGTACAGCTGTTCTGTGTAGGCCTCAGTGATTCATGAAGAGCTTCAGGTATCCACAGCTCAGTTGGGAGAATCTGTTGCCAGGACAACTATCTTTGTGCACTTCACAAAACTGCCCTTTATGGAAATGTGGCAAGGAAGCAGTTATTTTTCAAAGAAAATCATGAGGGTACCTATTTAGGGGACATAGCTGTTATCAGATGCGACCAAAATTCAAATTTTTTGGCCTACATGGACAATGCTGCTTGTGGCAGAAAAACTATCACTACACATCCCCACGGTGGTGGCAGCACCATGTTGAGGGGATCAGCAAGGACAGGGAAGCTAGTGAGAGTTAATGGGAAAATAGATAAAGGGGCAATCCTGCAACCAAACCAGTTAGTGTCAGGACCTGTCTGCGTTAGGTTTTAGTTCTTTATTGGTTTCTCTGAACTTCCCTGCCTGTGTTCTTCAGTTACTATTATTTCAGGTTATTCTTCTTGGTTTAGGATCAGGATTATTTACATGGCTTCTTGGATTTCTCTGTTAAACATTTTAGTTTGTATTTTCTTGTAGATCTATTTCCTCCCTGTTTATATTCTTTGGTAGTCTCATTGTTTACTTATTTCTGTTCACTTAGATGTTTTGTTATTTCCCTGGATTCCCTCCTCATTGAGGTAATTAACCTCCCTCCTCAGTTGTCTTGCATTATCTCCCACCAGCTGCTCCCGATTCCTTCTGATTAGTCTTCCTTGTCATTGGTCCATTCTCCTCCCTACCTCAGTATTTACACTCTCTGGTTTCATTGTTCTCTACTGTTCCTGCTGTATTTAACCCTGTTTTCTGCCTGTTCCATACCTGTTTCCCAGTCTGCATTTTCAGTCCTGGATCTACTCTGTAAGCCTGCATTTATTTATTAAAGAAACCATCACTCCTCACCTTGTGGCTCTTCACCCTTGTCTGCATTTTGGTCCTACATTCCAACTTATGACAGTTAGAGGCTTCAAAAGACAGCAGTCATCCAGCAGGACAATGACCCCACACATAAGGCCAGAGGTACAATGGAATGGTTGAGATTAAATCATATTTATATGTTAGAGTGGCCCAGTCAAACACCCTTCATCCAATCTAACTCAGTTTGGGCCATTTTGCACAGACGAATGGGGAAAAATGTCTATCTGTGGATGTGCAAAGCGAATGACTCTGGGGAATAAATACAAACATAAACTATTTTGTGTTGGTCAATTACATAAATCCCAATGACATACTGTCATATTCAATAAATATGAATATGGGTTCTGAAGAGGCTGGCTGGTAAGATTAAAAGTACCTTTTTATAATAACAACCTTTAAGCAGGTAAAAAACATAGTTTTCATTAAGTCCACATTTCTGTATTTTTGATGTAATAATCTAATATTAAATGTCGTTTTCATTTGCTGTAAATGGAAAATCATTGTAATTTATGGAAATAAAGGCTTGAAAACATCAGTCTGTGTGGAATTAATCTATATAATGTCTTTCACTTAGTGAATTAGCTTACTGAAAAAATTCAATAATATTCTAATCAGTGTACAGAATGGGTCTGTACAGTGACGTTTGCAGTTGCATGAATACTTTTACAAAGCACTGTAAAATGACATCTAAAAACGACACATGAACACCGACTGGTCAAAATTCTGCACCTCCAGTCTGTGGTTGCATTTTCCAAAATCATTTTATGATATTTTCTGTTTTTCTGCCAAGACGTGGCCTCTTCAGGAGCTGAAAGCAGGAATTTAGCTTAGTAAGCATCTCACTGTGCCAACTGAGCCATACAGGACGACAGCTGAGCTACTGCTGCTGTGTGTGTGTGTGTGGTCTTGTGTTTGTGTGTGTGTATGTGTGTGAGTGAGTGGATGAAAGGACTAGTAGAAAACATTGAGAGAAGTTTCTGGTTATAAATTTACAAAATGTGAAATAGTTTAAAAGGCATTAATGTTTTTGTGGACTCAGTTTTAAGCCAGTTTCTCCAGATCTCTAGATCTAATTGTGCCACAGAACTCAGAGTTAGTGACTGAAAGCCCTTCAGCAGATCCTGATGGAGTTTTAGTCTGACCCTCGTCTGGCCTGCCTTCAGGGAGGTGAGCCCTCACCTTACGGTACAGTCTGTTCCAGCGGGTGAACAGGGCGTGCTTGCAGAGGCGTGAGGGCGTCCCTGAATCGCGTCGCCGTCCCGTCGCTGTGTTGATCACCTCCAGCTGTGGGTCGCCCAGAGTCCAGTTGACGCTAACGCACATGGCCTTCCCCTGCTGCTGGTACTCAGAATTGCTTAGTCCTGCAGGGAACGAAAACAAACACTTTAATGGTGAGGGTTGTTTTCATGGCATTCATACTGTTGCCTCACATGTGATCCATACAGTTTCTACTGTGGTAAAACATCCACAGAAGAAAATGTAGAAACTTTAGAGCCTCTCAAACCTCCACTTTGTTGCGTTTAACCTTCCTCCACCCCTGCTTCCCTCTTTCCCTGAGGCTAACAGCTCATGTTAAGTTTTGCAGCGCTGCAAAAAGTGGACCTGAGCATTAAACTGTGTGGCTGTTACCGTGCAGCTTTGATTCACCCCCAGGGAGAGAGAAAATGTTGAAAAAGGGGGCTATCAATCAAGTTCCCCATGTGTTCCTACCTTTGTAAGACAGCTTGTCTGCTCTTGTGTTTTTGCAGCCTACAGTGCTAAAGATATGCTGTATCTGCTGGAAATATTAACTCCATTAATAAAGATCAACTGCTTCACCAACACAGGACTGTCACTGTGTGCTCTGCCTGTTTCTCTGAAATAATTAACCTCTCCAGCAAAGGCAGAGAACAGGCGAAGGGGAGCTGAGTGGGAGTCTCACTGGGTTCCAGGTGTAGAATTAGCTGTTGGCACTGGGAACCCAGGTGTTGGCAGAGGTGCTGGGCCGGTGGCAGAAACAGAGCTGACAGCGTGCTGGGGAACAAATGAGCATTCAAGGCAGAGACTCCTCAAGAGGCCAGTGTAGGTGTTTCATAGGAGCAGGTTTAGTAAGCAAAACATACACCTGAATGAACAGCCTGAAGCTGTTAGAAATGTTTTATCACTGAAGTTTCCAGTCAAGATAAGGAGCAAAACAGCTGAAATCTTTTCGTTTGGTTTCAATTTTTGGCATGTTTGCATTTCATTTTCAAGTAAAACTAAAAGGAAACTTTTTAAAAACTTATAATTATTAAAAATATATGCAAATTTAGTCAGTTTTCAGTTCATAGCTCAAAGCAAATACACAACTATTCATCGTGACATGGAGCGGCTTGCAGGCTAGATGAAACATGGCTGACTGCTAACAAAAAAACAACACAACCAGTCGCCTCGCCAAGAGATGGAAAACAAGCAGGGATTTGTGTTTCACAGATGTTTCCTTTCCTGCTTTTAGCTGAGCATGTTGTAATGCTGTAAATCAGAGGCATTGATCCATCAACTGTATTATAAAGTATTTTTCTTTTGAGAAAACCAATAAGAACATCCTGGTTTGTGCTAAATAATTTGGTTGCTCTGTCAACAGTTAAAAGATTAAAAAGAAAATGTTTTTTGGGTCTCTATATATAAATATATATATTTTTTATTTAACATAAATGAATGAAGAAGCCAGGACTCAAATTGTTCTTTGAAAGAACACACTATAAATACAGTTATTCACGCCTGACCGCCTGGTTGGTTTATAAAGGGAGGAGATTATTAATAAAATAAGTAAATCTTCACGATTTTTTTTATTCACTTCATAGTACCCAACTCTTGCTATCACTTGGAAAAAGGTTTTTTACTCCAAGAATTACTAAAAATGGTTCTGGTTGTCTGCTTTGATCCTTTTTACACAAGTAAACTTTTATTTCTTCCTCCAGATACTGGTTAACATCAGCAGGCATGCTTCCTTTATGGGTCGAAACTGCTACTTGCTTCTTCATTTAATCCCGTAACTGCGTCCTGCAGAGGTAAACAAACACAGGCATCAGCTTTCAGCTTGATCGTGCTTGTTGCTGTAATGTCATTAGCCCATTCTCAGTCAGAGGTCAGGTTTAACTGCTAACTTCAGCATCGCTCATGTCACTCTGCTTGTGCCCACCTGCACACACACACATGGAGCTTGCAGTCTGATCGGACCCACACACACACCCTGCTGCTCTTAAAGGGGCTGTGTCCTCTGCTGCTGTTGATAGCTATTAGACATGCTCAGTGTAACTTTTTGGTCAATAAACCAGACAGGCTGACGGCCCTGGACTAGACGGACCACTCCAGATGGCCTGTCCACCCCTGTCCAATATCACCCATTGGCCAGTAAATCAGCTGGTTACCATGGAGAGTGACCACAGACTGGTGGACAGAGATTGTTGACCATAGGGTTACACTCGTTCTTAGGTATTTAACAGGGGTAGCTGGGGAAGCAGATTATTGCCATTATTATTTTCTGGGACCCTGACCCAGATTGTCCCGGCACATCCCGAAAACACCCAGATTAGTCCCCCAGACCCAAATTGTTCCTCTCCCCCGGAAAATATTCTTCACTAAAAGGTATGGATATTAGATGTGACTGTGATAAGAACTAGTTAAGTTCTCTGGATGTTAAGGAAACATCTTCACTGCTTCTTTTCTATCTCTTATGGCAACAAATAAAGAGAGAACATACCAGAAATATGCTCTCCCACATAAACATCAAAAAGCATGGCTCCTTGTGGCCATTCACATTATGCCCATCCATGTGCTGTCTTTACAAAATATCACCTGCAAGGATTTCAGTTTGATTTCCAACCCAGTTATTTATTATAACACGCAGCGTTAAGGTGGACCTTTTTTTTTAGCAGGCGGTTTCTTTGACCGGTTAGCAACAAATGCCTCTGATCCCATCATCTGACAGGCAGCTTGTTATACCACAAAACCAGAGCTACATTGCCTCAGTACACGCCTGCAGATCATCTACCCCCATTTCCACGCTCATCTTCTTCATCCTCACTCTTCCATTCACCAGTCTCACCTCTTTTTTTCCTCCGCTCCACGGAGCTGGATGAATCACCTGCCAAGGAAACAATCCTCTGAGTCTCTTATTACCCATCGTTCTCCTCTCTTGTGCAGATGCACCTCTTTGAACAAAAGAGCCCCCTATCCATCGTGGCTTCTTCCCTTCCCTCTCGCTCCATTCATGGCTCATTTGATTCATTCATTGGCCTTGACTCCTGTGTTTCTGTAATAGCCAATTTGATTTTTCCTTCAATGAAGACTTGATCAATGTCTCCTTTGGGAGGATGCCTGGCAGAATGAAAGAGGCTCAATGGGAGCATCTGCATATAGGATTTATTTTTAACACCCACGTAGCTCCATATTAGACACATATTTGATACTACATATAGCAGGTAAATGTGTTTCCCAGGTGGGTGAAGCAACAAGTTTGATTGAAACTGTACATTTACAATAAGTATGTTGAGATCAGGGTTAGGAATAAGAATTTCCCTCAAGGTGATAAAGTTAAAGTGCCATTAAACACCTTCAGGGAGCCACTGGGTATCACTGCAGAGCAGCTGAAACCTGAAATTATGATTGATTGTTGTTAAAAGCACACTTTGATTGAGGCTCCCCCTTTAATGGAAGTAAAAAGCAAAAATCTATGTAGCTCCTGTGCGACCACTTACATGACATTAGGATTTAATGAGTAATTGATTTTAAGCATGTTTTCATTTTCTCCTAAACCTAAAAAGTTCAAAAGTCTTCTGATGTTTCCCAATGAGCTGGTTGGTTTTATATGAAAACCTACGAAAACACTGCAACAATCTGAATCAAACATTAATAACTGAATAATCATTAATAATGCTGCTGGTTTGATTCCTTTTATCCAAAAAAAACAACAACAAAGTCACAGTTGGTGTTTGTTGAACAGTCAAGGACAAGCCGGTCGGTCTATCGATGTGTTTGAAGTTTGGTCCTCAGGGTTTGGCTGTTTGCGATAAGAGCGGCCCCAGCGATCTCCTGAGAGTTCCTCTGGGGGCCGTGCTTTTAAATAAACCTGCACTCACATATGCTGGGGAACTCATCAGGGTCAATGTTGGGGCGATGGAGGAGAGTAGAGGAAGGTGAGGGGGAGATATGTGTGTGGACATCTGAATGCGAGCAAACATCTGTCTTTTCTTCTTTTCCCCTCCAGCACTGCTAGCCCCCCTCTCCCTGTTCGGGGCTCCCTTCAGATTGAGTAACTGACTGATAGAGGTCTGATTACATTGATTTGGTGCAGGGGCATCTCCACTGTCTGTCCATCTCCTTCCCTTCCTTCACCCCTGTGCTCTTCAATAGACTTTTGCCACTCAAAGCACAGGAGGTGCAAAGATCTGACAGTTCCGGACACACAGGGAACAGACTCATTTTAAAACGTGTCAAACAGGAAAGGACCCAAAGAAATAGCAGTGCTTCCCAAGGATGTCTTTTTTGATGTGTTAGACTTTTTTTTATTATTGTTAGAATTAAGTCATTTTCATTGTTACTTATTAGTAAATTTAAAAATGGATACAAACAACAATGTAGTCTTTAATGTTGTTTGTGTTGTCCCCTCTGTTTAATTGATTTACTAATCCATACTACTTGCGCTATTATTTTGAGGTCAGAACCTAAAAAACTCTACAGCACCCGTCTGGGATTACCTCTTACAAAAATGCCCTTAAGAGTTATCAAATAAACTTTCCTTAAAGTAAAGTTTCCAAGAAAAAATGTTTAAACATATGCAAAAGAGGAACAAATGTATCATTGTTGATAACCTGTCTCTGAATTTGAGCTGTAGCTCGTACTTTCTAAGAGCAAAAACCCACTGTCAGTCAGCTGACTACTTTATTTACTACTAGATTTACGATATATTGAACAAGAAACGTGTTTTATTCCCTCCAGTAAAGGCTGATATAAGTATAGCTGGAGCAAGAGAAGTGTAGAACATATTAGATTTTTTTCATATCCATATTGTGCCTCTGACATGATTTAATGTGTTTCCCTGTTTGTGACTGTCACTGCCTTTGTTCTTATCAATGATCCCCCAGAAACCAGACGCGCCCTACATCTCTCTGCTCGTCTGCCACACCACCTCTTTGACTGGCCTAGATCTGAAGTGATGGCTAACGCTCTCTCTACAAGTTGGGTGTCATTCAGATCGTCTGCCAGCATTCATCTTTCCCACAAACAGAAGCCTCGGGTCTCGGCGGAGCCCGGGACGCTGACTTGCCAGACGACATCTAAGCTGTTGCTTTTCAGGCTTGGAACAATGTCAGTGTGGAGCAGCAGTGGAACATAAGTTTGTGAAGTGTTTGTGGGCTGGGTGTAAGAAATGATCTGATGTGGTGGGTTTGGCTTCAAGATGATTCATGCTTTTTATGAAGAATCTGTTAGCATATTGTATACATATAGCCTTGGATCTCTGGGTGTGTCACAGTCTTCAGGCTGGCAGACAGCAGAAAGTTGACGCTAGTTTATTCAGAAGGAATACTGTGGATCTGAACAGGTACTGAACTAGTAAGTGTATTCTGCTGTTATCTCAAACCAAATTGTAACATTTAAAGCATTTACCAAAACGTAAAGAATTCCTGTTTATACTGTACACATATATTTCTCATTAAAAACGATGTAACAAGGTCTTTGTAGAGCACATACATGTCTAATTTATATTGTGCAGATCTTTTTTTTAGATTGACTGAAATAAAACCCTAGAACGGACATCTTGAAACAGCTAATCAAATTAGCATTCAGGTTAAAAACTCCCAATCTGACACATAGCTGACCAAGTCAATGGTAGATTAGTCTTTACATGGTAGTTTGCGTGCGAGAAAGACTCTCAATTTCCCAAAAACTTGGAGTAACATCTTTGTTTTTGTTGTCCCAAGAGAAGCGTGGCCTGTGAACATCAGATCCTGCCAAAGATGCATGAACTCGAATGCAATAAAGCTGCGGATTTTTCAGTAGTGCTGTTGCTCTAATGCCACCTGCAGATTGACAATACACTATGGTGGAGCAAATATTAAAAATATGTAAAAAAAAACCAACTATATCTTTATGTTATTGGTGTTTTTGGTGCAATTTTTAGCTGACGTTTTTACAAAATAAAGCAGAAAACGACCGCAGTTGTGTTTTTTTGGATGAAAGGACACAGAAGGATTGCATCACTCTGGATGCGGTAATAAATCTTTCCAAGCACACTTTGTTTTGAGATGTATTTGAATAGCAATATTTACAACTATACAATATAACTAAATCTACGACAACATGGCCTACATGGTATGTCAAAAAGAAGAGTAAGAAACGCATTCTTTCACATTTGGACTAGCTTGTGGTATTTAAACCAGGATGGAAATATGTGAACCTCAGTACCTGTGGTGTTTACCTGTTTGGTCAACCTTTCAGCAAAGATGTAACATTCTTCTAAGCAGATTTTAAACAGAAGTCAAATAAAAATGAGCCATACCGCTCAGTAGGGGCTGGCTGCGTCTATATGTAGTGGGCAGAGGGCCCAGGCGCTCCTGCCGCTGGTTCAGAACTCTGCCCAGATGACCCGTGTGGCGCAGGCTGCCGACAGTAATGCTGTGTAGGTACACTGGCTCTACAAAGTGGCTCAGCAACGCCCCCTGCAGGCCCAAGATGTTCCACCTGACAGAAGGGGAAACGAAAGAAAGAGGGGAACAGCAAGTTGACGCACATTCAGATGGCGAGAGAGGATTGGATGATGGAAGAAGACAGACAGTTGAGACAGCTTCAATGACAGGTAGAGACAATTTGATCATTATCTTGACGTTGGACGTGACGAATCACAGCCACTCACAAAAACACACACATCCTTTTCCCCAGATACAAACCATCATCCCCAACAAGAACACAGCCAAAGGTCAGTACATCAGCACTCATTACATGGAACAACACATTACCATGTTTGCATTCATCAGTGCCACGGAGGTTAATGCACTGCAGGAGAGCTGCCGTTGATTGCTCGGTGCGAGGACCTTCAGTTTTGCTTAGGAAGCCTCACGTGTGACACAAAATGGCTGTGGGGCTAATCCTACCTGCTGCACTGACACCTAACTCTACAGCCAGCTGGTCATGTGCCACCTACCGTGGAAACCCCTTTCTATATACGCAGCAGGTGCTAATTTGAGGATGGAAAATGATAATTACCATGTTTATTAGCATTCCTGCCATTCATTGGGTAGAGGAGGTCTGCTGTTTACCTGAGCTCCCAACATTATGCTGCTATATTTACATCATTGTTTCTTTTGTTAATCAGTGTCTCCTTGTCATAGATGCAATTATAGCGCCTGCTTGTCTTTTCTCCCCCCCACCCCTCCCCAGCTCTTGTCGGCTTAATAATCACTCATTACAGCTACTTTTGCTTCCCAAGCAATCAATTAAGATCAACGGCTTTCTGGGAACCACCAAGCGGCTGCACGCCTGCATCTGCTTCACCTGCAATCTGTCGCTAAGATCTGGCCTGCCCTCTCAGACAGAAAAGGAGGAGCTTTGTTGGAAAGGCAACCACCAACACATAAACATTCTAAGTGCCCCGGCAACACTAAAATAAAAAGTTTGGGCTGAAATATTAATTTACTCCGAAAGCAACACCATGAATCTGAGACATCTTCTAATCTCATGCAAGAAAAGACAGCCATCTGGCTCGGGAAGAGACCTCATTCCTTCCCTCTCTGCATCCATCGTTTCCTCCCTCCTCCAGTAAATGCCGACCCATTAAAGTAATGTGTTCATCTGCATAAAACTGCAGTGAAATTGAGAACATCATCGTTATATGAAAGCCATTTAGGCCCCTCAATTAAATCCAGCTGTCGCCTTCAAATCAAATATTTGCAAAGCATCTTCGCTGGGCACCGCTTAAGAAAACAAAGCGATGATCGTCGGCCGAGGCGGCTATAACCGTCAGTGGAGATGTTTATGATAGGAGAAAGGATCCTAATACTGTATCCTCTCTGGTCAAAGCTGGAATAACTGTAATAAAGTGCAGGAAGTAAAGGGAGTGAGAAATAAAAAAAGTAATGGGAGGCTGCCCAATGAGTGGGACAGAGGACAAAAAGAGTATCCAGAGGATCACTTCAAGATTGCAGCAGAGAGCATGAGTGTGCCACCCTAAGCTGCTCTCAGTTCCGCCCTTCTCTCCTGACCTTGACAAACCGGTCCTCAGTGACCCACTCATTTTAATGGCAGCCACTGATCATTTACAGCGATTAAAAAAAGGAAGCTGTGGAGCAGAGAGAGCACGGTGCCGTCTTCGCCTGGCAGGAAGAAGGGTAAAGGGTGGTGGGAGGAACAAAAGGCCGGATGTCCCTCCTATCTCCCCCGTCACTCTATTTTTGTAAAGTAATTGCTTTCACCCTTGTTGGTGACCTGGGTAGATTTAATCACACCATCCCCAACCCTGGCCAACTGAATCCAATTGGTCAAATTAACAGCGGCTACACAGGAGAGGGGTTCACCTCGTGCTCACACCTACTTTCAAGCTGTCTTCTCCACCTTTTCTCTGTTTCTCTGCATGTTTCTGCCAGTCCTTACACACACACAATGTAGCAGCTCAGCTGTCCTCCTATATGGCTCAGTTGGCACAGTGAGATGCTTACTAAGCTGATTTCAGCTCCTGAAGAGGCCATGTCTTAGCTGAAAAAACTTAGAAAAAGATGTCAGACAACTGAAAAAATACAACCACAAGCTGGAGGTTTAGGATTTTGGCCAGTGGGTGTAAAAACCTTTTTGTTTTCCTGATGCACTTTTACAGTGCATTAAGAAAGTAATTATACCTACTAACTTTTGCCACATTTGATCGCATTACAATGAACTTCAAAGTAGTTTATTGGGGTTTAATGCATAATTGTGAGGTTGAAGAAAACTAGATGCTTTGTTTTCAGGTTCTTTAACAAATAAAAATCTGGCAAACATTTTTATTCTGCCTGTATTACTATGGTATCCCTAAATAAATCCGGTAACCAGTTCTGAAGTCATCTAATTAGTAAATAGAGTCAAGCTGTGAGTAAAATTATTTTTGCATACAAAAGGCCTTAGACGCCAAAGAAAAACCATGTGAATGTTGTCATCTTCCTAAAAGCCACATAAGGCACACAGCAAACATGTGGAAGATGGTGCTTTGATTTGAAGAGATCACAATCAAACATTCTGGCCTACGTGCATGATGGTATCTATGATGGAAGCCTAACGCGGCACATTGCTTGAACACCCCATCCCCACATGGGGGTGGCAGCATCATCCTGCAGGATTGTTTTTTCTAACACAGCAAGATCCATCATCCATCCATCCATCCATCCATCACATCTAACAATGTGTTTAATCACATCAACTATAGTCTCGGAAAGAATTAAATATAGTAGGTAAATGTCATTGTGAACTTCACATATGTGTGAATGGCTGCAGATGACTCATAGTGTATACACTTATGCCTCAACTCTTCACATATGATGATGGAGGGATAGGCGAGATGCTTTGCCACCTGTCCTTCATTGCTCTGTAATCAAGCAGACGTTAATCTTTGTTAAGGCAAACCAGATGCTCTATTGCAATTTTTACCAGCTAAACTATAAAGCTGTACTTGTCGTATATTTTTAAACTTTGCTGAGTCATTGTAAATATGAAAGAAAATGAGAAAATCTGTGAAAAACCATTTTTGGTTCAACTACTTGTTATTACATGCAGACGTAAGTAGATAAATAGGACTTGGTCAGTAAGGCTTGTATGACCAGTATGATGGTGAGTGAAGAGTCAACACTACAGATGTAGAGATTACAGCAAAGCCATGATTAATGCACTCTTTCATTAGAATAGGATTACTAAATTCAGACACATGTGGGAAATCAATACAAGCACTGCATGACTAGCATGTTTCTTGGACACATACGCAGAGAAATGGATTAGGTAAATATCAGACAAGTCTCCGTTTGGCTTTTATAAAGCCCATTTAAAAATGCCTCACTCTAGTAAATCTCTCTTCATAAGCAAGGTAATCTCCCAATAAAGTTAACCTTTCCACCACTCAGTTTACCTTTCTCTGCTTAAACGGACCAGACTTTTTGTAGGTGATTGGAAGCAGAGGGTTTTCTTTTTTACCTTTTTCTTATTACCAAAAGGTGACCCTGTGTGTAAAAGTAATAACGGCAATTGGAAAATTAGATTGTGATTTTTGTAAATAGGTTAAGAAGCTTATAGATAAGGAAGGCAGTATTATATCTGCCAAGAGCACAAGTTTTATTTATAAGTAAACTTTCCTTTAAACTACTTATGTATAATGAAAAAAGTCAGTGTATTAAATAAAAATAGCCTTTAAAACTCAGAAAAAGGAATGTCATAAAAATAATTTTTTTTAATCCCCGATACAGAGTCAAGTCAATAGTTAATAAAATGAATGTAATGAATGAGCTTTAAAACTCAGTAGCTTTTAATTACAGCAAAAAAAAAAAAACTCCACTACATTTAATCAGAATTACATGTTAAACATTAGGCTGAAGTTGCACTGTTTGCTGGTGTTTTAAAAAATATGTGTATGTGGATTTTGTGGTGCATCACTTACCCTGGCATGCCAGTTTCAAGCATTTGGCATGCCAAGGTGAGTGAATATACTTCACGGCAGATATAGATTAAGTGATATTATTGGGTCAGTGCTGAGATATCATGCTGCAGAATTTTTGGACATGTCCAATGAAAGGCATGGCAGCCTGGCTTAGCTGGTAATCACTGTGTATGCTCCAATGGTAAATGTGCAGTATGTTAATGATGGAACGTCGTTTTCTTTGGCATTGTGTCTTGCTAAACCGCTGATACAATAAGACGCAATGGCGCGATAAGGTTATTAGTCCTGTGATTGTGTCCTTCTTGTCCCACTATATTTGACTGAACACAGATGCAGTCTTCAACAATAGCATGTCTTACTCTTGCTACATTGTTTTGATGCAAAGCTGTTTGCTGCGGTGCTAGACTAAGATTAGCATGTTTACACTATGCTTTGATATGACTTGTTGAGAATTTACTTTTAACATTTTTTAGTGTGCAGTAGTGTAGCAAGCTTTTCAAAAGTGTGGGGGATATAGTTTGTCTCTGGGTGGCATCGGCTATGAACTGAGATTCTTAATGGCTGTGTGTTTTATGTTTTTACATAACATAATCTCATCAATGTTTCCCAGAGATTTGTTACAGTTTCATAAAAATACTTATAAACGGTACATTTCATCTGGGATGAAAATAAGCATGACATACACACACGGTCTGCTTCAAGTGGCTTGTTTCTCACACTGTAACTAAAAAATAGTATAGTTTAAACCTACATTTATTTATTGCTGACCTCTGACCCTTCATGTGCTCTCTCTGAAACTGATCCCTCCTGCAACTGCCTATCCTAAACCAGAAGGATGCAGTGGTAGAGATTGGGCTCAAAATAATTTCAATACTTTACGGCTCAGTTTACACAAAAAAGCTTAATCCGAAAAATACATATTTGTTATTTTTTCCTTTTAATTTTTTAAATTTTTTTAGTAATATCACTTACAGGATTTCTCTTGAAAAAGTTGCCACCTTCTCTTTTCTGCATCTTAATTATACTCATTGACAAAAAGATAATTAAAAGCTTAACAGTGTCAGAATCTGACAGAGAGACTGCTTTTTCTGGCTAACATATGCTAGCACGTCCAGAGAAACAATATGTTAGCGATAGGTGACTTCTGTGTCGATACACACCGGTGTTTCCTCAGCACGAACTGAACGTAAGACAAAACAGACAGGATTTAGGGCGGGACAGCCAATCAGCAGCTAGTGTCAGGTTTCAACAGGAGAGGTAGGGAGAGAGGAACAGGAGGGAGGGCGCAAATACAGCGAAAGCAATATGAGGAAACAGACTGGAAGTGCTGTGGGAAAAGTGAGGGTGTTCAACCATCTCACAAGGAAAGGTGTGGCTGTTAAAACACCCACATCCCCAACAGTTGCGACGCCCATGCAGTGTGTTTCCGAATCATTGAGTGGGCACAAAACATAGAAAAAAGTTGTTCTCCTGCTTTGTGCTTTGGAACATGGAAATATTTCAAATTTAGTGTTTTAATTGCACTCCCTTTTGCACCAACAGCTGTCTGAACACAGTGGACAAAGCAGGTCACATGACAGACAGACAGGACGCTGCAGCAGCCAATGCAGTCTCTGTTATACTATGAACATCATTGCAAAGGGAGGAAAAAGGAAAAACCCACATCTGTTTATTAAGGTGCATCGACTGTAACACAAAGTCATGTTAGCTGCGTGATTCACTGGATGTTTGACTGACATAAAATCACAGCAGACCTACGTGAGTGTATGAAGTTGAGTTTAGTCAGGGATTCCGATACCGATGATATAAAAATGTCTTGGTGGTGACCTCAATCAACCCTACAAACAATCTGAAGATTTGAACCCAGATAGATCATGTGACAGCACTGACCTGGTGATCTTGTCTGTGCAGGACATGGTAATGAGCTGTTCCCCCTGTAGAATGCCATCCCACGTCTGGACGGGCCCTCGGCATCGCAAAGGAACAGTCCCTTCACCAGACTCGATTTTGGTTCGCAGGTGGCTTCGATGCTTCCTCATAAGGTGTCTGCTGCTGTTTACTTAAAAGGAGGAACATGAGGATAGGCCAGTTTAAACAGATGCTCTTTTAATTGGGTCACAATTTTGTTAATTCACATTCTTGTCTGGTTTATGTTGATGTTGAGAGAACAAGTCTTTCATCCAGTTTAATATACAGTACATCATGTGCTTTTATAGGATGTGCGAGACAACGGGACCTGTTTAGGTTCTAACACTGTTGGTTAGGGTCCTAGGTACCTGGATACATAAAAGAAAAAGAATGTTAGCAATGTACTGGCGAGTGCTGTTCTTTATTCATTTGTTTTGGGCCCAATAAATGTTGAGTACATGTTACTGTTGCCGGAGCCTGTCAGGGTTTTCTCTGAAATTCTGTATTTTCGGTTTACTTACTAGTCATTAAATCTGTGACTTACAGCAACTATATCCCTGTCCTTCAAAACATGTTACCCAAATGTCCATAAAAGAATTAGTGTTTAGGTTTTAATAGCCTCACATTTCCTGTGGCACAAGTTACTGTTTCTCCCTTCATTTTCAGCTCTTTATATGTAGCTGTTGCTATGATCTGACAGCAGCTAAAAATTAAGCCCCAGCTTCAAGCACTGAAATGTTTAAGAACAGTCGGTCAAAAGTGTTCTGGAATTTCATAATCTCTGCGAGCACACTGCAGAACATTTAGGAGGTTTAATGTCTAATATTTCTAAGGCTTCTCTGATGATGGCACTGTCCTCTCTCTCGCATTCTGTCTGTGTGGGTTTCCTGAATATGTCTCCATGCAGAGTACCCTAATGGAGTCAGCTACAGTTATGCAAAGGGCAGGAAAAAACAAAAAAATAGTTTTTAAGATAAATAGACAATTCATATTTAGTAAGTAGACAAGAAAATGCCTTTATCTTTCACACTGTAGTGGAATGAATCAATGAAAGACAGAAAGAAAGAAAGAATGCCTGGTATCTTACAATCAGTTGTAATTTCATATGGCGAGTTGAGCCTGCCGTCGCCACACGGTGAAGTGCTGATGTACATGTGGAAATGGATGTTGTCTCTCAGCCTGTAGCTGTTTTCTTTGTGGCGGACGAATATTGACTCCTCCCAGTCCTCCAACCTTTTACTTCAGCAACCGAAAGGGTGGAAAAAAAAAGAAAGAGAAAAGGCAACAACAGTGAGGGAGACCGATGAGAAACAAAGCACCATTCATCACAGCATAAGAAATGGATTTCCACTTTTTTTCCCCCAAATGATGGCAGAGACAGTGAGGGATGGACACAGGCTCACACTTTGACCACAACCTATTTTACTCATGTCAAAGTCCTGAACATTACTCAGGTTCACACTGCATACTTTAAAATCATCAAACTGTGATCCTCTCTGTCAATAATGAATGGGGCCAAAGCAAATAAAACCAACAAAGAAAGAACCTATATTTCTGAATGTTCAAATAATTAGTAGGCTTACAATTTTAAAGTATATATGATAATAGTTTTGATAAGAAGCTATCTTTTTCTAAAAACATTATAACAAGGTGGCTATAAGGCACCAAGATGTTTGCCAATTGGCCGAATACTTTATGCAGACATACTGCTACCAATAAAAAAGGCCTCTCACTTTAGCCTCCGTCATTGCAGTCTTACTTGCAAAGGATTAAAAAGTTGAATGCACGACCACAGGTGAGCAGCACTTTACTGCTACAACATGTAGTCATTCCAATTTACTGACCCAGGTAAATGGTGAAAAGTATAGAAATGGGTAAATGTATACAAGTACATACTGGCAATGTCCACTAAAGTATAAAAAGATCAAGTGACAGAGTTTTCAACTCAAATGATCTCCTATAAAAATATTAGATGAAAAAGAAATCATAGTACCATTACAGTGGCAATGACACTATTAAACAACAAATCAGTTGCACTTGATAAAGAGCAAAACAGAGCATCAGAGCTGACCATCAATTTTTATTGGACATATTTTAAGGCTTATATTCCTAAAATCAGGACTCCCTGACCTGGCTTGGTTTGAAAATGTATGTAATAATAGGACTCATCATGTTCTATGTTCTGTTTTTTTTAACTGTGCATACAGGGATGCCACAGGGCTCTCTTTTAGAACATCTGTAATTATCATTGATACTACTAAACTTAGTCTGAAAAAACCATGTGCAAATTGGGATTTTTTATGCTGACGACACAGTTGTTTACAAATGTGGATCAATCGTTTTTTTGTTGGTCGATTTTTACTGTGTTTAGTTGCCTTTTATACCTTGATCTACACATCATAAGTGATTGAAACAACAACAACCAATAACAGCTCTTAGAACACAGCGAACACACCTAGCAACGGGGTCAACCACACCTCCTCACCAAGACAGTAATTTCTGTCTTCTACTCGCTCAGAGTTGCTTTCAGCAGCTAGCTGAATAACTCTTAAGCTGAGACTCCTTAGCAGGAGTCTTTAAGCTAAGAAAGGAACTCTCTAAGACGACTATAAGAATCTTTGAGAATACTGGCCCAGAAGATTATATTAAAAAACAAAAGCTCTGCTCAGGGTCTTCTTTTTACAAAATTTAACATCGATGTTATTGCATACTAGCATACACATAGCAATGTTTAGAGACAGTCTAGACAGAAATAAAAAAAATATTAAGGGGGAAAATCTAAAATAAAATCCAGGCTCATGAAGCTGGGACCTCAGACACATATAGTTGCTGTACATCCACTGCTTGGACATGACAGATAATACTTGAGTAAGTCGGAGTTTGTTTTATGAAAAGTTATTTGAACATTCTTCAAGGCGAGGAGGGTTTCTGACTAATTTTGAATTTTCACAAATATAATTTCACTTATAATAGTGAAATATAACAAATTGACATAAATTGTCACTTCTAAATTCACTTCTAATGCTATTTATATTTGTTATACATCACATCCTTGGAATGTATATGTTAAACAAAAATGTGATGATATTTTTTAAATCATAGAAAATAAAAACTAGGAAGCCAGAAAGTTACAAAAACAAAAATTGTCAGCTGAACAAGCCAAAAACAGTTTATCGTACTAGCCACAATAATTCAAATTGCAAAAACAGAGGTATAGAAATAGTTTTCCCCTTATTTGTAGTAAAAAGTCAGGATTAATAAATCCCCTAATGGAAACCCTAACAGCACTAAGGTACAAGAACACTCCCAATCAGAGATCTATCAGCAGCTCACAGGAAGTGTATAGGCTTTCTGTCGCCTGTTTCGTTAAATCTCAGTCGTGTTGACAGAACCTGCAGTACACGGCTGAAAGCATTACTTGCTGTTCGAATAATTAAGCTAACTACTGAAGGCTCACGCTAAGAATGTTCTAATTTTGCTTGGACAGACTGGGAGCTGAATGACACACAGAATAGAGCAGCTGTTGCCACTAAAGCTGCAGATGAGCAGCACGACTCGACTCAGTTTATGTGCTTTCAGCAACATTAAAGCTAATGTGATGAAGTAAATTTGCAGCATTTTAGCAGTGGTGATAAATACTGTTGAACTGGTATGACAGTATTTGTAGACATCAGCATATGCTAGGCTAAAGTCAGCCACACCCTGTAATCAAGGAAACATTCGATTTATATAAAATAAATAGACGTTCCTTGTGAAGAGACCAGGGCACTGTTATGGGTTATTTAATGTGGAAGACTGTAGCTAGTTTAATACCTGCTATGTAAACACCAACTTTAATTCAGTGTTTCGGAAATGGGGGCAGAATATTTCATACTGAATTGTGGTGTAAAACAACTGAGAAACATAAAATAAAATTGCACCCTAAATTTAAAGTCAGTTAAAATTTCACTTGTCATTTTTGTGTGTTGTTCAGGAAAACTGATTTTATGTTAATATTTAATGAAAATGGCTGCTTTTTAGTGTCATATATGTGCGTTCTTAACAACAAATAGGTTTGACATTTTCTAAACCTAAAGTTAGGCATAATCACTAATAGAAATATAAAGTCTAATCCAAGACACATAAGTCAGACATTTCAAAATGTGTTTTTTAAGGTCTAGGTTATATATATCACAAATAAAAAAATTTTTCCCCTGTTTTACAAAGTAGGACATGACATTCATAATGCAAAGCATGAGTGTTCCTCTTTATATAACCTCTCCTCTGCCAGCGATGTCCTTTCACTGAGTGTAAATGTGGCAGTTGTGACATTTTGTTTGGTCATTTCATTATAAATTATCTTCCAAATTAGACATTTTAGTCAGCTGCAAAGTCTCTGTAGCTGCCATCTTGCATTGTCCTAAGACAAAAAGTCAGTGTTGTGTATGCAAATATGACATTCAGCGATCTAGACTTCAATCCACTAATCTGATACATCAGCATTCCAGAGTTCCCTAGGCAGCACAGGAAAGTAATATATTCTTATATAGTGGATGAATGTAAAAGTCAAAATTCATCAAAGCCATCATCTTGGCACTGGTAAGGGTTGACGACGGGGTGTGCATAAGACCTGCTATACCGGTTGCAAAGACACACATGCCTTGTGCAAGCATTCATACCCTTTAACAGTTTCACATTTTGTCATGTTACAACTTCAAACTTCAATGTTTTATTTTTAGATTTCAGATGAAAGACCATCATATAGTGGCACTTAATTGTTAGGTGGAAGAAAACAGTTTAAAAAAAAATTTATAAAATAAAATAGGTTACATGCAGACAAGTGGGGTGCATTCGTATGTAGCACACAGGAGTCAATAATTTCTAGACCCCACTTTTGTTGCAAAAAAACTCGAAAAGTCCTTTTCTTTTCTTCCCCGTCCCTTCTGAAGAGAAAAACGTCCCCACAGCATTATGTTGACCATTGTATATTTCCTTCAGGGTGATGTGCAGTTTTAGTTTTTCACCATATATAGCATTTTGCATATAGACCAAAAAGTTTGTCACTTCTTTCATATGTTAGCTTGTCTCCTTGCAGCAAACTGAAAACAGAATTTGTTTCAACAATGGCTTTCGTCTTGTCACTTTTCCATAAAGGCCAGATTTGTGAAGTTTACAAGTAATAGTTGTCCTCTCAAAGTCAGGTCCATGTGAGCTCCTCCAGAGTTAGTGCTGGGCTTCTTGGCTGCTTCTCTGATGAATGGTCTTCCCAACCAGCCTGTTGGTTTAGGTGAACGGCCATGCCTTGGCGGGTTGTTCCAATTTTAAATTTATGATAGAACAGTGCTCTGTGAAAATTTAAAAATATGGCATATTTAGGGGTATCAGAGTCCAGGGGACTGAAAAACAATGCAAGACATTCTCCTCAGATTTTCAGTTGGAATAAAATTGAAAACGATGTTTAATTTTCTGTCTACTTTACTGTAATGAACTACATTGTGTTGGTTTATCACCTAAAATCTCTATAAAATACACCTAAGTTTGTGGATTTGTTTGTGACAAAATGTAAAAATAGTTATACGGTGTCTTCTGCTGACATTGTCTACTGCTGCAAGACACTGTATAGAATAGAGCAGAAACCATATATGGCATTAGCTGAGTTAACTGAATGTTTGACAGCATGCTTCGTTAGGTAGCAAAAACAGCAGACATACGGCCTGTTGATAATGTGAACAAAAGCAGCGCTGTTTCCATGAAGCTTATTATAGAGGAGAGAGCATTTTTGGCTACGGCAGGGGGTCAAAACTAACAAGATGTGATGTTGTTAAGCATCCCATAAAACACAATGTTATGGATGTTCAAACTATGGGAGGCTCCTTGGAAACTGAAACCAATACAGTTATGGATGATAATCACAGTCAAATAATTTTCAGTGATTCATTCACTTTCTGCAACTACTTTATCCTGTTTAAAGATATGAGGAGCCATTTAGAAACAGCAATAAACTCAACACATGTTTTTTGGACTATTTCCTTATGATAATGACAAAGTGAAATAAACTAAAAATGTTTTTTGCAAACAAATTCTAATTAAATCTCTCGTTTAGCCCAGAGTGAAGTGGCCAGGGAACATGACAGCTACTTTAAAGACCCTACCTCAAAAGAGATGTTTGGGTCGTTTTGAATGGAACAGAGTTTGTTTCCTCGGATAGTCCGCTTTGTTTGGGGATATGTTCATCTGATTAAAGATGTTCAAGTGAAACCGCAAAGTGTGCGCTTGGCTTGAGGAGTGTCTGTATATTTACAAGGTCATTCAAAGTAAGCCAGAATTAGCTTATTTTTAACCCTAAAGTGTTTAGTCTGTTTAAGGCAAACTCTGGTTCATTTTCCCCCCTTTGTGTGGTTCATTGGTGTAGATGTAAACATAGCAGTCGCACTAGGGTGAGCACCAAAACAACCAGACCAATATTTTTTGGAGGAGGTGGTCTCGATACAGTTCCAAACGAACTCTAGAGTGGTTCGTGTATGATGTGAACATGATCTGCCCTCGTTCTGACACAGCTATCAGTTGTATGTTGCAAGCTTGAGCTAAACGTTGTCCCGTAGCCATGCCTGACATGTATTATGGGATGTGGTAGAGTAAATAAACTAATTAACAAAAGCTGCATGGCCTTTTCAAAAAGCTGAAAGCCCTAAGCAACTTTTAAAGACATCTTCGCAAAATCCGTTTTGTATTCCTTCTCAGATAATTTTACCATAATTAGTACCCAGAAACAAACTAATGGTATAATTAAATTATCCATGTTTTCTACCACTTCAGAACACAGCATATGCTTACTGTATTTACATTTGGCACTCCCAGTCCGGACACATCCGACTAGTAAACAGACTGAATGTTCCTGTGTGGTTTGTAGTGACAGATTTTAGTACGCTTGAAGTTTTCTCTGTATGAAAAGTTAACAAACTCATCAACTGATTCCAACCAAAGCAAATGAAATACAGGTGTGAAAACACCCTTACTCTAAAACCACTACAGTGTTTAGTGCCATGCTTTACAGTATGAACTGTACCAGCGCATGTTTCCCTTTGTGCTCCATTCTTTTAATAATTAGATCAGACTGCATGGGCTTTGTTTCAGCAGTGAACAGATCTCGATACTTTCACAGGGCTGCATATTGCCGTAGAGCAAATCCTGTCCAAGCTTAGTTGCTAGGTGAAGTGGCTAACTGTACTAGTTGCAGACCAGGATACCAAAAGGAAAGAAAAGTTCCTGGCAGAAATTTTATCAACAATGAGGAGGACAAAGAGATGAACAAGGGTCGGTTTTACATTCCAAATTTATTCCAACTGGGTATAAATACAGTGCGGGTGGTGGGGATTATGGCACTCATAAAACTAAAACAATAAAAACAATAATAACTTTAGGATGTTGATCTAACCAATTAAACTGTGGCTATCTTTTCAAACTGGATGATTTCTCAATGAACGCAACAATAAACACCACATCTTTATTCTCTACATTTTTTATGTATCAGTTTTAATGACCTAATTATGTATAGAACGACAGGGTTATCGTCAAAGGACTAATTCCCGTGTATTAACTATTTAGACATTTAACACTGGTTAAATTAGTGGCTAAAAGTCAACAAATGCAGGATAATTAGACTCAAGGGAAGTCGTTAGCTGATATAACTGACTCATGAAATTGTTTTATCTTTGCCCTTTTATTTTAACCTGAATTATTTTCATCCATAAAAGCAAATGCTTTATATATTAGTAACATTATTTATTGGTTATTCTTCTGTGTTTTCACCATTTACATGCTTATGCAGTGTGATAACTCATAATACTTGCATATTTTAAATCCAAGAACAAGACTCACTGCATAAAACTGCAAAAATGTAATTTTTATTTTATTCTATTATTCACAATGAAGCTAAAAGCAGCAGAAACACCTGAGATTCATTTTGTCTTTGCGTTAAAACAAAGTAAATGTTCTGTCCATGAAAAACCACAAAGTCCGGCTTACTCAATGTATCACCACATACAGGGGTTGGACAATGAAACTGAAACACCTGGTTTTAGACCACAATAATTTATTAGCATGGTGTAGGGCCTCCTTTTGCGGCCAACACAGCGTCAATTCGTCTTGGGAATGACATATACAAGTCCAGCACAGTGGTCAGAGGGATTTTAAGCCATTCTTCTTGCAGGATAGTGGCCAGGTCACTACGTGATACTGGTGGAGGGAAACGTTTCCTGACTCGCTTCTCCAAAACACCCCAAAGTGGCTCAATAATATTTAGATCTGGTGACTGTGCAGGCCATGGGAGATGTTCAACTTCACTTTCATGTTCATCAAACCAATCTTTTCACCAGTCCTGCTGTGTGTATTGGTGCATTGTCATCCTGATACTCGGCACCGCCTTCAGAATACAAATGTTTGAACCACTGGATGCTCATGGTCCTCAAGAATGGTTCGGTAGTCCTTGGCAGTGACGCGCCCACCCTAGCACAAGTATTGGGCCCAAGGGAATGCCATGATATGGCAGCCCCAAACCATCACTGATCCATCCCCATGCTTCACTCTGGGCATGCAACAGTCTCAGTGGTACGCTTCTTTGGGGCTTCTCCACACCGTAACTCTCCTGGATGTGGGGAAAAACGGTAAAGGTGGACTCATTAGAGAACAATACATGTTTCACATTGTCCACAGCCCAAGATTTGCGCTCCTTGCACCATTGAACCGACGTTTGGCATTGGCATGAGTGACCAAAGGTTTGGCTTATAGCAGCGCGACCGTGTATATTGCCCCTGTGGAGCTCCCGACGGACAGTTCTGGTGGAAACAGGAGAGTTGAGGTGCACATTTAATTCTGCCGTGATTTTGGGCAGCCGTGGTTTTATGTTTTTTGGATACAATCCGGTTAGCACCCGCAACATCCCTTTCAGACAGCTTCCTCTTGCGTTCACAGTTAATCCTGTTGGATGTGGTTCGTCCTTCTTGGTGGTATGCTGACATTACCCTGGATACCGTGGCTCTTGATACATCACAAAGACTTGCTGTCTTGGTCACAGATGCGCCAGCAAGACGTGCACCAACAATTTGTCCTCTTTTGAACTCTGGTATGTCACCCATAATGTTGTGTGCATTTCAATATTTTGAGCAAAACTGTGCTCTTACCCTGCTAATTGAACCTTCACGCTCTGCTCTTACTGGTGCAATGTGCAATCAACGAAGACTGGCTACCAGGCTGGTCCAATTTAGCCATGAAACCTCCCACACTAAAATGACAGGTGTTTCAGTTTCATTGTCTAACCCGTGTATATTCAGAATAGGGGAAACAACATGACAGTTGATCCATCAAATGCTCTGTGTGATTTCCAGACAAAAAGCAGACTGTTAATAAGAGATACACATCATGATTTTGTTGTAAGAAATGGTAAATAATTTTGTTGAGATAATGGTAAATAACCAAAACTATGTCCTTTTTTAAATGTGACATATCCTTTAAAATTCAATTAATTGTTCTCATCCTTCAACCAATAAACAAATGCTTCGCTCTGGTACTTTATGATTCAATTTCAGCATTCATTCTTTGGTAAAAGTTTGTCAACATGTTGATTTAATGATATCTATCAACTCTACCTTGCAAAAGTTCTCACAGTCTGTCAGATTGTGAAGAAATCTCTGCTCCAGAACTGACTTTAGGTAAACCTACAGATTTTCTCTGAGATTCAGTTCTGGAGTCTGGCCAAGTCATTGCACAACTCTAATTTCCATCTCATCAGGTCTTATGGAACTGAATGTATGCCCTGGACTCATTATGATGATAAAATCCATCTTTATCTGCATATTTCTTGAAGAGACCTGAAGGTTTTGGTTTAAAATTGGCTGGTATTTAGACGTGTTTATAATTGGATTGACACTGATAAAAAAAACCCAGATCCTTCAAAAGAAACATGACCCTAGAGCATGATGCTGCCACCCCCATTATTTAGTGTGGGTGTGGTGTTCTGTTCTTGGTGTGCAGTGTTGCTTCTAGTCCAAACAAGTCCTACTACATTTAACTATGGCCCAAACATTCAAGTTTAGTTTCATCAGACTCCCACAAGGATTTTTGGAATTTTAGCCAGGCATGGATTTTTCATAAGACATATGAAGAATACAGAAGATTGTTGCCACACGAAGAATGCAACCAATCTTTGTTGGAAATTTTTGCACTGTTTTGTAATTTCCCAGATGTCTTGCTTTTTTCCAGTTATTAATGTAGTGAAACATTTTTGCGCCCTTCTCCTGACTAATACTTTTGTACACTGAGGGCCTGATCTTCAAAGATCCCAAATGGCGCGTGCTATTTTGCGTGTACTATAAATAAATTGCATGTGCAATAAGTGGGCGTGTTGCGTGCAACTTTCAAAGATTGCGGGTACTATGGATAACATGTGCAAAACAGGTGGAGACCGCCCTATTTGAATTAGGAAATTGTGTGTGCTACTGGCTGGCTGCTACTGCTACTAGTGGAACAAGAGGAAAAGCGAACAGATCCTGTCTGCTGTGTTGCTAGAAATGTGCAGGGATTGTTACCCTGCATCATTATAAATGATCCAGTTGCTGATTTGTTTTCCCTCTGTTTAGTTCTGCTCCTGCTTTTCTGAACTGTTACAGTTTGTTAACCTTTTTTGTCACTATTCACAGCAGTAGGTTTGTCATCTTAGGATCTGCCTTGACGAGATCATCTCTCCTATATGTTCATTTGTGCTGTGCACCTCTGAGTGCATAATTAGGCATGCAGAAGGCTGAGTTTGAAGTTGTTCTGCGAGCAGATGCTTTATGTTTTTGGCCTGGGTGGACCCAGTGAGGCAAAGACTACATTCTGCTTCACCTTTAAAAAAAAGCATATTACAGGTTATTGCGCAGGAGGGCAGAGTTGTATCAGGAGTAGCAGATGCCCTCCGCCATTGGTGGGCACACGGGGCAGCTGGTCTAGGCTGACAACGGCATAGGAGCGCACACAGCTTGTTAACTGTTGCTCAACTTAACTCGCAACAAATTGGCCAATCAATATTAACAATGTAACAGACAAACATGCCTGTCAATTAATTTATTAGAGGTTAGCCTCCGTTGATCTTTTAATTCTGTTCGGAGACTCACCGGGTTCTGTTTTTTTTTTTTTTTTTTCTGAGAGTATTTGTTGAAGAGTTCAAAGTTCATCATGAACAGCCACAATATTTAAGCCTGAACATAGTATTAGCAACTTAAAAATAGTTTGTTGTAAGAGTTGGCAAGCTGTATGTAATAGCTTTGCTAATTTTAAAACATCACATCATCACCGTTCTGCAAAGAGTTTGAATCGAACATTTATTTAAGTAAAAATTTATTATTTTCCAATGATTTTACTAAACTCGTTTTGTAAGGCAACTTGTATTTTAATTATATATAATGCGTTTGATTGTGTACATTGCTTTTTGGTGACACGAAATAATTTTTTACTGTATAAACAAAACCCTCCCCTAGGATATGTTCACATTTAAACAACGAAATCTAACCGATCCAGATCCGTTTTCTCTGCAATCTATGCCTCCTTCTCGCCACAGTGACAGCAGACATTTTTGTGTCCCAGTTTGTACCTGCATTTCAAACATGCTAAATCCACACACAAAAATTGCTCTTGCAAACCGTTTTAGGTTTGAAAAATTGCATTGCGGGTGATAAGGGATGACATTTGCACATCCTCCTCCCATAAAATTGCACGTTTGGGTCATTGTCATATGTTTTGCATATTCATGAAGGCAAACATGCTAAAAGGTTTGTGCCTCCTGTTCCGCTGATTTTGCACACGCAATCCGATTACCACTGCCTTTGTAGATCAGCTTTGCGGACACAAAGAGGTTTGCATGTGGTTTTGTATGCACAAACCTTTTGAAGATCAGGCCCTGAGAGTAATCAGATTTTATTTACTTCTCAGCAAACTATGGTTTAAGCTAGTGGATGCAAGTGACCAAATGTCCCTATTGGTATCTGAGCATTTCAAAGGGTAAGTGATGCAATTACCACAGAGATATGAGGGACTTTTGGTGCCTTACCTCAAGAAGAGTTCCAGTTGAGAGTAGAGAAAACGAATCAAAGCCCTACGAGCTGTGACTTCAGCGTGACAGTCATTGACAGCTTGTCCTTGGTCGCTCAGGTACTCCCCGTTGATGCATTTGGTTCCTGTGGAAAGCGCCACCACTGGGCGTGTCTGAGGTCCAGATCTGTTGAGCAAATACAGACATATCCTCACCTTCTTGCACACATTGATTCTTCAACCTATGAGCTTTTTGGTGTGTTTGATGCCCATAATTAGAACCTTCTATTGGTTTTGTCCAAATGAAGAAAGAACAGTTCAGCTCGCACCCTAAAGAAGCAAATTAAGGTAAACTGAAAATGAAGTGAAACAGGAAAAAGAGAAACACTGAAAAACAAGGCAGAGCTGTTTCCAATAACTTTACTGTGCTTAATGATTTAAGAGCCACTCCTGGCCATGTTTCAGATCTATCAATGGATGAGATTGTAATTTTGGGGTTTTGGGCAAATAGAAGCAACAGAATCACATTTTTTAGCCTTTACAGCCATTAGAGTAATGTATGTAAAGATGAGTGGATATTTTTGGGATCTGTCTTCATAGACCTGCTTTAAAGGAGGCTTGGATATGTTTTAGGCACAGAAAATATTATTTAAGAAATTCAATTATCAGCTGGATATTTATCACAGTCTATTTGATCCTTATACACTGCTGTCAAAAAAATTATTTCCACCCTTAATCATTTCTTCTGTTTGCTCTTTTGTTGTTCCTTTTCTTTAGATTATCAAAATTAATTATATCTCAGAGAAGGGTAACTTGAGTAAATATAAAAAGGATTATTGTTTAAAAAATATTATTTCAAAACAATAATTTTATTTAATCAGGAAAGAAGCTGCCCACACCAACCTGGCTATGTGAAAAAGTAATTGCCATCGTTGTTAAATCATGAATGAACTGTTATTTTCTACAGCAACATCCATGCCTGCTTGTCGACAAGGTGTGTATGATCGATTCTGATCAAGAGCCGATGTGTAAAGGATAGTAATCAGGGCTTCCTGAAGAAAACAAGCAACACCTGTAGATTGCGTACCAAAACACCAAAGAGGAGTAGACAACTATGCTGAAGGTGGCAGTGAGAAAAAGATAGGACCTGAAACAAACGCCATGGTAGAAATCAAATATCAAGCAGAAACAGATTTAGGCCTGTGCAGACCCAGAAGAAAAACAAGCAGGCAGGCAGACAGACAGAGGTTGTGTAGAGCAGGG
The DNA here is from genome assembly GCA_036173005.1 of Crenichthys baileyi. Lineage (NCBI taxonomy): Eukaryota > Metazoa > Chordata > Actinopteri > Cyprinodontiformes > Goodeidae > Crenichthys > Crenichthys baileyi. Next base: position 606,354 of record JAHHUM010000603.1, read on the forward strand.
CTGAAGAGGTGACGGATCAGCACGAGAACCACTTGCCATTTCTTCCCTGGCAGCCACAAATCTCTCCCATTCTTCTCAGAAAGTCAGGCTTCGCTGGCTTCTGGCAGACCTGCCGGCACCGCCGGACCAGCACCTGAGCTTTTATCAGCCTCGGCCCAGATGGCACTGCTGAGTTAGAGTCCTGACACCTCCACTGATGAGGAAGAGCGAGAAGGGCAAGGGAAGAAAAAAAGACTCATAGAAGGAGGAGTGTGTGTGGTGGGGGGCAGTTAATAAATGTGTGCATGAGATGAAGAAAGGAAAAACCACTGAGGATGGAGCAAATACAACGTTTAATCTACAAACTAGAAGAATTTTCAGGGTGCCATGTGGCCCAGTGTTAGAGCAGGTGCACCACATACAGAGCAAATAGTCCTAAATGCAGCGGGTTCGATTCCCGAACTGTTGTCTTTCCCCTTCTTCTCTTCCCTTCTTGCTTGATAGCAAGAAGGGAATCTTGTTCATAGTATTTTTTTATTTCGCAATTAAACGTTAAAATAGTGAATCTGAAATTATTGTTACGGATTATTTGACTGTGTAAGTTTAAGCATTTTATTTTTATTTTTATTTTTATCATTTATCATTTGTCATTTTATAGGATTTTATTTTTATCATTTTGTTGAAAATGACTTTCTTCTTGCCCAGCTTTCATAAAGGACAGATTTGTAGAGGGCTCCATCAATAGTTGACATGTCAACAAATTGTTCTACCTGAAATCTGGATCTCTGCAGCTCATCCGAAGGAAACATGGGCCTCCTGGCTGCTTCTCTAATTAATGCTTTCCTTGCCTGGTCTCTCAGCCATGTCCTGGGTAGTTAGCAGTTGTTCTGTATTATTTACATTTGAAAATGATGGTTAGAATAGTTCAATGTGAGATGTTCAGAGCTTGGGATATTGTTTTATCACCTTACTCTGCTTTAAACCTATCTACATTTCATCAATGACCTGTCTGTGTCATGATTTATGGTGCTTATGGACCCAAACGGATGACGAATGTGGATTTAATGACAGGCAGAACTCAGAAAACCGCTCGGGAGCTTGATTACTGGAATGATAGGTGTTGTCAGAGATGTTTACAAGTCATTTTTTGCAAGTAAAATCTCAAGTCTTTGATCTCAAGTCCAAGTCAAGTCTAAAGGGTTTGATCTGCGCCCGCATTTGGTCACGTAGCTTTATGTCACCACTACTTATAAGGAACAATGGAAAACACAGTAGGCAGGCGATCAAATAGAGAAGATATTGTCACACAAAAACAATTAAAAAATTGTTCACATGTCTGAAATCGTGAGTCCGAGTTGAGTCCGAAGTCACTGTATGTTAAGACTTAAGTGCGACTCGAGTACGAGTTCCAAACTCGAGTCCCCATCCCATCAGATAGAAGATAGCTGACGTAGAGCAGGGAGTTGAGACACTGTTTGAGGGTAGGTACATCGATAAACACAGAAAATAACCACTAACAAAACATAGCTCACACTAAAACTGAAATACAAACATAGAGACACACAGAAACTAAAAATCACGTATCACTTTCTACATGTTTATAAAGCAAGTATGGGTGCACAGAATGTAGGACATACAGTAAATAGATTACACATAATGCACAAACATGCAAGAAAAAAAGATTATCTGGCCCCGATGGGACACATCTCCACCATATCATGAGTTCAGATATTAGCATTCCCTGTAGCAAACACCCCCCCCCCCCCCCCCCCCCCCCCCCCCCACGCCCCCCAGTGATAAAGCGAGTTGAAAAAGCTAACAGACTCTCCCAATTTCATTCTCCTTCTTTTCCTCGCCGTTCCACTTTGCGATTGTTTAGATCAATTTTGCAGTGGATAATTTCTGTTGCGCTGCTCGCTAGCCTGCCATGAAATTGGCACTGAGGTTGCCTCCAGTTTGCAGGAGAGAGGAGAGGAGGCGGAGAAGAGATAAATGAAAGACAGAGACAGAGAGAGGAAGGGACAGAGCCCCACAGGCGGTGCACTGTTTTAAAAGGAAGAATAATCAGTTGCATCAAAAGAAATAAAAAAAAGAGGGGGGACGCTCAGAAAGAACAAGGTGGAGTAAAGTCGAAGGCCTGAAGCGCTCTTCACACACGAATACATCTGTTGATCGCTGCTGATTCAGAGATGTCACACCGGAGGACAGCAGCTCTGACAAAAAGCATGTACATCACAGACTTAGACCTGGAATCGCTCACTATGGCAACTGGACTGTCAGAACCCTTTAATGAGAAGACAAAAAAACACTCAGGAGATAAACTAACTCTCTGACATCACACAGAACCGAGGCTTTTTTGTTCCTGCCAGGCACGCACACATTTTACTTTAACACAGTGTTTTGATTGCCATTCCTGATCACACCAGCACCTAAGTGGAGGTAAAAAATTAGGGAGGAGGTATTGTAACAGTCGAGCAATGATGTGCCATTATCAATGTCAGGAATTAACAGGAATTACCGCCATGCCCACAGGGTAAAATGTAGAAACATCTGGCAGTTACAGTGAAGAGACTGACTCTGATATCCAGCATATTCCCAGCCTTTTTTAAGGGCAGACTTACCATTTTAACCAATTTAATTCTACATTCTGAGATCTCCATAGCACATCTGGTCTACAGAGCTCCATCTTTTGTTTGTCGTGATGGGTGTTAGCTCCTGGGAGTACGATGCACTCTTACTATTGTGCTCTCAAATGTGGCACAAAACTATGCCCTACACACCTGTGTGTAAATGAGTGCCACAGCACCTCATCTTGCAATTACAGTTACAGTCTTTTAGGTATGTCTTTTCCAGCCTTGCCTATCCAGAATATTTTTTTCTTTTACCAATACTGCTTTGTAGAATATCTAAGGCCCAATCAGACTGACAGGAAAGGGTTTGTGAACATCAGTTTTCAACTCTTCCCACAGATTCTCGCCTGGATTTAGTTCTCACCCTGTATGAAGCTTCATTTATCATTCCATGAACTTTGAACAGCTTCCATGTCCCTGCAGAACAAGGGCATTCCCACAGCATGATGCTGGTATCAGTTTCACAATGAGGATGGTGCATTCAGGGAGAAGTTTTGTCCATTTTACCGGCTGATCAAAAAGTTTAATGTTGGTCTCATCTGACCAGACCACTTGTTCCCATGAGTTTGCTGTGTCCCCTACATGATATTCCATTTAACAATGGCTTTCTTGTTGTCACTCCTCCATACAGGCCAGAATTCTGGAGTACACAACTAATATATGTGGTGTCAACACATTCTTCCACCTGAGCTGCAGATTCCTGCAGCTCCTCCAGAGTTGTCATGGGACTCCTGGCTGCTTCTCAGATTAATGGTACCCATATGTCTTGGAAAGTTTGCAGGCATTCTCCACTATGTTACATTATGTGGATACTTGCTAATAATACCTACTTTTGTAAGGCTCCAACATGGAGGATTCCTTTCTGAGAATGAAAGAGCTCCAGGGATATAATGACCTGACAGTTCCTCCTTAGCCGTAAGGACAATCAGAGTTGGATCCAGTTTTGCTGAACTAGCTGTTTGTATTTTTTTTCTTTCATCAAGGTGTAAGTCAACACATTAATCAAACAGCTTGGGCATATGCATTTCCTCTGTGCCCATGCTTAATGTTACATTACTTCCACACTGCAACGCCGGTCCACTTAACTTGCTCTGTCTGCATGTTGGCAAATTGGCCTCCCACCACCAGGCTGCATCACACTACATTACACAGAGCTGCAGCAGACTGTGAGCCATTTGTTCAGGCTTTTACATCATGCACTCTAACCCAACTTTGAATTTTCGGGTCTAGATTTCAGACTCCTAATTCAAAAAGGATGGAAAACAAGAAACGCATGTCAACCAGGAAAGCTCAGAATAAAAACTAAGAAAACCCCACCATATTCCAGTCTTTTAAGCGCCAATGAAACGACTTCATTATGTCAGAACATTTAAAAACATGATGTTCTACAAAGAAACATTGCAGCATCTATAGTATTGTTCTCGTCGACTGCCTTTTTAATTTTTCACATACTGTTCCACAGTGACGCTGGATCAAGTTCTTCCTAATCTTTTAATACTACAGACAAATAATGATGATATGTTTCCTGCCACAGTTGCCGCAGTTCTCTCATTGTTCGTCACTCGGAACAGGCACTCAAAAAGAAATTGCTCTCTCTCACAAACAGAGCTCCTATCGTAATTATAAAACATAATGTATGAACTCATAATCTTGCCTGTTCATGAGGGTGGGTGGAACTGTTGTGACTGTGTCTGTAGCAGGCATCATTTCAGCGTAAAAAACCAATGCTACAAATGTTTTACAAACAAAATCAGGCAGAATATTTAGGTAAATTAATAATTAATAACAATGTTTACATACAGCTGAATTATTTAGACCTTGGGGTTATTCAAGGACACATGTCACACTATCTGTGTGAAGTTCAGCTGCACTTCTCCACTTCTGCCTAAAATCAATTTTTTATATCTTGTTTCTTAAGATTCTTTTCCAAAAACACTCCTTGTGCTGGATGATCTGTAAACAATACTACTATATTTTCAAGTGAAGAAAAAAAGCATTTGCCCCTTACATATTTCTTCTGTTTTTGCTCTGCTCTGTTTCATATCATCAAATAAATGCTCACACCAGACAAAGATGACCTGAGTAAACATAATATTGAGTTAAGCGACACCAGCCTAGTTCTTTGTGAAAATATAATGTCCCCCTTCGTGTCTTTACTGTGATTAACCACATTTTTTGTTGTTTTGGTTCAGTTTTATTCATTTAATTTAATTAGCCACACAGAAGTCTGATTACTGCCTGACCTGCAGAAACAAGAAATCTCTTAACTCTCTAATACCCAGACCTCGAGCTGCCTTAATAATGTCAAACATAGCTGTTAAAATTGCTGCTTTTGTTTCTTCTTCAACAATTTTCTAAATTTTAATAGTATAAGAGTTGACGAGCAGAAAAAAAAGTTGAATGGAAAAAGAATCATAATATCAAAAGAGGACAAATTGTTAGTACACGTCTTGCTGGCGCATCTGTGACCAAGACAGCAAGTCTTTGTGATGTATCAAGAGCCACGGTATCCAGGGTAATGTCAGCATACCACCAAGAAGGACGAACCACATCCAACAGGATTAACTGTGGACGCAAGAGGAAGCTGTCTGAAAGGGATGTTTGGGTGCTAACCCGGATGTATCCAAAAAAACATAAAACCACGGCTGCCAATCACGGCAGAATTAAAGTGCACCTCAACCCCCTGTTTCCACCAGAACTGTCCGTCGGGAGCTCCACAGGGTCAATATACACGGCCGGGGCTGCTATAGCCAACCTTTGGTCACTCATGCCAATGCCAAACGTTGTTTCAATGGTGCAAGGGGGTGCAAATCTGGGCTGTGGACAATGTGAAACATGTATTGTTCTCTGATGAGTCCACCTTTACTGTTTCCCCACATCCAGGAGCGTTACGGTGTGGAGAAGCCCCAAAAGAGCATACCACCCAACTGTTGCATGCCAGATTGGGAAGCAGGGGGGGATCAGTGATGTTTGGGCTGCCATATCATGGCATTCCCTTGGCCCAATACTTGTGCTAGATGGGCGCGTCACTGCCAAGGACTACCGAACCATTCTTGAGGACCATGAGCATCCAGTGGTTCAAACATTGTATTCTGAAGGCGGTGCCGAGTATCAGGATGACAATGCACCAATACACACAGCAGGACTGGTGAAAGATTGGTTTGATGAACATGAAAGTGAAGTTGAACATCTCCCATGGCCTGCACAGTCACCAGATCTAAATATTATTGAGCCACTTTGGGGTGTTTTGGAGAAGCGAGTCAGGAAACGTTTCCCTCCACCAGTATCACGTAGTGACCTGGCCACTATCCTGCAAGAAGAATGGCTTAAAATCCCTCTGACCACTGTGCTGGACTTGTATATGTCATTCCCAAGACGAATTGACGCTGTGTTGGCCGCAAAAGGAGGCCCTA